>CM019075.1:28512035-29112035 GCA_009667805.1 Leptobrachium leishanense | reverse complement strand
CAAAGGACAACGTTTCCACACAGTGGTCTTTGTCAAGTCTTGACAAAGACCATGGTGTCTGCTCACTGTGGAATAAAATGCTCTTTGCTTTACCACATTAAGGAGTCAGTAACTATTTACTCTTTTCCAAAATGCACATTTTTCATTAGCAATAACAAACCTGTAATCAGAGATAGTCAGTTTCTTTGCTTTTTATCATGAACCAGATAGGGGACATCTAAAATGTCACTGCAGGAGGTGAAAGAGGACCTCTTCACCCAACATTAGGGTGGCACACCAGGCACACCCCCTGCGTACGTACATATATATATATCACCAAAAAAAAGAGCACTGACCACCTTCATCCACCATTTTCTGCAACCAAAAAAAACACATTTCAAAAATTCAAAAAACCTGACTGAGGTAAAACAATGGGGATTCAGTTAACAAAGTATGATCATAGTTTCCGGAAAATGGCAAAAGACAAACATTAAAATGTATTGAGGATATAATGAATATACAGAGTAACAGGATATGTTTCCTATATGAATGTGAAAGAGTTACATGATCTTTATTATGTGTCATATGTATTATATATCATTTATAAAACATAATAACCATTAGGTTACTCTTTATATAATATCTTTATCTTCATAAATAATAGTTTGTGACTATGGAAACAATTTCATTAAAAATAACAAAAAAACACAATTTTGTTATCGGTCAGATACCAGTTTGCAGCTTTATCCGGGTAATCCTCGAAATTCAGTCAACTGTAACCTGCTGAAAACCCAAGAAAAGCGGACTACCCTGAGACGTTTGGAGACTTTGCAGATTACCCGGATAAAGTATGAGGTTTCGTTGCACATCACACTTTATCCAGCAACACTAGGGTAATGTGCGAATTACGCGGTTAAAGCAGTGCAGAAAACCAGAGTACCCAGAGGCCTCTGAATACTTTGCAGATTACCCAGGTAAAGTCCGAAATTTCATTTCACTTTGGACTTTTGCTAATGATGCCTGGGTAATGTCAGGATTACCCGGGTAATCCTAGGATTAACCGCACTTCGGGTTTTACCCGTAACATATATATATACACACACACACAAACAAATACAGCATGGTTCAAAATTTCCAAACGACCATGATGAGTAGAAATTTAAACAGGGCGAGTAGAAATTCAGCCCGCTTAATACACAGCGAGTTCAACTGGGGACCTGTACCTTTTAAAAAGCCTCCCGCCCCCATACAGACTTAAATACAGTATAAAGAATTGGGCGAGTTGCAGGTGGGCGGAGCAAGTGATGGGTAGGGATGGCAAGTCCTTTTTTCTTGGCCTAGCTGGTAGGACTTAAAATTTTGACCTTTTGATAATATACAGTACATATATTTGTACTAGCGTGTTATAACGTTAGAAGGTAGAACACATGACATTTTGTATCTCTATCACACACGCACACATATTGAATCTGGGTGATTCTTCATACAGAGTGCGCATTATCAATTTTTTTATGATTACATTGTGCTTTTATCTAGTGTGGTGGAAGATGTTACACTTCCTTGATAGAAAAGACAGTGCTATCCTCAATACACAGAAATGTTTATTTTGCATTTTCTTACTCCTGCCTTTCTTTTTTGAATATGCAAAATATCTTGGTAATTACCGCACATCCTAATGTACGGCCATAATAAAATGCACATACCTTGCTGGACTGGATTCTCTCCTCATATCCTGATCGAATACAGGAGGCAGGCGTTCTCGCTAATAGCTTTAGTGACCATTGTCTAGTGTACTGCGTGCGCAAAATAAAGGCCATGAAATCTCCCCCAAAGGTAATAACCACCAGGTCTTTCAAGAAATTTATTCTTGAATCCTTTCTAAGTGATCTCAAACAGCTCCCATGGTACAGACTAAACCTAATCCCAGACCTAGACTGTGCAATTGTAATACTTTCAGTCTGAGCTCCTGCAAGTCTGGAATTCCCATGCCCCGCTGCGTAAAGTGCGAGTAAAAGGGACCCATCTCCCCTGGGTTACAGCTGATCATACACTAATGTACCAGCTTGTGGTCAAATTTCAAGGGAACTGGTTCCATGAACGATCACTATGAATACCGACAATGCCGGAATGCATGCACAAAACAAACAAAAATGGCTAAAGCCCGTTACTTCAATGAAAATTTAAACAATAACATATCAAACCCTAGAAACTTTTGGAAAACCATAAGTAACATACAAGCACCCCCCGTCCACTCTCAGCCAGCTGCTGTCAAAGTAAACAACCGAACCCTGCCACACCCCATAGATGTAGCAAATGCCTTTAATGATTATTTTGTTGGATGTGCCACCACTTTGATTGCCAAGCTAGGAAATGACATGCAATCAGAAAGGCCGCATGCAGGTCATGCCCCTCCAACTGTGCAAAGTCCCTGTATCAGACAGGAATTCAGTTTTAGACCAGTGCCTGTCAGTGTCGTTACTAAACTCCTCCATAATCAAAGAATGAAATACCAGTCTGGACCTGATCAAATACCAGCAATGCTGCTGAAAATCAGTGCGCCGGCAATTGCAAATCCTGTCGCAACCCTAATCAATGAATCACTGGCAACTGGATACATACCCAAACTCTGGAAGACTGCGAGAGTGGTACCTATCCATAAAAGTGGTGACAGTACTTTGGTATCCAACTACTGTCCAATATCATTGCTCCCTGTAATGTAAAAAATTTTGGAAAAATGTGTCCACACACAATTACGTGATTATTATCAATATTGGAACTACTTAACCCCAGATCAATCAGGCTTTCGTCCAAATCACTCAACTACAACCACCCTTTTAAAAGTCTGCAATGATATCCAAGCTGGGATAGAACAAGGAAACCTAACAGGAGCCATCTTTCTTGATTTTGCCAAGGCCTTTGACACAGTAGACCATGGCATCTTGTTAAAAAAACTTAAAAACTCTGGTATTGGCGGTCACACACTAACCTGGTTTCGATCATATGTATCTGACCGATCGCAATATGTGTCCATTTCTGGCAGCTCCTCCCTCCCCCTCCCAGTCACTTGTGGTGTACCCCAAGGATCAATACTTGGGCCCCCTGCTATCTACAATATTCATAAATGATCTGCCTAACATCTGCAAAACCTCAACTGTACACATGTACGCAGACGACACCGTAATCTATACCAGCAAACCAAATCTCCCGGAGCTGGAGGCCGTGCTACAAGAATAGTTCACAGAGGTAGAAAAGTGGATCAAACACAACAAACTTTTTTTAAATACTGACAAAACTGTAACGATACTCTTTGGAACAGCACCTAAACTATGTGTTGGGACAAAATCAAATGGCACACTGACCAGTCACTTCTCTCAAATATCTAGGTATGTGGTTGGACCCAAATCTATCCTTTGGCCCCCACATCGAAAAACTTTCCTCTAAACTTTACCCCAAACTAGGTGCCCTGTACAGAAACAAATCCTGCCTGAGCCCCACGGTAAGAAAGCAAATTGTACAACAAATGCTTATGCCGGCTATTGATTATGGAGATGTAGTGTATGCAGCGGCCCCGCAAACACACCTTCGGAAACTTACTACATTGTATAACTCATTCTGCCGCTGTGCACTACAATGTAACTACATGACCCACCATTGTGACATGTTAAAAGAGCTAAATTGGCCATCGCTGGAGTCTAAACGCACCCTTCACCTTTCCAACCTGGTGTTTAAGAGCTTTTCTGGGAAGCTGCCACCCTATCTGAATAGACTGCTTCCCCCAGCAGCACCCTCATCCTATAGCCTCCGATCCAGGACCAGCACCTTACTTGCAATACTACAATACAAAAAGACAGTGGCTCAATCCTCATTTTCCTACAGAGCACCACAGTTATGGAATAACCTCCCAGACGCCATCAAATCTTCCCCCAGTCTAAAGTCCCTCAAGAGCTCCCTATTAACATACCTCAATGCGGAATGCACCTGTAAACATGTAACATAATGACTATATTTTTCCTACATATTTATTTTCTGTTAATCTGTATTGTGTTGTTGTTTTGTTTTAATATCTTGCATTGTATTACTTTGTATTTCTGTAACAACTGTAACATTTTAATGTTCTTGAACCCAGGACATACTTGAAAACGAGAGAAATCTCAATGTATCCTTCCTGGTAAAATCTTTTATAAATAAATAAATAAATTTTAGACCGGAAGATAGCTGTGAATGCTTTTCAGATCCCACACAAAGCACGAGAATTTCAGGCAGATCAATCACACACATCACAAGTCGGTACAGTTAATGCACGAACAAGAGGAACGTTAGAGCAAAAGGCCACAATCAAGGTAAAGCAGAGGAGTTGGAAGCAGGAGACGGGGAAAAAAATGACTTTCTAAAAGCGACGTGAAAATGGACTATTAGTCATGAATTAAAAAGAAAAATATATATATCGGAAGTATGGGCTGCAGACTTCTCATTCAGAAGAACAGAGATAGCCGCCACATTGCCGACAATACAGCCTTTTATGTAACCACCAGTAGGTAATGTTTTCATGGCAACTATTGAAAGTTATAGCTGCCATTGTGTCTACTTAACCATGTGTGTAGTTGCAAGCAGGCAGAGCTGGAATTAAACTGAATATCACAGATATTGTCTATTAAATGTTGGCTACCAAATCATGATCCACTCTCCATGGCCATGCCATTGGATTCTTTTCGATACATCCTCCCTCATGTGGGGTTTCGAAACTGGCTCCGATATGGAGTCTCAAACCTTCATCATCTGTTTGAGGCGGCTGCCATTCTGTCCTTCGAGACCTTGCGCAATAAATTCAAAGTTCCGGAAACTATGTTTTTATCTTAAATGAAAATTACAATCCTGTCTCAAGTTGAGGTCCGTCTTGACTAAGTTAAGTGCCACCATACCCCTGTTGTCAGAGACTGAACTCTTTTGTCTAGAGTTAGACCCACACTCTACTACCAGGCCAATCCCGCTCTTCTACAGAATAATTAACACCCCGTTGCAGACCGAGAGCTGGACATTTCAGAAAAACTGGGAGAGAGAACTTGGTCTAGAATTTACACCAACAGAATGGGCGTCCACCTACAGGTTTGCGTGGGGGTGACTTGACGCGTCACTATGATAGAGACTCAACCAAAAATTTTGTACAGGTGGTACATCACTCCAGACAAACTTAAACGTAATGCCCCCAGGCCGCGGACCAGTGCTGGAGGTGCTTTCTGGAGACGGGATCCATGAGCCACATCTGGTGGTGATGCCCTAGGATAGACCCACTATGAATTGATCTGGCAGGATCCCTGGTGACAGACCTCTAAACCTCCGATCCTTAGGATGGTCGGGACCACTAACCCTATACTTCTAGCAGCCACAAAGGCCAGAGAGATAGCACCATGCGATAAACACAACAGGAGGACGAGGTATACACTGTGTACTGCGCTACAGTATGTGGCAGGATAGAAAGCATACACATAAATAGCACCAGGCGGCAGGTACAACAGCCAGGGGTACAGAGAGAGAATTGTCATTATAACAGACTGGGTCAGCAATGGTTTTTGCACTGTGTACTGCGATACAGTATGTGGCAGGATCGAACTTACACCAGCAGCACCAGGAGGCAAACACAACACGCAGGGGTACAGAGAGAGAATCGTCGTATTAGCAGGCAAAGTCGGCAACAGATCGGGGTCTCAGAATAAAGCAGGGTCAGTAACGAATGAACACAACAGTGAATAGAGATGCGGGAAAGAAACTCCACGTCAAGGCAAGGCTCTTAGTGCGCGCTTCTGTTTAAAGGCCGACGGGCTCCTCGTCATCACACCGCGCCCCGCCCCCTGATCAGCCACATCTGCGCTGGTTGCTGCCGGAGCTCCTGGCACTCGGCCAGCCGGCGGCACCATGCGTCCAGGGTCCCCCTGAGAGCCACCCGGGACCCTGGATGTTACAGTTCCGAAACGAATGCACACCTCTAATGGATATTGTGTTATCCTGGACACAGCATTTACTGTATGTGGGGCTCATAATATGAATGTTAGTGTGTCCCCTTTGCATTCTTGGAGCTGCTCAAGTTAATTGAATTTCATGGCAGGTATAGTCTATTAACCCCTTAG
This sequence comes from Leptobrachium leishanense, assembly GCA_009667805.1. Taxonomy (NCBI): domain Eukaryota; kingdom Metazoa; phylum Chordata; class Amphibia; order Anura; family Megophryidae; genus Leptobrachium; species Leptobrachium leishanense. The sequence goes on along the minus strand of CM019075.1, from coordinate 29,105,934 downwards.
TACGGGCGGTTTTACAACGAATCCGTCGTTCGTGACCGCTGCTGTTTTTACGTTTTTGCGCTCTTAGTGTTTTCGTCAATATTTTCCTCTTACTCGTTTATGTAACCCACACATATTTACACTGTTTTTTCGTCACTAAATGGACTTTATAAAGATACCATTTTTTTCATCATTTCATATAATTTACTATAAAATATTGTGAAATATGACACAAAAATTGAAAAAACCACTTTTTCGAACTTTGACCCCCAAAATTTCTTATGTATCACAACCGTCAAAAAAAAATTAATTCTTTAGTAGTTTCTAAATTTAGTACTGAGTTTAGCAATACCCAATGTTTACATATTCCTCGCTTTTTTCCTTATTTTATGCAACAATAAGTGCAAGTAGCACTTTGCCATTTCCAAAGAGTTTATTTTCAAAACTAGTGATAGTGACATTGTAACACTGATATCTGTCACTAATTCCTGAATAACCCTCCACATATACATATTTTTTTTAAAGTACACAAATCAAGGTATTAAACTTGGGGTAATTTGACTCTTTCCATGCAAACCATTTTACCACAAATCTATGCAAAGTTTGATAAAAAAAAAAAATTGTTGATTTTTTTTTTTGAACGCAATTTAAGAATACATGTACTGTGAACTTTAAGGTTTACTGCCAAAAAGCACCCCAAAATATGTTCAGCAACATCTTCTGAGTAAATTGATACCACCCATGTATAGTATGTTGGGTCATTTGGGGGCTAATAGGCCTTATTTGGGGGGTGCATTTCAGTTTTCCACTTGGAATTTTCACATTTCGTCATCATGCACCCATGTCCTATTTGGGACATTTTTGAAGCCGGCCAAAGTAATTTACCCCCATCAAACCCTATATTTTTAGAAAGGGCACACCCTAGGGGTGCTTCAAAGAGTTGTATTTTAACACTTTCCATGCACTAGCTCTATGTCAAACTTTCAGGTAGTCACTTTTTGTGTTATTTTTTCACACACATTGTACTTTAGGCATGAATTGTCAAATCCAGTTATGGGTTACTGCCAAAAAACACCCCAAAATATGTTCAGCAACATCTTCTGAGTAAATTGATACACCCATGTATAGGTATGTCGGGTCATTTGGGGGCTAATAGGCCTTATTTGGGGGGTGCGCATTTCAGTTTTCCAACTTGGAATTTTCACATTTCGTCATCATGCACCCATGTCCTATTTGGGACATTTTTGAAGCCGGCCAAAGTAATTTACCCCCATCAAACCATATATTTTTAGAAAGGCACACCCTAGGTGCTTCAAAGAGTTGTATTTTAACACTTTCCATGCACTAGCTCTATGTCAAACTTTCAGGTAGTCACTTTTTGGTTATTTTCACACACACATTGTACTTTAGGCATGAATTGTCAAATCCAGTTATGGTTACTGCCAAAAAACACCCCAAAATATGTTCAGCAACATCTTCTGAGTAAATTGATACCACCCATGTATAGGTATGTCGGGTCATTTGGGGGCTAATAGGCCTTATTTGGGGGTGCGCATTTCAGTTTTCCAACTTGGAATTTTCACATTTCGTCATCATGCACCCATGTCGTATTTGGACATTTTTGAAGCCGGCCAAAGTAATTTACCCCCATCAAACCATATATTTTTAGAAAGGGCACACCCTAGGGTGCTTCAAAGAGTGTATTTTAACACTTTCCATGCACTAGCTCTATGTCAAATTTCAGGTAGTCACTTTTTGTGTTATTTTTTCACACACATTGTACTTTAGGCATGAATTGTCAAATCCAGTTATGGGTTACTGCCAAAAAACACCCCAAAATATGTTCAGCAACATCTTCTGAGTAAATTGATACCACCCATGTATAGGTATGTCGGGTCATTTGGGGGCTAATAGGCTTATTTGGGGGGTGCGCATTTCAGTTTTCCAACTTGGAATTTTCACATTTCGTCATTCATGCACCCATGTCCTATTTGGGACATTTTTGAAGCCGGCCAAAGTAATTTACCCCCATCAAACATATGTTTTTAGAAAGGGCACACCCTAGGGTGCTTCAAAGAGTTGTATTTTAACACTTTCCATGCACTAGCTCTATGTCAAACTTTCAGGTAGTCACTTTTTGGGTTATTTTTTCACACACATTGTACTTTAGGCCATGAATTGTCAAATCCAGTTATGGGTTACTGCCAAAAAACACCCCAAAATATGTTCAGCAACATCTCTGAGTAAATTGATACCACCCATGTATAGGTATGTCGGGTCATTTTGGGTCTAATAGGCCTTATTTGGGGGGTGCGCATTTCAGTTTTCCAACTTGGAATTTTCACATTTCGTCATCATGCACCCATGTCCTATTTGGGACATTTTTGAAGCCGGCCAAAGTAATTTACCCCCATCAAACCATATATTTTTAGAAAGGGCCCACCCTAGGGTGCTTCAAAGAGTTGTATTTTAACACTTTCCATGCACTAGCTCTATGTCAAACTTTCAGGTAGTCACTTTTTGTGTTATTTTTTCACACACATTGTACTTTAGGCATGAATTGTCAAATCCAGTTATGGGTTACTGCCAAAAAACACCCCAAAATATGTTCAGCAACATCTTCTGAGTAAATTGATACCACCCATGTATAGGTATGTCGGTCATTTGGGGGCTAATAGGCCTTATTTGGGGGTGCGCATTTCAGTTTTCCAACTTGGAATTTTCACATTTCGTCATCATGCACCCATGTCCTATTTGGGACATTTTTGAAGCCGGCCAAAGTAATTTACCCCCATCAAACCATAAATTTTTAGAAAGGGCACACCCTAGGGTGCTTCAAAGAGTTGTGTATTTAACACTTTCCATGCACTAGCTCTATGTCAAACTTTCAGGTAGTCACTTTTTGGGTTATTTTTTCACACACATTGTACTTTAGGCATGAATTGTCAAATCCAGTTATGGGTTACTGCAAAAAACACCCCAAAATATGTTCAGCAACATCTTCTGAGTAAATTGATACCACCCATGTATAGGTATGTCGGGTCATTTGGGGGCTAATAGGCCTTATTTGGGGGTGCGCATTTCAGTTTTCCAACTTGGAATTTTCACATTTCGTCATCATGCACCCATGTCCTATTTGGGACATTTTTGAAGCCGGCCAAAGTAATTTACCCCCTCAAACCATATTTTTTTAGAAAGGCACACCCTAGGGTGCTTCAAAGAGTTGTATTTTAACACTTCCATGCACTAGCTCTATGTCAAACTTTCAGGTAGTCACTTTTTTGTTGTATTTTTTCACACACATTGTACTTTAGGCATGAATTGTCAAATCCAGTTATGGGTTACTGCAAAAAACACCCCAAAATATGTTCAGCAACATCTTCTGAGTAAATTGATACCACCTATATATAGATTTGTTCTGTTGTTTTTGGGGTGCTACGCCAATCTTTGACATGTGCTTGTCAATTTTCTAATTTGACATACAGTATCTTCTTTGCTTATCTTCTTTTTAGGGGCCTTTTTACATACCCCAGTTTTATGAACGTGCATATATTTGGTAAGCTAACACCCCAAAGTATTGTAAATGGAGTGTTTTTATGCTATGGATGCAAACGTTTGCTCCAAACAAATTGGATACTGTTTGGTGGTCATTTTTCATTTTCACACCCACATCAGTTTTGGACTGTGATTTAGGAGACACGGTTGTTTGTTACTGCATGAAAACTCTCCAGGTTGTTTTCTGCAAGGTCTCCTGAGTACACCCATGCCCCCCATGCATAGGTTTGCCAGGATTTTGGGAAGGTTCAAATACAATTTTTATGACTTTGTCATTGGAGTTGAAATTGAGATTATTTCTTCAGCTAGCCTAGCTTTGGTTTTGGGTCTACCGCATACCCCAGTTTGAATTATTGCCAGAAAATTGTTTATATTTGTTATGTTGACACCCCAAGGTATTGCATATGGAGTGCTTTGATGCCATGGATGCAACGGTTTTAGCCCAAAACATTTGAGAAGATGTGTGGTGTAATTTTTCAATTTTCAGATTTTCACACCCACATCAGTTTTGGACTGTGATTTAGGAGACACGGTTGTTTGTTACTGCATGAAAACTCTCCAGGTTGTTTTCTGCAAGGTCTCCTGAGTACACCCATGCCCCCCATGCATAGGTTTGCCAGGATTTTGGGAAGGTTCAAATACAATTTTTATGACTTTGTCATTGGAGTTGAAATTGAGATTATTTCTTCAGCTAGGCCTAGCTTTGGTTTTGGGTCTACCGCATACCCCAGTTTGAATTATTGCCAGAAAATTGTTTATATTTGTTATGTTGACACCCCAAGGTATTGCATATGGAGTGCTTTGATGCCATGGATGCAACGGTTTTAGCCCAAAACATTTGAGAAGGTGTGTGGTGTAATTTTTCAATTTTCAGATTTTCACACCCACATCAGTTTTGGACTGTGATTTAGGAGACACGGTTGTTTGTTACTGCATGAAAACTCTCCAGGTTGTTTTCTGCAAGGTCTCCTGAGTACACCCATGCCCCCCATGCATAGGTTTGCCAGGATTTTGGGAAGGTTCAAATACAATTTTTATGACTTTGTCATTGGAGTTGAAATTGAGATTATTTCTTCAGCTAGGCCTAGCTTTGGTTTTGGGTCTACCGCATACCCCAGTTTGAATTATTGCCAGAAAATTGTTTATATTTGTTATGTTGACACCCCAAGGTATTGCATATGGAGTGCTTTGATGCCATGGATGCAACGGTTTTAGCCCAAAACATTTGAGAAGGTGTGTGGTGTAATTTTTCAATTTTCAGATTTTCACACCCACATCAGTTTTGGACTGTGATTTAGGAGACACGGTTGTTTGTTACTGCATGAAAACTCTCCAGGTTGTTTTCTGCAAGGTCTCCTGAGTACACCCATGCCCCCCATGCATAGGTTTGCCAGGATTTTGGGAAGGTTCAAATACAATTTTTATGACTTTGTCATTGGAGTTGAAATTGAGATTATTTCTTCAGCTAGGCCTAGCTTTGGTTTTGGGTCTACCGCATACCCCAGTTTGAATTATTGCCAGAAAATTGTTTATATTTGTTATGTTGACACCCCAAGGTATTGCATATGGAGTGCTTTGATGCCATGGATGCAACGGTTTTAGCCCAAAACATTTGAGAAGGTGTGTGGTGTAATTTTTCAATTTTCAGATTTTCACACCCACATCAGTTTTGGACTGTGATTTAGGAGACACGGTTGTTTGTTACTGCATGAAAACTCTCCAGGTTGTTTTCTGCAAGGTCTCCTGAGTACACCCATGCCCCCCATGCATAGGTTTGCCAGGATTTTGGGAAGGTTCAAATACAATTTTTATGACTTTGTCATTGGAGTTGAAATTGAGATTATTTCTTCAGCTAGGCCTAGCTTTGTTTTGGGTCTACCGCATACCCCAGTTTGAATTATTGCCAGAAAATTGTTTATATTTGTTATGTTGACACCCCAAGGTATTGCATATGGAGTGCTTTGATGCCATGGATGCAACGGTTTTAGCCAAAACATTTGAGAAGGTGTGTGGCGGTAATTTTTCAATTTTTTATTTTTACGCCCACATTAGATTTGGACTGTGATTTAGGAGACACGGTTGTTTGTTACTGCATGAAAACTCTCAGGTTGTTTTCTGCAAGGTCTCCTGAGTACACCCATGCCCCCCATGCATAGGTGTGCAAAGATTTTGGCAAAATACAGCACCAATTGTAGAACATAAAATGGTACGAATAAAATGTAAAAGTCTGGAGCAGTAAAAGAAAAAAAAAAACTAAACTGAACTAACTAACTGGAGTGTGAGAAAAAATAGAAAGGAAAAAAAAAAATCACAGATCACGCACAGTGTGATATAGCTTGAAACAGTCCCCAAGACACAGACCGGGTTGTCCAGGGCATTCTGGGCAGTAAAAGATTGTGTCTCTCCTCTGCCCCCTCTTGAAACACACCCTGCACCTTTTTTGGGGTTTCTGTTTGCCCTCAGTAGGGGGATTTTATAAATAAAATGCGTAGCCCCAACTCTGTCCCCCATCACCGCCCGGGGAGCAGGTGCATCCTGGTACAAAAGCCCCGAAATGACCTGGAGCTGAAACTGTAAAAAGGACAGCGTCACTCCGGGGTTTGCCTTTTTGCAGAGCAAAAAGGCATTGTGGGTTGCAATTTGCATCAGGTAAATTGCAACCTTTTTGTACCAGGCCCTTGACTTCCGCATAATCTGGTAGGGCTGGAGCAGCTGATCTGCCAGATCAACCCCACCCATATGCCGGTTATAGGCTTTGATGCACACTGGTTTCCTGATGCGCTCAGCTCTGCCACGTACAGAGACCTCCACAGACCTCTCAGTGTGGATGGTGGATAGAAGGTATACATCCTTCTTGTCTCTGTACTTGACCGCCAACAGCTCCTCTTGGCGCAGAGCTGAGGTCTCCCCCCTTTTTAGCCGGGTGCGGACAAGCTGTGCTGGGGACCTACGCGGTTCTTGCGAACAGTACCGCATGCTGCTGTATCAAAGCAATACAGCAGCTTGAACAAAGGGACACTTGTATAAAAATTATCAACATACAAGTGGTACCCTTTGTTCATCAGGGGAAAAAGTAGGTCCCACACAATCTTGCCACTGGTTCCCATGTGTTCTGGGCAACCTGGAGGGTCAAGGCTACTATCCTTTCCCTCGTACACCCGGAAGGCCTGAGTATACCCACTCTCGCTGTCACAGAGCTTATACACCTTCACTCCATACCTGGAGCGTTTGGAAGGAATATACTGCTTGAATCCCAGCCTTCCCTTGTATTTCATTAGGGATTCATCCACGCAGATATTCCTTCCAGGTGTATAAGCCTCTGCAAACCTTGGCGGCGAAGTGGGTAATCAGGGGACGGATTTTATACAGCCTGTCAAAATGGGGATGCTCTCTAGGAGGGCACAGGCTGTTGTCACTGAAGTGCATGAAACGCAAAATGTTTTCATACCTTCTACGTGACATTGATTGGGGGTAAATGGGGGTAGAGCAGATGGGGCTACTGCTCCAGTAGGAGCGAATTGAGGGCTTCTTTATGATGCCCATCAGCATAGTAAGTGCCCAGAATTTCAGAAATTCTGGCACATCTAGCGGGGTCCATTGCTGCCTTGCCAAGTAGGAGTCTGGCTTCGCAGCACAATGCTGATGGGCATACAGATTTGATTGGGCCACGATGTGGCCCAACAAATCATCCCCCATAAACACCTGCAAAAACTGTGTGGCGGTAAATCCTGCAACATCAATATTGATGCCAGGATTTGCCGTGAAAGGAGGGATATCTGGCTCTGGCGATGAGGCACTACCCACTCCTCAGCTGGAGCTGTGCGTCTCCTGCTGGCAGGTGGTGACCCAGGATCTGCATCAGAAACATCACTAGATACATCAGCCAGCGTAGATGATGTATCTAGCGACGTCTCTGAGCAGTTGGCGGGGTCAAAATCAGGGTCAGAGTCTGACGCAGATGCCTCAGATTCTGATGCCAGGATGGCATATGCCTCCTCGGCGCTGTACACCCTCTCAGACATTATATATAATAGATTATAAAATTATAATTATTATATATAATAAGCGGATTGTTGGTTCTTAGAAGAACCGTTGGGTTTCACAAGAAAATACAAATATAAACACCTAAATCTCTCTAAATCACTCTAAACCTGCCTCAATTCTTCTAAATCTCCCTAAAATCTCTCTAAATCTGCCTCAATTTTTCTAATCTCACTAAATCTCACTAAAATCTCTAACCTGTCAAATCTGATCTCTCTCTCTCGCTCACCAAAACACAAGTGAGGAGAGGGAGGGAGAATCACAGAGGTCAGAGCCAATATTTACAAAATATTGACCTGACCTGACAAATTAGAAATTTTATTTTGATTTTTTCTAACTTCTGATTGGATGTTGCTAGCCTGCCTCTCTGAGGCAGGCTAGGAACATCCCACTCAGCCCCAAGATGACCCTGCCCTTAGAAGGGCAGCGCCATCTTGGCTGTCAGTTTTCTTTTCTTTTATTCATTTTTATTATTTTATTTTACTTTTTTCTTCTTTTTACACTTTTTTTACTCTGCTGGGTGCCTTGATCCCTCGAGGCACCCAGCAGAGCACCTGATCACTCATGTGATCTTTTTGTACTGAGTGCCACGATACCTCGTGGCACTCAGTACTTCCTGCCGCTACCGAAGTGATTGCTCGGGGGGAGCGATCACTTAGCGGACCGGCGGCAGGTAAGCATATTGCAAGGATGCCTCGATGTCGAGGCATCCCTGCAATATACACAGAGCAGCTGGAAGCGATACCGATCGCTTCCAGCGCTCTTTAGAAGTGCCGGGCACCTCTCCGGTAAAACCGGATGTTGATCGCTCCCGGGAGCGATCACATGGTGCCCCGGCACTTCTCACCGCCATTGCACGGATACCTGGACTCCCAGGCATCCTGCAATGGCGTTTGAGCTGCTGGAAGCGATCCGATCGCTTCCAGCGCTCAAAAAACCCCAGGACGTACCATGTACGTCAGCGGGTCTAAGAGAGACCCGCTGCAATGACGTACATGGTACGTCCAGGGTCCTTAAGGGGTTAATATTGGATACCATATCACTTCTAGAATACCATGAGCCCAGAAGATGAAAAATCCAATTTATCAACATTTTTACTCATCAATGTGTCCTTGAAATGTTTACCCATTCCTTAGAAATGTATTTTTTTGCCTGAGGCATATATATGAATACATTCATGTATATTACACACTGTTTATTAATTTCAGATGATCCTAGACTCTTTGCATAACATCCATACTAATGTTATCTAGTAGGACAGTGATTCATGTCATTTATTTTTCGGCATAGAAAACCATGAGCATTCCATCCCTTTTATTTCCTTTCTATAGGCATTAAGAAGAGGCGCTTTGTTTTCTGCCATAGAGGCATCTTTTTCTTACTAGTTACATGGAAATGTTCATACTAGGTTTGAAGACACTTTAACACATGAAAGACTTTGTAGTTTTTGTGCATGAAAACCATCTATCCTTCAGTTTAAACCCCTTAACAACCAAGGTCGTACCAGGTACGTCCTGCAAAAAAAAGGTTGCTCAAATACTGAGGATGTACCTGGCGCATCCTTTAGTAAAATAGAGTGCTGGAAGCGATGAGTATCACTCGAGGGGGTTGAGGCACTCAGCCAAATAATGATAAAGTAAAAAAAAATAAAAAAAATTAAATAATATATTTTGAGAAAAAAAGAGAAATACTTTGCAAATAGCAAAGTGCTTATTGCGTTCATCATTATAGAAGTTGCAAAAAAAAAATGTAAACATTGGGCATTTCTAAACTCTGGACAAAAATTTAGAAACTATTTAGCAGGTCGTTGTTGGCGATTGTAGATGCGTAAGAGATTTTGGAAGTCAAAGTTTGAAAGTGCTGTGTGTTTTTTCCCATTTTTTTCATCATATTTCTATAGTAAATTATAAGATATGATGAAAATAATGGTAGCTTTAGAAAGTCCATTTAATGGTGAGACAAATGGTATATAATATGTGTGGGTACAGTAAACGAGTGAGAGGAAAATTAGACCTAAACACAAACAGCGCAGAAATGTTAAAACAGCATTGTGCACTATTCTGGAAGCCCAGGGTGAAATTAAAGAAGTCGAATGTCACATGCAGGTGTAACGGGCGTAGTAGCGCCCACCAAGCAGTAGCGAAGTTGAGATCCTTAAGGACTGATAAATCTGCTTGACGTTTACACACTGCTTGGTATACACAGACTTATACACTCGAGGCAGGCATGTACTGGCCATCGGGACTACCGTCGGCCGATGGCTCAGTGGGGGACAGCCGATGGCTCAGTGGGCCACCGCTTTCCCAATCAGAAGCTCTGGTATCGGACTCTCAAAGTCCGATTCCGGAGCTTGTCTGGCCGTGATTCGCAGCCCCAGCGCTGTAGCGTGCCTCCCAGACGCATAACACGCGTCTGGGAATGGTAAGCTGCCAGGCACCGCCCCCTCCAGGAAGCTGAAAGACTGACGTCTCCTCACATGACACGCAGAGGAGGCCGACAAGCATGAAGAGACCAGCGGCACCTGAGGTGTTAGACAGGGAGTCGGGACAGAGGCAGGTCTGCCTGAGCCAAATTGGATGTGGAGTATAAAAATTTGTGTCACTCCTTTATTGCTTCTGTTCTTTTGCAGGATGGGATCATAGAACATGTGAATCAATGGCCTGCAGAAAGAGCGATTGGGGAGGGGGGAGATGGTAACTGGGCTGCTGCTGCTGCTGGACATATATAAATTTATAGGGGGCTGCTGCTGCTGGATATATAAATTATAGGGGGCTGCTGCTGGGCATATTGTATAAATTATAGGGGGTCTGCTGGGCATATTGTATAAATTATAGGGGGCTGCTGGGCATATTGTATAAATTATAGGGGGGCTGCTGGGCATATAAATGATATGGGGGTTGACGATAGTGTAACTTACACATGTCAATCTAAAGGTGTTTGCAATGTTGGAATGCATCTTTTTCTCTAAAGAGTTTTTTTTATAATATAAGCCATTTATAGTTACAGTGGAGTGGTTTTACTTATTTTTTGTGTGCAATATTTATGGTCTATATACAATTTTTTTTTGCATGTTTACGTAATGAAAGTGGGCCGGTCTGCTGTTTGAAGTCCAGGGCCACATTTTTGTCCCAGTCCAGCCCTGCAGGGAGGATGAGCGAAGAACTGAGTTGCTACTAAGCACTAAAGGTTTCGAGACCGATAGACAACTTAGAGCACGTTCAGAAACACAAAGATACGTCAGACAGTTGGTGAATTGCGCGGACTGCAGGACAGTTAGGAAATGTGCAGATTTAACGAATTCTGATAATCTGGAGCAGGTCAACGGTACCTTTATGATATTCAGAGGCAACAGCTACACATGGGGGTCTATCGCTGGCAGGGCCGGCACGACAATGGTGCAGAGCGGAGCAGCGGCACCAGGCGGCAGAAATTCAGGGGTGGCAAATTTCAGCCACTGGCGCCGCTGCTGCACTCTGCACTATTTTTTTAACGGCGGCGACGGTAGATCGTGCGGCCGCCACGTTCGTTCCTTCAACGAGCGGCAGCCGCATGAGTATCTGCCGCTCACCTGAGATCCATCCTCCAGCCTGCCGCGATCGAGATCACGTGAACTACGCAATCTCGCGAGATCGCGGCAGGCTGGAGGGTGGATCCCAGTCGAGCGGCAGATACTCATGCAGGCTGCCGCTCATTGAAGGAAGGAACGTGGCGGCCGCACGATCCGCCCCTCTGGGCCTGGCAGAGGTGAGCCTGGGGCAAATATATCCATGAGTGAGCTACTGGGGGCAAACATATCCATGTGTGAGCCTGGGCAAAAATATATCCATGAGTGAGCTACTGGGGGCAAATACATCCATGTGTGAGCCTGGGGGCAAATACATCCATGTGTGAGCCTGAGGGCAAATATATCCATGAGTGAGCCTGGGACAAATATATACATGTGTGAGCCTGGGGGCAAATATATCCATGTGGGAAAATATATCCATGAGGGCAAATGTGTGAGCTGGGGCAATATACCCATGTGTGGGCACTGCTGGGTATGTGACGCTGGGCACTGCTGGATATGTGACACTGGGCTCAGTTATACACACCTCACATTACTGTATCACAGTGCTCCACAGCAAGAAAATTCTAATGTACGGTGTGTATGAGTGTTTGAATTTTATTGCTGTGGCGCACTGTGATACGCTCATACACGCTGCATGATTTTTTTGGGGGGGCAGCATTTCATCCTTCGCTCCAGGCAGCACATTGTCTTGGGCCGGCCCAGATCGCTGGTACAGTATCGAGTATATTTGGCGGTGAGAGCACACTGAACATTGGCTGAATATAAACAGTACCTTTCGATCGCAGTTTTCACATAAGTGTGTGGCAATAAACATGAGCCCTGGGTTGGGTATAGGAACCCAATGTGGCCACAGACGATACCCCAAGACGAGAAGGGACAACACCCCCGTAACGTGTAAACACCCCAGCAGCAAACATGGGGTTAAACCACCAAAGCACAACACAGGCGATCGCAATCGAGCAGCAATTAGAATGGTCAAAAATAAGCTGGGTCAAAAATCAGGAGCAAGGTTCGTATCTAGAAATGGGTTGGCAACAGAATCCATAAACCGAATCAGTTTAGCGATGCGGGAACAGAACTCCACGACAGGCCGACGAGGCAACTCCACGCGCCCTGTTTTAAATCCGGCAGCTCCTCGTGACCACGCCAGGCCCTGCCCCCTTTGATGCCGCTCGGCCATTCCCCATTGCTGGCATTCGGCCAGCTCTTGGCACAGGACCTTGCCCAGGCCCAGGGAGCACAGCAGGGGCTGAGGATATGACTGCAGGATATGATTGAAGTCAGCACACAAAATCCTTTATTATTTCTTCACTTTACTTGGAAAGTAACAGCAAATAAGGGGCGTCTTGTGGGAAGAGAGGGCTTAACGGTCACAATTCCCCCTTGGGTCTATGGTGCTGGTCCCTATACACAGAATTCTATCTACCCTTCCGATCCTTGGATGAACGGCAAAGCTAACATTTGTCAGTGATCAGATAGATACCGGAATACCACAAGACAGTTAGGATAGCAGGGGGTCTTGGTACCAGGAGAGGGAGTCACCTGTATCCCTTCAGTCAATTATTTACATCAGAAACTGATTGTTAATCTACCAGTTAAGGTATTGTCACATTCCTCCTCAACAACTAAGAAACTAGTCCCTGTTTGCAGACAATCTATCCTACTCTTTCGATCCTTGTAATGGTTGGCACAACTACATCTGAACCAAACCCAGAGGAGGAACCTTAAGGAAGGATATATACACAGATGTAGCATAAAAGGTGAATGTATGCCTGAAAGCGAGATTATTGTCATGCCTCACCTCCATAGCGCGGCCGTGGTGTCATCGCGAACATCGGCGTCTCCCGCAGTGGGGGAGGCCGGGTACTGGGAACCCCCATACCGCTGGTCGTGATGTCCTCTCGGTGCGGCATTTGGGCTCCCCCGCTGCCTCCATCTTTCCCCTGTCAGCTTCCCGCGTGGTTCGGCGTCGCTTGCGGGCGGCTGTAGGTGCGGTCTCCCATCGTGGCCACATGAGAAGGTCCTTGGATCTCCTCGGCGTCTGGGGGGCGGCGCCCTCTGACTCGCCTGCGGGGGCGTGACCTTCGCGAGTTCCGGACGGGACCTGGGGAGACCCGGCGAATAGAGGAGGTAGGGGAGGAGACCCACTCACAGGGGGGGCAGAGCTCATTACCCATACCTCATAAAAGCCCCAAATGCCAAGGAGAGAGCGCTCAGTCGTTAACTCCCTGTTGAACCTAAGCTTCCTGTAAAACTTTCCTGATTCCAGATTTACCAATATCGAACCTTTACTTCCATTGTTGACCACGTCTTTTGAATACTCCCTTGTACCTCGTATTGATCTTATTGACCTCCTGGCTTTCGACACTTGGCTTTCCTCCCTCGCTTATGAACGTACTCCGCCTGGACCGACCACTTATCTGATTTAGACCATCCCTTTGAACAATCCTCCTGTACCGCGAACCGCATACTGGACTCCAAAAAACCCGTATTACGAGTAAGCATGACAGAACGACTGAGCAAGGACCCAGAGTCCGCGGACGTGGCTACTGCTATACGTACCCTCACCGAACAAGTAACGGCCATCGCCCAATCTGTGCAGCAGTTGTAAGTAAGCCATGCTACGTTACAAACCCTAGTACACACTGAAGGTACACCAGCTGCCAGAGCACCTGAACCCCCTGTTCTCCTACCAGAAAGATTCACGGGAGATCGTCATTCATACAGATCGTTCGTGACCAGTTGCCAAGTGATGTTTTCACTGAAACCACGTACTTTCTGTAACAAGTCCGTCAAGGTACAAACGGTCATATCATTATTATCTGGCGAACCCAATCTTGGGCCCATCAATTGTTGAGGACCCAAAGCCCACTCCTCAATACCTGGGAAACCCTTCTGTCTGCCCTAGATGCCATATATGATGATCCATTCCGTCAAGATACAGCACAACGTGAGATCAAAGCCTTCAAACAAGGTCGTCGTCCTGTAGTGTGGAGGACTATGTTATGGAGTTCAAACAATATGCCTTAGATACTGCATGGAACGAAGCAGCTCTCATCACCCAGTTCCGCAGCGGGTTATTAGACCAAGTAAAGGATGAACTGGCCCGGATCGGCATTCCATCTACACTAGAAATGTTGATGTTGATCCATATCCATTGACAGAAGATTCCGCGAGAGGAGACAGGAAAGAAACCAGCATCTCCCCATACAAGCACGTCGTACCCCACAACCTGCCTCTCACGATACTGCCAGAGCGTTGGTTCCCTACACACCACGTAACGTACAGGAAGAACCGATGCAGATAGGTGCGATTGACAGACGCCTCCCATCGGAAGAGATGGCATGACGCAGAACCAATCGCCTCTGCCTATACTGTGGTCAGGATGGCCACGTGATACGAAATTGCCCCGAGAAGACCGAACGCGGAGGTAAGAAAATGAATACGCCTTCCGACCTTGTTTCCAACTATAATTCACCGCTGATTGCCCCTCAACTGTCTTTCCCTATCTCTCTACAGTTGAATGAACAACGCCTCCCACTAACCGCCATGATAGATTCCAGAGCAAGCGGAAATTTCATGGACTTATCACTCGCCACTAGTTTGTGTGTACCTATAATCAATAAAAAACACCCTGTTCACGTAAAACTGATTGATGGTTCGTCATTGAAGTCAGGGTTGGTTACCCTCGAAACTATTCCTATCCAAATGTATATTATTGCCCCAACATCCCCCAAAGATGCAATGTAATCCTGGATTTCTGTTTTTTCAGCATTTTCAACTCCATACAGTTTCCAGGGCAAGCCTCATTCACAGTGTCCTACTAGCTCCCACCTGGACTTGGTTCCCACCCTCCATCCCCTCACCCACCCACCCCACAGTTCCCATTTCATTTATACCCAACTAATTTGGTCATGTGATATTTTCAGCTACCAACCTACACCACTCTGGAATTTCACCTACCACACTCCCTTCTATCTTCTGCTTTCCTTATCAATTCCATGCCTGTCTTCTACCTTTCCTTTTTTTCCCTCCCCTTCTCCCACCACCACTTTCTCTAGAAATGTTTTTCCCTCTCTTCCCCCTCTTGCTGCTTCTTTCCACCATCTCCCTTATCTCTAAATCTACCCTCCCTCCATATACACCCTACAAATTACAGCAAGCTGGAAAAGAAACCCAATACACCATAGCTTGCTCAGCTCCTTTAATTTATCAGCTGAGTGCTGGTGGAGAGTGTTAAAATCCAGCCCTCCCACCCCCACACAACAGAGCTTTAAAACCTTTCAATCACTATTTACCAAGAAGAAACCTGTCCAAATTCCTTTTTATTCTGCTGCTTGCACTTGCAAATGATGTTGAATCCAACCCTGGTCCAATAGCTGACACCATATTTAATCTCCCCACTAAAAAAGGCCTCTCCTTTGTGCATTGCAACATCCGCAGTTTACTCCCTAAACTGGATGAGCTTAAAGATTGGTGCTTCTATTACAAACCTAAAGTCATTGTGCTGACAGAATCATGGTTAACCCCTAAAGTGCCAGACTCTGCCATAGCAATACAAGGGTATTCATGCTCTAGAAAGGACAGAGCTAAGAGAGGAGGGGGAATTGTTATCTATGTTGACAACTCCATAAAGTTCACCCCATTGCAGAATCCTAGCTCCCCGGCCACATTTGATTTCCTTTCTGGTACTATTGAGATCCCATTCAGTAAAACAATTATTGTTGCTGGATTCTACCGCCACCAAGTTCCCAAGTGCAATCCCTTTCTGACATAACCCAAATTCTTAGTAAATTAGTCGCTCAAAACCAAAAAAGCGAACTGCTGGTCCTCGGCGACTTTAATGTTGATTGGCTGAATCCTAAAAACAATAAACACTGCTCACTGTTTAAGGCTTTGCAGCTAACACAATTAATCTCCTCCCCTACTCGCATTAATATGAAAAGCCCTAACACACACCTTGCTGGACTGGATTCTCTCCTCATGTCCTGATCGAATACAGGAGGCAGGCGTTCTCGCTAACAGTTTCAGTGATCACTGCCTAGTGTACTGTGTGCGCAAAATAAGAGCCATAAAATGTCCACCAAAGGTAATAATCACCAGGTCTTTCAAGAAATTTAATCTTGAATCCTTCCTAAATGATCTCAAACAGCTCCCATGGTACAGACTAAACCTAATCCCAGACCTGGACTGTGCAATTGAATACTTTCAAGCCGAGCTCCTGAAAGTCTGGAACACCCATACCCCACTCCGCAAAGTGCGAGTAAAAGGGGCCCATCTCCCCTGGGTTACAGCTGACCTCACGCATATGTACCAGCTTAGAGACTCCCTGTGGTGAAAGTTCAAGAGTACTGGATCCATGAACGATCACTGTGAATACCGAAAATGCCGGAATGAATGCACAAAAGAAACAAAAATGGCTAAAGCCCAATACTTCAATGAAAATTTAAAACAATAACATATCAAACCCCAGAAATTTTTGGAAAATCATAAGTAACATACAAGCACCCCCAGCCACTCCCAACCAGCTGCTTTAAAAGTAAACAACCAAACTGTACAACACCCCCTAGATGTAGCAAATGCTTTTAATAATTATTTTGTTGGATGCGCCACCACCCTGATTGCTAAGCTAGGAAATGACACGCAATCAGAAAGGCCGCACGCAGGTCAGGACCCACCAACAGTGCAAAGACCCCGTAACCCAGAGAAATTCAGTTTTAGGCCAGTGCCAGTCAGTGCCATCACTAAACTTCTCCGTAACCAAAAAATTAAATACCAGTCTGGACCTGATCAAATCCCAGTAATGCTGATGAAAATCAGTGCACCAGCAATTGCAAAACCTGTCGCAACCCTGATTAATGAATCACTGGCGACTGGATACATACCCAAACTCTGGAAGACTGCAAGGGTGGTACCTATCCATAAAAGTGGAGACAATACTTTGGTATCCAACTACCGCCCAATATCACTGCTCCCTGTAATGTCAAAAATTCTGGAAAAATGTGTCTACACTCAATTACGTGATTATTATCAGTATCAGAACTATTTAACCCCAGATCAATCAGGCTTTCGTCCAAACCATTCAACTACAACTGCCCTTTTAAAAGTTTGTAATGATATCCAAGCTGGCATGGAACAAGGAAATCTAACTGGAGCCATCTTCCTTGATTTTGCCAAGGCTTTTGACACAGTAGACCATGGCATCCTATTACAAAAACTTAAGAACTCTGGTATTGGTGATAGTACGTTAACATGGTTCCAATCATATGTGTCTGATAGGTCTCAATTTGTGTCCATTTCTGACAGCACTTCCCTCCCCCTCCCATCACGTGCGGTGTACCACAAGGCTCGATACTTGGCCCCCTGCTATTCACAATATTCATAAACGATCTGCCCAATGTCTGCAAAGCTTCAACTGTACACATGTATGCAGACGACACTGTAATCTATACCAGCAAACCAAATCTCCCACAGCTGGAGGCTGTGCTGCAAGAACAATTCACAGGGGTAGAAAAGTGGATCGCAAATAACAAACTTTTTCTAAATACTGACAAAACTGTTACAATGCTCTTTGGAACCGCACCTAAACTACACAAATTGCAAACACCCCATCTATGTGTGTTGGACAAAATCAAATAGCACGCTGACCACAGTCACTTCTCTCAAATACCTAGGTATGTGGTTAGACCCAAATCTATCTTTTGGCCCCCACATCGAAAAACTCTCATCTAAACTCTACCCCAAACTAGGTGCCCTGTACAGAAACAAATCCTGCCTGAGCCCCGCGGTAAGAAAGCAGATTGTACAACAAATGCTTATGCCAGCCATTGAATACGGAGATGTAGTGTATGCAGCCGCCCCGCAAACACACCTTCTTATTCTTATTCTTATTCTTTATTTATAAAGCGCCAGCATATTCCGCAGCGCTGTACAATAAGCACAGTATAGACAGGGTTACAATACATTGAACAACATTTGACAAACAGTACAGGAGGAGATGAGGGCCCTATTCCCGTAGGAACTCACAATCTGGGAGGGTTGGGGTTGGAAACAGGAGGAGAGGACTGTAAGGTGAGAGTGATTGATGATTGCGTCAGTGAGTTGGGTGGTAGGCTTCCCTAAATAGGAACGTTTTTAAGGGAGCGTTTGAAGGAAGAGAAGTTAGGGGAAAGTCTGACAGTACGAGGGAGAGCGTTCCAGAGAGTGGGGGCTGCGCGTGAGAAATCCTGCAGTCTATCATGGGAAGAGGTGATGCGGGGAGAAGCTAGGCGCAGGTCACTGTTTGACCTTAGGGAGCGGGCTGGGGTGTATTTGGTGATTAGTGAGGACAGGTAGTGGGGAGCTGAGTTAGTGAGGGTTTTGTAGGTAAGGATAAGGATTTTGAACTTAATTCTGCAGTGGATGGGGAGCCAGTGAAGGGACTCGCAGAGGGAGCGGCAGAGACAGAGCGGCGGGTGAGGTGAATTAGTCTGGCGGAGGCGTTCAGGATGGATTGTAGGGGGGAGAGGCGGGACAGAGGGAGGCCAGATAAGAGATTATTGCAATAGTCGAGTCGGGAGATTACCAGGGCGTGTATGAGTTGTTTTGTGGCGACAGCGGTAAGAAATGGCCGAATTCTGGAAATATTACGCAGTTGGTATCGGCAGGAGGAGGAAAGAGACTTGATGTGGGGATGAAGGAAAGAGCAGAGTCAAGTGTAACTCCAAGACAGCGAACTTGGTTTGATGGGAAATGGTGATACCCTCCACCGTGATAGAGAAGTCAGGAGGTGGGGAGGCATTGGAGGGAGGAATAAGTAGGAGTTCAGTCTTCGACATGTTGATCTTTAGGTGGTGGAGGCCATCCAGGAGGAGATGCCAGATAAACAGTCACTGACTTTTGAAAGGACAGGGGGAGAGAGATCAGGGGTAGAGAGGTAGATCTGAGTGTCATCAGCGTAGAGGTGGTAATTGAAGCCAAAGCTGTTGATGATTTTGCCCAGGGAGGAGGTGTAGATGGAAAAGAGCAGAGGACCAAGGACAGAGCCTTGAGGTACACCAACAGATAGAGGCAATGAGGAGGAGGAGTTACCAGCAAAGGACACACAGAAGGACCTGTTGGATAAATAGGATTCGACCCAAGCGAGTGCAGTGTCACCGAGACCCAGAGAGTTGAGGGTCTGTAGAAGGAGGGGGTGGTCAACAGTGTCAAAAGCAGCCGAGAGGTCAAGCAGGATGAGAATAGAATAGTGGCCGTGTTTTTTAGCAGTTAGGAGGTCGTTGGTGACTTTGGTGAGGGCAGTTTCAGTTGAGTGTAGGGGACGGAAGCCAGATTGCAGGGGGTCAAGTAGGGAATTGGAGGACAGGAAGAGGGAGAGGCGGTTGAAGACTAGTTTTTCTAAGAGCTTTGATGTGAAGGGAAGCAGGGATACAGGGCGGTAGTTGGATGGAGAGTTGGGATCTAGGGATGGTTTCTTTAGTAAAGGGGTAACTAGCGCGTGTTTGAAGGCGGATGGAAAGGAGCCAGTGGAGAGAGAGAGGTTGAAGATGTGTGTGAGAGCAGGGGTGAGGGAGGAGGAGAGGGAGGAATTAGATGCGAGGGAATGGGGTCGAGCGGGCATGTGGTGAGATGTGAGGAGGACAATAAGGAATTGACTTCCTCCTCAGTGGCTGGGAGGAAGCGGCAGAGGGTGGCAGAGGACCTGTGGGAGTGGAGGTGGCAGATAACTATCTTGTGTTGGGATGTTGCGTCTGATATTTAGAGTTTTACTGAAGAAGTAGTCTGCCAGGTCTTGAGCGGCTGAAGGCAGCTGTGGGGGGAGGTGCAGGTGGGTAGAGGAGGGTGTTGAAGGTGGACCAGAGCCGTTTAGGGTTGGAGGACAGCGTAGATATAAGAGATGAGAAGAAGGATTGTTTGGCCAAGTGGAGGGCAGAGGTGTATGACCGGAGAATAAACTTGAAGTGAACAAAATCAGCTTCAGAGCGGGATTTCCTCCAGGCACGCTCTGCAGTGCGGGAGCATCTTTGCAGGTAGCGTGTCTGGAGGGTGTGCCAGGGCTGAAGCTGGCGGCGTGGGGCCTTACAGAGTCGAAGAGGAGCAAGAGTGTCTAGAGCAGAGATAAGAGTAGTGTTGTAGTGATTAGTGGCAGCATCAGGGCAGGTGAAGGATGAGGTATGAGGGAGGTGGTGAAGTAGGTTGGAGAATTGATGGGGGTCCACAGCATGTAGATTTCTGCGAGTGTGTGTGCGGGGTGGGGGAGCAGGGTGTTTAGGAAGTCCAGATAGGTTGAAAGAGAGAAGGTGGTGGTCAGAGATGGGGAAAGGGCGACAGTTGAACTCAGAAATGGAGCAGAGGTTGGAGAAGACAAGGTCAATAGCGTGACCATCGCGGTGGGTAGGGAGGAGGGAGGATTGTGTGAGTCCAAGGGAGGATGTGAGTGAAAGAAGTTTGGAGGCAGCAGGGGCGGAAGGATCGTCAATGGGAATGTTGAAGTCGCCGAGAATTAGGCATGGAAGATTAGAAGACAGGAAGTGAGAAAGCCAGGTAGCAAAGTGGTCAAAGAACTGGGAGGTTGGTCCAGGTGGGCGGTAGATGACTGCCACCCTGAGAGCCAGAGGAGAGAACAGGCGGATGCAGTGTGTCTCGAAGGAGGAGAAGGAGAGGGATGGAGGTGGAGGGAGATGCTGGTAGGTGCAGGAGGGAGAGAGCAGGATTCCGACCCCGCCACCATTTCGCTCACCCGGTCTGGGGGTATGGCTCAAGTGTAGACCGCCATGTGAGAGAGCAGCAACGGAGGCCGTGTCAGAGGGAGTTAGCCAGGTTTCAGTTAAAGCTAGGAGGTTGAAGGAGTTTGAAAGGAAGAGGTCATGGATTGCTGTGAGTTTGTTGCACACAGAGCGAGCGTTCCAGAGGGCGCAGGAGAAAGAGGACAGGCGCTGAGGGATTATGGGAATGAGGTTGCTGGGCTTGCAGGGAGGTGATTTGTGCGATATCATGGAGATAGGATGAGATGGAAGTATTGGATGTGTTGTGGGGCCAGGGTTAGGGGATATGTCACCTGAATAGAGTAACAGCAGGAAAGTGAGAAAGAGAAGGTGGGAATGGGATTTGTGGGAGTGGGAGTGATTGGCAGCACGAGAGTTAGAGGGAGACCATGTTCTGAGAAACAAAGGAGCTCATGTGAGGCCATCATGTGGGACGAGAGGAGGGAGGGAGAGATGCAGATAGTGTAGGGGTCGGTGGTAGAGGGGCAGGAGTTCCATTTAAGGAGAAAGGTAGAAGTAAAGAGCAGAAGCGTGAGAGAAAGCATGATATAGACGTGCGTTTACCCAGAGTAAAAGTGGGCCTTGCAGTTCCTTCCTCCAGTCCCGCAACTCCAGGAATCAACTCTGCGCGTCCACTTAAGATGCCACTTGAGGATGTCAACGGACCCAAGGCTCAGTGGAGCTGGTCTTAAATGTTATAAAGGGCGGACTGTTTACTTTTTAACTGCCTAAATGCAAACACCTGAAGCTAGATGGGCTGTGTCAATAGGGCAGGAGATTCACATGCTAATTAGCAAAGCACATGGTGGAGAAAAACAAAAATAAATAAACAGAAAAAAACCAAGGAAACGTTATAATGTGGGTGCCTGCGAATACTGGGGGTCCTACCAGCAAAAGTATGCAGGAGATCAGTTGAGATGTGGGTGTCTGTGAATAATGGGTGATAATGTCTTACCAGCAAAAGTATGCAGGCGATCAGATGAGATGTGGGTGTCTGAATAATGGGTGATAATGTCCTACCAGCAAAAGTATGCAGGCGATCAGATGAGATGTGGGTGTCTGAATAATGGGTGATAATGTCCTACCAGCAAAAGTATGCAGGCGATCAGATGAGATGTGGGTGTCTGAATAATGGGTGATAATGTCCTACCAGCAAAAGTATGCAGGCGATCAGATGAGATGTGGGTGTCTGAATAATGGGTGATAATGTCCTACCTGTGGAGAGAGAGACACAGGACTTAGGGATCGTGATGGCGTAGGGATCTTGGATAAAACGCCAGAATCAACTCTGCGCGTCCACTTAAGATGCCACTTGAGGATGTCACAGGACCCAAGGCTCAGTGGAGCTTCAGAAACTTTCTACATTGTATAACTCATTCTGTCGCTTTGTGCTACAATGTAACTACATGACACACCATTGTGACATGTTAAAAGAACTAAACTGGCCATCACTGGACTCTAGACGCACCCTCCACCTTTCCAACCTGGTGTTTAAGAGCTTTTCTGGGAAGCTACCACCCTACCTGAATATGCTGCTTCCCCCGGCAGTTCCCTCATCCTATAACCTCAGATCCAGGACCAGCACCTTACTTGCAATACCGCAATACAAAAAGAAAATGGCTCGATCCTCATTTTCCTACAGAGCACCGCAAATATGGAATAACCTCCCAGACACCGTCAAATCTTCCCCCAGTCTAAAGTCCCTTAAGACTTCCCTATTAACATACCTCAATACGGAATGCACCTGTAAACATGTAACATAATGACTTTATTTCCTCCATATTTATTTTTCTGTTAATCTGTATATTTGGTCTTGTGTTAATTTCTTGCATTTTACTATTTTGTATTTCTGTAACCAATCAATGTTCTCGAACCCAGGACATACTTGAAAACGAGAGAAATCTCAATGTATCCTTCCTGGTAAAATCCTTTTATAAATAAAAAATAAATATTGGTCATGACCACCTCGAAACCCTTTTCTTTTGACCTCGTATCCTCACCAGTGTTTCGAAATAATATTAGGGTTACCCTGGTTACGTATACACGATCTGCTTATACGTTGGGAAAAAGAGACCGTATTATTCATATCCCCATATTGTCTACAGCACTGTTTGAGACCGCACGTTAAAGCTATCAATTCTATCCTAGAGCTACACATGGAGAAAGAACAAGTTGTCCTTCCACCAGTTTATACCGAATATCAGGACGTGTTTAACGAACGAGAAAAAAGCAGAAAGACTCCCTCCTCACAGGGTGTATGATTGCCCGATCGACTTGCTTCCAGGAGCTGCCATTCCCTATGGAAGGATATATCCCCTGTCAGAAACGGAGCTTAAAATCCTAAAGGAGTACATACAGGAAAATCTACAGAAAGGATTTATCCGTTCATCTACCTCCCCTGCGGGAGCCGGGATTTTCTTCGTAAAAAAAATGGACGGAGGACTGCGACCTTGTGTCGATTATAGAGATCTCAACACCATCACCATAAAAAACATGTACCCACTTCCACTGATCCCTGAACTCATGGAAAGGTTGAAAACAGCCAACATATTTACGAAACTGGATCTGAGGGGCGCCTACAACCTCCCGCATATCCATCAAGGAGACGAATGGAAAACCGCTTTCAACACCCGCTATGGGCATTACGAGTATCTCGTCATGCCTTATGGATTATGCAATGCCCCAGCGACCTTTCAGAATTTTGTAAATGATGTATTCAGAGATCTCCTTGAAGTATGTGTAGTGGTGTACCTCGACGATATATTGATCTACTCAGACACCCTCCAAGACCACCGACAACAAATGACAGAGGTCTTTTCCAGATTACGGAGACACCATTTATATGCTAAAAAAGAGAAATGCGTATTTGAAACCAATCGAATAGCCTTCCTGGGTTACATCCTTTCCCCTGGCAGGATTGAAATGGACCCTGAATAGATAACCGCTATTACATCTTGGCCAATTCCCACCTCCCGCAAGGAAGTGCAAAGATTCATAGGGTTTGCTAATTTCTATAGGAAATTTATACGCTCATTCTCAAAACTCGTTGAACCTCTCACCAATGTAACCAGAACCAAGGTACCATTCAAGTGGTCGGAATCTGCATCCCACACCTTTCACACCCTTTAAAAACAGTTCACCACAGCTCCCATCCTCAGATTACCCGATCCTGCTCTGCCGTATTACCTGGAGGTGGATGCTTCAGACAAAGCTACGGGTGCTGTTCTCTCTCAGAGGAACACCACCAACCAAGAACTCCACCCTATCGCATATTTCTCAAAACGGCTCACTCCGGCTGAATGCAATTACGAGATTGGTGATCGAGAAATGTTAGCCATTAAAAAGGCCCTGGAGGAATGGCGTCACCTTTTGGAAGGTACTATATGCGCTATTACCGTGTTTACCGACCACAGAAACTTAGAGTATCTTCGTACGGCAAAGCGAGTCAGACCCCGTCAAGCTCGCTGGGCTCTTTTCTTTTCTCGCTTCCGATTACACATTACCTATCGACCAGGTGCAAAAAATGGCAAGGCCTTATCCCGTCTGTCAAACCCCGAGGAACCCTTACTTGTGGAAGCAGAACAAATTCTTTCTTCAGGTCAATTTACGGCTACATATTCTAGTACCATGACAAAAATTAAACAGCTCACTTCTCCAACAGATAATCCTCCAACTTCTGATGGTTTTCTCCTGTACAAAGATAGAGTAATTGTTCCAGAAGAAGCACGTCCAGACATCCTCGCTTTATGTCACGACTCTCCTCAAGCCGGTCATGGAGGAATTAAGAAAACACAAAACCTACTCCAACGCCATTTCTACTGGCCAACCATGAACAAGTCCGCTATCAAGTATGTACAATCTTGTCCAGTTTGTAATCGTAGTAAAAAGTGCCCACAAAAGACGTCGGGTCTCCTCCAACCTCTTCCGGTTCCTGATCAGCCATGGAAAGAACTAACAGTAGACTTTATTGTTGAGCTACCTCCTTCTCAAGGGTGTACGACTATCATGGTCGTGGTAGATCGTCTAACAAAATGGCCCATTTTATCCCCACAAAAGGATTATCCACCGCAAGAGAAACGGTACGTTTATTCCATAAGGAGATCTTCCGTCTCCATGGAATCCCTATCTCATTCCTATCTGACCGAGGTTCCCAATTTACGTCACGCTTCTGGAAAATGTTTTGTCTCTCCCTACAGATAAAAGTTAAACTGTCCTCTGCCTACCATCCACAAACTAATGGACAGACCGAGAGGGTGAATCAAATCGTGGAACAATACCTCCGGTGTTACACCTGCCACTTACAAGACGATTGGATTGACTTATCCGCAGCCGAGTTCGCTTATAATTCAGGAACACATCCGTCGTTACATGAGTCTCCTTTTTTTCTCAACTATGGGTATCATCCTGCTCTTCTTCCTGACCTACCTCAAATAGGAAACGTCCCCAATGTCCAATAACGACTAGAACGACTGCGTGATGGACATCGACAGGCACAGCGTCTACTACAACAGGCACAAAACACATATAAAACCTATGCTGATAAAAACGAAGACCCCCTCCCACGTATATTGTTGGTCAAAAAGCATGGTTCTCCATGAAGAACCTTTTTCTTGCCTGTCCCACCAAAAAACTAGGACCTACGTATATAGGTCCTTTTCCCATCTCAGCCATAGTATCTCCTACTGCAATCAGTCTCCAATTACTGGATAGCCTATGTCTCCACCCAGTATTCCACATTTCTTTAGTAAAACCCTGGACTGCACCCTCAGTTCCTTCCCAACTCACCACACCCCCTCCTTCTCTCCAGGTGGACGGTGACCCTGAGTTCGAAGTACACCGTGTCCTAGATTCCCACTACCAACGACGACAACTCCAGTATCTTATCCAGTGGAAGGGATATGGTCCGGAGGAACGATCCTGGCAACCCGCTCGGAATATACATGAACTTCATCTTCTCCTTCGATTTCATCGCTCCTATCTGACCAAGCCTGGTCCTTTGCTCTCCTGGAGGGCTCACCTTGTGGGGAGGGTTGTGTCATGTCTCACCTCCATAGCGCGGCCGTGGTGTCATTGCGACCATCGGCATCTCCCGCAGTGGGGGAGGCCGGGTACTGGGAACCCCCATACCGCTGGTCGTGATGTCCTCTCGGTGCGGTGTTTGGGCTCCCCCGCTGCCTCCATCTTTCCCCTGTCGGCCTCCCACGTGGTTCGGCGTCGCTTGCGGGTGGCGGTGGGTGCGGTCTCCCATCGTGGCCACATGAGAAGGTCCTTGGATCTCCTCGGCGTCTGTGGGGGGCGGCACCCTCTGACTCGCCTGCGGGGGCGTGACCTTCGCGAGTTCCGGACGGGACCTGGGGAGACGCGGCGAATAGAGGAGGTAGGGGAGGGGACCCACTCACAGGGGGGGCCAGAGCTCATTACCCATACCTCATAAAAGCCCCAAACGCCAAGGAGAGAGCGCTCAGTTGTCAACTCCCTGTTGAACCTAAGCTTCCTGTAAAACTTTCCTGATTCCAGATTTACCAATATCGAACCTTTACTTCCATTGTTGACCACGTCTTTTGAATACTCCCTTGTACCTCGTATTGATCTTATTGACCTCCTGGCTTTCTACACTTGACTTTCCTCCCTCGCTTATGAACGTACTCCGCCTGGACCGACCACTTATCTGATTTCGACCATCACTTTGAACAATCCTCCTGTACCGCGAACCGCATACTGGGCTCCAAAAAACCCGTATTACGAGTAAGCATGACAATTATATAGAACACGACAGGGTCTATAACACAAACACCCAGCAAGGGTTAACAATGGAATAAGTCCCCAGAATGTCAGCCGTTTGCCAAAGTCAGTAACCAGAGTGATTGTCAGCCGTTTGCCAGAGTCAGTAACCAGAGTGGGTAGTCACAAGGGACTGCAAGGGGTTAATCACTGGGAGGGTAGTCAGATAAGCAATAATTATACACGGGTAAAGAATACAAGATACGGACAAGAGTCGAAAAGATTGGAACCATGTCAGGGCAATGAGTGGACTTGCTCGCCAGGACTTGGCGCCTGGTTTTAAGCCCAGCAGGCGCTGCATCAGCACACCGCCTCCTGCCTGACCAGTGACCACAAGGAGCTTTCTTATCAATCGACACCCAGCCAGAGAGGAACGCGCTGCCGGGCACTGACTAGTGAAGACAGCGTGGGACGTGACCGGTATAGTGGGCAGGTTTGGACTATTTTGCCTGTTTCTTGGCTTTTTGATTTTAGGATAACAATTTATTGCTTGAACAATGTCTCCTACAACAAATATTAATGCAGATTAATGTGGGCTTCGTGCATAATGATGTCAGTTTTGCATATGAGCTACAAATCTGTGTCTATGACAGATGTGTATGGTGTGCATCATTTGAAGCATGTGACTCAATTAAATGGAATATGGAGAGTCTTCTTTCACAAGATTCTATTCCTGTGACCATGATACAGACATTGTTGATATTTTTATTGTCTGTGTGTGTGTGGGTGTTAAACGCTTGGAGAATTAAAAGGGCATAGAAAACGACATTGTATCAGCATGTTATCATTCTGCGCACAAAGACAATGATAACATTGATAAGATCAAGCAAAAACATTTAAAACATACTGAATATATCTAATTTTGCCTTTTAATCATGGATCACATAGGGTTTGGAGAGGTTCTTATGTTCAGATTTAAGTTACAATACATTTGCTGTAGCTTAAAAGGTAAAAATGGGCATTTACTGCATAGAGATATAATGGATTATGATTGTGAAGCACAATGAGAAAAATACTAACAGGGTTATTCAAAGAGATCCGAATTGCTTGAGAAAGGTAACCGAACGCTGAAAATCTGTGTTCGGTTACCTTTCTTGGCCATTCGGCTACCCAGAGAGCAGGCAATTCGCCAAATCCTTGCGAATTGCCTGAACATACGGTGCCTGTTTGGTGCCTGTTCGAGGGCAGTGAAAACCCCATGAAAAGCACAGCTTCAGCTATTCAGAGAAGAAAAACCAGCAGTGAAAGGTTCCCGAAATGCCCTGCCATTCCCTGGTTTAATTCGACAAGTTTATTCAGGAGAATCCCATAGGCTTCAATGTTAAAAATATTCCCGTTTTAATTCAATATCTAATAAACCGTTCATTATAAAATTATGCAGTAAAGAGTCTCTTTATTTATAGATTTTTTTAGGATATTTTAAGCATTTTTCTTTTCTTTTTTTTAAGTTTACTTATTTTTTTCTGTAACAGCCCTCTTTATTATCATTCCCTGGACCTCATATGTAAATTTCAGACATTTTCGCTCAGTAGTTTCTTTGCAAACAGTGTTTCACTTTTCAATCATTCATGCAAACTGTTTTCCTAATTTATTCACTTCACTCTGCGGTCTCGGCTTTTTCCAGCAGCTTCACTGTGTGTGATCAGCTCCTGCTCGGGTTTTTCCGTGGTTTTCGGCAGGTTAATCCATATGTTTTTGCTGGTTTTCGGCGTGCATTCGCAGGGTTTTGCGGTTTGTTTTCGTCGGGTTTGCGGTAGCTTTTCCCTGCAATTCGGGGACCCTGTGGTGTTTGCTGAATACACCGCAGGGTCACCGAAATGGGATCGGCAAAAGGAACCGAATTGAAGAGAATGAAAAGTCACCGAACGTGCGGTGACTTTTCGAATCTCTTTGAATAACCCTTTTTTTTTTTTTTATATTACTTATCTTGATTAATATGTTTGCACTATGGCATAACCTCCATGTTCAGGCTCCTGATTGCCAAGACTTCCCATAGGGTCCTTATCAGATTACTGGACATAAATCAAAGACAATCACGTTATTAACAAAAATTTAGCTCTGCCTAGCAACAATTGAAGAGACAATTAAGTCGCCTACTGATGACCGGGTCGGACTTCGGGAGACAAATAACCACACAAGAAAACGCGAACACATAACTGTGGAATAATATATATATTTATTATATGTAGGCCACAGCTAAAACTCCACACTATAACCCCACCATAATAACCTAATAATTTTAATAACAAAATAAAACAATAATCCTTTGCTGAAAGAGGACTCCCCACAACCCCCACACACCTCCAAACCAAGCAACCACCAAAAATCTTCCCAACTAAAAAGGAACCCCTAGCCAGCACTGCCTACAAGCCCCCACCGTGACAAAGGAGCCCAACAAAAAACTGTTTGAACGAAAAAACCAACCCACCAAAAAATGAAATAAAAAAGGGAGGGAGGGTGGGGATTTTCACCGCTCTACCTCAGGAGAAAAAGGCGTGCAGACCCTTTCCACACGCGCCTTAAGTACCCTCCTGTCGACTCCTCCCACACCACTCCCGCTCAATCTCCTCACGCGCTGCCAAAACCTTCTAGAAAAATCCTCCTGCGTCCTGGCATCAGAGGCAACTTAAGGGCCCTACGTCCTACGTGCTTCAGGCCTTATTAAGTCGCCTACTGATGACCGGGTCGGACTTCGGGAGACAAAAAACCACACAAGAAAATGCGAACACATAACTGTGGGATAATATATATATTTATTATATATAGGCCACAGCTAAAACTCCACACTATAACCCCATCATAATAACATAATAATTTTAATAACAAAATAAAACAATAATCCAGTGCTGAAAGAGGACTCCCCACAACCCCCACACACCTCCAAACCAACAAACCACCAAAAATCTTCCCAACTAAAAAGGAACCCCTAGCCAGCACTGCCTACAAGCCCCCACCACAAGCTCCTCACATAACCCCTTATGGGAGAGCTCCCCCACCAAGGAAAAACAGGGCTTGTTCAATCCCTTCCTTGAGTCCCAGGATGAACAGATCCTTGCCCCCATCTGTCAGGTGAACTCCATCCGCCATAAAATAACACTCCGCCTCCTCCTCTTCAAAGGGTAGATGTCGCACCACCACACCCTCCATCCTCCTCACAAACCTTCCCACGCAGCGATTAAGCTTGATACGGCCCAGCCGCACCGCCTCCTCATTCTCCGCCTGCTCCCACACCATCCTTGGCAACACCTCGGACCACACCACCACTGTCCATGGTGACCACACCCTCAACTGCCGCAGATCTTCCTGCATCTGCTCCAGCAGCATACACAGAGGGACCACACCCAAATCGTTCCCTCCCATGTGAACCACCAGCACATGGGGAACTTCACCGTGCCTCAGGGCACCCAAAACCGTCGGCTTAAACTCCTCCCATAGGAGTCCATGGATTCCGATCCACCGTACCCGTGTTGCCGGCCCAAGCAGACCCATCTGAACTCCAGAGGATCGCACCAACGCCCTTCTTCTCGCCCAAAAAATCAGCGAGTCTCCAATGATCCACACCACTCTTGGAGGATCTGCAACAACAAAAACACATTACCAACATCTCCACCACACAAAATACTTAAAAAGAAAAAACTCCCCACACAAAGTATTTTAAAAGAAAAATTCCCCACCAAACCACTACACATCCCTTCCAATAACCACGATCATACCTGCAAAGAAAACATATCATAAACAAACACCAACTCCTAGCCTCCAAATACTCCAAACCCCCACACTCGACCCCAAACAACCAACAAATTTACAAAGATAAAATAGAATAAATATATATATTCCGTATAAAAGTATATTTCATATATCATGTAAAATAGATAATTCATATTTCAAAATTCCAGCTCCTTTGCCAAAACCTCTTTCGAAGGGAATAAGGCCACCCCATTAAACACCATCAAAAAGGATTTCCACACTTCCAAATCTTCTTTCATGGTACTGGAAATCCTAACAAAGTGATGACCTTCCCGAATACCCCGTGTCGCCAAAGCCAAACCACGTAAAAAGGCTCTTCCCACCGGAATGACCCTGCACGCAAAATTCAGGCGACCAATCAGCGACTGAAGTTCTCTCAACTGTAATTTCTTCACCGACAAGGCCCCTTCAACCTGTCTCAAAGCTTCCACCACTTTATTCACAGGTAAACGACACACCCCTTTCACTGAATCATTCTCAATTCCCAAAAAATTGATCACCAATGCTGGACCTTCCGTTTTATCGGAGGCCAATGGAACACCAAACCGGTGTGCCACCCACTGAAAAGACCGAAGAATATGCAGACACTCTCCTGTCCCTTCCCTTCCCACACATAAAAAATCATCCAGATAATGAGTCAGATTGCCCGACCCTGCCACTTCACGGCCCACCCATTCCAAAATTGTACTGAAACATTCAAAAATAAACAGGAGATAGAACAACCCATAGGCAAACATAAATCCACATAAAATTCACCTTCAAACCAAAATCCCAGAAGATGACACGAAGGATGAATAGGTAATAACTGAAAAGCCGACTCAATATCCACCTTTGCCATCAAAGCCCCCGGACCAGCATCCCGAACCAAACTAACCGCAGAATCAAATGACACGTATGACACTGAGGCCAACTCCTCACCAATATCATCATTCACCAATTCCCCCCGTGGAAAGGATAAATGATGAATCAAAGGAAATTCTCCCACCTTATGCTTCGGCACAACCCCCAAAGGGGAGATCCTCAAACCCCGCATCGGAGGAGACGAGAATGGGCCCGCCATCCTACCAGCCCCAATCTCCTTAAACACCTTCTCCCGAACTACCTCCGGATACACTCTAGCCGACTTCAAATTTCTAAGCTTGCCACCCCCAAGTCGTGCCACAAAAGGAATCTGAAAACCAACACCAAAACCAACCCGTAAAAAATCTGCATCTCTATGTCTTCCGTAAAGCCTAAGCCACGGTAACATCGCGTTGAGTTTCACCAGGGAAGCTCCCCTCTCCAGACCCTCCAAAAGGCAGCCCTCCTTGCCTTGCCCTCTTAAAACATCTGGACAAGGAATGCGCTCCTCCACAATTTGAACATTCGTGCTTGTATCTGCATCCTGCACCAAACTTGCACTGACCCTCGTTAAACTGCCAGCACGATCCCTTTTTACCACCAGCCAGTGGGGAACTGACTCCTCCCCCACCGGCTCCCCCTGGAAAGGGAAACGCCTTTTGTGCCCCCATCAAACGCAACCACAGCGTAATATCCAACTGATCCCACCCCATACCTGGGTGAGCTGCCAAACGTTGCCTAAACTGCTCATCATATTTCCACCACGCCCAACCACCATAAGTTCGATAAGCCTCCCAAATACCAGCCACATAACAAAACAGACCCGAACAGTGCTGTGGGCTCTTTTCCCCCACCACACTTGCCAAAATACAGAAAGCCCGAAGCCAATTCCCGAATGACTTAGGAATCCTCCGAAACCTCTTCTTTCTTTTCTCCTCTTCCTTTAAACCGTCCTTAGAGGAATCATCTTTTACCCCAGCCACCTCATCCAACAGAAGCAGGGAAAACAGTTCCACATACTCCCCCCGCCAAATACCGTCTTTAACCGCTTGCTTCAAATGAAACCCCAAACGCCTAGAAAATGACACGTAAGCATTCCTTCTGGCCACATCCGCCACTCCTGCAGACTCCCCGAGTGAACCCACATTGCCACTCGGCCCATTAGAAATCAAATTTTCACCTCCAAGAGCTCCACCGGCTCTCAGAGCTGGCCCACCAGCCCCTTTCCAAGCTTGGGCCAAATCCCCACCCTGGTTCACACCCCTTGGTGAACCCGACCAAGCCTCAAAGGCCCCCTGTAAGAAAGACATGAAAGAACCAACATCACCACCATTTCCATTACCTGTCGCCACACGAGGTCCGCCCGAACTTTCTGGAACCTCCATCGACACCGACTCCACACCTCCTGCACCACCTCCACCAACTCCAGCAGCCTGGAAACCACCCACCGGCTGTGGACTCCTCTCCCGAAACATTGGAACTGTGGACGAAAAATTAATAGTGCGATGAGCCCCAGAACCCGAAGTACCAGAATCAACCACTCCCTCCCTCACATCAGCCTCCGGAGCCCCATCATCTTCACCAACTGAACACCAATTTACTTCGAGCTCTTGGGTGCCCTCATCCCGCACACCAACACCCAGGGACACACCACCGTCCACATTCCTTTCCACCAAATGTCTTACCGCCGAAACATCAGTCCCTGAGACAGCCCTTGCTCCTCCTCTGGGACCCCTGGTGGAACACCGACCTCTTCTTCTCCCAGAGGAACTCCTTGAAGTCCGCACTCCTTCTCTCCTGGTAGAGCTCACCACACGACCCCTCCGACCGGAAGGATCCTTAGCCCCCGAAGCCGGCCTCAAGCTCCTACCTTCCACACTCCTGGAAGCGCTCACGCCAGCTTCATTTCCAACTGCGCCACTACCAGCCAACATCCGTTGGACCAATCGACCACGACCTCTCACAGCCTCCAATCTCATTCTCTTGGCCGCCGATACATCATTGGATTCACCTCCCGAATTAAACCGCACTGGAGGCCTCGAAATCCTGGCAGGCCGAGAACCCCCATCCGCCGCCAACACCTCCGACAGGCTTCTTCTGGCCCACTCCACACCATGGTGCCGAGCCGCCTCCCGCACTTCCTCCAGTAGCGACTCCAGCTCACCACCTTCCACCATTCCCAAAACAATTATTAAGGCAAAAAGCCTAAAAAAACACCGCTTCTCTGACGCAGCACAGATTTTCACCGCTCTACCTCAGGAGAAAAAGGCGCGCAGACCCTTTCCACACGCGCCTTAAGTACCCTCCTGTCGACTCCCCCCACACCACTCCCGCTCAATCTCCTCACATGCTGCCAAAACCTTCTATAAAAATCCTCCCTGCGTCCAGGCATCAGAGGCAACTTAAGGGCCCTACGCCCTACGTGCTTCAGGCCTTATGTAACTGCTTAAAGGTATATAACACATTTTATCAATCAGGCACATGTTAATAACACAAAAAACTGAATTCTATAGTTTAAGTTTTTTATTGCTATGGATGAGCCACCACAGCCTCTATTCTTTTTGCAGGGAGTGCCAAGTTCCCTTTTGTTCCACTCCGTGCAAATCCTGTAAATTTAGGTTTCAGCCATATTTTTCCTTTTTAAGCTACAATAAACATGATATTTATTACTATGAGAATAAGGATTCCCTAAAACCCAGCCCATCTTTAAATTTAAACATGAATCTCAAATTTTAGTGTGGGGTGGTGGGTAAAGGGCTACATGTCAATGGCTATTTGTGGTGCCATAAATCTTGGTGAGTTCCCCTCTTTTATTGATTGTATTATCCACTGTATGTTAACTCTATCTTGACATTCAATTCACTCCATTTTTTTTACTAGGTAGATGAATTAGAACTCCATCTTTTTGTAATTTTTATGATTGCCATTGTAGAGCAGTGTTTCCCAAACCTGTCCTCGGGACCCTCTGCCTCGCCACTTTTTCCAAATATCTGAAGCACAGCACAGGTGATAGGATTTGCTGCTCAGTGATTGCAGGATTCAGTCTGCATTTCCCCTAGGTGATCTGCAAAATCCAGCCTGGTTGAGGGTCCCGAGGACAGGTTTGGGAAACACTGTTTTAAAAGGATGGCTAATCACACCAATGAACGGTGAGCCAAATGTGCTGTGATTGGCTGCTTGACTGTATATGAAAAGTGCACAAGAGAGTCAAAGAGGACTTGCAATGTTGAGTTAATGATGGGTCCATTGACCTAAACGGAAACCTATACACAACAGGACAGATGAGTAGTTTAAACTCATTGGTTGAGTTTTTTTAAAAATTTAGTGATTTTAGAATCTGACACATAGGTCAGGCAGGCAGTGACTCAGGGACGTGCGGTCAGGGGCGGCAGGTGAGGCAGAGCCTCACCTGCCATTAAGGGCAGCTGCAGTCAAGCTCACCTGCTCCTCGTTCCCCTGCTGTCGGCTCTGTCCGTCCTCTGTGTGCATTCTTCTTTTTTCCCCTTCAGCAGACGCTACGCAAATCGTGTAGGCTGCCAAGAAGTGTGCAGCGCGATGCGTCTGTTTAATGCACAGACGTCCGAGCACTGCCCACTTTCTGAACATTGCTCTCCCAGTGCCTCAGAGGCACTGGGAGAGCAATGGAATAGCTTGGACCAATAGAAAAGCGCTATTGGTCCAAGCCATTCAAAAAAACACCTGCATGGGAGGCAGGCCTCCCATATATTGATTGGCGCAGGACAGTCATGTGACTGCCCTGTCTCGCGCAATCAGTGGGTGCAGGGCTGTGCTCGAGGTGTGGCCCCAGTGTCACACTAGGCTGCCAGGAGGACGACACAGAGATCCTGGGGAGCACCGACAGCAGCCAGATCTTGGGGAGCACTGAACCTGAACCTACGTAACCTGTGTATATCTGGCTCTGATGCTAGCCAGTGCCTCATGAAAAAAGAGGAAAGCCTCCACAACAAGTGAAGGCAGACAATCACCCCACCCCACGGAAATTGGAGATCGGGGATGGACACTCCTAAATAGGACTAAACCTGGTGGATAAACGAAAACAAACAAATGAGAGAAAAGCTCTCAAATAACAGAATAGGAGTGCTAATAAAACATAACTTTTATTAATTACGATAATGAAGATACACTAGTAACCCAACAGTAATTAAAAAACATATACACAGACGTGATATAGAGCTGAGAGAATGAATATGTGTTAATATGTAGCCAATTGGCAGCCCTGGGATGTAGATTGCCACGGCAAAAAAACAACAGAAAAACAAGGAAAGAGGAGCTTCAAATTATAAAGCCGAATTGGCAAATATTAAAGCCAGACGTTTTTTGAACATGCCGGAAGGATTTAAAATCCATATACATTAAATCAGCAAATCCCGATTACATTATTATGCGTGAGCAGGAGAAAATGGCATCAGTCATAAGACGCACAGGGTGTAAATTGGCAGCTATGAATTAGAACATTGGAGACTGCAAGTTGAATTGGTCAAGGAAAGGCGTACCAAAATTTGAGAACTGTAATAAACAACGTTCATTTAGCTTGGCTACCTTGTATTGCAAAAACAGACAGATACACAATGGTACCGCAGTACCAGTAGAATTAATAGCACTGCAGTGCTTGAAATAAGTATGCTGACCATCAACAAGCATAACCACAAAAATGCCAGATGTACCATGGAGCCCAAAGGGCAAATTTTTAACAATCAATTTTTCCCTAAAGGGCTGAAAAAATTCAATCGCCTCTCAGCAATAAAATATCACATAACAAAATTAAAAGAACAGGACTCGACACGTGTTTCGCCGGTACTTAGACCGGCTTCATCGGGAGTCAGACGAATTGTAATATCGGTACTAAGTGTGCTGTAGCTGGTTAAATACTTTATTAGAGAACAGGTCACGTGAACAAAAGAACCAATCATGTACTGATTGGAAATCAGGTACCAGGTAGTGGTAAACGCTGTGCCGATAGTACTACATTGATAGGTAAAAGATCCATTTATTGGCCAGGAAAGAAGGTCACATGATTCAAAAAGGGCCAATAGGTTCAGAGAACAACAAAGAGTTATCGGAGGGATGCCTATTCGGCTAGTACCCCATTGGGTTATCGTTTATCAACTAGACAGACAAAAAATCATAGAAAAACAAGAAGGCGATGTAACACCTGGTATTGTCTAAAGACATAAATGTATTTATTGTGTCTGTTAACGATCTATATATCTAGATAATGGATAGGCATTCATAGAGGATATTGGAACGTAATCATGCAGAGAACTGAATAATACCCTCAATCAGCGCTCATAGTGAATAAGCATTAGAGACTATCGAACATGATTAAATAAATGGAGAAAAGGAAAAACCCTCATTCAGACCAAGGGGAGCCAACGTACGCATCTGA
Organism: Leptobrachium leishanense; assembly: GCA_009667805.1. Taxonomy (NCBI): domain Eukaryota; kingdom Metazoa; phylum Chordata; class Amphibia; order Anura; family Megophryidae; genus Leptobrachium; species Leptobrachium leishanense. The sequence goes on along the minus strand of CM019075.1, from coordinate 29,069,273 downwards.
TATATCCATCGACATTCACTGCGGCGTAGTTTTAAATCAAAATCGCCTTTTCTAGGTGATGGCAAGACTAATTCCAAACCACAAAACCTTAAAACTTTGGCATTGCCACCATGATGTTGAATTAGATGTCGTGATACTGGAGTCTCCTGAGCCCTCTTGGTGGAATGCACGTGTTCCATAATTCGTCTTTTAAATGGGCGTAAGGTCTTTCCCACATATTTTTTACCACATAAGTATGAAATTAGGTATACAATACCAGTAGAGTTACAGTTAAAAAGGAACAAATATCAAAATTAGATTCATTTGATGAATCGGTGACACTTTTAGAGGATTTCAAAATATAAGTACATGCTACGCATCGGCCACATTTGTATGTACCTCGTAGGTCCCTAGAGAGCCATGTATTAATCTTATTTGGAGGTGATATGGCAAAATGACTGTGAACCAGTCTATCTCTCAGGTTGCGGCTTCACCTAGCAGTAATTGACACCCTGTCCGTCAGTACGTCTGCTAATTGAGAATCAAAAGTCAAGAGTGGCCAATAACGGTCCATGATTCTTTTGACATGGTCCCAGCCTGCATCGAAAGTCCCTATGCATCTTATCAGCTTAGAGTCGGGTTTGGAATGATCTTCCAACAGATCGTTACGAGACATCGATAGGGCACGTTGGTACGCCCTTTTGAGGCAGCGATTGGGATAACCTTTCTCTCTAAAGTCACATCTTAAAGTCTGTGACTTAACAATAAAATCCTCATCAGTGGAGCAAATTCTGCGTAAGCGTAGATATTGCCCCAAGGGGATAACCTTTTTGAGTGGTTCTGGATGGAAGCTGTTCCAGTGTAGTAAGTTATTGGAAGCAGTCTTCTTCCGGTATAGGGAGGTGGATATTTCACCAGTTGAGGTCTTCATAATTTTGACATCCAAAAAATCTATTTCTTCATTTTGAATTTGAGAGGTAAGCTTAAGATTTAAAGGGTTATCATTTAGTTTAACCACAAAGTCCCTGAACTTGACATCCGTACCCTTCCAGGTAACGAAAATATCATCGATGTAGCGGGACCACATATCGATCTTAGATATATATACAGTCGGCATAGCCCCAAAGACATATTGTTCTTCCCATATCCCGAGAAATAAGTTAGCATATGAGGGGGCACAGGAGGAACCCATGGCCATTCCCCTGATCTGGTGGTAATAATGACCAAAGATAAAAAAGTTGTGTGTCAAAATGAACTCAAGTGCAGACATCACTAATTGAATAGTTGAATCTGCCAAAGTTTCATCCCTTTCAAGTATTTTTTTGACATGCAGAAGGCCCAGGTCATGCGGAATGCATGAATATAAAGATTCAACATCAAGGCAACATAGCAATACATCCTGCCTAATGTTTTTTTCTTTGAAAGTATGTAACACCTGTTTCGTATCTCTAATATATGATGGTAAGGCTACAACATATTTTCGCAAGATTTTATCAATGAAAATGCTCATGTTCTGAGTGACATTATCATTACCGGAGACGATTGGATGTCCCGGTGGATCATGCAATTTTTTGTGAATTTTAGGGATACAATAAAAGGTTGAAATTGTAGGGTTACGTGGAAACCGAAAATCACGTTCTGTTTTAGAAATGATAGAATTGTCAAATGCAGAGTTCACCAATGATCGTAATTGTGCTAGATAGATAGGGGTAGGGTCACCGCACAATTTTTTATAGGTGGACTCATCTTTTAGAATATTCATGACCATTTTCCATTGACCATTCTGTTATTTGAGAGCTTTTCTCTCATTTGTTTGTTTTCGTTTAGCCAGTGCCTCACCAGCCACTGACCTCACCGCACGTCACTGACTGTATCACACCCTAACAGGGGGGAGAGAGAGACCAACACGAAGAAGGTAGACATTGAAAACAAAAAGGATGGCATTTCAATTTCTCTGAATTTTAACATCTCTCCTATGCTAGTTTAGTCTCCACACTAACAGGTCTGTGACGGATCGGCCGCCACAGGATTTATTTAGTTTAATTTCATTCTTATTTTGTTTACCCTTTAGTTATAGGAACTCATTTCCTTTATTAGATTTAGTGTAAAACTGTTGCTAGACTTCTAATTAATCAGGTTTTTCCCCAGCACCATCCTGCTAGTAACCACGGAGTACATGCGTGCTACAATGTATCCGTCACTGACATAGCGCACCACACTTCAAACTCCAATATACTTTATGCTCAGTTATATTGTATGATTTTAAATGTATTGTCAATTGCTCATTTTTCGTTTTAAATAGACTTATATTTCTTTAGTTAAATGTGTTTTTTTTAAAGATACTACCTGCCGCAAGTGGCAAATGCTTTCCTTTGTATAGAATGTACAATAGGTTTGAGTAATTTGTGGATTATGCAAAAGTACTTTCTCTTTGGATATCTGTTATCTGTTTACCTGGCTGAAAAGGTTGGGAGTCACATTGTCTCAGCCTCCCACTATCTGACTCCCTTTACAATGGGTTATGTAAATCACTGTATGTGGTCACTGTGGGGTCAAGACTTCATCTGCATAATACAACCAGTGGACCAAAGTGAAGACTGAGGAGGACCTGAAAGAAGCCTGCAGTGGTCTTGGAACCAACCAATCAGAACTGTTGGGGTGGGCGGGCATGGGAGAGAACAATGGGACTGTACCATATAAATGGACCATGTATGTGCTGTATTTCATTAAAACCAACTTGCTTAAACCTATACTGAGTCACGACTAGTATTTGGGGAGGGCATAATCACTGAATAAGCTGGCTTTTACTGAATCCTTTGCTTCCAGACCATCCACGGACCGCTGCCAATCTCTCTCCCACCTTGCTAACTCGCTACCCGGCTAAGCTCTCCAGCAAGACTCGGCGCTGCAGACGGAGCTACCCCTGCATGGTAACAGAGCCGTTACAAGGTCTATTCACTAAAATGTGAAAATCAGGAGAACTGGCAGGAGAAGAGAACAATCTAGACCAAATTGCCTATCTGGAAAGTGAGATAAATGGGCGAATTTTTCTGGTTTGGCTATTTTGACCGAGAATTTTCTTTTCTCCAGTCATTCTGCTGAGTTTCACCTTTCTTTGAATAGACTTGATAGTTTGCATGCTCGGTGATTCATGGATTTTGCAATATTATCAGCTAACCTGGATAAATATTTTAAATTTATGATTGGGAACATACTGCAACTGGGCAGGCTGTGTATCCATCTTATTTCTAGGCATGTGCAACACACCCTGACAAAAGTGACGGACAAGAGACACAAGGGGGTGTGTGGGAAAAACTCAGCATGGATTCAACAGCAAGGAGTGCAATAAGACAAAACACAAGAGGTTGAGGGGGAACGGGATTTGTACAGAGTAGAGCCAAGATTTAAAAGTATTTGGAGTGAAACAGTTGCACGGTAAAAGGGAGATACAAGATAATCCCAAAAAAAAAATTCAATTTATAATATTTGCATTTACTTGTATTTGTGTTACTTGTCATGTCACCCAAGGGCTACGTTTGGGACACTGTACACCTGTTAAACATATGCCATGTAAATACCATAAGATTCTGTGGTGCTCAGAGTCCTTTTTAATAAAATCATCAAAAGGAGAAAAAAAAAAATCCCAAAAAAATAAAATGCACTCCCACTAGTCACACGGGGGTAACCCAAGCAATATAACAAGTCAAATAGGAGTAAACCCGCAGTAAGAATTCCTACCAAGAGAAGGAACTCAGCTAGTGTGAAATACTCCAAAATTAAAAACAATTTAAAGGAAATAAACAGAAAGTGCAAAAGCAAAACACAAAAACAAGTGAAATAACTGTATAAACACATAACACGGACTTCCGGGAGGCGTGCCCTTCAATATGGCCGCATCTTAAACTTCTCTGCTGCCACCTTATGATAATTTCGTTTTTTTTGGCTTTTCTCCCTTATTATTTGGTGGCCCTTGAGGGGATCTCTGCCTATTATTTCTGCTGGATTCTAACGGATCTCCCCCTCAAACCCCCGGAGGTCGCTAGGCCGTCGTTAGGCCGCTCTCACCCGCGCCCCTTGGAGGCTGTTTGATCCCCTCCCACGCTCGATTGGAGCTGGAACTGCTGAGCTTGAGCGCCGCTGGACGTGGATTGGAGCCGCTTCCCTCGTCCACACGGACGCTGGCAGCCCCCTGACATCTCCGGACTGCTCCGTACGGTGTGGTGTGGATTGCGGCCTATTAGCACCTGTACTGCGGCCATCACGTGCTCCGGGATGCGGCCTGCATGTGCTCCGGTTCGGGGCTAGCCGACCCCCAAGGACGCTCTTCGCTTCCGGGTCCCTGGGATCTGCCGCGCTCGTCTCCGAAACGAGGATCGGAGGTCGCGCTCCTGCCTCTTACCCCCCCGGATCTCCGGCATCTTGCCCATCACGAGGGCTGGGATCTCCCCTCCCCTCTTGGATCACAGCTCCCGCGCCTGGACTATACACGTCTGCAGTGTTTCAGGATCGGGTAACCCCGCTTGCAGACTGTAAGCCAACAGACCCTGACCTTAGTAATGGCCGGGTTATGGTCAGTAATACTGAGAATGACGAACACAAAGAAAGTGGCAGAGTGCAAAGTAAAACAACCTGCAGAATAAACTAAGTAACCCACAATGCTCTAGCTAGCCGGTCCTTAATAATGGCTGCGTTAAGCAGAGCAAACCAACAAAAACACACATAGGCAGGGGTTAAGGAAATAGAGGTCCGTTATACTATGCCAGAATTCAGGGCGCCAGAATACAGGGAAGTCGAGACAAGCCGGGATCGTATTAACCAGGAAATCGGTCAGATAGGAATTCAGAAATAACAACAAGGCACTAGGCGTAACTGGAACCACGCTAGGGCAACTTGCTAAGAGAAAGGAAGCCCTTTAAATGGAGCCACAGCACTTCCTATTGGTGCTCAGAGGAGACGCCCTGCTCTGCTATAGGATCGCTGGTCATGTGCTGCGATTGGTTGTCCTTCCTGCATGCTGCGTCTGATTCGCGGGCAGCACCATTCTCTGTCCTGTAGTACACAGTACCCTGGAATAAGGCTTTCTGGATATCAGCTGCTGTGACGGCTGCAACATTTCCCCGGACATGGGTCGAAGGTGCAACATTTCCCTGGACATGGGTCGAAGGTGCAACATTTCCCCGGACATGCAGGGCCGGCCCAAGACATTGTGCTGCCTGGAGCGAAGGCTGAAATGCTGCCCCCCCACCACGTTCCCCAAAATACACCCACGTCCATTATGTTATGTCATGATATTTATAACTAAGATCCAAGTATAACATGAAGAACGAGGTGGAAACCAGGAGAACTGTCAAGAGAAAAGAACAATCTAGACCAAATAGCCGATTTGGATAAATGGGAGAATTTTTCTGGTTTGACTATTTTGACCTAGAATTTTCACTTCTCCAGTCAGTCTCCTGGTTTTCACCCCTCTCTGAATAACCTTGTGTGTATTATATTTCGCTCAATGCTCCCCACAATCTTGCTTTAGGCAAGCAGGGGACGGTGATGTAACTAGAGGCGAAAATAAAAATATCAACCTGATATAACCAATAGCTGCCGCTGCTGTGAACTGAAGAAGAAAAATGCTTGGAGCATCAGATGGACAGCGGGGGAGCAGGTGAGTTTGTTAACCTTATATTCAATCAGTACTAGTGATTTAATAGCAGGTGAGCCCACTTAATGGCTGCCGTTCCTGACAGCATTTTCCTGCTTCAGATGGCTACCACTCTGAGGTATGAGCGTATCACAGAGCTCCATAGCTATAAAACTCACAGCAATGTGCGGTGTGTATGAGCGAATCACAGAATCCAGGTCGGCCATACTTTCATGGACACATTACAATTTCATGCAGAGGGGGGCACTAGGGAAAAGTGCTGCCCTGCAACATGTATAATTCATATGCTGCATGAAGGAAATCAAGGCAGGTCACCAGGGATCCCATTTTTGACTTCTTACCTGCAGAGGATGGATTATACATGCTGCGGGGTAGCATTTCTCATGCACTGCCCATCTGCATGAAAACTGTATGTGTCCAGAAAACATGGCCAACCTGCAACCCTAAGTGTGAGAAACAGCAGCTTTGAACATGACAAGTAAATCGTGGCTAGATGAATCCAAATGATTCTCCTCATCCAGGCATTTAGTGGGACAAAAATGTCTGTGAATAGAGAATAGTGCTTTTTAATCTCACCATTCTTACGATTTACTAATTAAAAACCCATAGGCAGGATTTATTCATATAGACCCCAGAGGGGTATACACATTAACCCCCAGCGGCACAGGCAGGATTTATTCATATAGACCCCAGAGGGGTATACACATTAACCCCCAGCGGCACAGGCAGGATTTATTCATATTTACACCGAGGTTGATGAAACCCCTGGGGCAATGTGTCTTTAAGTGCTCTTCTACCGGGTGTAGGTCAACATTCAAGAAGGAATGGAGACTTGTGGAACACATGTACTAGCACACTGGGCAGGTGAGATCTTGTTTTGTTTCCCTGTGCTTTTGAGCTGCTGATTAGGCACATACCTGGTGGTGTGGCTGGCTGGTCCCGACGGGAGCCAGAGGAGAGATAACAGCTGCCCGGAGGAGAGATAACAGACGCCCGGAGGAGAGATAACAGACACCCGGAGGAGAGATAACAGACGCCCGGAGGAGAGATAACAGACGCCCGGAGGAGAGATAACAGACACCCGGAGGAGAGATAACAGACGCCCGGAGGAGAGCTAACAGACGCCTGGAGGAGAGACAATGACCAGCTCCTGCAGCCAGGCTGAGGAACCACCACCCACACGACATGCGTCCTAACCCCGCGCTGACTGCTGGCTCGTTTAGACGCATGCGTGTGGGTGTGGTCAGGCGGCATCACTCACTGTGCCCATGCAACCGGACTCCAATTTAAATCCTTCCGCCGGGGCTGATGAAAAAAGTGCAGGCGGGGAGGGGCGGCGCAAAAATTTGCCGCCCCCGCTGTTTTCCCGCCTGGCGCAAGCGCTCCACCCTGCTCCATTGTCGGGCCGGCCCTGCGGACATGGGTCGAAGGTGCAACATTTCCCTGGACATGGGTCGAAGGTGCAACATTTCCCTGGACATGGGTCGAAGGCGCAACATTTCCCTGGACATGGGTCGAAGGTGCAACATTTCCCTGGACATGGGTCGAAGGCGCAACATTTCCCCTGACATGGGTCGAAGGTGCAACACTTCCCTGGACATGGGCCACCGTGACACAGTGGCACCGGTGAACGCAAAACTGCACCCACAGCCTTCTCCCCTCGGCGCAGACCAGGTACCCCATGTGTATCTGCCCAACCTCCTGCCCTGCGGGCTGCTTGCCCCATTATTTTTTCTATATGGACATTCCAGAATTTTTCTGGTGGTCTCCTTCAGGCCCACTTTATTGGCACCTGAGTTGCAATTTTTGATCTGCCTTTAGTGACCTATCAGTACCTCGTTAATTTTTCTTATACCCAACCCTCGAGGGCTCACAATTTGTGCATTCAATTTTTTTCACTGCGCTACGGCCTGTCTTCAGCAACCTGACCGCATTTTACAACTCAATTTTTTTGGTGGATCCCCACAAATCCACTGCTCACGTTTCTAATTCTTTCTCCTTTTTACATCCTCTCATTACCACCGATCAGACCCACGCATCCCTGCCACTATGGATAAATTTGTGGCGTCCACTTCCAAGGTCTCAAAACGCACCACCAGTAAATCTCAAAGAAAATCCTCCGCACCGCAGATGCGTTCTCCTGCTCGACCTGACCCCGACGTGGACTGTTCTTCATCTCCCCTTCCTCTTTCTGCTCCATCTACTTTGGATACGTCATTCCAAGACGCCAGCAGGCGTATGGCCGAATTTACAGCCATCTTATCGCCGCTTTTGGATGAAAAGCTTGGTCGTCTCTCGGCCTCCATCAATGTTGCCCTTGCACAACTTACCTCCCAAGCCCAGAGGCTCACGGAGGTGGAGGAAAGAGTGTCCAGCTTGGAGGATGAAACGGGACCATTGAAAAAGACAGTCGAATCTCATGTCACGCTCCTCTCGTCTTTGATGGAAAAGATAGACGACTTGGAAAATAGGAGTCGCAGGAACAACCTGAGAATCGTGGGATTACCAGAATGGGTCAAGGGTCCACAACTTCTCCAATTCGTTACTACCTGGCTTCCTCAGGCTCTCGACCTTACCCCGACGGAGTCGCCGTTGATAGTCGAATCCATCGGATGGGCCCAGACTTATCTCCTACACTGACCCGTCCACGCACGGTCATCTTCAAATTACTAAATTTTACCGACAAACTTCGAATTCTGCAAGCTTACAGATGACTTAAGACGCTGGATTATCAGGGAGACACCCTGTGCATTTTTCAGGACTTCTCCGCCTCTCTGGAGGCTCGCCGTCGTGCTTTTGCTCCGATCTGTTCTCGGCTGGCGGCGAGCAATGTTCGCTTCACTTTACAATACCCGGCTCGTCTAAGAGTTCATGTGAATGGTCAAACCAATTTTTTTGATACTCCTCATGATGCCTCCTCGCTCTTTTGATCTGTTCTGGAGGCTACGACCACGGCGGCTTCAACTTCTGCTTCAACGTTTCCCTCTTCTAAGCCCAACTGAATTGGAGTCTAACTCATCTTTTGAATTTAACGTTATGTTTTTGTTCTTTTCGCTTCACGTTCTACAGGTTTTTGCAAACTATCTACGACGATCCAGGATGCCGGTCCTGGCCACCATGTTTCTGGATTGTGGGACTACGACCCGATTACTGCGGACCCTGACCGCCGCGTCTGACATAGCGAGAGGTATACCTTTGATGTCCATGCTCCGCTACCTTTGCCTTCACATTGATCCTCGGCGACTGGTTGAGGCTCTCCTTATTGGTTTATTTCGGGTCTGCATCCACCAATTGTTTTCTATTTTTGCTGTTCTATGTTACCGCAACGGTTCTCGCTGCGGGTTGTTTATATGTAAAACTTTAAGGTTCTCTTGCGTGAATGTATGGCAACATGCTGTGTCATGTGGGGTTTTGTTGGAGGTATGGGGGCGGCTGCTGGGACAGCCCCTGTCCTCATCTAACAGTGTTTGCGAGGTATCACGTTTTTGCTTTTCACTATGTTTTCCCCCTTGACACTTTCACTTTCCTCTGCTGATGACCCTCCGATGCTGACCCCTCAGATCCTCACCCGTTTCTCCTACAAAGTGGTATCATGGAATGTGGAGGGCCTTAACTCCCCAATTAAGAGGAAAAAAATCCTCACCTATCTTAAACGCCTAGACCCAGATATAGTCCTCCTCCAAGAGACGCACTGGACGTCCCTGGAGCAAGCTCTTAGAGATCCGTGGATTGGCTTCCAGACTTTGTCGACTTATTCTCAAAAATCTAGAGGCACGGCGATTCTTGTTAATAAACAGTTACCGTATTTTATTGTGGAAGCTATTAATGACCCACAGGGTAGATACTCTCTGCTCAATCTTATGGTGGACAGGGAACCCCTCCAACTCCTTAATGTCTATGCCCCAAACTCCCCTAAAGTAGGGTTTTACCAATCATTGCTCCCGCTATTACACCTCCACGATGCCCCTCGTAGGATTGTAATGGACTCTATTCTGGACCCTTCCTCTGGTCACCCAGTAACCCGGGGCCGTCAACGCCCCACCGGTCCTGCCTTCCTCCAATCCCATTTTCGTTTGATGCCCGGAGATCTTGCCATCCAACGGGAAGGGACTTCACCTTCTATTCCGACCCTCACAAAACCTTCTCCCAGTTAGACTTTTTCCTAATCTCCGACAAACTCTCCCACCGGATTTGTCGAGCATTTATAGGCCCTATTGCCCTCACCAATCATGCTCCGATGATACTGGAGCTATCTCCTAGTGCTCCTCTCCCCTATTCCAGGAATTGGCTTACTCACCTCCAGCAGGTTTCAATCTCATTTAGAACTTTTTTGGAACAACTACGCTGATGATAATATTGACCATACTGAGGATGTCAATTTGTTCTGGCCGGCCTCAAAGGCGGTTATCAGGGGTCATATTATTGAATATGCTGTGTGCGCTAAGAAAGAGGTTGCAAGCCGTCTCACCACTCTCCACAATGATTTAACGCGTAGTTATAGAGCATACCTAGTCTCCCCTACTCCCCACTACCTTCAATTGTATAAACACTGTAAGGTTCAGTACAATACATTAGCGTCCACTCAAGCTCACACCTCCTGGCTTCACCAGCAAAATCGCTATTTTCGCTACGGTAATAAACAAGGCCGCCTTTTGGCCAACATGGTCCGGTCCCAAACCAAGCCCTCCCCTTACATCTCTTCTCTGACAACTTCTGACGGGCGTACTCTCTCGGACCCATCTGACATCAACACATATTTCTGTGATTATTTTGCAGACTTTTATAAAGCAGACCCTGACGACTGCCCTGGTCAGCTCGCCCTTTTCCATAAAGCCCAAATCCCTAAATTGTTCCTATCTCCTCCCTCAAGGCTGGGAAGGCCCCGGGTCCAGACGGATTTGGGGCGGATTATTATAAATCCCTTTCGGGCTTTTTGATCCCACATTTAGCCACATTATATAATAACATCTTACAGGGCGACGCCACGCCACCTGCCTTTAACGATGCATGACTTACTGTTATTCCCAAGCCCGGTAAAGACCCTACTCAGGTTTCCTCTTACCGTCCCATTGCCCTGCTAAACACGGATCTTAAAATTTTATCCACCATAATGGCCAAGCGTTTACAAGTCCCTCTAGCTCGATTGATCAGTGCCTCTCAAACTGACTTCTTAACTGGTCGCCATTCTACGAAGAACATTCGTACAGCTCTTGCAGCCATTTGGTCCTCTTCCTTCACACCCAATTCCTCCAATATCCTGTTAAATTGTGACGCTGATAAAGCATTTGATAGGATCTCTTGGGCCTATCTTCTCCGTTTTCTCAAAGTCCACCACTTTAGTAAAGAATTTCGCAATCTTTTTCAGGCACTTTACACACAACCTCACACAGTGGTCACGACAAACGGACTCAACTCCACCCTTTTCTGCTGGAAAGAGGTACTAGACAGGGCTGTCCGCTTTCCCCTCTCTTATTTAACCTTACGTTAGAACCTCTTTTATGTCTCATTGATTCCAGGATTGAGATTGCAGGGATACGACTGGACCCTACCGTCACATTGAAGGTTTGTTACTCTTCCTTTCTAACCCTGCGAAGGACACTCCTTCCTTACTAACCTTATTCCACTCTTTTCAAACTTCCTCAGGGTTTAAGATAAACTACAACAAGACGGTAGCGCTCCCCTTAGGTCCTTCTCCACATGGGGACTGGCTGACGGACTTTCCTTTTCAGTGGTCCCCGACCCCTTACATTAAGTATCTTGGAATTTTTTTGCCCCGCGACCTTTCCCAATTATATAGTTTAAATATTAATCCCATTTTATCTAACTCCAGGTCTCTACTGGCAGCATGGGGTTCCCTCCCACTCTCGTATTTGGGTCGGGCGTTCTTAGTTAAAATGACATTGTTCCCCAAACTCCTCTACCCTATACAGGTCTTACCTCTACTCTTACGACCCTCTGACGTTCGCTCATTTCACAAATTATCCGCCTCATTCATATGGCAGGATAGACGGGCCCGTATATCCCTCTCCGGCCACCAACAGTCGCTCTCCCGTGGAGGTATTAATTTTCCGAACATCTCAGATTACAATTTGGCCGCCCTGTATCGCTACACTTCAGACTGGATACGGGGCACCTCCCATTATATTGACCATGCGGTGGAGCAGGCGTTGGTCTTTATTGACCTTTCTCCATCAACATTCTCCGGCTATCCCCCGACCTCTCTGATTCAATCCCTTGCTGTACACCACCAAACATGCTTGGATTAGTATCCGTAAGCATTTACATTTATCCTGGCAGGCGACTTTATGGTCCCCTATTTTGCATAATCCCAATTTCCAACACGTATTTCCTGCTCCCATATTCAACACGCTAGCTCAACGAGGCCTGACACAAATACACCATTATGTGGATGCACTATCGAGACTGCCCTTCTCCTACTCGACTCTAGGTACCATAATAGCCCCTCTTTCTCTCCACCCTGTGTTTTATTTGCAACTGCGACAATTTCTTCTTGCTCAATGTGCTGATCTCACCCCTGCCGATTGGGCTAACCCTCTAGATTCCCTATTATTCCTACACTCCATACCTCCCCCGTCGACTTCTAGTATTTATCTTCAAATACAGGCTTCCTCACCTACATCTGCCCCTTGGATGGCAATTTCGAAATGGTCCACCTCCTTCCCGACACTTACTCCGCAGGACCTCATCAACTCCACTTTACAATCCTGGCGCCTCATTCCTTCGTCTACTTATTGGGACATGCTATACAGAATCCTCCACCGTGCCTACATGGCACCTAACAGGATGGCCAGAGCCGGACTCACACCCACCGCTGCATGCCTTAAATGTGGTCACTCTCCTGCCGACCTTTGGCACTGTTTATGGTTGTGTCCCAACATACAGCTGTTCTGGGACTCTATCCGTAGATTCTGATCGACAGTCCTTCAAATGACAGCTCCCAACACCCGAACCTGCCCGCCCCCACCTTAAAAGTCACAGGTTTTGTCTCGCTTTGCTGGCGGCCGCAGGTAAAAAGGCCATCCTTTCACAATGGATCTATCCCACTCCACCCACCTTTCGTATGGAATATGACAGGGTTTATTCCATGTTTTTAATTGATTGGATAGAAGCTTCCTTACACCTAGAAGACCGGACTATGGCGTTCTTCTGAAACTGGTCACCCCTGATTATGACCCTCCCTGAAGATACAAAATCCTCACTGCGTCGCACCTTTAATTGCACCTCCTGGTACTCTCTGCAAATGCTGAAAGGTTCCCCACCTATCCCCCACACATCCTCTGATCCTGTTCTGTCCACTTTCCTGGCCTTCACTGATCCACCCACCTGATGGAACGCTATCTACCTCTGTAGGACAAGGTCCCATATGACCCGCTCTGACCCTGTAGTACTGTCTGTTTATGCCCTGTCACCACTCGATCCCTGGAGGAATTGATATCCCCCGTGTCCGGTGTGTTGCCGCACAGCTTAATCCATTTGATTCACTTTTGAGTTTTTGTATTGCTGTAATATTGTGTTATATTTCTTTATTTCTGTATCGCAGTTGAGCCTTCAATAAATATATTTATAAAAATAAAAGAAAAACACATAACACAAACATAGCAAAACTACTTTATTAAACACAGTATTAAACAGGAAGCATCCATAGAAAAAGGCCTATGAAGGGGCGTGGCTAGCCGGCAACACGAGCAGCCGCATGTTCTGAGAGCTCTGTGTGCGGCGCTTGGTTTTCTCACTCCAGCGGCTATTACAAGGGGCACCCCAACCTCAACTTACCTCCCTCGGGGTCCTAACACCCTCCTGAAGCAGGATGGCCCCTCCAAAGGCCCAGCGGCAGCTCGAAGGGACCCGGACCAGCCGATCTGGAAAAGGCTGCAAAATCCAAGATGGCGGCTCCCCGATCTCGGGCTCCTCTATCTCTGGCCTGGACTTGGCGGAACAGGATGCGGATCTCCTCTCTAGCCCCAGCATCTGAGAGGGCAATGCATGATATGCTCCAGGGACTACGCGCTACCCTCCAGGCTGACTTCAAAGAGGCACTGCAGGAGCTGCGCCGTGATGTTCAGGATCTAGGTGAGCGCACTGTCAACCTTGAGACCAAATCTGACGATATTTGTCTGGCTCATAATGACCTTGTGGACAGACACCAGAATCTGCAAATAGCCCATGACGCGCTGGCTACCAAAGTTGCTGACTTAGAGGACCGCTCGCGCAGAAACAACATGCGGATCCGTGGTGTCCCGGAGGCGGTGGTCCTGGCTGATCTTCCGGCATATCTCATGGAGGTTTTCAAAAATTCTACTCCCATCAGCCTCCCTCCAGGACTTACTCCTAGACCGCGCTCATCGACTGCCCAAAGCGAAACATCTTTCACCGGATGTTCCCCGAGATGTTATTGTCCGAGTTCACTTTTATCATATTAAGGAGTCCTTAATGTCTGCGGCTAGAAAAGGCCCAACCTTGCCTGCTCCGAATGCTACCTTGCTATTGTTTGCGGATCTATCAGCGACGACCCTAGCGAAGAGGCGTGAATTCCTCCCCTTGACGAAGCTCCTGAGGAACCACGAGGTGGCTTACAGATGGGGTTTCCCGACCAAATTGCTTATATGGAGAGAAGGGAGGCTACATGCTATCACCAACATCCCGTCGGGCATGCAACTCCTGCAGGAATGGGGGTTTGTGAAGGAGTACACCCCTCCTCACGTGGTAACGACATCTCCACTTAAAGTTTCGCCAGAGTGGCACCGCGTCAAGCCAAAATGAACGGCGGCCCTGTGTCTGGGCCTATATCGATATCGTTCTCCTCTGCCCAGCTGATTTCAGCTTCTTCTTCGATGTTGGGAAGACCCACTACTTAACAGAGAACCGAGCTCCCTCACCCCCTGTTGGTGGCTCATACTTGACACGATCTTATTGATCTGGATATTTTTCTTCCCTGGTACGCCAGGGATACCCCCCTGTGGGTCCCCCCAGTTCTCCTGTTGTACGGGTCCCTTGGAGGACGTAAGCTTCTTCCTAATGGGGGACTGCCTGCATTGTGGGGTTGGGAAGGGATGGAAACGCTCACCAACTGATGTTTCCCAATGTATGTCATCTTTAAATTTGATTGATGGGTTCCCCTGAACTGAAATTTTTCTCCTTAAATGTTAGAGGTTTGAATGTTCCTTTTAAAAGACACTGCCTTTTCCGAGATTTGCATAAATATAAACCTGCGATAGTGTGCTTACAGGAGACACATTTTCGATCTCACGATGCCCCCCGTCTTCGGTCTCAGATGTACCCTGAAGCCTATCACTCTATGTCTCCAACCAAATCAAGAGGAGTCTCCATCCTCTTCCATAGAGAGGTTGCATCTCAACACCAGGACAAGGAGGGGAGAATGTTGATATTGACTGGCTCTTTAAATGATGTTCCGGTGACTATTCTTAATTTGTATTTCCCGAATGTTAACCAGTTGCAGTTCCTCAGGAAAGCCCATAAAAAAATTCAGTCTCTTAGCCAAGGCGCGGTGTATATCTGTGGCGACTTTAATATGACTCCCTGCCCCATGGTTGATTGCCAGTCCTCTGGAGGTCGCCTCCCCTCTCAAAAAGCGAAGTCTCTTGGCCGACGCTTCACTCAATTCCTGCAATCTGTTGACCTGTATGATGTCTGGCGCATCTCCCACCCCCAGACTAGAGATTACACTTTTTATTCCCAGGTGCACTCCTCCTATAGCAGAATTGATTTATGCCTTATACACCGGACCATGGTCCACCATCTCTTAGATGCTCAAATAGGACCCATGACATGGTCTGACCATGCTCCTTTGATTCTTTCCTTCCGTGCTCATTTTCCGGCTCGAGGTATGGGCTCGTGGCGTTTAAACGATTCATTAATTGTGGACCCGGCTGGGAGGGATGGGGCTGCATCGGTTCTTGAGGACTACTTCAGATTGAACACTTCGGAGGAGGTGGCGATCTCCTCTGTGTGGTCAGCCCACAAAGCGGTTATCAGGGGTCATTTCATTAAACAGGGGGCTTATAGAAAGAAACAGTATACTCTTAAAACATCAACTCTCTTACAACAAATCTCCTCCTTAGAATCCCAAAATAAGAATAAGCCGACCCCATCGATTGCATCTCAATTGCTTTCCTTGCGGAGAGAATTGGAGCACTTAAACCTACAGGCTATGGAACGATCCCTACGCAAACTAAATTACACTTCCTATACTCAAGGTAACAAGGCGGGAAAGTTACTGGCCTCTAAACTCAGGGCAAGACGCGTTCAAACTAAAATCACCCATATTGAAAGCTTAGGGGGACAAATAGTGCGTAATCCAGTGCTGATTGTCTCGGAATTTGCCAACTATTATAGCTCCCTTTACAATCTCAAACTTGACTCGGCCATTTCACCACCCTGCTCAGCAGAGATATCCACCTTCTTAGCAGAAGCGCATTTGCCGACATTACTGCCCCATCAGCAACCTGACTTGCTGGCCCCTTTCTCTGAGGAGGACGTCTACAAAGCGATCCGAGCTCTCCCGAAAGGTAAAGCACCAGGCCCTGATGGCTTATCTAATCTTTATTATCAAAACTTCGCCTCCCTCCTGGTCCCTACTCTGACAGCCTTATTTAATAACATTAAAACCACTGGCCAAGTTCCCCCAGAGATGCTCCTGGCCACCGTGGTCACACTCCCTAAACCTGGCAAGCCCCCCACTCATTGCGCGAATTTTCGCCCCATCTCCCTACTAAATGTTGATATTAAATTTTATGCAAAATTATTGGCCTCGCGCGTCGCGCCCCTGCTCCCTAAATTGATTCACCCGGATCAGACAGGATTTGTACAGGGAAGGCAGACCTGTGATAATACACGTCGCTTGTTCGATATAATAGACCTAGCTAATCGTTCTGGGACCCCTGGGCTCCTACTGTCTTTAGATGCAGAAAAAGCGTTTGATCGCATGCACTGGGGCTTCATGCGCCAAACGTTGGAGGCCTTTCAATTTCCCGCCTTGTTTATCCAAAGTGTTATGGCTCTGTATTCCACGCCCACGGCAAAGGTGTTAAGCATGGGATTTTCGTCCCCTACTTTTCCAATTACGAACGGCACTCGTCAAGGTTGCCCCTTATCCCCGCTAATTTTTGTCTTGGCATTGGTACCATTGGCATCTCATATTAGATTGAACACCTTTATATCAGGTCTGCCTACACCGGCAGGCGAACAGAGACTCGCTCTATTCGCAGATGGTATTCTCCTATACTTATCCACCCCAGAAACCTCACTCCCCCCTCTTTTTAATTTACTTGAGAAATATGGTCGGCTATCCTACTATAAAAATAATGTTGGTAAGACTCAGGCCCTCCCTTTGCATATTCCTGGTCCCTCACTGGTTGATCTTAAAACTCATTACTCGTTTGACTGGCGTTCGGAATCTATTAAATATTTTGGTATTTTCCTAACGAAAAATAGGAGCTCCATCATTAAGCATAATTATCTCCCTCTCCTGCAATCTATTGAAAAACAACTGCAATCATGGCACTCAGTGGATCTGTCCTGGCTGGGCCGCATGGCCTCCTTAAAAATGTCAATCCTCCCGCAAATCCTTTATTATTTTTGCAATGTTCCGATCTTTCTCCCAGCACATATCCTCCTAAGTCTGCAGAAAATGCTATTTGCCCACATCTGGAAACGCAAGCCCCCTAGAGTTTTGGCTACTACAATTACAACTCCAAGAGAGATGAGTGGCTTTGGCTTCCCTGACTTGTTGAGATATTATAGAGCTTCCCTATTAGCCCAATTATTAGCTGCGCTGCACTCCTCAGAACCTCCTTTATGGCTGCGCCTGGAAAATGCCGTTATCGCTCCTAATTCTATTCATGACTTTATGTGGTATGACCCTCTCCCTAGAAGTAAACTGGAAGGGATACTTCCCTCCTCTTATCTCTCGGTCCTGACCTGGCGCCACTGGGGTAGACCGCTATTAAAACCGTTTAAGCTGCTCAGTTTTGCACCTCTTAGTTTTTTAAGTAGATTGTCCCCTGACCTAAACCTTGCCTCCTGGACCCTTCAGGGAGTGACCCTTGTCCAAAACCTTCTCGCTCCAACCTCTATTAAACTGTTCCCAGACTTAGTACAAGAATTTGGTATTCCCTAAACTAACTCTTTACCTACCTTCGTATTAAACATATATTGTTAACGCACAGGGTCGGGGCGATACCAGACAGAGATATGACAGCTTTCCACAGGCTATGCTTGGGTAAAAAAAACTTACGGAAACCATTGTCTCTATGTTACTGATGCTTAGTGTCACCTAATAAGGAACATAAACTGCCATATATGTTGAGATGGGAAAAGGACCTAAATTTATCATTCTCGCGAGAGGACTGGTTTTATGCCACGTCATCAGTGTATCGCCTATCTAAAAGCACTGGCATGAGAGAAGCACATCTTAAATTATTATACCACTGGTACCTTACCCCTGCTCGACTGCACCATATCTCCAAGGGCACCAACATATGCTGGCGTTGTTCAACAGAAAAGAGTTCTTTCCTACATGTTTTTTGGTCTTGCCCGAAAATTAGCCCTTACTGGGCCGATATTCATGGCCTGGTCAAACTATGTACCTCGTTGGATATTCCTCTCCAGCCCGAAACTTACCTGTTACACTTCATCCCCATTACCATTCAAATTCCACCCAGAGGGTTGATATCGGCAATATTCGGGGTTGCCAAATTAGTGTTGGCTAGTTACTGGAACTCGGCCTCCACCCCCTCACTCTCAGAAGTCCTGACCCGTTTAGATAGTATCTGTAAATATGAGGAAATGTTCGCTTCGGCCCATAACACCCTTCCACAGTACCAGGCTACCTGGGAGGGTTGTATATCTTATAGATCCTCCAAGGGATCCTCTTAAAATTCCTCTTAAAATTCCTCTTAAAATTACTTTCAACCTGTCGAACCGCACTTTTCATTCTTTGTTTTCCCTTTTCTTTTTCTTTTTCCCTTTCTCCTTCGTCTATGTTTATTCAACTACTGTATTAACCACTGTATTTGTTCCTTATTGTTTATTATAGAATGTAAAATGTACCGTAAAATGTTGACAACAACCTTCCTGCACATATGTGACTTATATCGCTGACAGGCCCTGCGTGGCCTCTATTGTCCTTTCATATTTTTGTATTTCAAACTTCTGTTGGTACTCAATAAAAATCTTTATATTGAAAAAGAAAAAGGCCTATGAAAAGGAAAAGTGATAATGTATACAGCCCTGTATCAAGCACTATACATAATCAAGGTGATTATAGCCAATCATACATCTTGATGAAAACCCCTGTTGCATGGTAGCCTATGTCATGGTACAAATATACTGAAAATGCGGCATAAGAAATTCCTTCCATAAACAGAGTAGCTTACAGGGTTATTCAGAGAGCGGTGAAAACCAGGAGAATGACTGGAGAAGTGAAAATTCTAGTAGGGTTATTCAGAGAGAGGTGAAAAGCAGGAGAATCACTGGGGAATGGAAACTTCTAGGTGATAATAGCTGATTTGGAAAGTGAGATAAATTCACTTCCCTCTGAATAACCCTGATAGTAACAATCAGGGTTATCCAAAGAGATCCGAATTTCTTGGCCATTCGGCTATCCAGAGAGCAGGCAATTCGCCAAATCCTGGCGAATTGCCTGAACATACGGTGCCTGTTCGAGGGCAGTGAAATCCCCATGAAAAAGCACTGCTTCGGCTATTCAGAGAACACAAACCAGCAGTGAAATGTTCCCGAAATGCTCTGCCATTCGGTGGTTTAATTCGGCAAATTTATTCAGGAGAATCCCATAGACTTCAATGTTAAAAATATTCCGGTTTTAATTCAATATCTAATAAACTGTTCATTATAAAATTCTGCAGTAAAGAGTCTCTTTATTTATAGATTTTTTTAGGATACTTTAAGCATTTTTCAGAATTTTTTATTTTTTAACCCTTTCGCTGCTGAGGCATTTCCCACCTGTGTGCTGAGGTCATTTTTACCGGTTTCGCTCATTATGTTTAACAGCGTTTTGAAGCCTTATTTTATTATATGACCCAGACATATTATATATCGTTCTTTCCGGCAGACTCGGAAGATTCATAATATATCATTATTATATGTATACATTATGTCCTGTCTGTATATTATAACAAAATATGCAATAAAATTAGAATTTTCAAAAATTTACAACGTGTAAAGTGTTTTTTTTCACATTTTAACATGCGATCGTTTGCGGTTATATTTTGTATGGGGTGCGCTTGTTAAAAAAATTAGAAATGGGGTCTCGTTACATTTTTTTTGTGGGAAAATTTTGCAAACGCACCCCATACAAAAATGGTTAGTGCAGCATCATTGTTCACATTATAAATTAAATGGGAACAATATTGCTGCATTAACAAAACAAATAAAAAATAAAAAACTTGTTTATATTTTATTATTATTTATTTATTTTTTTTAAAAAACTTTTTTTCACGGTCATGTTTGATATCGTTGGAAAGGCCATGCTCTGGCCGATCCAACGATATCAAACATTAACCCCTAGCTGCCACGGATCGGGAGATAGGGGGTTCATTGGAACCCCCTATCTCCACCATTGGTGGCAGCTAGGGGTTAACTCCAGGACTAGCGTCATCGTGCTATGCACGATGACGCCAGTCCTCAGGGGGAGTTCCCGGAGGCTTGGCCGACATCCAAGATGTCGGCCAGCTCCGGGAAAGGATCACAAACCGGCGCTTTTCTGCGCCGATTCGTGATCCGGCCCCCATGGGGTTAATGCCAGGTACCATTTAGAAGGGCAGGCTGTGCTCTTCCAAACGGTGCCTGGCATTAAGCTCAGGACCCCTGCGATCGGGAGGGAGGTCCGAAGGACCTCCCCCCCTCCCTTTCAGGCGCCTCCTCCGCACACGCGGGGGGGCGCCTGAAATAGATGTCATTGCGCCGCCGCGATGACATCTATTGTGCCCGCGGCGGTCCTGGAGTGACGGGCTGACATCCAAGATGTCAGCCCGCACCGGGGGGCACAGCGATCGGCCGGAATCCAGCCGATCGCAGGCTGCCTCGGGAGGATGCGCTCAGTGCGTCTTCCGCAGCCAACCCTTCCTGCGACAGGACGCGCTGAGCGCGTCCTCCGCAGCGATGTGGTTAAAAGTCCGATTTTTTTTTTTTTAGATTTTTTTTAACTTTACTTCTTTTTTCTGTAACAGCCCTTTTTATTATCATTCCCTGGACCTCCTGTGTAAATTTCAGACATTTTCGCTCAGTAGTTTCTTTGCAAACAGTGTCTCATTTTCACACATTCACACAAACTATTTTGCCTAATTTATTCACTGCCTCTTCTGCGGTCTCAGCTGCTTCGGCTGTGTGTGATCGGCTCCTGCTCGGGCTTTTTCCGTGGTTTTCGGCAGGTTAATCCAGATGTTTTTGAGGGTTTTCAGCGTGCATTCGCTGGGTTTTGCGGTGAGTTTTCGTCAGGTTTGCGGCAGCTTTTCCCTGCAGTTCAGGGACCCTGTGGTGTCTGCTGAATACACCGCAGGGTCACCGAAATGGGAGAGAACGAAAAGTCACCAAACGTGCGGTGACTTTTCGAATCTCTTTGAATAACCCTGAATGTGTGCAAACAGTAGTAATAGACAGTGGTAAAAAATAAACTACTTCTAAGCATATATACTCTGCAGCTACAAACTGGCAGCCAAAGTATAATAATAATAAATAATAATAAAGCATCAGCCAGCAAGGCATAAAAAGCCTAACAGCAAAACCGCTGGGCTAATAGTAGCTACAATGTGTAACTCAGAAAGTATATACCGCTCCTAAGAATAAAAGACCCCTATCACAAAACACATTATAAAAAAGGCTATGGTTACAATGTAGCATAGAATAAATTCTATGGAGAGGAGCGGCTATACTACCAGACAGAACAAAAAATAATAAACTCTGGTAGTAGAGCCGCTCCTCTCCATAGAATTTATTCTATGATATTACATAGTTACATAGTTACATAGTTATATAGGCTGAAAAAAGACATGCGTCCATCGGGTTCAGCCTCTCCCACATAACCTACTGCTGTTGATCCAAAAGAAGGCAAAAAACCCAGTCTGAAATATGCAACATTCTGGGAAAAAATTCCTTCTTGACCCCAGAATGGCAGTCAGATTTCTCCTTGGATCAAGAAGCTTTTACCCAGATATTAAATATTATAACCCTTAATATTCTGTGTCTGCAGGAAGTCATCCAGTCGCTTTTTAAAGTCTGTACAGACATACAGTATATCTAATTTTATCTACACTATGATATAGGCTACCATGTAACAGGGGTTTTAAATAAGATGTAGGATTGGCACCTTGATTATTTATAGTGCTTTTATACATGGCTGTACCTGATCACTTCTTTTCATAGGCCTTTTTTCTATGGACGCTACCTTTTCATTTTGTATTCTGTGTATAATACAGTAGTTTTGCTATGTTTGGTGAGGTGTTTAATACAGTTTTTCTGTTTGCCTTTGTACTGTTTATTTCCTTGAATCATTTTGATTTGGAGCATTTCTTCTCTCAGTGGGGATTCTTGCTGAGGAGGGTTTACTCCTACTAGGCTTTACTTTTTAATAAATCGCCTATTGGATTTTATCCACTAGGGAGTGTGATATAGCCGACAGACCATTGAGTGTTCATTGCTTCACTTTATTTTGCAGCCACAGTATATCCAACTTAACATAAATCAAAAGCCTTCTCACTCAGAGACTAGCTGAACATTTGTTCTCCCGTCACTTATGACACCGGCAGCTAAGCCGCTTACCAAATAAAACAAAAATAAGGCGTTTAACTTTCCTTAGCAACTTCAGGGCTTGTTTCCTCCTCTGCTGCTGTCCCAGATTGAACCACAGTACCTATAAAGGCTGGGCAGTCTTAATCAGCAATCAGCTGTGAAATAACCCCATAGAGAAAGGTTTTTTTCCATCTGCTTGCTGACAAAACAATGGTCTATCACAATGCCCCTAATCACTGTCACAGAAGGTTCTAAACAGGTTTTAGCTCACTCACACACTATATACTACTCTATACACTAGGGACCTGCAAAGCTTCGAAATTCAATTCGAAATCGAATCGCTGGTCAAATTCGATTCGAATTCGACTTTGCAGGTAGATTCGAAAAAATTTCAAATCTATCACATGGCAGCATGCCTCCCAGACACTCAGCACGCTGCTGGGAATGGCATGCTGCTAGGCCCCGCCCACCCCAAGGTTCACAGAGGAGGCTGCAGTGTGAAGAGGAGCTGGAGTCTGGAGCTCTGGACGTGTTTGGAGGACAGAGGAGAGAGCAGGAGCCACGTTTGGATGGTTGTGAGTATAATACAGTATTTAATTTTATCAGTATCCCTGAGTGTCATGTTTATATTATGCTTCTTTTGCAGGAAGCCAGAAGATAAGATGGCCGCCGGGAGGGTGGTGATCCTGGGGGCCCTTATATTATTTTTTTATCCATGCAGAGCAGAACAAATGAGGGGAAAAAAAGAATCTTATTAAAGGGTGGGTGTTAAATTAGATTACAGCAAGTTTCTTAGCATAGCATCGGGTAACTCTCTACTCTGTGTGGGAGATAATTAAATATATGGGTGCCACTGCTCTGTGTGGGAGATAATTAAATATATGGGTGCCACTGCTCTGTGTGGGAGATAATTAAATATATGGGTGCCACTGCTCTGTGTGGGAGATAATTATATGGGTGCCACTGCTCTGTGTGGGAGATAATTATATGGGTGCCACTGCTCTGTGTGGGAGATAATTATATGGGTGCCACTGCTCTGTGTGGGAGATAATTAAATATATGGGTGCCACTGCTCTGTGTGGGAGATAATTAAATATATGGGTGCCACTGCTCTGTGTGGGAGATAATTATATGGGTGCCACTGCTCTGTGTGGGAGATAATTAAATATATGGTGCCACTGCTCTGTGTGGGAGATAAATAATTATATGGGTGCCACTGCTCTGTGTGGGAGATAATTAAATATATGGGTGCCACTGCTCTGTGTGGGAGATAATTATATGGGTGCCACTGCTCTGTGTGGAGATAATTAAATATATGGGTGCCACTGCTCTGTGTGGGAGATAAATAATTATATGGGTGCCACTGCTCTGTGTGGGAGATAATTATATGGTGGTCACTGCTCTGTGTGGGAGATAAATAATTATATGGGGGGCACTGTCTGCACTGCTCTGTGTGGGAGATAATTATTAATTAATTATATGGGGGTCACAGTCTGTTCTGTAGCTATAGGCTAGTATATTAAGCCCATCTGTTTGCAGCTGTAACATTAGCTGAACCTGCATGCACAAACAAAGCATACCTATCCAGGCTGTATTGTACACGAAAGCGGCACTTTTTGATTCGATTCGAGTTCGAACCTAACAGCAGATTCGATTCGTGATTCGATTCGAGCGAAAATTTATGATTCGCAGGGTCCTACTATACACTATCCTAGTGTACCATACATTATACTACTGTATACTAGCCTATATATTACATTAATTGTGTGCTAGAATAATTGAGATCCAATGTTTTAGAGGGAGAAGAGGATTGCATTCAAATTCACGCTTTTTTCCTCCATTTTCGCTCCATGCTGTATCTGCATGCATCTTCTGCAAAGCTAAAAGCAATTTATCTCTTTATATGATGAGAGCTTACTCTCAAGCTGTGCAAATGCGAAACAAGATTGCCTGCTGGCTTCATACAAAGTCTCTCCTCGCTCACGTCACCTGTAAAGTGGTCAGAGGTGCAATTGCATGTTCCTGCATTGCAAATGTCTCTTTAATTAATACATAGAGATAGACAGGTTCAATAACAACATCTGGCATTTAAATTTCTAACCCCCCCCCCCCCAGTCCATGCGTATCATGGAAGGCTCGTCAAGTGTCTCCTGCCAAGTAATTGGTTTGACTAGCAGGTGTGCAAAGGTTTTGCATATTAAAGTAATGGGATGATGGCTTTGCAGAATGCCTGCTTTTTCTCTTTCCATCTGATGGTATAGAACAGTGGTCCCCCACAGGTCCTCAGGCCCCCCTAACAGGCCAGGTTTTGCAGATCACCTTGGGGAAATGCAGACGGAATCCTGCAATCCCTGAGCGGCAAATCTTATCACCTGTGCTGTGCTTCAGATATCTGCAAACCTGGCCTGTTAGTGAGCCCCGAGGACCAGGGTTCCAATGACAGCACGTCCATGATTTATTCCCAGTAATCTCGCAAAAGATCATGGGATCTGTACTATTAGTGTTCTCAAAAGTCTGTAAATTAAACCTCCCAGGTTTTAAACATTACCATTGTTTCATTCCTTCAACTTGAAAACACAGAAAGGCGTATGAGATCAACAACATAAAAAAGTATGGTGCTCTCGCTCTCGTTCGGCGCCCTTCGGCGAGTGCAATTCGCTGACTCTGCGGTGACATTTACCGCAAGGTTGCTGAAGTGCGTCGAATGGATCTGCAGAACGCCGGCAATAAACAAGCCGAATGCATCCGATAAACCGACCAACGCATTGGACGATCCACCAAACAGATCGCCGAATGCCTCCGCTCAGCTGCCGAATAGGGGTAATCCCCCACAATTTTCAAAAGACGTTTAAAACAAAATTAATGCATAAAAAAATGGAATTAAAAATTTTGCCAAAAAAAAAAATATCGGAAAAATGCCTAGAAAATAAAAAGACGTTTTGCTGCAAATGAAAATAATAAACAGCTGAATAAATTTTTTTATAAGAACGGGAATTTTATTTTACATTGAAACCTCGGGATTCACCTGTTTAAACCTCTCAAATGAAAGCACCGAAAATCTGTGCAACTTTATCCTGCTGTCCATCGTTCTCTGAACAGATTACCATTACTTTTCTATGGGGAATTTCACTGCTGCCAAATTACACCGTATTTCGCTGAAAATTCGCCAATATTTGGTGAACTGACAGCTTTCTGAATAGCCGAATTGCCACAAAATTTCACCGTACGGTGAAATTCACAGTTTGGTGTAATTTGGTGGCAAATTCGTCTCTCGTTGAATAACCCCTTAAATTGGCATTATACCCTTAGATTTTCTAACATAAAACAGTACTATAATGTGAGCCTTACTGTAATCCAGTGTAGTATTCCTTCTCTTTGCTTCTGTTTCTTTTAAATCCTCATCTCTAATCATGCTTGGCAGGACTTTCTGTTTTCAGGTGACCACCGTTTCTCTGTAATGCCTCATTGTGTCAGCATTTTCACCCAAAACTACAAGAGGAAGTCCTGCAGACATCCACATCCCCGCCCACTTGTGATTGACAACTGCTGCCTGAACGTGCTGTGGTTTTTTTTGTTTGTTCTGCAGATTCTCATAATCAGAGCTAGGTATTTTTTTCCTTTTTTTTAAACAAACTTTATTGCTTATGTTTTATCATAAACAACCTATTCATTGCACAGTTCACAAAAAAAACCCACAGCACGTTCAAGCAGCAGTTGTCAATCACAAGTGGGCGGGGATGTGGATAAATGAAACAGAAGCAAAGAGAAGGAATACTACACTAGATTACGGTAAGGCTCACATTATAGTACTGTTTTATGTTAGAAAATCTGAGGGTTTAAAGCCACTTTAAGGCTAGCGTCAGACGAACGCAGTCATCACGCCCGTGTCGCCGCACAGTTTAACGTCTGTCGTAGCATTGATTTGTGATCAATAGAGACCAACACACGAAGTACGTGCGCACCAAAGTGCGCACGCACCACGCAGGTGGCAACGGATGCAATTTTGGCCTCAACGTAAAAGCGCTACAACAGAAGCGCAGAGTGCGCCGCGTCCACGTAGCGGCATGTGTGCGTGATGAGGCAACGTCAGACGCAGTGCATTTACGACGTCCATCACGTTGCTGCTCAGAAGTTTTTCTGGTCTTGCTGACTGTACCTGTCATCTAATTTTGATTAATTTTGTTTCCCATATTTCCCTTCTTTTTCTATATCCTTTAATAAAAACGGACTGTGTGGTGTCTACAGTATCTTCCGTCAGTACGTACGTCTGTTATGCACGCACGTAGAGTGCGCTTAGACTGCGTTCATCTGACATTAGCCTAAGACTCAGGATTGTTCTTTGCGAGGGAAATTGATTAAACTAATTATTTATTATTATTATTATTCTTTATTTATAAAGCGCCAGCATATTCCGCAGCGCTGTACAATAAGCACAGTATAGACAGGGTTACAATACATTGAACAACATTTGACAAACAGTACAGGAGGAGATGAGGGCCCTATTCCCGTAGGAACTCACAATCTGGGAGGGTTGGGGTTGGAAACAGGAGGAGAGGACTGTAAGGTGAGAGTGATTGATGGTTGCATCAGTGAGTTGGGTGGAATTATAACGCATTGGTTTCAATCCAGGTGTATATTTTATTTGGAGCTGCCCTGTATAATGTTACAGTGCTATAGAGAGCTACCGTGCTTTCCAAAGCTCTTATTTCCTAAGATTCCAGCCCCCACCATTAACCCCTATTTTGAAAATGACGATGACTGCAGCTGAATCACATGAAATCTGGCGGTTTTGTCTTTCATCTAATGTAAGGAAAGATGTGTAGAAATGTCCTATTAAAAGCATATCTGGCCATCTGCTGATATATTTTCCACATTTTTTTATACGTAGTATTTTTTTGAATGGAATTTTGATTTCCTTTTCCAGATTAAATCTGTATACATCTAATGGGTTTTTCACAAATGTGTCTATTGCCCGTTACAAAAAAAATTGTTACAAAACTGCTGGAGAAAATCTCTTACTGCAAAATGACATTTAGGCTGGGGTCAGACGAACGCAGTTATCACGTCCGTGTTGCCGCACATTTGTATGTCCGTGGCAGCATAGCATTCTGACCAATGGAGCCCCACACACGAAGTACGTCCGCACAGAAGTGCGGATGCATGGCGGACGCGGCAAACGGACGCAGGTTAGGCAAGAACGTAATACTGCTAGAACGGACATGCGGAGTGCGCCACGTCCGCGACATCCGCATTGCTTTGTGTGTGAGTGATGGAACGTGGTCAGACGGACTGCATTTATACGTCCAGCATTTTTGACCGACAAAATGTGTTTTCATTTTAATTTATTTTCCCTCCTACATTCGTCAAAAAATACGGACTGTGTGGCCACTACCTTGTCGTCAGTCAGAAAGTATGTCCGTACTGCACGGATGCACAGTTCGTACAAAATACTCTCGTCTGACCCTAGCCTAACCCATAAATATGTATTCTTACATCACATTCTTTGAAAAGTTCAATCCTATATTAATAATAATTAATTCAATAGTCCAGTTGTTTTGTGTTGTAACCCACCAACCTTTCTATGAAACACTGAAGTCTTGCAAATCCTGACCTGGTAAGGCAATAACAAGAAAGTCTAGACACTTTGCATCCACAGATGAGGTGTTACAGATTTTATTTGGGTTCAAGATTGTCAGTTATGAATCTCAAATGCTTAAATCCAGGCAGGTGCAATGGCTGATGACCAGGTACCACATGGGGAGTCCCAAACCAGACCCATAACCCATAGCTGATTTGCTCAAATTAGCTGAAACCTGCCCACACCTGAACGAAACCTGCCCACACCTGAACCAAACACATCCCACAGCAACATCCAGGCATGCCATATGCATAGGTCCATTCCTATGGTTCCACCGCTAAGGCTGGGGTCAGATGAGCATTTTGCAGAGTGGAAAGACGTTACTTCCACTCTGACGCCTGTCTGGCCACCTCGCTGAGTGCAGTTAGTGCGCTCAGCGCTGCAAGGCTTGATCCTCCTATGGAGGATTGCTCTTTGCAGCCCCATCGAATGCGCAACATAGCTCTTCGACGGGGAGGCTTTCAAAGTGGAATGTCCACAGCATGCCTGCTGTAGCGTGCGCGGTACAGAGTGGCCAGCCCCGTCAAAGCGTCACAACGCGGAGACGGACACCGGGAGGTACGTCAATATGGGCGCACATAGTGTGCTCATCTGATCCTGGCCTAAACGCTCATCTTTTCACCTCCTTGGGTTGGTTTTCGGGCCCATTCTGTCCCGGCCCTCATCTGTCCACTATCAACTGCTATTAAGGCCTGCTAATCTTGTTTCAGACTAATGGACAATCTTGACCCGTGAGTACTAACGTGTATCTAAACTGAATAATGGAAAGGTATGGACCATTATCAAGATTTAGGGACATTAACCATCGTTCCGAATAATTTATTCCAGTGTAAAAAAAAATGGTAAATGGGATGAGGACCTTTATAACTTCATAGTTATGAACTGAGGCGTGACCTGTGCTAGTATTGTGATATACATATTTCTAGGTTTCTCTTTCATCCCTTTCCACTGGGTTGATAATTATCAGGACAGAGCTGTTCATGTCACACTTACCAGGAGAAGGTACTTTTGTCCCCTCTTTGCATGCGACTTGACTCCAGAAAGCAGGGCACGTGTTTGCATTGCTACTGGCATGGACTTTCTGTACAGATAGTACAGAGCAGGAGCAGCTTGTGCCACCAAGGATGTAATGATACATCCATGACGTCCCAGGTCATCTTTGCCCTGATCAATAACGCTATGGCCTCCGAACTCACTACTGATTTTGCCATTTTGGACTAAGACCCAGCTTTATGACCATGTATGCCATACATTGTATGGACTCTGTTTGCCTTGACTTTAGGTTGTTTCATCCTTAAGACCCTTTCACCATCTTCCCTGACCACAAAATGTCCCACACTGAAGACCCTCAGTTACCAGTCCTGACCTTGGATTTTTTTTCTATCGCTCAAGACCTTAAGGTGCTTGCTTGACCTTAGATCTCCATGACCAAGAACTTTGGTTTTATCCTATACTATCTGCCTTGTAAAATATAAATATGTATATTATTTCATTTCACTGTTACTGCCTGAAAAGGGTACGTTTTCCAACTAATCTGCAGATGGTTATGTTGTCTTTGTTGATCACATCATCCATAAATCTATCATAACAGGATTTTAGTTGTCCTTTTCATGGCAGTCCATGGCAAGTCTATATCCATATCAGTGTTTCTTACTAAACCGACTCCTACACAGTCACTTCACCAGATAATACTGTACATTTCAAAGCAACAGAAACACTCCACACTGTAAAAAGTGTAAAGAAATACAAGTGTTTTCTAGACTTTTTTTTTTGTTTTCACCAAACGCCTCCAGAGTTTGGGAAGGACTTGCCTTGTGCAAAGCTGGAGATCTTTATATTGAACGACTTGCCACTTGTTAATTCCACGTGACTTGAATGCACACATTTACTTACTTTCTTTACATTTATTCTTTTAAAGCTCCAACATCACTCCACTTAAAATAAATCACTCCATATAGCCCTATGTACTGCAGCTCTGGGTCATTTTTTAAAGAATATATGTATAGTATTTGATTTGACTCAAGGACATAAGTGTTTGGTTAAAGAGGAATGGGAAAGGTCCAATTTAAATGGAATGTAAACAGACATAGAAAAGAATGGTAGTATACAAAAAAAATAAAACCTACAATGCAGGGCCGGCCCAACTCATTATGCTGCCTGGGTCCAAGGATGAAATGCAGCCCCCCGCAAGAAAAAAAATCAAGACACACCCACAAGCATCAGAGATCCACAGCAATTAAACAAAAATATATAGGTTAAAATTATATTAAAATGAAATATACACTGCTCAAATAAAGGGAACACAGACATAAGACATCCTATATCTGAATGAATGAAATATTCTTATTAAATACTGTGGTCATTACATAGTTGAATGTGCTGACAACAAAATCACAAAAAAATTATCAATGGAAATCAAATAGAACAACCCATGGAGGTCTGGATTTGGAGTTACACTCAAAATTAAAGTGGAAAACAACACTACAGGCTCATCCAACTTTGATATAATGACCTTCAAACAAGTCAAAATGAGGCTCAGTAGTGTGTGTGGCCTCCACGTGCCTGTATGACCTCCCTACAACGCCTGGGCATGCTTCTGATGAGGTGGCGGATGGTCTCCTGAGGGATCTCCTCCCACACCTGGACTAAAGCATCCCCCAACTCCTGGACAGTCTGTGGTGCAATGTTGGTGGATGGCGCGAGACATGATGTCCCAGATGTTCTCAATTGGATTCAGGTCTGGGGAAAGGGCGGGCCAGTCCATAGCATCAATGCCTTCGTCTTGCAGGAACTGCTGACACACTCCAGCCACATGAGGTCTAGCATTGTCTTGCATTAGGAGGAACCCAGGGCCAACCGCACCAGCATTTGGTCTCTCAAGGGGTCTGAGGATCTCATCTCGGTACCTAATGGCAGTCAGGCTACCTCTGGCGAGCACATGGAGGGCTGTGCGGCCCCCTAAAGAAATGCCACTCCACACCATTACTGACTCACTGCCAAACTGGTCATGCTGGAGGATTTTGCAGGCAGCAGAACGTTCTCCACGGCTTCTCCAGACCCTGTCACGTCTGTCACATGTGCTCAGTGCTCACTGCTTTCATCTGTGAAGAGCACAGGGCGCCAGTGGCGAAGCTGCCAGTCTTGGTGTTTTCTGGCAAATGCCAAAAGTCCTGCACAGTGTTGGGCTGTAAGCACAACCCCCACCTGTGGACGTCGGGCCCTCATAGCACCCTCATGGAGTCTGTTTCTGACCGTTTGAGCAGCCACATGCACATTTGTGGCCCGCTGGAGGTCATTTTGCAGGGCTCTGGCAGTGCTCCTCCTGTCCCTCCTTGCACAAAGGCGGAGGTAGCGGTCCTGCTGCTGGATTGTTGCCCTCCTATGGCCTCCTCCACGTCTCATGATGTACTGACCTGTCTCCTGGTAGCGCCTCCATGCTCTGGACACTACACTGACAGACACAGCAAACCTTCTTGCCACAGCTCGCATTGATGTGCCATCCAGGATGAGCTGCACTACCTGAGGCACTTGTGTGGGTTGTAGACTCCGTCTCATGCTACCACTAGTGTGAAAGCACAGCCAGCATTCAAAAGTGACCAAACCATCAGCCAGAAAGCATAGGAACTGAGACGTGGTCTGCGCTGCGGTCAACTCCTGCAGAACCACTCCTTTATTGGGGATGCCTTGCTACCTGCCTATGCTTCCCACCTCTTGTCTATTCCATTTGCACAAGAGCATGTGGACTTGATTGTCAATCAGTGTTGCTACCTAAGGCTAGGGTCAGACTGAGGCAGTGCGAACGCGTGTGCAGCCGCACATAATCACGGCCGTGCTAGCAGCAGATGCTGGGCAATGACGGGCAATATACGAAGTACGGTCGCACAAAAGTGCGGCCGCGCAACGCAAGCGGCAAACAAACGCATTTTTTCGAGAACGTGAAACCACTAGTACTGACGTACAGAGTGCGCTGCGTCCACTAGCGGCGTGTGTGTGTGATTAGGAGACGTCAGACGCTGCTAATGTCCGGCCAACATAACGTCCAGACCCAAAAAGTGTTTTATTGATGATCCGTACAAAATCACGGATGAAACTGCGCATCGTATGACCGCTATTGCGTATTCCGTGAAAAAATACGTCCATTCGTTCGAACGCACTTTTTCATGGACAACGTGAAAAATGCGTTAGTCTGACCCTAGCCTAAGTGGGCAGTTTGATTTCACAGACGTGTGATTGACTTGGAGTTACATTGTGTTGTTTAAGTGTTCCCTTTATTTTTCAAGTAATTTTAGTAAAATAAATTTAAATATTAAAATAAATATGCATTAAAATATCTATTACATTATATATTAATAAAACTATTAAAATATATTGTATAATTAAAACTTATATTTTAAATGCTGCCCCTGTTAAAGTGACGCCTGGAGCCATGGCCCCATTGGGACCCATGGATGGGCTGGCCATGTCACAATGGAGCAAAACATAGAAACAATGAAACATGCAAAAATCTGTGAAACTTGATTTCGACCCACAACACAAAGAAGTTAGATTTAATATGTCTACTGTCAGGAAAGTGTTGTTCTTTCCATCCCGTGGACCATGCAAAAAAAAATAAAAACACTAGTGCAAATATTGTTTGTAGTATCAGAGAAATAAAGGTAGCAATTCCCAAACTCACATGGTTCTGAGCCTGTTTATATATGAAAATTGCCACAGTATGGATGGCACTGTGCCCATATGGGTAGCACCCCCATTTCCCAGTTTAGCTCTATGCAAAATTTTGAAGAAACAAGAGAATATGACATAGGGCAATAGGAATATAAGGTGCACTCACCCTTTTAAGAACCTTTAGATTAATATAAGCTCAAACAGATTGCCTTGACAGTGCCTCTCCTCCTTTCCCCCTTGAGGATGGTGTTCAGCGTTCTCTCTTAAGGATATACACTCCAGTGGGCAATACGTATATCCAAAGTGGTTTAATCCAAATAATACAACCAAAAGTAAAAAACAAGATAAATTCTGATAAAAACAACGAGAAGGGTAATTCTCCAAAGTAAGAACTGAAACACATTTTACCACAAAAGAACGATGTCTACATAATGTATATTACAGGGAAATTCTAGGAAAAAAAACAAAATGTTGTATTTTAATAAAGGATGTATTTTTTTACTTGAATGCGTCATTGTGTGTTTTAACCTTCATCAAAGGAGCTGCACACTTGAAATTGCACTGGGATCAGCACTCACCTGATCCTTGTTCAAGATGATCATTTTCAACTGCACTAAACAGTACAATTCCTCATTTTGTGCAATTCCTCGTTAGTATAGTGGTAAGTATCCCCGCCTGTCACGCGGGAGACCAGGGTTCGATTCCCCGACGGGGAGGCATGATTTTTTTTGGGTAGACTAGATGGGCCGAAAGGTTCTTATCTGCCGACATTTTTCTATGTTTCTACAACTTTTTGTCAGGAATTGGGTAGGCCCAGCACACAGACGCACAACAGAGAAAAAGAGAAAAACCTAAACTAAGAAACCGGTCCTTAAGTGGCCAGATCTTTTCTAAAAGGAGAAGAGGTGTCACAAGGCAGAGTCCGTAAACAGGCTGGGTCATACACTGATAGTAACATAATAATCCTAAGGCATAAGAACTGGGAAGGAAAACAGAGGGAGCAAGGTAGATAATAGAGGAGCAGAAAGGTGATGAAATACGTGATGCGCTGTGAGAGTCTAGACGGAAACTATGACAGGGCGTTCGGAAGTTACGGAAGGACAGTCTCCGTAATTGGTCGCCGCTGACCGCCACGGACAGCTGTAATTGACCGCCCCTGCACGCATGCTCCGACGGAAACAGCTGAGGCAGCTTCGGCTGTATCCGGAGTGCGAGCAGGGACCCTTGGTGCGAACCGGATGGCCGAGAATGCCCAGCAGGGGTGCCTTCCCCGACCTTGGACATGACACTATTTAGAAAATTAAAATCATGAATATCATATCTGTATTTGATTTTATCAAATGGAAAGTCCTTTTAAACCCTGATTGGGTTTACAAATCTGTGTTATTCCACCAAATATTGATTCCTGAACTTTAACAGTTTGTGTTTTGAACTTGTTTTCGTTGCATTGTTTATGGTTGAAAACACTTGTTTGACCACTTGTCCTTTTCTGCAAATAAAAAAAGGTAAAAAAAAAGCTCAAAATGAATTTTTTTTGGGGGAATTTGGGAGAGAGGTTAGTAGTTCATAGATTAAAACAAAAATGTTCACTTTACTGAAACACATGCCCATAAATAATACAACTAGAGAAAATTAATTATGCAGTGATACCTTTTTTCCATGTGTAAATATACGTGTAAATATATATTTAGATATATAAGGTGTATGTACTGTATATTAGCATTCCACTTTGTTTTAATATTTCAAATAAATTATCTACACATACATTGACTAATGTGAAATTTATAATATCCCTAAACCATCATTAAGTATTACAAGCTCATATTTTGGGAAATAACGTATTGCTTTTCTGTAATAACTTTGTAAGTAAAGCTAAGCTAATTACCTGGAGTCAGCTGAACCCGAGTGAAATATTCAAGATGCTGTCTTGCATAAAGTGACGGTCAGCATTCCACCTTATCTTTTATTTAAAACAATATCTGTTGAGCGGGATTTTCTTGCATTAAAAATGCTTTTTCCTGTATATGCTAGCATTTCTTTATTATAACTGACTCACTTGATCAAATGTCAGATGGTGCCGATAAGTCAGTCATCATAAATTGAATGTTTTCTACCAATAATCAAATAGTTGCTTTTCCAGAAGCAATGTGTCCATGGCTCAGGTCTGAAGATCATGCCACAACGGGGATAATGCTACAACGAAGGCCATGGTTAGACAAGAGTTTTGCACAGCGGAAGGAACGCCCGCGAGATTGGACATTCCTTCCACTCTGATGCCCGTCTGGCCACCTCGCTGAGCACAGTTAGTGCATTCAGCGCTGCAAGGCAAGATCCTCCTATGGAGGATCACGCTTTGCATCCCCGAACGCACGTTGTAGGGCTTCGACGGGGAGGCTTTCAGCACCGCCACCGTACGCAATTCGTGCGCGCTACAGCCTGTGGCCGGCCACGTCAAAGCGTCACAGCGATGCGTCATACTCAAGCATCATAGTGCGCTCGTCTGACCCTGCCCTAAACAGATCTAAACTTTGCAGAGGATTCAAAAACAAGATAGGCGGCGGTAAGACAATTCAGCAAAGACGTGATTGAGAAAATTTATTCTTTAAAGGGTCATTATAACTTATCTCAATTGTCAATTCAGTGTACAAAAATTTTCTCTTGTTTACAAGGATATTTTTTTCCTAATCTGAAAATGTTTGGGGGAAATTAGACAAATTGGGAATCTTCAAATACCCGGGGCACTATTCCAACTGGACCATTAATAGTGGCTTTCAAATGAAAGAATCCTGCACTACACTACACTACAGCTGTATTCCGATCGGGAGCGCAAAGTGCAATAACACTTTTCGATTGAGTAATTTTTTTTATTCTTATTGGATTTTCTGGGAACATCAAAATTACAGGTTAAATTAATCTTAGCGGACACTAACATTTGCCCAGAGCAAATTTCCTTTGATTTCAAGAGTCCTTGGGTGGTCTTCTTTCATTTAAAATTCCTACCATGAAGGAAGGAAGGAGGTGGTATGATTTAGATTAAATTCTGAATCCTCTACTACATAGTGCAGGACCGCAAAATTAGATTTCTGTGAAGTGCTGCTAGAAGGTATAGACATATAGAACTACGATTGGGGTCACTTTACTGATATGGGTCATCTAAATACATATTGATACTGCCCAGGGTACTGTAGCATCCCAACAAAATCAGTAGAAGCACATGTAACAGGACACGATAAGCCTTAAAGGGTTCTCCGTATTGTGAAATTCACTGTTCAGTGCAATTCGGTGGCAAGTTCAATAAGCGCTGAAGTTGCCACCGAATTGCACCCAACAGTGAATTTCACCATACGGTACAATTTCGTGGCAGTTCGTTTATTCACTAAACTGTCAGTTCGCCACAAATTATGCATTATTATCCGTTCATGGCCAATATCTGCACTTTTTCAGTCACCAACTTTTTGTTTTCGTAATAAACATAAATCTAGAATAAAATTAAATTAAAAGCTGGATTAAAAGGAAGAAAAAAAATAACTATACCCTACATGGGAATATAAACAGTGACCACACACGTTATCGGCACGATAACATTAAGAATGCTAAAAAGCACTGAAAAAGGAAACATCTGATTTGACACTTCATGGCTCTTGAAAAACACTTCAACAAAAAATTGCCCAAAATATACATCTCAGCAACAACTAAAGTCAGTGTGCATAAACCTTCAAAATATTCCTGGCAAGATATTATATTTTCCAAGTTGCTGAATTACAGAGTTTTGCAAACCAGCAAGAAACATTTGGCTATTTCTGTATAAACCTGTACATTCTAATTATCTAGCAAAATTGCAATTTAAGATTTTAATAGACATTCAAGAGTTTTAAAAATAATGTCCTAACTGGTGTTTTGCCAAGAATATGCTGGAAAAAAGTAATTTCTGAAATCTGAATTCTTTAAAAAAAAAAAAAAACCCTCTAGTTTTTAACCCCTTCACTCCCAAGATTGAGTTAACTTGATTTTGCACTAGAGTATATTGTAAAGCAGCCATTAGCATATCAAAAGCTCATATTCACGCCTATTTAAACCCAAGATTACTGTGCGTCCTGCGGTGAAATTAAATCCTTTGTTTTATCTCTCTCCGAGCACCCTGGAGAGGCGTAAAACAAGCTGCAAATAGCAGCCCCAAGTCTAACAAAAAGTTTTGCTGCTGCATCACACCAAACAGGAGGGCAGAATACTTGGAGAGCTCTGGGGGCACTCACTACTGTACAGGGATAAGATTCTGGGGGTTATAATGACTGAAAATCCCTCTACAGTACAGATACAAGGTGTTACTGTAATTTCCATACACAGACAATATGCCACATACATTGTTTTTATATTCTATTGGTATTTTTTGGAAGCTGCATTGCTAATGTAGCGCTGTTTAAAACCTGTGTTGCTGCAATTACTGGGTTTTAGCCACCAGAGGGAGACAAAAGCCATAAGGACTATGCGGGATCTAAACGAACTACAATATCCATCAGGCTTTGCGGCGGATACATGAAGTGGGTGGAACAGAGGGGAAAGACGTAAGCAGCCTCGTGCAGAGGAGCGCCAGAGTGAGCAGAGCGGCGAAAGACAGAGGACGCAAGTGAGACTGCCAGGGATCGAGACCAGGCCAGAGCACCGATGCTACCTCGAGGGCGCTGGAGATCGGGACAGTAACTTGCGGAGGCATACCCATTATCGCCGAGAGGTTTGCACAGAACTTCAGTTCCAGTTGGACCCCCTGTAAGGAGACCGCGATGATCCATAGGGAGTGCAGGCGGTAGGCCGTAGTTCTTGTGTTGGAGATCGGACGAGCAAGAGAGCGGATTCGGTGACAGAGTTCCGGAGGACAAGCGGAGAGACCTCCTTGATCGGGCAGTGGGACAGGCTGTCTAACGGATGGGTGAGAGGCCTTACAGGCCACAAGTCCAAGTATAACCCAGCACGCTGCATTATTGTCAAATTCTACAGGGCCCCAACGTGACTAGTCGAAGATTAGCTTATTCCATTCACTGGCCAGTTGAATACGGTACCCGGGTACATGAATCAATACACGCACTGGTGTATTTTGGCCTAGGCCGACTAGGCCCAGGCCTAGGGCGGCACTTTCCAGGGGGCGGCGGCCCGCACTGGGTGGCCCCACCCCTAAAAATGTATATATATTTTTTTTTTTTTACAATGTATTTTACCAGGAAGGATACATTGAGATTTCACTAATTTACACTTTCAATTTCACTTTCCAGGGGGCAGCAAAAAACCTCACCACTAAATGGGTTACTCACAGAGCACCGAAATGACACCAACTTTTTGGTGTTCTGTAGTTCCCTGCACTTAGGAGAATAAAATTTCCCCACCCTGCAGTGAATTCACCATTCACCGCAGGGTCCCCAAAGTGCATGGAGTCGGCCGCTGAATGCTGCCACCGCAAACCCGTGGCCTGCTGTTTTCAAAAGAACTACTGAACGAAAATGTCTGGAATTTACATATAAGATCCTATGATTGATAATAAAAAGTTCTGTTACAGAAAAAAGAAAAACTGCTATTAAAAAAAGGGGGGGGGAATTTTGCCAAAAAAAATCTGAAAAATGACTAAAAGGTACTAAAAAAAAATCAATAAGTAAAGACTTTTTCCTGCAGATTAAAATAATAAATGATTTATTAGATATTGCATAAAAACGGGAATATTTTTAACATTGAAACCTGAATAAACCTGCTGAATGAAACCACCGAACATCAGGGCATTTCACTGCCATTTCTCTGAGTCTCAGTACCACATGACTGGCTGAACCACGTGAAAAGCACGCGCGCAGCTGCCCGCCCTTTCGTTAACACAGACTCTATTCTGGACTGAACACCCACCGGGAAGGGAATCAAAGCTACAGTGCACCCTCTGACAGTGGCACCCCACTGCTGACAAGATGGCTCCACAGCATAATTGCTGTGTGCTCATATACACTCGGTTTGCTGGGAGTTTTACTGCAGTGGATTCTGATGCACTCATACACACCGCACATTGCATTGCTGGGAGTTTTTTTTGCTGTGGATTCTGATACGCTGACACACACCACACATTGCATTGCTGTGAGTTTTATTGCTGTGAATTCTGATGCACTCATACACACCGCACATTGCATTGCTGGGAGTTTTATTGCTGTGGATTCTGATACGCTGACACACACCAAACATTGCATTGTTGGGAGTTTTATTGCTGTGGATTCTGTGATACACACTGCACATTACTGTGAGTTTTATTGCTGTGCAGTTCTGTGATATGCTCATACACACTGCACATTTCTGTGGCTTTTATTGCTGTGCAGCTCTGTGATACGCTCATATGCAGTGCACGTTTCTGTGGATTTTATTGTTCAACCAATTAGAGCGGCTGTGATCCCGTTTACTTGACATGCGTGGCTGTTCTTTGTAAAAATGCTTGAATTTAAACATTTCATAATTTTCTTTATCTCAATAGATACATTTGAAATGGTATACAAAATATACAAGTAGGCACTTGGTATCCACTTTTAATATAAAGAGAGGAAAAGGCGGAGCTCTAAGAGGAAAAGGTGGTGCTTAAAGAGGAAGGGTGGGAATTAACCAGGAAGAGGTGTGCCCTTGACAGGAAGGGATGCGTCAAATTTAAATTAGGGGGTGCACGAGTTTAGTCAGGCCTAGGGCAGCACAAAACCTAAATACACCACTGAATACACGTACACCTTTTTGAGACATTACACTCACGGGACTTACACTCCAGAACTGAGGGGGTTAATCCTTTTTCTTTGCCGCGCGTGTTTTTCCCGCATTACGAAATCCTGTCGTTCATATACCGTATTTACATTATATGTGTCACTTTATTGGGATCAGTAAAGTATATAATCTATAAAATCCACAACAGTGCTGGTGTATATTTATTCCCTAGTGCGGTGAGACTAACCCGAGGTTAATTCAGCGGCTCCTCCGGGAGTGAGTGCTACACGTGGGGGCTCGTCCGGGATTCCAGTCTCTAAAATAAACTGCATTTAAAGGGTTAAATATGGATCCAGACACTGCTGCCAAATGGTGTGAGGAGCAAAATAGCCAGGTAGAGTTAAGCATAGTCATCGATATTCCTGCAGACACTTGGGCCGAAGATCAGATTCGCAGGGTTGTAGCCGCGCTGACACCAGATCATCGGGGGTTAATTATGGACATTAAAGCGAACCCAGATACTTCTCACACATATGTTCTTTTTGAGTGGAGAAAGGGTGTTCCAGTGTGTTTTCAGGGCGCGAGCGTGAAGCTGACCGATAAGGTAGAAGTTCAACTGATTCAGCCAAGTGCGCCACGTGGCGATCCCGAGAGTGTCCCCACGCCCAGTCCGCTGGCCATGATCGGGCCTGAATTCATAGTGGCTATCGGAGATTTGCTGGCTAAATGTCAAAGAACAAGCCCTCCACACACTAACTTTGGTTATCGACGGTTGAGGAATTTTACAGGAAACGTACCAACTCCGGCGGGAGAAGAAAGTTTTGAAGAATGGGTAGAACAGGCGATGCAGGCTTTGGATGAGTGGGACGTCCCTGAAGCGCAGAAGAAGCAAAGAATTACTGACAGCTTAAAGGGACCTGCATCAGAGGCTGTCAGAAACCTGAAGTTGAGTAAGAAAGACTGCACTGCTTTAGATTACCTGAACGTGTTACAGGAAGTCTTTGGGCGAACAGAAAAGGCTGATGAGCTCATGTACCAATATGAACATACTTACCAGCGAAAAGGTGAGAAAATGACTGAATATATGAGGCGCCTAGATAAGATTCTGCACCAGATACTTCTTAAGAAAGGGGCCCGAGCCGGCCACAATAGACAAAATCCAAATGCAGCAGATATTGAGGGGCGCTCAACCTCTAGATCCTGTGATGCTACAGCTGAGAACCAGAGAAGGTAACCGAGAATTGAAATACCTGGAACTGATTCGAGCTGTTAGAGAGGAAGAGGCTCTACTGGAAGAAAAATCCTTAAGGAGAGGAGAAAGAGCTTACGCACAACCCGTGAGGCATAACGAATATCTGCAAACTGAAGATGATTCGTTGGACACCTATGGATCTGAAGTTGACGGACAAGAGCATCTGTTTGTTCCTATATCCACAGAGAGTGCTGCCAAAGAGTCAACCATTCCTACCTATAGTGAAATACACAAGACTGTTAAGAAGGTGCAAGAAGCTCAAGCTGAACTGAAACAGGCACACACGGACTTGTGCCGAGTACTTTTGAAGGTGGCAGAGACACAGACCGATATGCAGAAGTTCCTTACTGATATGTGGAGAACTGGAGTTGCTGTGGTGTCTGGCCAGGGTCCTCCAACCGAATCATTACAAGTAAGTGCGCCTCCGTCTTCGAAGAAGAGATGTTTCAGTTGTGGGGAAATGGGTTATTTCCGAACACAGTGCAAAAACCAAAGGCCTGAAGGAAATAAAGTGGAAGAGTTCCTAAAGGCCTTTGAAAGGCTGCTATCTACCTCACAGGCGGGAAACGCCAGAGGGCCCAAGTGAAGGAGCAAACTAGGTGCCCAATGGTTGAAAACCGCTCCAAAATTCAAGCCAGAACCAAAAGTCTGAGAGGGCCCAGAGTTTTGCCAACTGCTGAGCCTACCAGGACTGAAAGAGTTACTCCCTTAGTATCCGGTCCTATGTCATGGGGAAGCAATGCACACCCAAAACCTCCACGAGTCAAGAAGAAGGCCAGGGTACAGAGAACTGGGTCTAAATCTCCTGCGGCTACGACAAAGTTTCCTGACCAGCTGATAGGTCCTTCTCCCATCGTTCCAATCCAAGTAGTGGGGGTCTACACTAAAGCTCTGTTAGACTCAGGGGCTCAAGTGACATTGATCTATCAAGACTTCTACGAGAAGCACTTGAAGCACATACCTCTACAGAAGATAAAGGACCTTGAGATCTGGGGTATTGGAACCGAGACGCTTTCCTATGATGGATATCTACAGGTGAAGTTAGAAATTGGATTCGAAGTTATCGAACAGTCTGGAGGTTGTGATGCATTGGCTATCGTGTGTCCTCGGCCTTCAGGGTCCAACAGAAGTTCTATGATAGTGGGGACGAATACTGATCTAGTGAGACGTCTTCCGACTCCAATAGTGATGGAAGAAGGTTCTACCAGAGGAGTGCACCCGATGTTACGTCCAGTCTATCAGCGAATGGTCGAAGAACAGAGGGCACCTGCCGAAGTGGGGCGTCTGTGGAGATTGGGGGGAACAGAGAAGTTTCTGCAATCAGGAGAAGTGATGAGTTTCCGAGCTTCAGTCAAGTTGAACGGATCACAACCGGGTCCCTATGTGGTACTGGAAACGGATCCCAGTCATGGGAATGAAGTTGGAGTAGAAGTAATCCCTGAGATAATCTCCACACGAGCTTTGAAACAGACACGAGGAAGAGTCTCAGTGTGTGTAATGTGTCTGATTCTCCAGTGATCCTGAAAGCACGAATGCCCATCGGGCAAGTAGCGTCTGCTACACCTCTCTCCCCTTCCGATTTAGGAGGGGGAGTGAATAAAGAGATTCCAGCTGAAAGGTTCTATCCTAAGGACGCTCCCATCTCACTTGAATGGAAGAAACGTCTTCAGTCCCAGATCCTAAAATGGAGAGACTTGTTCTCGAAGGATGAGTTCGACGTGGGTTTAGCTAAGAGCACTGAACATCGCATTCAACCACAGGAAGATAAGCCGTTTCGAGAAAGGTCAAGACGAGTTCCGCTGGGAGACTTGGATGATCTACGAGAACAGCTGAATGAACTACAGAGGACTAAGGTGATTCAAGAGTCCAGGAGTCCATACGCCTCTCCAATAGTGATGGTTCGGAAGAAGAATGGTTCTATCCGTCTATGTATAGACTATCGCACGTTAAATCAGAGAACCATTCCGGATCAATATGCCACTCCTCGGATAGAAGATGCCTTACAGTGTTTGTCTGGAGCAAAATGGTTTAGTGTACTAGACCTGCGAAGTGGGTATCACCAGATACCAATGCATCCCGAGGACAAAGAGAAGACTGCGTTCATCTGCCCACTGGGGTTCTTTGAGTTCAACAAATGCCTCAAGGCCTTACGGGGGCTCCCGCCACGTTCCAACGGTTAATGGAGAAGACAGTCGGAGACATGAACCTGATCGAAGTGTTGGTGTATCTTGATGATATTATTGTGTTCGGGAAGACTCTGGAAGAACATGAGCAGCGGTTGGAAAAGGTTTTGAAGCGACTGACACGAAGAAGGGTTGAAACTGTCTCTGGAGAAGTGTCAATTTTGCCTACCTTCTGTTACGTACCTGGGACTTGTTGTTTCAGCTGAAGGTGTTCCGACGGATCCTCGAAAGTTGGAAGCCGTAGCTTCCTGGCCTAGACCCCGAAATGTTACTGAACTTGAATAAGCTCCTACAGAAGGAAGATGTGGAAGAAGGCTCCAAGGCCTCTGATCGAGGTTCGTCGGCTAAAGGGCAAAGGAAGGCCCGAGAATCCATTCAAGAAGAATGGACTGATCGATTTGAAAGTGCTTTCATAAAGTTGAAGGAGAGTCTAACTCGAGCTCCTGTCTTGGCTTACGCTGACCCTCATAAGCCGTACGAGTTGCATGTGGATGCCAGCAGAGAAGGCCTAGGGGGAGTCCTTTACCAGGAATATGGTGGATTGTTGAGGCCTGTAGCATATGTGAGCCGAAGTCTTACGCCTTCAGAAAAGAACTATCCTACCCACAAGTTGGAGTTCCTAGCCTTGAAGTGGGCGGTAGTAGACAAACTGAAAGATTATCTGTATGGGGCTGAATTTGTGATCAAGACTGACAACAATCCTCTTACATACGTCCTTACTACTGCGAAGCTGGATGCAACGGGACATCAGTGGTTGTTTTTCCCACATTACGAAATCCTGTCGTTCATATACCGTATTTACATTATATGTGTCACTTTATTGGGATTAGTAAAGTGTATATAATCTATAAAATCCACAAAAGTGCTGGTGTATATTTATTCCCTAGTGCGGTGAGACTAACCCGAGGTTAATTCAGCGGCTCCTCCGGGAGTGAGCGCTACACTAATAACCTCATT
The DNA here is from genome assembly GCA_009667805.1 of Leptobrachium leishanense. Taxonomy (NCBI): domain Eukaryota; kingdom Metazoa; phylum Chordata; class Amphibia; order Anura; family Megophryidae; genus Leptobrachium; species Leptobrachium leishanense. The sequence goes on along the minus strand of CM019075.1, from coordinate 29,025,456 downwards.
ATGATCATTACAAATCCTCATAAGGAGATCACCATTTTTATCGCATTTACTGTTGAAAAGTATATACCAGACATTCAGTAAACATGATTATTCCTGAATAATCCTACTATGCCTGTTCTAACGTCATTTAGTGCTGTGCATGAATAAATTATCGGTTAGACATTATGTTATGTATGTATTCATTTTTGTTCCTGCTCAGACTAAGGATTACATTAAAATCAAGTTTGGATTTCTAGTAACAGCTCCAGAGATTGGGCTAGATTCATCTAAGTTCCCTAGTAGAGCATCATGACATGACCTCAGAAGGAGTGATCAGCTTGAGTAAATAAAATACAAAACAAAAACATGGAGAGAGCACTCCAGACAAACACATTCAAAAACCTGCAACAACAGCTCCATGCATGGGTACATAATACCAGCTTTTACCACATGGTGAAAATTTCATAAATCTGAGCTTTGCTGAATAAAATGGTGGAAATTTGTTTCGCAATGAACGGCCGTGAATTGCTTAAGCCTGCCAACAGCGTCAATGTAATCCACCCTCTGGCAGGTCCTACTCTGCAAACCTAATGACTGCCCATAATGGGATAAACTCACTTACTGAGGAACAGGTCCCTTCATGGAGCTCCCGCAGATCAAGGTTAAATAGAACCTGGAGGAGTACCTGTGGCAGGGAGGGGTGCATACCCAGGAAATACATACAAAAAACATGGGGGGGGGTAGCACTCAGCCTTAACTAAGCGTTTCAGTGCGGGTGCGTCTCAAAATAATTACATTGACGCTGTTGGCAGGCTTAAGCAATTCACGGCCGTTCATTGCGAACCAAATTTCCACCATTTTATTCAGCAAAGCTCAGAGTTATGAAATTTTCACCATGTGGTAAAAGCTGGTATTATGTACCCATGCATGGAGCTGTTGTTGCAGGTTTTTGAATGTGTTTGTCTGGAGTGCTCTCTCCATGTTTTTGTTTTGTATTTTATTTTGAGACGCACCCGCACTGAAACGCTTAGTTAAGGCTGAGTGCTACCCCCCCCCATGTTTTTTGTATAATATATATATATATATACACAGATTCACATTAACTCTAATTAGAAGTCCATTAAAATCCAAATCGAAATGTTTATGGGGTACTCGCACGCACTTTCATGAGAGCAGTCTTTTATCTCAGCATTGTAATATTACAAGATGTGCTGTAGTCCCATATGGCACAGCAATGATTGAGCAGAGGAAACAAATATATGAATGTTTCACGTGTGATTGATATCACCAAGGTGTTGCATATACATAAAAATAAAAAAGAAAGAAAAACAACAGATACTGTACTTATATTCCAGAGGAAGTTTCATGGCAGACATGACCTTAACCCATAGGAGACAACTAGAAAGAAATCCGATACCGGTCCTTAGTATTGACTGGGTTAAAAGCTGCGAAACACAAAATATCCTGGCAGTGTGTATAGCAAAAGGGAGCTGGTCCTTAGAGATGGCCGTATTTAGAGCAAAATAGAAGAGCTGTTCAAATAACGTAGATGAAGTTGAGAATTCCAGAAATCACACAACGTGATAATCAAAGTCAGGTCAGAACCACAGAGAACCAGAAAAGACAACCGTAACAACACACTATTGGGAACTATACAGAAACCACAACAGGGTAAGGTAAGGACACAAAAGATGGGTTTATATGGGGGGAGGGGACTAACTAGCTACTATTTGCAGTTTGAGAGTAATAAATGTAATGTGTACACATCCTAGAGCAGGGATCTCAAACTCTGGCCACCCAGATGTTAATCGTCTACATTTCCCAGAATTTTCTGAATGCAATAAACAGGCAGAGAATCATGGAAGGTGTAGGGGGCCAGCATTTGAGATCCCTGCCCTACAGTATGGGCTGCACACGCCTATGGTTGCAGATGTCAATATTAAAAATGGTAGATGTGGACCACTAGAAATCCTGGGATCTCTCCAGAATTGCTTTTGATTGAGTAAGGCCCCCAACGAATGTGCTGCCTCATACAGCTGAATGTCCCATCAATTGATAATGCCCCTTCCCCATGAATCTTTAATATGGAACATAGCCATACATTTATGCTGACCACACAGGGACTGATTGTATACTCAACTAGGGTCAAACTGACACAGAAGCATTGTTATATAGACTTCCTGCTCCCTTTCTTAAAAAAAAATAAACCTGCCCACATCCCCCAGTTTTATTCTTTGCATCACCCTCAACTATTGTATACCTCATGCCTTAACCGATTTCAACAACCCGATTACTTCAGGTCTGGCTGCAGTGTTGTCACGTTCCTCCTCGATATATAAATGTCTGATCCCTGTGCGCAACACAACTATCCTACACTTCTGATCCTTCGAGTGGTCAGTGCGTCTACCTATATCAGAATCAGAGAACGTAACCAGTAACAGACCAGGAGTTAACACAATACGGAATGTCATCAGGAATGCCAAGGGTCATTTACCAGAGCGGGTCATCAGGAATGCCAGTGGTTGTATCGCCAGAGGTCGTATTGCCAAATCAGGTAGTCAAAGGAATTCCAAGGGTTAAGAGCAGGGATGAGAGTCACACAAGCCAAGTCGGTACACAGTAATCCCAAATTAATATATATATACGAGCACTGAGGAGTGAACAACACGGCACTGGACCGGTTTCAAGTTACCGCTTTCAAACCCAGTGGGCGCCGCGTCATCATGCCTCACCCCGCCCACAGCTGCATCACATGAACGCTTCTTTACTTGGCGGCCAGCCATTGAACAGTATGGAAGGCGCTGCCGGCCACCGAGCCATACAGACAGCATGGGACATGACAAGTATTTTCCATGTCTATCCGGTTACGTATTTAAGCGCAAGGGAGCAGATGATAAAACTGAAGATCTTAAGTGGGGGGGAGGGGGGAATCGTGCTTTTGGACACTCACAGCACCTGCACATTAGGAGGTGGCAGAATCACATCACTTCAATAGTCAGAATGCAGTCAGTCTCTCCAAACTGTGAAAACACAGTACAAGCTGTCTCGCCTTTTCGTGTACAGGTAACTTTTTAATGTGCTTAGTGGCTTTCTACTGTAGCGGTTGGCTTTTTAAACCAATAACTGCCTGGAATTTAAGTATACCTCCCAGCTTTTTAATTTACTGGCTCTAATCTATTGCTGGTCCTCAAATCCACTAGCCCACAGGACAAATGCCCGCTGTACCCAATGGTCGTTGGAGGTCTGCTTACAGCCCAATGTTGCCAAGTATGTTATTACTGTAGATATTTACATACATCATTGTAGCCATTCCTTACACATCAAGAGAAGTCACTTGTGCTTTATCTCATACACACAGTAAGAGGAGGGATGGCTAGCTGTGTTAAGGAGGGAGGCAGGTACAAGCATATAGCCCATTTGCAGCCCAAATTATTAAAAGATATTGCACCTACTGTATAATTTTACATAAGTTATTCAAATGGAAACATTTGAATCCAAACGAAATACTATAATTTATGCCAAGAATAGATCATTATCTATATAGCTCTCTGTACATTAAATGAACTCAAAAGATGCCTCTACTGCAGTGCCGCATGTATAGACATCTCTCTGCATCTCACGCTGCATTTAACTAGAAGAATGGGCTGGGAGCTTGTGAGTCACCACCTTTATATGCTAGTAGCCCAGAAAGCAATTACCCCTCAATGCCCTTGACTGCAATCCTCTGTATTCTGTTGGTCATCACGTGAGAGAATGTTCCTGTTTATACCATCCCTTTCAGATTTCTTGAAGTTAACTGTAATACAGTTGCGTCCATGTGTTTGTGCAGAAGGATGCATCCACTTGGTTGTTTGCTCCTGCTTTCAAACTGTGGCTCCCACCTGCACTTTAGGTTTATCTTGTTTCGTTCATGACAAAAGAAACCTGAAAATTCACAATTTGTGATTATTTACAGCCCGTAAGTAAAACAATTTAATGTGTTCACACCAGGGGTCAAGTCCTGGGAAAAAAAGTGAGGGAACTCACCCACGAATTCCACAACCCCCATTACCTTAAGAAAATATATATATATATCACGAGTATAGCCGGACGAGCCGGTGATACCATTTTTATTGGGTTAACTTTACATTTAAAAGACAAACTTTCAAGAGTGTAAACTGGAAACTATACTGATCAGTGAAAGGTATCACTACGTACAGGTATACTCGTGATTTTGGCAACTGGACTAACGCATTATATATATATATCTCCAGGCACAGACCCCCAGAATAATATACACAGCACTGAGCCCCCAGAATAACATACACAGCACTGAGCCCCCAGAATAACATACACAGCACTGAGCCCCCAGAATAATATACACAGCGCTGAGCCCCCAGAATAACATACACATCACTGAGCCCCAGAATAATATACACAGTGCTGAACCCCCAGAATAATATACACAGCACTGAGCCTCCAGAATAATATACACAGCACTGAGCCTCCAGAATAATATACACAGCACTGAGCCTCCAGTATAATATACACAGCACTGAGCCCCAACAATAACATAATAACATGCACAGCACAGAGCCCCCATAATAATATACACAGCGCTCAGCCCCCAGAATAATATACACAGCACTGAGCCCCCAGAATAACATACACAGCGCTGAGCCCCCAGAATAACATACACAGCGCTGAGCCCCCAGAATAATATACACAGCACTGAGCCTCCAGTATAATATACACAGCACTGAGCCCCAACAATAACATAATAACATGCACAGCACAGAGCCCCCATAATAATATACACAGCACTGAACCCCAAGAATAATATGCACAGCACTGAACCCCAAGAATAATATGCACAGCACTGGTTATATGGATATATTTTCCCCAGTTCACATGGATATAATTGCCCCCCAGCTCTCATGGATATAAATGCCCCAGGTCTCATGGATAATGCCCCAACTCTCATGGATAATGCCCCCTGGTCTCATGGATACTGCCCCCTGGTCTCATGGATATGCCCCTGGTCTCATGGATATGCCCCTGGTCTCATGGATAATGCCCCCTGGTCTCATGGATAATGCCCCCTGGTCTCATGGATATGCCCCTGGTCTCATGATATGCCCCTGGTCTCATGGATACTGCCCCTGGTCTCATGGATAATGCCCCTGGTCTCATGGATAATGCCCCAACTCTCATGGATACTGCCCCCTGGTCTCATGGATAATGCCCCCAGGTCTCATGGATAATGCCCCAACTCTCATGGATAATGCCCCAACTCTCATGGATAATGCCCCTGGTCTCATGGATATGCCCCTGGTCTCATGGATATGCCCCTGGTCTCATGGATACTGCCCCTGGTCTCATGGATAATGCCCCCAGGTCTCATGGATAATGCCCCAACTCTCATGGATAATGCCCCAACTCTCATGGATATGCCCCTGGTCTCATGGATATGCCCCTGGTCTCATGGATATGCCCCTGGTCTCATGGATACTGCCCCTGGTCTCATGGATACTGCCCCTGGTCTCATGGATACTGCCCCTGGTCTCATGGATATGCCCCCAGGTCTCATGGATTATGCCCCAGGTCTCATGGATATGCCCCTGGTCTCATGGATATGCCCCTGGTCTCATGGATTATGCCCCTGGTCTCATGGATATGCCCCTGGTCTCATGGATACTGCCCCTGGTCTCATGGATATGCCCCCAGGTCTCATGGATAATGCCCCTGGTCTCATGGATAATGCCCCTGGTTCTCATGGATATGCCCCCTGGTCTCATGGATATGCCCCCTGGTCTCATGGATACTGCCCCCTGGTCTCATGGATACTGCCCCCTGGTCTCATGGATATGCCCCCAGGTCTCATGGATATGCCCCTGGTCTCATGGATATGCCCCCAGGTCTCATGGATAATGCCCCTGGTCTCATGGATATGCCCCTGTCTCATGGATATGCCCCCTGGTCTCATGGATATGCCCCTGGTCTCATGGATAATGCCCCTGGTCTCATGGATATGCCCCTGGTCTCATGGATATGCCCCCTGGTCTCATGGATACTGCCCCTGGTCTCATGGATACTGCCCCCTGGTCTCATGGATATGCCCCCAGGTCTCATGGATATGCCCCTGGTCTCATGGATATGCCCCCAGGTCTCATGGATAATGCCCCTGGTCTCATGGATATGCCCCTGGTCTCATGGATATGCCCCCTGGTCTCATGGATATGCCCCCTGGTCTCATGGATAGTGCCCCCTGGTCTCATGGATATGCCCCCTGGTCTCATGGATATGCCCCCTGGTCTCATGGATAGTGCCCCCTGGTCTCATGGATAATGCCCCCAACCCAACTTACCACTGCTGCTGCTGCTGCTGCCGCCGCCGCACACTGCCGGCGACCACGTGTTTCCTGCTCAGCGGCCGCTGACAGGAAGTGCAGCCGCTCGCCTGGGATCTAGGAAACAGCCAGGCGAGCGGCTCCACTTCCGGTCACCGGCCGCTAGAATAGGAAGCACGCGGCCGCCGCCAATGTGCGGCGGCCGCCTGTTAAGCGTTCGGGCTCGGGCCACAGCGGGAACGCTGCGTTCCCGCAGCGTTCCCGCTGTCGGAGAAGTGCGGGAACGCCGTTCCCGCGCGTTCCCGCTCGACTCGAGCCCTGGTTCACACCTTATAGATGTCAAGGTACGTCACAGTCCAAGAAGCAGATCAGGAACCAAACTTACTGGACCGGTCCTTATACTGGCTGGGTATTAACAATAGAGATGTAGACCAAGGGAAAAACCAACCAAAAGCACCGGGCCTTGTAACGGCCGGGCTAACAAAGAGGTACTAGGGAGACAGAATGGTCAAGTTGACGATAAAAGGTGTACAAGAGGGAGTTAAAGCCAGGTCTAGGAACACAGACAAGGGTCAAATACACAAGCCGAGACAGTAATCAGACAATACTTTACGCAGAATCACAGCAGGACAATGACAGAGTTGACTAAGGAGGTTTAAATAGGTGCAAGCAGCCAGTGATTGGTTAACATAACTGAGCGCCAAACTTGTGTATGCGGAATGACTCCTGTTGGCCAGCGTAAGTATGTTGATGCATGCTATGACACCGATAAAAGCGATCCTTATTCAAATGTTCCGTCGCTTTTATCAGCCACAAAGAACAACATAGTCATCCTTTTTGAGCAGTGAAGGTAATGCTTATTCAGTCTGGGAACCAGATCCAGCAGAGGTGAGGCTGAGAGACATGGAAGTCATGACAAAAATATGGGCTGTGTCCACCTACGGTTGCGCCCATCAACATGCCGAGTTCTACATCAGCGGAGATATCAGCAGAATAATAACTTTGATAGATGTTAATTTCACAATTTATCCTTCCTGGTCAAATACTTTATGAATATTTACTGTGTATTTTTAGGTTATGTGTTCAGACTTTATATATGAGAATAGGCTCCAGGCCCACAAAGTCCCTCCCTATCCTGCGCAGAGTTCTCTGTAGTTGAAGGAAATCCCGAGTGACTGCAGTGAAAGCGTGATCTTAAAAATGTATTTTCTTTCATTTTTACGACTTTATATTATTCATTAAGCTTTTAAAAGGTCCCTTCTACTTTAAATTGCAAATGCATTGAAGAAAGCACAGTGCGTGAGGAATATATATTTTTTATTTTTTACAATAATCACTATGTGATGGTTAAATTTGATTGCAAAGCCAGTGCAACTCATCCCGAAGAGGATAGACCCCTAATTTGCACTACACTTTAGTATGAGGCGAACTAGTGCTCAAGCAGGCAACGTATCCTTAAGACTAATTTAAGCCGTTTCATCTCCTCCCACACACTGGAAATGCCTTGAATCTGAAATATTCATGAGTCGACCCAGTGCAGCTGGTGATAAATCTGTCAACAGTCAACCCATTAGTGTTTTTTGCCCATGTACAGAATATTAAAAAAATATCAAAAAAATAAATTCCCACAAATAAGACAAACACAGCAAATGGTTAGAGAGATTCATTCCTTGATACGAATGATTTTTTTATATTTGCAAGTACAGTACACTTTCATTTATTCAAAACATACATTAAGAATTGGTAAATCTACATAGCGGTGAAAGCATTCTAGGTCATACAAAATTGGAATATATTTATAGATCACTAGATAATACATCACAGTGCTAAATTTATTAACTAGTGAGAAACAAAAGTATATAGGAATGACTATCGGGAGGACATTCAATAATATTAACCCATCGCTCCCATAGATTTGTTTAAACCAGAACAGTCTTATTTTTTGAGTGGATTTCATACAAAAAAATATAATTTACATTGTTTGGGAAAAAAAAAAAAAAAAGGGGTTTCTGTAGGCTAAGGGATGGGGTGTGATTTCCGTTTGCGCTGTTCAATTCTCACTCTAGCAGTATTGCTGCAAAGAAAATGTCATGTGGAAATAGAAATAACTCACTGGGGGAGAGATTCAACGCTATTGTATTTAACCATCAACATGACTCAAAGCACATAGACAAGAAAAAAAAAAAGAAGATAATGAGTACACATAAATTACAGACCAAAGACATGCAGGGTTATTCAAAGAGATTCGAAAAGTCACCGCACGTTCGGTGACTTTTCGTTCTCTTCAATTCAGTTCCTTTTGCCGATCCCATTTCGGTGACCCTGCGGTGTATTCAGCAAGCACCACAGGGTCCCCGAATTGCAGGGAAAAGCTGCCGCAAACCCGACGAAAACTAACCGTAAAACCCAGCGAATGCACGCTGAAAATACTCAAAAACATCTGGATTAACCTGCCGAAAACCACGGAAAAACCCGAGCAGGAGCCGATCACCCGCAGCGAAGCCGCCGGAAAAAGCCGAGACCGCAGACAGAGTGAAGTGAATAATTTAGAAAAACAGTTTGCATGAATGTTTGAAAAGTGAAACACTGTTTGCAAAGAAACTACTGAGTGAAAATGTCTGAAATTTGCATATGAGGTCCAAGGAATGATAATAAAGAGGGCTGTTACAGAAAAAATAAGTAAACTTAAAAAAACAAAAACTGACTTTTTTTAAAAAATAAAAATCTGAAAAATGCTTAAAATATCCTAAAAAATCTATAAATAAAGAGACTCTTTACTGCATAATTTTATAATGAACGGTTTATTAGATATTGGATTAAAACGGGAATATTTTTAACATTGAAGCCTATGGGATTCTCCTGAATAAACTTGCCGAATTAAACCACCGAATGACAGGGCATTTCGGGAACCTTTACTGCTGGTTTGTGTTCTCTGAATAGCCGAAGCAGTGCTTTTTCATGGGGTTTTCACTGCCCTCGAACAGGCACCGTATGTTCAAGCAATTCGCCAGGATTTGGCGAATTGCCTGCTCTCTGGATAGCCGAATGGCCAAGAAAGGTAACCGAACGCTGAATTTCAGCGTTCGGTTACCTTTCTCAAGCAATTCGGATCTCTTTGAATAACCCTGATGGTGTTCAAAAATGCTCATTACCTTGGGGAATCTGTGGGTGATAGCTGTATGGTTAGATTTGATTAATTTGAATTAAAATCGACCTATGTAGCCCCGGCCAGATTGGCCCTCATTTCCCCCCTTAGTTCTGGTCGCCTTTAAAATCTTTAGAGATCTCTTCCATTGCTTGTGTTCATGCTCTTTTATTACTGTCTTCTGGAATACAACAACCCAGAAATTTGGTTCCCACATTTTAAAACTGAGCTTGCCCACCACTCCAGACTGGGCTTTAATATTCTTTCCAATCAAGAAGCCCACCCACTGTCTGGGGCTCAGAAAATACTCTTGGGTGTTCCCTCAGCAGCCAAGAAGGCCATTCCCACCCCCCCCCCCCACGTTCTCCATGTTTTACGATCGCTTTTATTCCATTTTCCAATATGATTGGGGCAGAGATTACTCTTAATAGGGTAGACAAAGTTAAGAATTTTTTTATATATGGAAGGCATTCATGTTGTATTTGCCAGAGAATATCCTCTCTAAACTGCTTGCTGACTTTGAATATACATGCTGGTATAGGAGAATGTTGGGAAAGATTGAGGGCAAAAGAAGAAGGGGACGACAGAACGAGGTGGCTGGATGGAGTCACTGAAGCAGTAGGCTTGATCTTAAATGAAGTCCTGAAGATGGTAGAGGACAGGAAGGCCTGGAGGAACATTGTCCATGGGGTTGCGATGGGTCGGACACGACTTCGCAACAACCAACAATAGGAGTCACTCCCTGTCAGGTCATTCGTTATTGCTGCCCTCCCAGAATTTGACTTTTTTGCAATTTTTTAAGTCTCTCCCTGGTTGATGATATTGACTTCCATTTGTTGTCTTAAATTACTGCCTTCCTTTCCTTGTGTGATTGTTTAGTTTGTAACGGGTGGGGGTTGATTTTGGTTTTATCTTTGTATTGCATATTGCACTTATTGTAATGATGCCTGAATCTAGAAATAAAGTTATAAGAAAAAAAATTACCTATTACCATTTGAATTAGCATTTCTTTCAGTAACATTGGCTTAGATTCACTAAACATCACTTTGCGAACCATAAGGGAGTTTGAGATATGCAAATATAATTTCACTGTGCATTATGGGGGACATAGCTTTTCACAGTTCCTGGAATGGTTTCGAAATTAACACCCTCTTTGCACGTATATGCCATGAATAGAATAGCAAGGCAACTACAAATCCTTCCATGCTTTACGTTATAGACTACTAGTTGTAAAGCCTGCCCAGAGGGCAGTCTATTGTGGATATACTGCCCCAGCTCATGGATATACTGCCCCAGCTCATGGATATACTGCCCCAGCTCGTGGATATACTGCCCCAGCTCGTGGATACTGCCCCAGCTCGTGGATACTGCCCCAGCTCGTGGATATTGCCCCAGCACGTGGATACTGCCCCAGCTCGTGGATACTGCCCCAGCTCGTGGATATGCCCCCCAGCTCGTGGATATGCCCCCCAGCTCGTGGATATGCCCCCCAGCTCGTGGATACTGCCCCCGCACGTGGATACTGCCCCCGCACGTGGATACTGCCCCCGCACGTGGATATTTGCCCCCAGCTCATGGATTTGCCCCAGCTCATGGATTTGCCCCAGCACGTGGATACTGCCCCCGCTCGTGGATACTGCCCCCGCTCGTGGATACTGCCCCCGCTCGTGGATACTGCCCCAGCACGTGGATATTTACCCCCAGCTCATGGATTTGCCCCAGCACGTGGATACTGCCCCCGCTCGTGGATACTGCCCCAGCACGTGGATATTTACCCCCAGCTCATGGATTTGCCCCCGCTCGTGGATACTGCCCCCGCACGTGGATATTTACCCCCAGCTCATGGATTTGCCCCAGCACGTGGATACTGCCCCCGCACGTGGATACTGCCCCAGCACATGGATATTTGCCCCCAGCTCGTGGATATGCCCCCAGCTCGTGGATATGCCCCCCAGCTCGTGGATACTGCCCCCGCACGTGGATACTGCCCCAACACGTGGATACTGCCCCAGCACGTGGATACTGCCCCAGCACGTGGATATTTACCCCCAGCTCATGGATTTGCCCCAGCACGTGGATACTGCCCCCGCACGTGGATACTGCCCCAGCACGTGGATATTTGCCCCCAGCTCATGGATTTGCCCCAGCTCATGGATTTGCCCCAGCTCATGGATTTGACCCCAGCTCATGGATTTGCCCCAGGTCATGGATTTGCCCCCAGCTCATGGATTTGCCCCAGCACATGGATTTGCCCAGCTCATGGATTTGCCCCCAGGTCATGGATATGGTCCCCCAGCTCGTGGATATGCCCCCCCCCAGCGCTCATACTTACCTGTCGAGCGGTGCCAGGGAAGTGAAGATTTCCCCGCTTCCTGTTTTTGAAGGACCCAAGCCCCGGTCACGTGACCGGGGCTTGGGTCCTTCAAAGCGGAAGCGAGGGAACTTTCCCTCCGCCGCTCGGGGGTAGGATGCGCGCGGCAGCCGGGTAGAGGCTGCGCCTCTACCCGGCTGCCGCGCGCATCCTACCCCTGAGCGGCGGAGGGAACTTTCCCTTCGCCGCTCGGGGGACCCGTTAGATGCGCACAGCAGCCGGGTAGAGGCTGCGCTCGCAGCCTCTACCCGGCTGCCGCGCGCATCCAACCCCGAGCGGCGGAGGGAACTTTCCCTTCGCCGCTCGGGGGGTTGGATGCGCGCGGCAGCCGGGTAGAGGCTGCGAGCGCAGCCTCTACCCGGCTGCTGTGTGCATGTGTAACCGCCGCGGCGAGCCGGCAGCCGGCTCGTGCCGCGGCGGTTGCATGCGCGCGCAACCAACCGCCGCTGGTTGCGCGCGCATGCGCAGTAGGGCTTTGGCGACGGACAGCCAAAGCCTTACTCTATTATAGTATAGATATGCTCCTCGCGGAGCTCTAAATGCTACTGTTGTATTAGAATGTGTTTTGCTTTGAGATCTCAACTTTGTTTAATGGAAGGACTTCAGGATACAACTCTTAATACGTCTTGCAAGGGGATAGACCTAGGTGTTTTTGATAGACATGTGCGTTTCATTCCGAATCAAAATTCTAACGAAATTTACCCAATTCTTATTTCAGAAGCACATCCAAAGTACGAAATCGGATACATCCAAATCACAACGAATGGATTCTGTTTTTTTGGAATTAATTCTTAGTATTTCGTGGTGCACTCCAAAACTGTTCAGCAATTTCACCCAAAAAAAATTGAAAAATGCCTATATGATGTAAAAAAAAAATTTGCTGCAAGTAAAAGGAATAAACGGTTGAATATTTGATAGAAAATTGAATATATTTTACATTGAAAGCTATGGGATTTTGTACGGCTGGTAATTTTATTGTATATACACGTATATTATTTTATAAACAAACAGTTGAATATTTAATATTAAAAAAAAAAAGGATTTTTTTTACATTGAAAACTATAGGATTCGCCTGATTAAACCTGTCGAACGAACCACCGAAAATCAGGGTTAGAAATTAGGGTTAGAAACTGGCTATTTGATCATTTGAATGGGACATAAGACAAATACCTCGAACACTTAAGTAGAGTTGCCAGATCGGCCATGTTTTTCTGGACACATTACTATTTCATTCAGTGAGGAACACCGGGAGAAGTGCTACCCTGCAACATGTATAATTTATACAGGAAGGAAATAAAGGCTGCTCACCTAGGAATCCTCTGATTTCTTAACTGCAGCATATGAGTTATACAGAATGCAGGGTTGCATTTATTACGCCCTGCCCATCAGCATGAATAAATTGTATGCGTCCAGGAAAACAAGGCTGACCGTCCACTGGGTCCCTAGTTGGACGACCGACTCGGCCGTCTTACTACCTTTCAACTTCTTTACACGAGCTTGAACAACCTGGGTCGTGCACTGGAAGCGAATGTGGACGACCCAGATCGACCGACGGGAAAACCGCCGGACTGAAAGAAGTGTTGGTTTATCTTTTTTCCATTTTTTTTTATAAATATTTCTCCGTCCGGCAGCGAAGGGGGAGGGGGGAATTCGAATCAAAAATTTGGCCAAATAAATACAAAAAGTACTCAAGATTTCAATAAAATCAATAAAAATACTTTTTGTTGCAATTGAGAAGAATAAACTGTTGAATAAAAAAAAATTGAATTGAAAATATTATTTTACATTGAATCCTGTGAGCTGTCGAACTGAATCACTTCTCTATGGCAGTTAAACTATACAATTCTTTTTTTCATGCAAATTGTAGCAGATTGTCACGACTTCATCTGACAAATCCCATTCAAATGGGAAAGATCGGTAGTCTGTTGTAGTCACACTAATTCGTCTGAAGTCAGAGGCAGTGGACAAGGGCTGAAATCTCTTCCATGTTGTGGGTTGACTGGACGATGACCGCCGACGGACAATCTCAAGATCGCACAAATACAGTGGACAGCCAGCCTTAAGCAGCGATCGTTTCATAAAAAAATGTATACAAGCTTTCTGTACCAGCTCAACCATGCAGTGTGTACTTCTTAGCTTCTCGTAAACCATAAAGTAAAGCTCTAACAATATCCTTACACAGGCACTAAACAAAAATAATGAGGAACCTGAGACCAATAAATTTTGCACAATTTTTTGCTTTTGATTTTCCACGGATGAGAATATATAGTTTTAAAAATCCTTGTTTTTTTGTAATTTTACAGTGGCACGTAACATTTCTAGAAAAAAAAATGAGGACAAAAGTAATGGATTCCTGAAATAACTTGTATACAGGTTGATAAGCTAAATATAAGCTTTCTACACATTGACAAAAAGGATTAAATTCTGCTTTGAATATATGAGAACTGACAATTTAGAAAACCACATAGGAAGGATCCTCGTCCCTTTTCAGTCAGCGCCCAGCTATGATTTTAGAGAAGAATCTCTGGATGCGTAGGATTTAATCACCAGCTTGTCAGGGGGTTGAGGAAAGCATTTTCACTTATTACCTTGTTGGCTATTCTTGTGCATCATGGGTAAAACACCAATTCTAACTGGGAAGAAAAATATGATTACACCTTGCCAAAAATTACAGTCAACGAAGATTCTTTGAATTATTTAGTGCAGAGTAGTTTCCGACATGCACTAACTAACCCTTTACAACCAGTAATATTTCCATGTTTAAGTTGGATATTGGGGCTTGAGTTTTTCCAAATTAAGATTAATAAAAAAGGCAAGTTATCTAAAAGGTGTTTTTTGTTTTTTTTTAATTATTTCCAGTTCCTCTGCATCCCGCATATTCTTCCACTTGAGATGATTGAGCACCAGCACCTGAAATATGAACAAATAACAATGATTAATTACGTGTCGACCACATGACTACTTTAAGTCACAGTGCTAGTAAGTGTTTTTGGTAAGAGTGTAACAGACAATTTATTTGGAACTTTTAACAAGTAATGTTTCCTATTTTGGGATTCCTAAAATATTCGTTTCTTGAAAAACAGTTTCATTCATTCATGTAATATTTTGATTGACAGACATTTAATATAAATTTATATATTTTTAAATTGTACACTGTACAAATCCACGTTTGGAATTATCGGAAAGGCTGGACTCTGGCCTTTCCAATGATTACTCATAGGACCCTGGGGTTTGTACGGTACTGGAGATGCATGGGTCCAAAGGACCGCTATATCTCCCATAATGGGATTTCCCAGCCAGGAGGAGGAAAGTCCTGTTTCTGATGTCATCGTGCAGTGATGATGTTAGAGGGTAGGGGGAAGTTCCACAGCGAGGGCTGACTTCCAGGAAGTCAGTTCATTGTGGGAGATCGGCGTGATCACTGACCAGGCTGCAGAGACGCGGCAACGAGATACAGTGTCCGTACACAACAGTATATATGGACGCCATTTGTATCTCATCCTCCATAGAGAAGGAGTTAAAGTGGTCAGGCTACGTGGATGCCTCCCCAGCCGCATTTTGTAGATTTCTCTGTGTGAAGTGGAGGAATGTAATCCGATAGAGCCATCACTCGATAGACGGGAATTGAGAATCCCGCCTACCGAGAACTACTCTAGGACTGTGGATGACATCCTGTCTCTGAACATACACAGTAGAAACTGTTATGCAAGCCGTCAAATGAGGACTGGTGCTGCAGACCTTGCGTACAAAACTATGCAATGCCGAATGATACACAATTTGCGTAGCATACACAGCACAGTTTACGTATGCTACACAAATTGAGTAAGAAGTCGCCTGGACTTCCGTGCTTCGGAAGCCATGAGCAGAGGAGGAACAGCCCATCACAAAGGGAGAATATTTTCCCCTAGAAAAAAATAATAATTCAGCATCTGCCTAATTATTTAAGGGTACAAAAGGAGTGTTTTTTTTTAGTAAAGTGTCCCTTTAATTGTGGGAATGAAACATCCACAATATGCCCCAGCCTCCCTTATGTCAAACAGTGACCTGCACCTAGTTTCTCGCTGCATCACCTCTTCCCATGCTAAACTGCAGGATTTCTCACGCGCAGCCCCCATCCTCTGGACTGCACTCCCTCGTGCTGTCCTACTTTCCACCGATTTCCCTTCCGTCAAACGCTCCCTTAACACATTCCTATTCAGGCAAGCCTATCACCCGACTCACTAATACACCTCACTGCCCCAAACAGCCCATCGCGCTCACCTTGCAGCCCATCACGCTCACCTTGCAGCCCAACGCTCTCACCTTGCAGCCCATCGCGCTCACCTTGCAGCCCATCGCGCTCACCTTGCAGCCCATCGCGCTCACCTTGCAGCCCATCACGCTCACCTTGCAGCCCATCGCACTCACCTTGCAGCCCATTGCTCTCACCTTGCAGCCCATCGCTCTCACCTTGTAGCGCCCTTTTGTTTCCACCCCCAACCTTTGTAGATTATAAATTCCCATAGGCCCTCATTTCCTCCAAATGTTGTTTGGTCTCAATGCATTGTAACACTCTGTATTGTACCCATTGTTCAGCACTGTGGAATATATTGGCGCTAAATAAATATATAAATAGAATACCAAAATATAAGAATTTCAGTTCCCAAAGCACAGAAACTTGGTAAAAGGAGAAATGTGTTTCTCTGTCAGGTTACATTTTTCTGTTTCAGTTTGTATTATAAACCATCCAACATCAACAAAGATTCATTCAGGTGTTCATTGCATGTCTTGACAGAAACAAAGAAAAAAATAAGAATCCTGAAGACGTAGCACGTATATTATGACACTGCCCCCAATGGAAAATTCAAAAATAAACTTAGCAAGGAATCAAACAAAAAGGGACTGTGGACATGGGTCTACATAAAAAAAAAAATCAGTTCTCAAATCCCGTGAAAGCAGTTAGGAAGTTTAAAATGATTTATGTTCATTTTAATGTCCCCCCATTATACCTCCATACAGAAATTGAATAAGCAAGTAAACAGAATCAACATTTACAGTGTCCTCACAAGAGATGCAGGTTTCTGCTCAAGCACAAAAAAAAGCTACAAAAATGTTTCGTTTGGACAGCTTTAGCATCGAACTATGAAAACGTAGGACTCTTTAAACGAAGCACATTCCGGGACTAATCTTTACAAATAACTAATGTGTGAAAAGATTTTTTCTTTTGATAAAGGACACAAAGTCACAGAATTCCTCACTTGTCAAAAAAACCTTTAAAGCTGTAATAAAGTGGATCATGCTGAATGCGGCAGACTTATTCGTTGGCAGCACCTCTATATAACAAATATAGAGTATATAACAATAACCTGCAGCAAGCAATGCTCATCATAAACGTGTATTCTACGATTTTGTAGATCAAAGATTTGGAGCTGTATGTCGAACACTGAATATATTATTTTAGGTTTTAAATAATTTTAATACAATTTTCTTTTACTGGATTCAGAAAATCTGCGTTTTCTTCACCTGCGCTGCAAGAATGGGGGATCCCATAAATTTAAGCTAAAAGCCGGCCTTGGTATAGCTTGACAGTCTAAATACCTGTAACTGTAATGCTTAAAGTACTAACAAGTTCTGTAATGCTGTACAATGGGTAATTCAGTGCAACAATAATACATAAAAGTTAAACACATAGAATAGTAAGAGGGAGGACCCTGCTCAAGAGCTTGCAATCCAAGAGGAGAGGGGTGACACTAGGTGAGGGTAGATAGCTGGGTATGGCAAGCAGTGGGTGCATGTGGACTGCATGTGTGGGAAGATGGGGCAAGAAATGCAGTGGGGTATTATGGAGTGAGCCGATAGGCTTCTCTAAAGTAGTGTGTTTTCAGAGACTTCTTGAAGGACTGGAGAGAATGTTACAGGGAGGGAGTTCCATAGAAAGGGGACAGCTCAGGAGAAGTCCTGAAGGTGGGAGTTGGGAGTGCAGGTAGGAGAGAGGTTAACATCAGATCATTGGCCACGCAATGCGGTCAGGATGAAAGGCCCCAGGATGCAGTTATGGAAAGCTTTGTACACGAGAACCATTAATTCGAATTAGATTCTAAAGGAAACAGGGAGCCAGTGTAGAGATTGGAAAGGTAGCACGGTGTTAGAGATGTGCACCGCTAAAAATTTATTTCGGTTTTTTTCCAGGTGCTTTTTTTTGTTTCGGGTCCCTTTGGACCGTTTTCATTTCGATTCGGTGATTCCAATCGAAATTTCGGGTCAAATTTTGAATTGATATACATAAAAAAAACCTTTTTTTTAAAAAAATGCTAAAAATCTAAAAAAAAATGCTAAAAAAAATCTAAAAATAAAGAGATTCTTTACTGCAGAATATTATAAGTAACGGTTTATTAGATTTTGAATTAAAATGGGAATATTTTTAACATTGAAGCCTATGGGGTAAAATATTTCCCACACTATCGAATTTGATATCAACTATCGAATTTGAAATCAAATTTCGAATTGATATCAACTATCAAATTGATCTTAATTTACAATACAAGTAATAGTCAGCAAAGGACTTTATGAAACAAATTAATTTCATTTCACTGTTTAATTTGACTCAAGTGCAAAATCTGTGACACAGCTTAATATTTAACCCATGATTGTCTTTTAAAAGCAAAAATTAATTAATTGGGGTTTTATTTAGTGACCCAAAATTTGAATTGATATCAACTATCGAATTTGATATCAAATTTCGAATTGATATAAAAAATAAAAAAATAAATTGAAAATCGACATGCCTCCCAAAGGGAACTGAATTTTGAATTTCCCCATACGGTGCAATTTTGTTGCTGTTTGTACTGTAAAAATGATGGCGAAATATGGTGCAGTTTGCTGCAGATTGCCACACTTCAGCAATCTGCAGCGGCAAAGAGAACGAATATCAGAGTGCAGTACTGCACTGAAGTGTTGGTGTCATGCCCTGATTTAGGGGATAGTTTGACAGATTTACAGACGAAGCGCATAGTAAAAATAATAGTAACAATAAAAAAAGGACTGCACTGGTTCCGAAAGCAGAATTAACTTTTATTTGCATGTAAAACCAGTTCATTCTGGTTTTGGCAGCCATGTACTCCACCTTTGATTTTGATCTGGATCGTCTGTGGTCGCACGACAGATCGCATGCAGTGGACGACCCCTAGTCTGACCCGGTCGGACGACTGACGGTCTGACGAAATCGTTGGTCGTTCGAAAACGGTTCCAGTGGACGGTCAGCCTTACTTGTATTGTAAATTAAGATGAATTTGATAGTTGATATCAATTCAAAATTTGATTTCAAATTCGATAATTGATATCAAATTCGATAGTGTGGGAAATGTTTTACCCATAGGCTTCAATGTTAAAAATATTCCTGTTTTAATACAATATCTAATAAACCGTTGCTTCTAATATTCTGCAGTAAAGAGTCTCTTTATTTTTTTATATCAATTCGAAATTTCGAATCGATCCAAAAATTTTGTGTGGTCGACATTTCGGATTCGGGATGCCCTCGGAAGCACGAAAATGGTACATTTCGTAGAAAAAACGAATTGCACATCCCGAAAGTGAATGAGCCTAGCACAGGCGTTCTGTCACATCCATGGCACCTGCATGCCTTCAGGGGGAGGTCTGGGCACTCAGTGGCACCGCTGGCTGGCCAGGTGCCAGAAGTTCCGGCTGTTCGTGTGCATGGAGGGGTGGGGCACGACGTGCTAACGCGGAGCCGCCGGCCTTAAATGCAGGGCGCACAAGTTGGCTCTTCACCCTGACGTGGAGTTAGTTCCCGCATCGCCTGGTGTATTCGCTCTTTGATTCACTGATTCTTTTGCTCTGTTGCTGAACCGGATTGTATGAGGACCAGGCCAGCCATCAGAAATTTTGGAGCCCCTTACTGACCCTCAGAATGGGCCCCCTCACGATCCCTTCTTCCCATAGGAAATCAATATTTACTGTGAATTGTGGTCAGATTACAGAGTGTTAGTCCCAATATCTTAAAATTACACATATTGCTCGCACAACAGCAAATTTAACAAACATAAAAAAGTATCTAACTGGTTTAAATAATTTAAGACAGTATGAAATTGTGATTAAAAATAATATGAATCAAGATCGTATTACAGAGTATTGCTCCCAATACTTTAAAATCACCTAACAGGTGTATTAGTACAAACAATGTAGCATAAAAGTATAATTATATTATTCCCCTGGCTAAGCATATCAGAGCACCACAGCAATAGAACTCACAGTAATGTGCACTGTGATGAGCATATCAGAGCACCACAGAAATAGAACTCACACGGTAAAGGCAGTGAGTATGAACGTACACAGAATCCACAGCAATAGACCTCTAATGGTAAAGGCAATGAGTATGAACGTACACAGGATCCACAGCAATAGACTTTTAAAGGTATAGGCAGGGGGTCTCTGCTTTATCATGTCCATTTCCCCACCTCCCTTTTCAGTCCATTTCACCCCACTCTTAGTTCTCATGTTCATTTCATTCCCCCCTCCTCCTGCATTTTCATTTCATTCCCCCCTCCTCCTGCATTTTCATTTCATTCCCCCTCCATTTTCACCCCCCCTCCTGCGTGTTCATTTCCTCCCCTCCTCCTGCGTTTTCATTTCCCCTCCCGCATTTTCATTTCCCCCTCTTCCTGCATTTATTTAATTCCCCCTCCTCCTGCCTTTTCATCCCCCCCCTCCTCCTGCATTTTCATTTTCCCCCTCTTCCTGCGCTTATTTCATTCCCCCTCCTCCTGCCTTTTCATTCCCCCCTCCTCCTGCATTTATTTCCCCCTCTTCATGCGTTTATTTCATTCCCCCTCCTCCTGCGTTTTCATTTCCCCCTCCTGCATTTTCATTTCCCCCTCTTCCTGCGTTTATTTCATTTCCCCTCCTCCTGCCTTTTCATTCCCCCCTCCTCCTGCGTTTTCATTTCATTCCCCCTCCTCCTGCGTTTTTATTTCATTACCCCCTCCTCCTGCGTTTTCATTTCCCCCCTCATCCTGCATTTATTTCATTCCCCCCTCCTCCTGCATTTTCATTTCATTCCCCCTCCTGCGTTTTCATTTCATCCCCCTCCTCCTGCATTTTTATTTCATTCCCCCCTCCTCCTGCATTTTTATTTCATTCCCCCCTCCTGCGTTTTCATTTCATTCCCCCCTCCTCCTGCGTTTTCATTTCATTCCCCCCTCCTCCTGTGTTTTCATTTCATTCCCACCCTCCTCCTGCGTTCTCATTTCATCCCCCTCCTCCTGCATTTTCATTTCATTCCCCCCTCCTCCTGCGTTCTCATTTCATTCCCCCCTCCTCCTGCGTTCTCATTTCATTCCCCCTCCTCCTCCGGTGTTTTCATTTCATCCCCCCTCTGCTTTCATTCCCCCCTCCTCTGGTTTAATTTCATTCCCCCCTCCTCTGGTTTAATTTCATTCCCCCCTCCTCTGTTTTCACCCCCCTCCTCTGATTTCATTTTATTCCCCCTCTATTTTCACCCCCCTCTGGTTTCATTTCATTCCCTCTCCCTCCATTTTCACCCCCCTCCTGCGTTTTCATTTCTTCCCCCCTCCTCTGCTTTCATTCCCCCTCCTCTGGTTTGATTTCTTTCCCGCTCCCTCCATTTTCACCCCCCCTCCATTTTCATTACACCCCCCCATGTTGCATTACCTTCCTTGGTCCCTTGGAGTCCCTGCTCACCGGCAGCTGGACCCAGGTAGGCCGCAGGACCTCCTCCGAGGCCTGCGGCCTAAAGTGGAGATAGTTGCCGACCGGGGGCCCCCCCCAGGCCCCTTACTGCAACATGGGCCGTAATGCCCTGATGGCGGCCCTGATTGCTGCTGACTCGGACTGCCTTCCTGACCATGCCTGTATGTGTGTTGTGCCTAAAGCAGACTCCGAGTGCATGTTGCGTTTGCACCACGCTGACCCAGAGTGTATAACTATCTTGCATAACATTGATACATAGTATAAGTCTGTCCTGCATAGCGCTGACTCAGATAATTCATCTGCCCTGTTGCCAAATTGGAGTGTATGAGGACCTTGTTTGTTGCCAAATCTGCCTGTACGAAAACCCTCTCTGAGTAAACTGCCAAAACCTCTTCCTGACTGCTTTCCGCTTATCAGTGAAGTTAACCCTTTGTAGCTCAGTGTTAACGTGATCACAAAACCTGCTGTGACTAGACTATACTCATTGTTGATCTGTCCGTTCTCCCTGGCTGGGAGTGATTGTGTTCTGCCCTCACAATGTGTCTGAGGTACAAGGCTTGGCAGACAGTTTACAAATTGTTAATAAAAATCCAGAAGCAGGATTGCATGAAGTCTTTCCTTTACTTTTATTTATCCTTACGTTTTTAGATCCTTATTAACATCAATCTTTTAGTTTTTACTTCTTACTTTACTTGTAAAACTGCAAAATATAAAGAATTAACAATATGACAATATATTAGACTAGGAATGCAAATCTACACAGACACGTGACAAGCATGCTTCCTGGCTGTGAAAATTCTAGCTAATAGAAATAGAAGTTTAACTTAATGCTAAGACAAATCAAACACTATTAAGCTAGCATGGAACAGTATTTGAGTTGCTAAAAAACATGTGCTTTAACTTAAAAACATTGATGCTCTACTAACAGACTTATAATGAAGTGGAAATAGGCTGAAAGACGGCCGCCATTGTACACAGGCGGCCATCTTGTTCAGAATATTGGTTCACTTGTATATAAATAGACAGGTTTGTAGCTGAGATTAGAATGAGGTATACGTAGAAACTTAGGAATGCGTTTAGATTAGCAGAAAAGCAATTAAAGTTTTATGAAAGATCTCTGTCTGTTCCTGGCACGGAGGAGAAAAGCGACTCCAAGGTCGGTGGGGCCCGCGGAAAGACGAAGGAGTATAGAAGACCGGGCCCCAGGCCATCTGAATAAACATAGCCGATAGGGAGGGAGGCACTGCCCGGAGAAAGACAGCACAAACAAATCAGACTGTCAAACTAACGAGAAGTGTATCAATTTATAGTTATATGTGGAATGTTCTTTGTGTTCGAATTAATGATGGGAGGTATTAACCCACGTGGGGTGGAATAGAGTGTCATAGGGAGGTGGGCTAATGGGGATGTACCTAATTATGTATTTGGGGCATAAAACCTCATGTCTCGGGGTAATCGGGGCTCACTCTAAGCGATTCAATCCTGTGTGAGCACTTGTGTGACGACACAATAAACTCTTGCCTTTCCTGAAGAGACTAGTGTTTGGACAATCCTTGCTTGTGTCTGGTCCGGCGCCGTTAATGAAGTGAACCTGATTGACTCCGGTTACATTTTCTGGGGTCTCGATAGCCGGGATAACGGGCCTTTTGCCAAGACACAGGCAACGGCTGCTGAACACAGTGCGGCGCTTGACTGCAGCAGTGCCAGAATCCCGATGGTTGGGGGCGTCCATTGAAGGTGAGCTGACATCTGCAGGCGCCAAGCAGGATTTCCTGTACAGTGGACCTCATCTCGTCCCAAACGGACCCCCCAACCCGGGAAGCTGGGACACCAGAGTCCGAGGAAACAGCAAGCAGCGCCGGCGATAGGTAACGTGTCTTCTATGTTTTGTATGTCTAAAGGAAATACCGGTATCTAAGGGAAACGTCCGACTGCGATAGACGGATAAGAGGATGCGATGGCCACCATCCTATTGGCATATCTTTCCCGCCGCTGGTAGCGCTGACATTGCTAAGGAGCCAGAGTGGCTAGCGGGCGTCTGGATTCGGGGGAATTGAATGCCAATCAAAGGGTAGTTCTGTATGAGAGGGAGAAAGTAGCTGCGTGGAGTTGCATAGTTCAGTGTTTGTAAATAGAGCTTCACCACGTGGGTAAACGGGAAAGGAGGAGGATTTTTCTGTGACTGGGCTGAGAGCCTGAGTCAGTGCCTAGTATGTACGTCGTATAGTGACAAGGGCTTATAGTGAAGCCAACGATAGCTGCAGAGATAGTGGTGCTGAGTGGGTAGATTATCCATAAAGCAGATTGGAATTGCAGACGGAAGTGTAGACAAGGAACGGGTGCACATAGCCACAAGCAGTCAAGAGTTAGAGTTCAAATTACGGGGTATAAGGAGCCACTAAGGAGGGAATACGTCCTCGGCTAATGGAAAGAGTTGAAGTGATATATGTTCTATATTATGCTGAAAGTATCTGATACGGAATGTGTTGTGAATGAATTGACTTGAGTGCTGTGAGTGAACGTGCGCCTACTCGCTCCGCGAGGAAGCAAATTCGAGAGTGGACCCTGGAACGTACGGTTTCGGCTCAGGCGACTGCAGTCGGCTACTGAAGGGGAAGCGTATGTGGATGCGGATAAATTGTTGACTGAAGTATCAGACTGTAGATTTTAACTGTTATTGAAATAAGATAATTGTATCGCAAAAAGTATTGTTTTCAAGAGTGACAATGGGTAACAGGTCATCTAAGCCCAAGAAGGTAAAGGAGGGTAAGATGCCCCTAGAATATATGGTGCGAAATTTTGAAGCATTATATAAAAACGTATGATTATGGTGTAGAATTGACAAAAGAGAAATTAAAAGTAATGTGTACAGTTGTGTGGCCGTTATTAGTCCCAGGATGGCCAGAGCAGGGGTCAATGGACCCGGAGTTGGTACAGAAGGTATATTCCCAGGTTACAGAGCAGTACAGATATCCTGAAGAATACCCGTATATAGATATATGGAGATATTGTATTAAAAATAAGAGTTATTTTATAATGATAGCGGGGAGAAATAAGAAACAGGACCCCCAAAATAATAGAAAGAGAGAGAGAGTGATGTTTTGCCCCCGTTCTATCTATTATGTTATGGGGCAGCCAGAGAAGATTGAGATGCCCGATGGGAGTGTATATAAATTAGTGCCCCACGGGAATAGTGATGATAAAGAAGAAGATGAGAACCAGGGAGTTACCACACGCGCAGCGAATAGTATATATAAACCCCGGATCCGTACCAACACAATCCCTACAAGAATGCTATGCAGTTGCCTTTGCGAGAGGTGCCAGGCCCCCCCCTTGGCGGATGGGAATCCAGGGCCAATGCAATACACATATGTCCCGTTCACGACAACGGATTTTTTTAATTGGAAAACACACACACCACTGTATTCCACAAATCCCGCAGCAGTGGCCAGTATGATAGAGTCAGTTATGCTCACACATAACCCCACATGGGCAGATTGTCAGCAATTAATGTTGACAATGTTTACCACAGAGGAAAGAGCCCGGATAAATAGTAGCGCGCAAAAGATTTTACTCGCCCAAGCTGTAGCAGATGCTAAGCCTTATCCAGAAGCATGGGCAGAGGAACATTACCCCAAAACAGATCCTAAATGGCCGTACAATACAGTTGAAGGAGTTGCCCATCTGCAGACATACAGAACTGCTGTAATTATGGGTGTTAAAGCGGAGGGAAGAAACCCACAAACATGGAAAAAAATAGCAGATGTGATGCAAGAGATTAAAAAAAAAAAAAAAAAAAAAAAAATCCCCAAGTGCGTTTCTAGAGAGATTGCTGAATGCGTACAGGATGTATAGTCCTATTGATCCTGAAACAACGGAGAATCAGAGGTTAATTAACTCCTCGTTTGTGGGTCAGTCAAAGAGGGATATACGGAACAAAATACAGAGAATAGATGGGTTTTGGGGAAAGGTATTAGTGAATTAGTTGAGATCGCTAATAAGGTGTATCATAACCGGGATTTAGAGGAAATAAAGAAGTGAAGGGAATGGAGCGGGGTTTGTGGGACTGGCGGGGACATCATTTGAAGGGCAGGATGTATATTGACGGGGATCTGAGCCCATCCCGCTCGGTAGCCACGAGCCCACGGTCACAATAAGAGTGGGAAATAAAGAAAAGTTTTATGGTTGATACAGGTGCCGAATATTCTGTTGTAACAAAGCAAATTGCATCTCCAATGGGAAATAAGGTTGATATTATGGGAGCATAAAATAAATTAATATTTTACGGAGTGAGATGGTTGCGGTGCTGTATAGTTTGTGTGTGTGTGATTCAGACTGATTTTGTCCGATTGTGTTTTTTTAATTGATTATTAAACTGTTCAATTAAAAGTTGAGATTGAGCGTCGTCTCTGGTGTATAGGCAGTGCTTCTGACAGACTGTTTGCAAGAGAGAAGGGGGAAAGGAGGGAGTCAGTAAAATATGCCAAAGGAGGATGTTTTTTCTTTGCTCTCTGATAGCTAACCCTTTGTGTATCTGTGCAGCGTACTATGCTTAGCTAATTTTAATGTGTGTTACAATAGAATATTTGTCTGAAGTCTGAGTGCAAGATATATGTTTATACTTTGTGTTAAATATTAGTCCGAAAGTTTTAGTTTTGTTCATAGCTAGAATTAAATAAAAAAAAAAAAAAAAAAAGAAAAGAAAAGAGATTCCTGGTTTCTATATTATTATATATAAACAATAATAAGTATGTAATGGTATACAAAATTGTCTACCAAAATATGAAATTTATTAACAAATTGAAATATGGTTACTGTTTTTAAAAGGTATTTTTGTTTGATTTTTGATGGAATGATTTATTGTTTTTTTTTTTTCGATGTGGTATT
Source organism: Leptobrachium leishanense (assembly GCA_009667805.1). Classification (NCBI taxonomy): domain Eukaryota; kingdom Metazoa; phylum Chordata; class Amphibia; order Anura; family Megophryidae; genus Leptobrachium; species Leptobrachium leishanense. Next base: position 28,999,041 of record CM019075.1, on the reverse strand, counting down.
AAGAGTCTGTTTTGGGCTACGGAAAATATCTCTGAGAATATTGTTTACACAATGTGTATGTGTATATGCCCGAATGTCCCATCCAGCTCCTGGAGCGGGATATTTTTTGCAAATTGCCAGCCCAAATTATGTTTTTTTTTTTTTTTTCCGGGGGTCACGCTCAATTAGACCTGCCCGAGAGTGACGGCTCTATTCGGCAGCATGATCCAGCCAGCCCGCACAACCCCCAATCTGTGAAAATCGCAGTAGTTATGTCAAAGGAAGAAGAATGGCGCACGGCACCTACTCTGCCTGTTGTCCCCGCACGCACTATTCCTTGGAATTCCTGAGGTGGGGGGGGAGGAAAACCCGCCCAGATGAGTTGAATCACAGCCCGGCGCAACACCGGTGGCTCTAAGACAATATTATATCCCACAGAAAGCCAAGCAGGTTACAGAGTGTCTAAAAAAAAAGCACAAATATGTAAACAGAGCGTAAAATACCTGGGCTTCCAGTTAACAGGTACCAAACGTGCACTGGAAGCAGAAAAAAAAGAAGCAGTGTGCCGCATACCCCAACCAAAAACCAGGAGCTCCAAGCAACTCGACCCTGTGGCCTGCGGCCTACCCCCATGCCTGAAAGCAGTGGCTGCCACCGCAATGCTAATAGCAGAAGCAGACAAACTGACCCTTGGACAAGTTCTTCATGTCAAGGTGCCCCACGCTGTCAAGGCTCTGCTGGATGTGACAGGAGGTTACTGGTTCAGTAGCAGGCCGGATTTGAAAGACGTACCCCTAGACAAATACGATCTACAACTATTCACTGATGGAAGCAGCTACATGGATGATGGGAAGAAAGTCTCCGGCTATGCAGTAGTCTCAACAGAAGAAGTCATCGAAGCAAAGCCACTGCCAGGCCATACATCAGCACAACTAGCTGAAATAACAGCTTTAACCAGAGCCCTTGAAATTTCTGAAGGCAAAAAAGTAAATATCTATACAGACTCCAAATACGTTTTTATGACAGTCCATGCACATGGTGCACTCTAAAAAAAAGAGGCCTACTCACGTCTTCAGAACAACAAATTAAATATGCTGCAGAAATCACGGCCCTCCTGGAAGCAGTGTGGAAACCAAGTGCTGTCAGCATCAGGCACTGCCGTGGCCACCAAAAAGGCCATGATGAAATTCCAAAAGGTAACAGACGCGCAGACCAGGCCGCAAAAGCAGCTGCAAAACCGCCACCGCCAACAGAAGATCAAGCTAAAGTACTGATCTGCAAGCAAGAACCTTAACTTCCATGCCAAATTACGAGTTCTACATGAATTTGAAAAAGTTTGAACCCCACGGCGAGTTCATTGAAATAATACTGCACAAGTGGCAAAATGACTATGAACTGATAGAACTCAATTAAGATTATATCCAATGGCTTTTCCCAACTCGGACACAAGGCCAAAATTTCTACTCTACTCCTCTAAATCCGCAAGAGACACGCCTAATGGTTAACACCTCAGAAGTTCAGCAAAGACTGCGCAGAGCCTACAAGATGATGCTGAAATTCTTCGGCGTAAAAATAGTGGGGGAGGAGGAAGACAAAGAAATAACTGAAGTTGAACGAGCAGAAAATTTCGCGTCACGTTTTGAAAATTTGACAATCAATTCTCACAATAATCTACGAATCACACGAATACTGCACAGTCTGGGAGAATTGGGAGCAGAAGAATATCAAGTCCCACTGGTGAGGTTCTTCCTCAAGGAGATCCTTATCAAGAACAGACTGCCAAGAATGAAGAAAAGTGTAATGAACTTTTTCATACCAGCAGTAAGAGATTCACAAGACAGACAGGATTTGTTATTTTGAGAACAGGCCCATCGGGCTATCCCCAAGGGCATTATTACAAATAGACTTTACAGTGCTGCCACCCTGCAAAGGATACAACTATTTACTAGTGATGGTGTGCACTTTGACAGGATGGGTGGAAGCCTTCCCAACAAGAATTGAAAAGACTACAGAAGTGGTAAAGAGCCTGATGAAAGAAATAATACCACGTTACGGGCTTCCACTCGAGATAGGGTCAGACAATGGCCCTGCATTTATCCAGAACTGTTTGCAACAACTTGCCCGGCTACTGGGCATCACCTGGAAGCTACATACCGCCTACAGGCCCCAAAGTTCGGGAAAAGTTGAAAAAAATGAACCGTACTCTAAAGACTTTGATGTCCAAACTGTGCCAAGAGACGTCACTGGGCTGGTTGGACTTGCTGCCGATAGTCCTTTTGCACATTAGGTGCAGACCAACCCCCCAATTGAAGCTAAGTCCGTACGAACTTATGTTTGGACGGCCAACCCCTCTGATTAATGGACTAAGGGGGGACCTTCGGGCATTGGGAGAAATTAAACTCAGGTAGTAATGATGGGTAAAAGAGTGGAAAAATGATCCACTAGGTCCAAAATGGAGAGGTTTTTATTTTGTCCTGTTATCAACCCCTATAGCAGTAAAGGTTGCCGAGGTGGTCCCGTGGATACATCACTCCAGAGTAAAAGCAGCTGCCAGTCCTGAGCTAACATGGAAGGTCGTCGCCAACGAGACCAATCCGCTGAGGCTGAAGCTGACAAAGACCACAGTCACGAGCACCTAAATGATCCTAACCCTGATGATTCAGAGGATCAACAAGTGGGTGTTTTGATGGGCACAGACCCTGACCACCTGTCAACGGGGGATAACCACAGGGTGCTTTTTAGGGGCCCGGCCCCCACCCTTGATCATCCAGAAATGTTTTTTATTTTTGAAATTCCGGTGGGGAGGGATTGGGTTTATGTGACTGTAAAAAGAATTGCCCAAGGAATTCTGACACTCGGGGCATTTGTGGTGCTGATTTTATATTTTGCTAATTTGATTTATGGACTCTCGCGTGGAGTATGCTCTAATTGTACGGGCAATGTGGGGAAAGTGGATATTTCCCATATCTGGAATAGTACGCACCCGGTGATGGAGAACCGTACCATGTGGAGACAAAAACGAGAGGCGCTATCTGGAACCAACCCAAGAGGACATTTACTTGTGCAATTCAAATATGACTATGCTAAAAAGTCTGGGCAAACTGCATGCTGGGTGTGTAGTAGACTGCACCCAGAGACAATTCATATACCATTTGCCTCTGTTCCAATGAATTTGAGTATGTTTGTATCAGGGAATATAATAATATGCTGTCGATGCACAAAGGGAAAAGACAGAATCAGTCAGTCCCGGGTACCCCATAATAGGACCAGTGTATCCACCAGAATGGTGTTTTCAACTAGGACCAGATAAAGAAACAAATAACGAGGGTGGGTTATGTAACTCAAGTCAGTTCAACTGGATATCATATATTTATATATTCAAAACAGGACAAAAGGCGAATTATTTATATATACGATGCAGGCAACTCACTAGAGACCAAGAGGCGGTGATTGGGAATGGGACCAATGGGAGGCAGGGTGCAGTGGATATGATGAGACGGCTGAGACATTTTGCGATAGAGATATCAAAGGGAACACTACATTCATCACCATTTATAGTGACAGGAGGGTACCAGGTGTGCTGTGAAAGGGTGTGTTACACATGGGTACCACCAACGATAACGGGAATGTGTTATTTGGCTAAGCTGGTCCCAATCCAGAGACTAAGGGGAGAAGACACAAACACAGACACGGAACTGCACCCTAGGTACCCACTGGTGTTTGAAAGACCAAAGAGAGAATTGTTTGCGAAGATAGATCGAATATGGACATGGTTGCCAGCATGGACTGGATGGGGAGGAGAGATGATGAGGAGATTGAATAGCTATGTCAATCTGATGGATGAGATTCTGAATAGGACCAGTATGGATATCCAGCTGTTGAATCTGGAAATGCGTGAGTTACGAAAGGTGCAAATGATATATGAAATGGCGCTTGAGCAGATCAGTGCGGCCTTGAATGGGTTGTGTGAAATGACAATGCACTATGAATGTTGCACCTTCATCAAAAACACTACACACGAAGTCCCAAACTATTACCAGGTAATTCAAGATTATCAGGAGAAGGTAGCACAGTTGCAGGGCACAGCCAGAAGGATTGCTGCCGAAGGCTGGAATCTGCTCCGTGGGTTTGGAGCAATGGGAGAATGGTTTGGTTCTATTTTACGATTTATCTCAAGGATTGGATCCATGATACTTATGATAGTGGTGATTTTGATCATAGGGATACTGATATACCGTATAGGGCTATGTTTATGGCCACTGTGCAAAACAGCACTGATATCTACACAAACACAGAAGATACCACTGATAATTCCACAGGGTATGTTCCCAGTGAAAGAAACCCCCTTTTTCAGTAGTTTCAGAATAGTGGAGTGTAATGGCTACAAGTGCCAGGAAAAGATCCTGACACTTGAGCCAAGGGGGGAATGAAGTGGAAATAGGCTGAAAGACGGCCGCCATTGTACACAGGCGGCCATCTTGTTCAGAATATTGGTTCACTTGTATATAAATAGACAGGTTTGTAGCTGAGATTAGAATGAGGTATACGTAGAAACTTAGGAATGCGTTTAGATTAGCAGAAAAGCAATTAAAGTTTTATGAAAGATCTCTGTCTGTTCCTGGCACGGAGGAGAAAAGCGACTCCAAGGTCGGTGGGGCCCGCGGAAAGACGAAGGAGTATAGAAGACCGGGCCCCAGGCCATCTGAATAAACATAGCCGATAGGGAGGGAGGCACTGCCCGGAGAAAGACAGCACAAACAAATCAGACTGTCAAACTAACGAGAAGTGTATCAATTTATAGTTATATGTGGAATGTTCTTTGTGTTCGAATTAATGATGGGAGGTATTAACCCACGTGGGGTGGAATAGAGTGTCATAGGGAGGTGGGCTAATGGGGATGTACCTAATTATGTATTTGGGGCATAAAACCTCATGTCTCGGGGTAATCGGGGCTCACTCTAAGCGATTCAATCCTGTGTGAGCACTTGTGTGACGACACAATAAACTCTTGCCTTTCCTGAAGAGACTAGTGTTTGGACAATCCTTGCTTGTGTCTGGTCCGGCGCCGTTAATGAAGTGAACCTGATTGACTCCGGTTACAATAATTCCATGGCCTGTGTGCAAGAAATGTGGAGCTGACTCTCTGCTTCTCTGTGAACATCAAATGGATTCCTAAACCAGGAAGTAGCTGTAATGCCTTGCTTAGTAATGGCTGACACCTTAAAGCAACAGTACCCTAATACAGTAAATGCATGGAAATCTATGCTTGCCAGAACAGATCGGGTTATTGGTCCCGACCATTCAAGGATCGGAGGGTCTAGAAGTCTGTCCAAAAGGATTCCCATCACGGTCGTGAGGGGAGAGCGGGACAGTGAACGTGACACGTTCATTAGAGAGTGCAGAGGGAGAATCTGGGATCTCTTAAGGCCAGCGAGAAGGGGGTTACAGTAGTCAAGACGGGAGATAAGGGCTTAGATGAGCAAGACTGTGCACAATCTCCCTGTTTGTTAACAATTATTACTTTTGTCACCTTTATGTAAGAACATACAAGTGTATTTAAGAAACATTTGGTTTGTGACTTACCACTTGCATGACAAAAAACAACTCGTGCAACATGTATGGCTTGTTTGGAAGGAATAGCCATTTTTCTTGCTCCAGGTTGCTTATGCTGGATTATGGCCACTAGTCTTGTGAATGCGTTGATGTGCAGAATGTAGGCATGCCACAGATGGTTCCTAGTTATTGGACAGTATTCATGGCACCGGTTCTGATTCACAGGTCTGTATTTGACTTCATGTGGGGTTGGATGTTAGGTTGATGATCACCACTTTGGAGTTAGTGACGGGTTTAGTTTTATTCTTGTATGTTTTTCTGAAACTGTGTGTCTGCAATCGTGTGGGAGATTTTTTTCCATGCCTTACTAGCTTTCGCTTTAGTCACACATGGTTAAATTTCATTTTTGGGTTTTGGCGGTTACTCCATTGTCTGCGGCATGTACTTAAGTTTGCCAGCAAGTGTGTGTACGGATCTGCTCTGCTGCTGCCGGTAATAGTGATGTTTAGGTTTTTGAGAAGCCATTTACTCGTAGGAACTCACAGGTCGATCATTATCACAGTTTTGAGGCTTAGGGGGTTATTCAGGTGCCACCTGTGTTTTTTCAAAGAGGCAAACATTGGTGAAATTCACTGATGCAGCAACACCTGGAAAATGCCAGCGTTTTGCAAAAAGTAAATCTAACGTTTCACTGTGCAGCTTTTCCGGTCACACTTTCGATACAACCTTTGCGAAATGCCAACTTTTTTGGAGCTGCAAAAGCAGTCATTTGACAACAAATCATCATTGTCGGTACCTGAATAACCCCATTAGCGAATTGACGCCAGTGTTTCTGAACCCAAGAGTAGGAGGAGCTTTTGACATGCCCCTAAAATACTACGCGAGAAGACTCGCATGCACAGACATAACCCCTCAATAAAGCACTAACTATAAGCACTTACATTTCAAGTAGATTTAATTTGTAATAATTTTGTTTAACCTCCCTGGCGGTTTTCCCGAGTGTGGCTCGGGGTTAAATTTCATTGCTGAAAGCGGTAACCTCGAGCCACACTCGGGCTGGATACATACCTGTACCTGCGCTCCCTCGCTGACCTCCCGTGAGCGCATTCTCCTCCTTGCGATCGTGGCGTCCTGCTTCCCTTCTCATGAGAAGGGAACCTGGAAGCAAGACGCCGCAATCGGCCAGAGGTAACTGCGGGGGACAGAGAGGGAGCGCAGGGACAGGTATGTATCCAGCCCGAGTGTGGCTCGGGGTTACAGCTTTCAAAAATGAAATTTAACCCCGAGCCAGACTCGGGAAAACCACTAGGGGGCTGGATAATTGCACCGATTCTGACATATAAAATATGCCAGGGAGGATAATGTTTTAGCTGCTCTACCAAGATAGACTATACTTGCTCTTCGAAGGTGGTGCAGTGATCATGTATACTCAATTTGTACTAATTCTGCAGCAATGCAAACAAAAATGCAGTTGGGCTCCAGAGTGTCCCCAAAGGTTTTAGCATTTTGGGTGCTAAAACAGTTTTTACGGCTTGGACTCCGTCAAAAACACAGATTCTTAGCTGGTTCAGTAAGGATCCTCAGTTGCAATAGCACTTTTTGTCCAGCAGATGGTGACATCTGTCAAATAGGGCTACTACAGTAAGAAATACATTGTAAATATTCATGAAAAGTGATAAAAAAAAACACACTGGTTTCTGACATTGGTTTTATAGAATATCACTCAGTAATGAGGTTAAGCATTCTTTAAATATCATACAGGGTAATTCAAAGAGATCCGAATGGCTTGAGAAAGGTAACCAAACGCTGAAATTCAGCGTACGGTTACCTTTCTTGGCCATTCGGCTATCCAGAGAGCAGGCAATTTGCCAAATCCTGGTGAATTGCCTGCACATACGGTGCCTGTTCGGTGTCTGTTCGAGGGCAGTGAAATCCCCATAAAAAAGCACTGCTTCGGCTATTCAGAGAACACAAACCAGCAGTGAAAAGTTCCCGAAATGCCCTGCCATTCGGTGGTTTAATTCGGCAGATTTATTCAGGTGAATCCCATAGGCTTCAATGTTAAAAATATTCCCGTTTTAATTCAATATCTAATAAACCGTTCATTATGAAATTCTGCAGTAAAGAGTCTCTTTATTTATAGATTTTTTAGGATATTTTAAGCATTTTTCTGTTATTTTTTTTTTTAAAAAAGTCCGATTTTTTTTTTTTTGTTTACTTATTTTTTCTGTAACAGCCCTTTTTATTATCATTCATTGGATCATATGTAAATTTCAGACATTTTCGCTCAGTAGTTTCTTTGCAAACAGCGTTTCACTTTTCAAACATTCAAGCAAACAGTTTTTCTAATTTATTCACTTCACTCGTCTGCGGTGTCGGCTTTTTCCGGCTTCACTGCGTGTGATCGGCTCCTGCTCGGGTTTTTCCGGCGTTTTTGGCGGGTTAATCCAGATGTTTTTTTTTTTTATAAACTTTATTTTTGAATCAACAAACTCAGTTCATAATACAATATGCATATTCACATTCCCACTTAGGAAGTCATCCCTCCCATCCCACAGCTGACAAGAAGAGCCTCAATATATGAACACATTAAACCGATGGTAACACATCAGAAAGTTCTAGGAGTGCCTGAGTGTTAGGTCTTAAGGGAGGGATGATAGGGATCTAGACAGGTACCAGTTAGTAAATTCAAAATCTCTTTTCAGTTTTGCAATGACATTTTCCGGCAAACATGACATAAAATGCTCCCATTTTTCAAAAAACTGTTGTACTTTATCGTCTTTATGCAGAGCAGTCTCCACCCAATCATGTTGAAAAATAGCATAAAAGCGGGAATAAAACATAGAGAATGTGGGGGGAGAGGTGGCAATCCAGTTTCCCAAAATGGCCTTTTTAGCTACTGCGGACAGCATTCCCAATAGGGCCCTCTGATTCCTGCCCAGCCCACGTCTTTCGCTGTCGGAGAGGAGGTTAAACAAAGCCCAGTCTGGGAGGTACCGCTATATTTAGGATCTGAACGCCGAATCTCCGTATGGAGTTCCAAAATTTTGACACTAATGGGCAGGACCATAAGCAGTGAAAAAGATCCGCGTTAGCATGCATGCATTTGAGGCATCGGCCAGAACTGAGGGGTGTTATACGGGCCAATCTAACCGGGGCTATATAGGCGCCATGTGAATAATTTCAAAAACATTTCGTCATATTGAGCTGAGGGGATCTGTTTACGTAAATTATTAGTGGCTGTGATTAAGGTAAAGGGCGATTGTTTGGGAAGCTGTACACACCAGGCTGCTAGGCCCGTGGTCGCTACAGACCAGTCAAATTGAGGCGTAGCAGTGCGCAAAAGGATGCTGTGGACGGACCCATAGACGCCTCAGTATCAAGGCGATTGGAAAAGTCCTGTGGTTTTAAGGTATTTAACTGTGTTGATACAAATGCCGATAGCTGTATATAATATACCGAGTGTAGGGGGGCAGGGGCCGTTAGTGCACACAGATCTCTATAGGAGATAAGGGAGTGAGCTGGTCCCGACAACAGATGACCTATTTGAGTTAAACCTTTAGTCGCCAAGACCCGAAATGCAGAGGCCGCTGAGCCAGACTGAAAAGCAGGGTTACGCAATAATGGTTGGAAAACCGAGGATTTCCAGGACAAGCCCCGCAGTTTACAAACTCGATACCACGCCTCCCGTCCTGTGAAAAGCAGGGGATTAAATCTCTGGGTTGGAGGGATCCTAGACAGGGGGGTGTGAAGGAAAGCCAGTGGGGATAGTGGGAAAGACATGGCTCGACCTAAGGCACAATTCATGTACCTAGATGAGTCCGCGATCCAGTCCAACACAATTCGGTACAGGGCTGCAATATTATAAGAATACATGTCTGGTAAATTCAATCCCCCATAGTATAGGGAAGCTGAAGTTTACGTAGTGCTATGCGTGGTCTTCCCCCACTCCAGATGAATCTGGTAAACAGAGCATGAATCTGCGTTATATCCTTACGTTTGAGGAGTAATGGGAGCATTTGTAAGGGGTATAGTAGACGTGGGAATGTGACCATTTTTATAAGACTGCACCTCCCCAAGTAAGACAGCGGAAGTTTTGACCAGGAGGCTAACAGGTTCTTAAATTGAGACAGGAGCGGAGGGATGTTAACCTCGTATAATCTTGTGATATTTGTCGGTAGTAACACACCTAAATACTTAAAGGTCCCCGTTCCGCACCAGTGAAAAGGACTGTGCTGCCTAATCGAACTTCCGCAATCCGTACCCAACGGTATCGCTAATGTTTTATCATAGTTAATCTTAAACCCCGATGCTAGGTGTAATTCTTCCAAATATGTCAAAAGGGTTGGGAGCGCCTTGTCGGGGTGGGACAGAAAGAGGAGCAAATCGTCCGCAAAAGCAACTATTCGGACCTCCTGAGAACCTATGTGTATCCCACTAAAATCTGGGCATGTTTGAAAAATTCTTAAGAGTGGTTCTAATGCTAAATTAAATAGTAGAGGGGAGAGTGGGCAACCCTGATGTGTGCCCTGTTTCAGTGTGAAAGGGGTGGAATTAAGGCCATTAGTCGTGATGGTAGCGGAAGGAGTATCATATAGAGCATTAAATAAATTAAGTATTGGGACACCAAAGGAATGATATTTCAAGAATCGTCGTAGATAGGACCAGGATATGCGGTCAAAAGCCTTATCGGCATCGCAGCTAAGGAGTAAATCAGATGATTGAGTGCGGCTATTTGACGACCAGATTGCAGCCAGGGCTTTTCTGACATTTTGCGTGGAGTGACGGCCTGTCAAAAACCCTGTTTGAGCGGGGGAGATAAACTGAGTTAGCGGGGCCTGCAGACGCCGAGCCGTTATGGCCGATAATAATTTCAAATCAGTATTTAACAGGGAAATTGGGCGATAAGACGTTATTAGTAAAGGGTCTTTATCTGGTTTAGGAATCATTATCATCCGGGACGCGTTAAAGGAAGGTGGCGGGGCCTTTCCCTGTAGTATATTGTTGAACAAGGTCGTGAGGTGGGGGACAAGATGGCCCTCTAGTATTTTATAATATTCTGCAGAGAAGCCATCCGGGCCGGGAGTTTTATTGGAACGAAGGTGAGAAATGGCTGCCGTGATGTCATTTGAGCTAATTGGGGCATTTAGTTTATCTCTTGTCTCAGGATCTAGTTCCGGCATCCCTGCTGTTACGAAAAATTTAGCCTGGACTTTCCACTCATCAAGTTCAGCTTTATAGAATGTCTCAAAGTAGTCGCGGAAAAACCTATTGATGTCTGATGGGTCAGTTAACACTTCACCCATGGGGGTCTTAATTCTAGTTATAGCAGGGACCGACGGGTGTTGCAATTTCACTAGATTGGCCAGGAGTTTCCCTGGTTTGTTACCCCAGCGGAAAAAACGATTTTTCTGGTGAAGCCAGGAATATTGGGCCTTCTCCTCGGCTAACTTAGCATAGCTTTGTTTGTCCGCCTTATACTGTTCTGATGTGATAGGGGTAGGGTGTGCGACATGAGTTCTATAAGAATTAACTAGGGAGGAGTGCGCCTCCAGCAGTCTTTTGTTGACTTCTTTATGTTTACGGGACATATATTCAATTATGCAACCCCTCGTGACCGGTTTAGCCGCCTCCCAAAACAAATTAACATCGTCCACATGTTCCAAGTTGTCGTCCAGGTAGTTGTTCCAGCTAAGTTCTAGGTGTGCTTTGAAATCGTTGGAGTGAAGGAGAGTAGTGGGAAAGCGCCAATTTCGGGAGCGTGGGAGGGGCGTTTTTAACTGTAGATCTACCGTAACAGGTGCATGGTCGGAAACGTGTATCATTCCTATCGTTGCGTCAACTATGGAGTGGTAGCAAGTCGAGGACAGTAGAAACATGTCTATACGGGAAAAGGAATCATGGGGGTGTGAGTAAAATGAGTAGTCTCTACCTTCAGGATTGACATAACACCAGGCGTCGAAACAAAGCTAAGTGTTCTTTTAAAAAAATGGGGCCAGCTGAAGCCCGTGAGGGCACTGGACGAGAGCCTACATGAGAGAGGTCCAAGACAGAGTCCAAAACCGCATTAAAATCCCCGCCTATAATGCAATGTGTAAAAGTATATTGAAGGAGAGTCGTGTAGAGATCGGAAAAAAATTGTAAGTGAGGAAGGTATAGACGTTCACTAATAAATAGGGCTCTCCTAGAACCGACATCAATACAATGGAGAAGCGACCTTGGATGTCATTAGCTTCATCAAGGACTATAAACGGAAGAGATTTATTTAAGAGGATAGCGGTACCCCTTTTTTTGTTTATAAAAGGGGCAGAAGTTTTATACCCAATCCAGGGAGCTCGGAGATGGTTATCAGGGGAACACCAGTGGGTCTCTTGCAAGAAGACCACATCGGGTTTCAACGTGACTAAGTGAGCAAGTATCTTTTTCCTTTTGACGGGAGAGTTTAAACCCTCCACATTCCAAGAGAGGAGTCTGAGGGAGGCTTTAAGGGTAGGTGGCTCAAGAGATGTCATGGGGGTGTCTTGGAATGACGGGGCACTGTAAAGTGCCTATCATAGGGGATATGGCATAGTCACTTCTAAAGGGGGGACCAGGGTCGTCCCAGCTACAGCCCTGGAGCCCAGCGAGGGGAACGCGTGGTAGACTGAATACCTTGATTCTGAGCGTCAATAAATTTTTACTTTTACATGGAACCTGTAAAGAGGGTTCAGAAATAAACCCAAACTGTAACATAAACATAGACAAAAGGATCAACAGGACCCAGAGATCAGATGTGGCCATAAACCATCCATCATCCAACCTCAATAGACTTGACCTAAGGTTAAAGGAGAGCATTAGTTGCAACATAACAAACCAGAATCGCGCCATAGTTTGAAGAAAAGTAGGTAGAATGAATGTCCAGCTACGACCATCTCAAGGCTTCCCTGTGCGCATTCTCGTAGATGGCGTACGTGGAGGAAGAGGCGAAATTGACCTCTCATGGGGTTGACCTGGGAGGAGAGCCATGCTTGCCTCAGCCGGGGAATCAAAATAATGGGTTGCTCCATTAAAATTCACTCTTAGGCGAGCTGGATATAACAGCAAAAAACGAATGTCCTTTGTTACCAATTCCGAGCACAAGGGCGAGAACGCCCTTCATTTCAGAGACACAGAAGCCGAAAAGTCCTGAAACAGTCTCAGAGGGGCTCTGTTGTAATCCAAAGCGCTGGCCTTGTGAAAGGCTTGTAATAGCTTAGATTTGTCAACAAAGTTGAGAAGTCTCATGATGACAACGCAAGGTCGTCCCGCTTGCGGATTTAGATCAGGGCCCACTCTGTGTACTCGCTCCACAGCCAAGGGTAGGTCGGGGGCATCCAAACCCAATTGAGTAGGTAACCAGTTGGAAGCCCATTCTTGCAGGGCTCGACCTTTCACCGTCTCTGGGAGGCCAACCACTCGTACATTATTGCGACAGCTCCGATTCTCCAAGTTGTCCAATTTTTCTGTCAGCGTTTGAATAACGGATTGTTGTGCGTCCATCAGTGCCTTCAGTGGATTAACGTCATCCTCAAGGGTCGAGACCCGTTCCTTCGACTTCTGTAAGCCGTTGTGCTTGCGAAGTCAACTGCGACAATACGGATTCAATGGTCGAGGAGAGTCGCCCGAGCTTTTCATCGAGCAAGGGGGACAACACCACTGAGATGTCCACCATACAGACTCGGGAGTCTTGTCGACTGTCGCCATAGGAAGGAGAGGCTGATTGAGCTGACTGTGATAGATCCAGTTGGGGGTCGAAGAGAGTAGTAGACAGGGAGGATGGCAGAGTCAATCGTTGAGATAGCTTTGAGGTCACTTTTGATGATGATTTATCTGAGGTTTTCTTGTTTGTTTTGCTGGAAGACACAAATTTCTCCATGCTGGATAAGGGGTAGAGAATCTAAGGCTAGTTGTGTCTGTAGAATTAGGAACAGTGGTAGAATAAGTCCTCAGCTGTACCAAAGAGAAAAATAGGGGTATGGACGCCCCCAACCAAAGGAGACTTAGAAAAATTTAGGTGTGGAAAATGAAGTAGACCGGGGGACTCGAGACCACAGGCAATGAGAAAAATTCGGTATGAGAAAGGACGCCCCCTAACTAAAGGGGACTGAAAAAAAAAATTATTTTTGTTTTTATTGTTTTTCCTTTTTGCTCAAAAAATGTGGCACGCAGGTGAAAAGTTATAGGGATTGGTGTGTAGGAGACTTGTGTTGTTTTAAGGTTCAGTTGGTGTGTGTCCAGACTATAATCGTGCAGGGCCTTTAGCACAATGGGACAGGGCAGTAGAGGCAGAGAAAGTCCTGGCAAGAAAAATTCAATTTGTGCAGGACGCCTCCTATTTAAAGGAGACTGAAAAAAATTGAGAGCGGCGCCCTAGGGGAAACCTAGGACTGAGAATTTTTTTTGGAGTAAAGTCAATATGCCAAGGATGTCCCAGGGGAAAAAACAAAAAAAAACTGAGGGACAAGCACCTGGTTGCACTCTGCCGTATATGGTATGTATCCGAGGCTGCAACTCCACCACGCGGCCCCGGTAAGATGGCGGCCGGCTTCCACGAGTCTCCGTCTCCGGTGTCAGATGGACGCTGTGCCGGCAGGACAGGTAGGGCAGTAGGAAGGGCTTCTATTTTTGTGTCTGGGAATCTTTCCGACGCTAGAGGCGGGGGGGACTCGCTGGGGGCCCAGGAACCCGACTCTGAACACCGCAGGACAGGCGGCTCACGGGGAGTCTCACTACTCCGCGGACGACGCTGTCTCCGAGCATCCCTCAGCCAAGGGGGTGTTCAGCCCTCAGTAGGTCCCGCGGATTACCGCCCAGTTGGCATCCGAAGAAGCGCCACTCCACCTCGTGGTGCTGGCAAGATGGCGGCTGCGCGCTCCACCCCCGAGTTGACATGAGGCGAGGCGCTCAATTGCTCCCTCGTCCACCAAGATCCGTCCCCAACAAGCTCCGTTCGGTGCTCCCAGCGAGCTGGAAGATCCGGGGTCACAGGGAAGGGAGTTCCGAGGTTCCTGGTTAGGCTGGGACAGGCGGCCTACTTACGGCCTGGTGACTCCGGGGCTGTCAGCGCTGCGAGACCGGATCCAGCTGGATTTTAATCAGAGTTCGGTGCAGCAAGGGTTAAAAGAGCTCCTGCAAGGCGCGATACCTCAGAGGGTGTTAGAAGTCCGGTCAACGGAGGGGTAATTGCTCGTCCTGCACGGAGCTCAGTGTAAAAGCGGCCATACACTTGGCCCGCCTCCCGGAAGTCCCAATCCAGATGTTTTTGCGGGTTTTCGGCCTGCATTCGCTGGGTTTTGCGGTGAGTTTTCGTCGGGTTTGCGGCAGCCTTTCCCTGCAATTCGGGGACCCCGTGGTGCTTGCTGAATACACCGCAGGGTCACCGAAATGGGATCGGCAAAACAACCGAATTGAAGAGGTCGAAAAGTCACCGAACGTGCGGTGACTTTTCGATTCTCTTTGAATTACCCTGATAGTGTTATGCATATTAGAGGATAACCTTAATCTGTCTTGCTGCTGAGGAATAAATGAGATATTTATGCTACACGTTCTCCTTTAAAAATACTGTGTCAGTTTGGGAAAACAATGGAACGTTTTATATCTGATTTAACATTCTAGACTTTGCTCAAATTGATTTTTGTTCAACAGGTTAATCCTTTTTCTCACATTACTGGGAAAGAAAAGTACAATACAAAAAACACAAGTGATTGTAGGGTTTAGCCATCTCTGAAATGTTGAAATACTGCAAATATATTTCAACGTCTAGGACTACTATTTCAGGTCAAGAGGGGATTGTAAAAGGCCTTTTACACATACAGAGAGAGATTTCAGCAAGCTGAAGAAAATCAGCCAGGTTTAGGAATACACAGTACACGGAGTAACCAAGTTACATATTTTATAGGTCACAGATTTACTCTAAAAATATTCTATTACATCCTTGGGAAAAGAAGAATAAATAATATGTGAAGAGGTAAGATGGTCACTGATGCTAAAGAAACTTTAGAATAAAATAAATATACACCAAGAGGGTTATTCAGCAAACACCGATGTTTGCCGAATCTGCGTTTGATTTTTTTCTGCAGTTTGGCGGTCTTTGGCGACATTGCAGTGAATAGTGCAGGTGTCAGCAACCTTGGCTCCCTGATGTTTTGGGATCTACATCTCCCATGATGCTCAGTCACTCATTAGGCTGACTGAGCCACAGGGGAAATGTAGTTCCCAAAACATCAGGGAGCCAAGGTTGCTGACGCCTGGAATAGTGAAATCACTGCAGGGTCGGTGAAATGGAATCGCCAAAGCGCACCAAATGAGAAAGCACCGACATTTCAGTGAAAATCTGGTGCTTTCTGAATAACCCTCTACGTGTTGACTTCTGTTTGCGCTCTGCACCGCACATAGTGCATGGTTGAATCAGGAGTCTGCACAGTAAGTAAAACATGCATTTATATCATGCTCCTAACGAAGTCCAGGTGAGGACGAAACGCATCGAGCTGCTGAGTAGGGATGAGCCGAACACCCCCGAGTTCGGTTCACATTCGAACTCGAACTTTTCAAAAGTTTGAATTCGAACTCGAACACGAACTCAATACAAATCAATGGGACTCAATTTTTAGAGTGCCCTCCAAGATATTTGCCATAAAAGGTGTATGGGGGTCCGGGTAGTGCCCTGGGGGACAGGAAACAAGGACAAAAAGTTTTAAAAAAAAGTTTTTAAAGGGACAGTGAGTTTTCCATGAAATAAGGGTTAAAAATAAAAACAAAAAATTCCTTCAAATAGCGTGCCTAGGAGGTCCCCATAACCTGCCTGTGAAGTGGTGGATTTCTAGGATGTATAGAAACATTTAAAAACAATGTCCGGGTCCGGGTAGAGCCCTGGAGGACAGGAAACAAGGACAAAAAGTTAAAAAAAAAAGACGTTTTAACCCCTTCACTGCTGACGACGTGTGGGACACGTCCTCAGTTACTTCCGCTGTATGCTGAGGAGGACGTGTCCCACACGTCATCAGCTTTGCGGGACCCCCGGCAGAGATACTCACCTCTCTGTCCAGGGTCCCGCGGCATTCTGACTTCAGCGTCCTCAGACGCTGAAGTCAAGCTCCTCCCGACGTAAATGACGTCATCTCGCCATGCGCGATGACGTCATTTCCAGACGACCCCCGGCAATGCCGGGAGATCGCCTGGAAGGGGGGGGGGTGATCCGTTCGGATCCCTCTCCCTCCCGATCGGGAGGTTCCACAAACAAAAGCCAGGCACCGCTTAAAAGGGGAGAGTCTCCCCTTTTAAGCGGTGCCTAGCTTTAACCCCTTAGGCACCGGGCACCTTAGGCACCCTTGCGGCACCGAAGTGCGGCCTAACTCCGGTGGGGGCCGCCATCTTGGATGGTGGCTCCACCCCGGGTCCCCCCTCACTGCCTGACGTCCTCACGCATAGCGTGATGACGTCAGATAGCCGGGGAACCCCTAGCTGCCCGGAATCCCCTGGTGGAGATAGGGGGTTCATTTGAACCCTGATATCTCCAGAACCGTGGCAGCTAGGGGGCCATGGAGGGTGTCAATCGAAAGGCATGAGCATGGCCTTTCGAATGATACCCAACATGACCAGGTATAAAGTAAAGTATAGTATAAAGTATTTTGTTTTGTGTGTTATTTTTATTAATGCAGCAATATTGTTCACATAATATCTGAATATCTCATTTATCATGGATTATAATATTAATAATAAAACGATCAAAAGATCTGTAGAGAAATATTGGCCAATGTTAACCAGCGATCCCATTCTGAATGATATTTTGCCAGAAAAACCAAAAATAACATTTAGAGGAGGCAAGAATCTCAGTAATAATCTGGTTATTAATCACATCAAAACCACAGACAGACATAGATCAGAACATCCTTTTGGTCTGACTCCCGGCTTCTATAGTTGTGGTCAGTGCATTTCATGCCGCAAAAGAAGAAAAGAATAACAAAACAATTTGATGCAGGAGTCAGAGGATCCAACTATAAAATAAAAGATCTGATAACGTGTCACACTAAAAATGTGATATATATGCTTAAATGCCCTTGTGGGAAACAATATGTGGGACAAACATCCCGCCCACTTACTATTAGGATTAATGAACATCTCTGTAACATAACTAGAGGATATGACAAACACTATCAGGGTAATTCAAAGAGATTCGAAAAGTCACCGCACGTTCGGTGACTTTTCGTTCTCTTCAATTCGGTTCCTGTTGCCGATCCCATTTCGGTGACCCTGCGGTGTATTCAGCAAGCACCACAGGGTCCCCGAATTGCAGTGAAAAGCTGCCGCAAACCCACCGAAAACTAACCGCAAAACCCACCGAATGAACACCGAAAACCCTCAAAAACATCTGGATTAACCCATCGAAGACGCCGGAAAAACCGAGCAGGAGCCGATCACACGCAGCGAAGCCGCCGGAAAATGCCGAGACCGCAGACAGAGGGAGGTGAATAAATTAGGAAAACAGTTTGTATGAATGTTTGAAAGTGAAATGCTCTTTGCAAAGAAACTACTGAGCGAAAATGTCTGAAATTTATGTAGCGCTCACTCCCGGAGGAGCCGCTGAAAATGAACCACGGGTCAGTCTCCCCGCACTAGGGAATAAATATACTCCTACACAGTTGTGGGTTTTTATCATTTAAATAGTTTACTAAAATAATAGGCAGACGTTGAAATACGGTATTCACAGATATTATTACAGTACTTTCGTATTGCGGTAAAACGCGTAGCGGAAAAGAACCGAAACACGAGGCGTCGTATTTCGGAAAATAAAATATTCGTAACCGAACATATAAGAAATGCAATTGCACGAATATTTAGAAAAAAAGGGACACGTAGCAGAACCCCAGAATATACAATCTCTTCGTATCACAGTAAACGCGCAGCGGGAAGAGAAAAATATATTTCGGAACGTATCTTTAACCCCCCCCCCCGTTCCGATTCGTAACAAAATGAGTCCTGCACAGGTTAAGTCCCGGAATATAAAAGGTGTGTATGTGTGTAAGGTACCCGGGTACTGTTCAACTGGCCAGTGAATTTACTTAAGAAATGTCTTCGACTAGTCAAGTTGGGGCCCTGTGGACTTTAAAGAGAAAACAGCAGCGTGCTCTTTGTATTATAAACGGCCTTGGAGGCCTCTCACCCATCCGCCGGTTGCTTTAGGCTCCGCTGACCCAGGACGTCTCTCCGCTGTATTTTGACTGGGGATACTAGCGGCCGGATCCGTTGTCTGACTTCCCGTAGCTTGTCCACGACTTTTCCTCAGCTCACCGCCTGCTCTCTGTACCCGATCAACTTGCGGTGACTCCTTACTCGAGGTCTTCAGTTGGTTCCATCTGCAGCAACTCTGGAACTTGGAGGGCTCCTTCTCTTGCGGCTGAATGACCCGGTAACAGAACTGACAGGTCTCACTTGCTCTCCGCCCTAGGCCCTCTCACAAAGTATGACACTGCGTCTGCTCTCTCTCGTTCCCTGGCGCGCTCTGGCGCGTTCTCCACGAGGCAGAGGATGTAAGTGTCCAGTCCCCACCCACTTCCTGTCTTCTTGCAAAGCATGCCGGGCATTGTAGTCCCAATGTCCAGTGTCTCTGATCGCGATAGTCTCCATCTTGTGGCCAAAAATAGGTACTGCCACAGCAAGATTTTAACACAGCGCTACATTTACATATGAGGTCCAGGGAATGATAACAAAGAGGGCTGTTACAGAAAAAATAAGTAAACTTAAAAAAAAATAAATCGGACTTTTAAAAAAAAAAAAAAAACTGAAAAATGCTTAAAATATCCTCAAAAATCTATAAATAAAGAGACTCTTTACTGCAGAATTTTATAATGAACGGTTTATTAGATATTGAATTAAAACGGGAATATTTTTAACATTGAAGACTATCAGGGTTATGCAAAGAGATTCGAAAAGTCACCGCACGTTCGGTGACTTTTCGTTCTCTTCAATTCGGTTTGTTTTGCCGATCCCATTCGGTGACCCTGCGGTGTATTCAGCAAGCACCACAGGGTCCCCGAATTGCAGGGAAAAGCTGCCGCAAACCTGACGAAAACTAACCGCAAAACCCAGCGAATGCACACCGAAAACCCTCAAAAACATCTGGATTAACCTGCCGAAAACTACAGAAAAACCCGAACAGGAGCAGCAGCAGAAGAGGCAGTGAATAAATTAGCAAAGCAGTTTGTATGAATGTGTGAAAGTGAAACGCTGTTTGCAAAGAAACTACTGAGCGAAAATGTCTGAAATTTACATATGAGGTCCAGGGAATGATAATAATGAGGGCTGTTACAGAAAAAAGAAGAAAACTTTAAAATAATCGGACTTTTAAAAAAAAAAGAAAATTAAGAAAAATGCTTAAAATATCCTAAAAAAAATCTATAAATAAAGAGACTCTTTACTGCAGAATTTTATAATGAACGGTTTATTAGATATTGAATTAAAACGGGAATATTTTTCGCATTGAAGCCTATGGGATTCTACTGAATAAATTTGCCGAATTAAACCACCGAATGGCAGGGCATTTCGGGAACCTTTCACTGCTGGTTTGTTTTCTCTGAATAGCCGAAGCAGTGCATTTTCAAGGGGATTTCACTGCCCTCGAACAGGCACCGTATGTGCAGGCAATTCGCCAGGATTTGGCGAATTGCCTGCTCTCTGGATAGCCGAATGGCCAAGAAAGGTAAACGAACGCTGATTTTCAGCGTTCGGTTACCTTTCTCAAGCAATTCGGATCTCTTTGGATAACCCTGAATCTCTCATCCCATTATAAAGATCAGCATGGGTGTAACCCAAAAAGCATACAGGGTTATTCAGAGAGCGTGAAAAGCTGGAGAATAACTGGAGAATGAAAAATTCTAGGTCAAAATAGCCGATTTGGAAAGTGAGATGAAAGGGAGAATTTTTCTGGTTTGGCTATTTTGACCTAGAATTTTCCATTCTCCAGTTATTCTCCAGTCATTCTCCTGTTTTTCACGCTCTCCGAATAACCCTGATAGAGTTCATGGGGATTGAAAAATCAGCCGAGATTGGAGAGGAGAGACTATGAATGAGAAACCTATCGAAAATGAGATGCGCTGGATATACTATCTAAATACGCTGGCCCCAAATGGATTGAATGCAAACTTTGAAGTCTGTCATTTGTTATACTAACCAATTGCCTATACCAATTCTCAAAATTAACATTTTTTGTGACCATATTTTCAAAACAGATGATGATAAATGTCGTAATGTCTCTCTCACACTTTGGATAAAAGATTTATTTTTGGGGAGAGAATTTGTCTCGTGGTGATTAATTTGTCTACCACCTTATATGGTTTTAAGTACATTTTTTTGATATGAGCTAAGAAAACACTATCTAACAGACTCTTTCCATTTCAGATTGACATATCGATACTTCGATAATGATAATAAGATCAATGTGCCATAGGGTAATGCTGTCTGCTGTCCTAAAGGTATAGCTAGTCTTTTATAATATGACCGTACGAAAGAACTACCGACCGTCAACTGCCATCCCGCATGCGCAAGAAAGAGCGAGATGGACGGATTTCCACGGAGTCTTTGACTAACCGGAAAAGGAAATACGTCATCATGAATCGTCCGGAAGTCCATTGGAACGCAAACTGGCGAGTGGAACGCACGCGAACAGCACGTTTCCGATTGGACTGGAGACACGATAAAATACATCTGTCCACAATTAGGGGCTATCCGACTGATGAAGCGTGCAGAGGAGCAAGCGAAACGCGTTTCGGTTCAGCCCCAATTTTAATTTATTTTATTTACCCAATATTGTTTTTGTTTTAATCTCTTTTTTTGTAATAAATCCTTCCCTTTTATAAATTTCCATTGGCTGTTCTTTCTACCCATCTAACGCATACTGCGTAAACCACCTACTCCATCCAAGTCCATCTCAATAGCAGGTATCGTGGTACGGGTAGGACCCCCCTTATTGAAGTGGTCCAAGGCTTTGGTACTGAACCACTCATTTGGGAGGCTCAGGAGCATGTGAGTAAATCGACAAAGATCTTGTATTTATTACTGTTATCTGTATTGGTATTGTGCCATATATCTTTCATTTATTTGAGGCACAAACTGAAATCAAGAAATCACTCTACATTTGCCGAACTATCGATCGATGGGAAGAGCCCCCATAGAGGCTTAAAGGCGAATACCACGAGCCTAGAGGCTCTATGTTTGTGAGTGATATACCTATACACTACCGTTCAATTTCAATCTAATAATTGTGCAAGATATAGTGCGCGATGAAGGCTGTTTCTGCTTTTATATTTTAGAGTATTCCACATTATTATTTGAATAGTTGAGAAGTTTGTGATACCATACAAGACTGAATACATGTTGTTCCTTTTTATGCGCTCCCTAAACAAACAAAGTTTGTATTCTTTCATTTATTTTGGGTGAAGGACACACCGGCGGTGAGCTGCATGATTGTATAAATCCCATTGATAAATTGTCACATTATTATAACCTGTTTAGCGCCAAACACACTTAACACTGAGAGGTGTTAGTATTACCATATTTATTCAGACACTATGCTGTCTTTCGCAAGGACTATCTACAAGATTGTTAAAGAATTCATAACACATTAAAGTATAAATCTATAGAGCTCGAGTTCTCCACAGACCAAACCAGGAGAGAATTTCTCTAAATAATAACGTTCTACTCCTTTTTCCTCAATTATGGGACCATCGTCTCATTTTTTTTTTTATGCCATCTGAAAATTTGCAAATTAAGACAGAAGGTCCTCCTGCATTTTTCAGCTTCCGTGCAGCCTAGTTCCAAATTTCATCTTTAGCCTGACATGAAGGGCCTGCATTATTCATTTGGTGCTGAAGCTCAAGGATCGCTTTCTAGCATCAGAAAATACCGTAGGACTAACAATCAAGCAGAGTTATATAAGCATCACCCCACAATTGTATACATCAGTGGTTCCCAACCCTGGTGCTCAAGGTGTGCAAACCGACCAGATTTAAAAATTTGGGGAAATGCAGACTGAATCCTGCAATCACTGAGCAGCAAATCATTTCACCTGTGCTGTGCTTCAGATATCTGACAAACCCGACCTGCTAGGGGGACCTGCGGACCAGAGTTGTGAACCATTGGTCTTTTTCAATGTTTCCCAAACCTGTCCTCAGGACCCGCTGACAGGCTACATTTGCCAGATATGTGAAGCACAGCACAGGTGATCTGATTTGCTGCTCAGTGATTGCAGGATTCAGTCTGCATTTCCCCAAGGTGATCTGCAAAATCTGGCCTGTTAGAGGGTCCCAAGGAAAAGGTTGGGAAACACTGGACTACATGATGAATTTAATTAGGCTGAAAAAAAGACATAAGTCCATCGAGTTCAGCCTTTCACACATTACCTACTGTAGTTGATCCAAAAGAAGGCAGAAAACCCAGCCTGGAGGGCTTGCCAATATGCAACAAACCAGTAAAAAATTCCTTCTTGACCCCAGATGGCGTCAGATTTCTCTTTGGATTGCGCAGCTTTTACCCACATATTAAATCGTATAACCTTTATTATTCTGCTTTTGCAGGAAGTTATCCAGTCTTTTGTTTACAGGTACAGTCTCTGACCCAACCACCTCAACAGGCAGAGAAAACCACAGCTTTATTGTTCTCATTGTAAAATAACCCTTCTGCTTTAAGCCTTATATATTTTTGTCCAATGTAAATGCGTGACCTTGTGTCCGGTGTATAGTACTATTGATGAATAGGTTTACAGACAATGGTTTATAATGGCCCCATATAAAGTTATATCTCCCTCTAAGGCGCCGTTTCTCTAAACTAAACCGGTTTAAGCTTGTTAACCCTTCCATTTCCCTTATTGAGGTTTCCACTGCTTGTGTATGTTCTTTTTCATACATGTGTAGCGCTGTGCTAAAAATCTTGCTGTGGCAGTACCTATTTTTGGCCACAAGATGGAGACTATCGCAATCAGGGATACTGGACATTGGGACTACAATAACTGGCATGCTTTGCAAGAAGCCAGGAAGTGGGTGGAGACTGGACACTTACATCCTCTGCCTCGTGGAGAAAGTTCCAGAGCGCGCCAGGGGATAGAGAAAGCAGACCGCTGGAGGAGCTAGCCAAAGCCCGAGGGAGACCTGTAATTCCTATTTGGGTCACTCAACCTGAGGAGAAGGAGACTTGCCAGTACCAGACAACAGCTGCAGACCGGCGGAATCGAACGGAGAGCAGGCGGGGAGCTGGACAAGCTGCATGAAGGTAGACAACGGATCGGCCGCTAGTATCCCCAGTCAAAATCGGGTGGAGAGACGTCCTGGGTCAGCGGAGCCTAAAGCAGTCATCAGATGGGTGAGAGGCCTCCAAGGCTGTTTGTATGATTAAAGGACGCTCTGCTGTTTTTCTCTTTTAAGTTCACAGGGCCCCAACTGACTAGTCGAAGACTTTCCTTTAATAAATTCACTGGCCAGTTGAACAGTACCCGGGTACCACACACACACAGATACGCTTCTCACATTCTGGAACTTAACTTGTACAGGACTCCTTTCCTTTTGCGAATCGGAACGGGGGTTAAAGTCAAAGATACGTTCCGAATACATTTTTCTCTTTTTCCGCTGCGCGTTTGCCGTAATACGAAGGGATTGTATGTTTGGGGTTTTGCTACGTGTCCCTTTTTCTGAACTATCGGGAAATTGCATTGCTTTTATGTTCGGTTGCGAATATTTTATTTCCGAAATACGAAGCCTCGTGTTTCGTTTCTTTTCCGCTACGCGTTTTACCGGGATACGAAAATACTGTAAAAATACTTGTGAATACCGTGTCTTAACATCTGCTCAAATATTTTAGTAAACTATATAAATATAAAAAACTCACAACTGTGTTGGAGTATATTTATTCCCTAGTGCGGGGAGACTGACCCGTGGTTCATTTTCAGCGGCTCCTCCGGGAGTGAGCGCTACACATGCATTGGTTGAATGCACCCAATACAGGTCTTTTGCACTAGTATCTGCTGTGATCAGTTGCTTTGTGCAACACTGAGTTGAGAATAAGACACCCCCCCCCCCCAAATCATACATTGTACTATACATTTTTTGAGCTGGAAGAAGTTTGCATTATTCATACCTTCAGTATCTGAACACTGGACTTGGTAGGACGTTGCTTCTATCTGTTCACGAGTGCTAGTTTTGTCTTCTGTTGGACTAAGGTCCTCAGGAGGCCACCTCAGTTCTCCACTCTCCACATCTCCAGATTCCGTTGGTTCTACCACTATTGATGGCAACCGCTTAGTCAATTTAGGATGTTTTTCGTGAGAATCTGGAAAGATCTAAAATCAATTTTGATTTGTCAATGTTCTAGAATTATTGTGAACTATAGTGACATTTTTATTTGCTACACAACGCTATACATCTATAGTCTGCAATGCACTGTACATTAGTGACATCAAAGACATTTATTTGGGCTGTGTGTTGATTTATCTATATACAAAATACATTTAGGGCCCTATTACCTTAACAGTGGTTCCACCACTGCCTGGGCCCCCCCTCCAGTGGTGGAATGCCAGGGCCCGGGTCCGCAAGTGGGACCACTGTGACCCTTGTAGTTACGCTACTGATTCCAAGTATCCCAGGACAGGGCAGCAAAATGACATTGTAATATTAAATATTCCTATAAATCAGGGGTCAGCAACCCCAGCCCTCCAAATGTTTTGGAACTACATTTCCCTTGCGGCTCTGCAAACCTAATGAGCGGCCGAGCATCATGGGAAATTTAGTGTCAAAACAGGTGCCCACGCCTGGTCTAGGATGTACTGGTATGAGCTCTGGATGCAGTGACAGAGAGCGAAGTATTGGTGAAAACAAGGGTTTATTAGAATAAAGGTAACAGGAGTGGGATGGAATATGCCAAAGAATAAGACTGGACTTTGTCACAAGCAGGTGGACAGGACCAGAACAGGACTGGACACAGGCAGGTGGACCAGAACAGGGCTGGACACAGGCAGGTGGACCAGAACAGGGCTGGACACAGGCAGGTGGA
The DNA here is from genome assembly GCA_009667805.1 of Leptobrachium leishanense. Classification (NCBI taxonomy): domain Eukaryota; kingdom Metazoa; phylum Chordata; class Amphibia; order Anura; family Megophryidae; genus Leptobrachium; species Leptobrachium leishanense. The sequence continues at coordinate 28,973,460 of CM019075.1, read as the reverse complement.
CATGAACATGACTGGACACAGGCAGGTGGACACGAACATGGCTGGACACAGGCAGCTGGACACAAACATGGCTGGACACAGGCAGCTGGACACAAACATGGCTGGACACAGGCAGCTGGACACGAACATGGCTGGACACAGGCAGGTGGACACGAACATGGCTGTACACAGGCAGGTGGACACGAACATGGCTGTACACAGGCAGGTGGACAAGACAGAAACATGGATGGCTGGTGGGAAAACAAATATGTGAGCAGCGAACAGGCTACAAAACTGCTTGACAGGTGAAATCCTCTCAAAATGCTGAAGCACTGAGTTTGGGGTGTGACTCCCTTCTGAGGAGACCTTGTTGGGTGGTATGAGGTACACCTGAGGCGCCTTTGGGTCATTCAGGACATCATGGCTTGATTCTCTGAAGCCTGGAGCAGAGCATGGCCTTATCACAAAACACGAAATGGAATAGGTCCTTAGAAGGTGAAGCAAACATTACATGTTGGCAGAATCACTGCGGTTGCATCCCTTCATACGGCAACACCGAGTTGCCTGAACATGGAGTTTGCGATCCCTGGCCTAGCATATTTTTTTTTTTTGTATTCAAATGTTTTTATTTAACACAAAGTTCACTGAAACATCAACATTTAGGCCACGCAGGGCCGGGGTACATCGACAATTATGATAAAGCTTGGCTTACAAGATAGACATTATACAAGGTCATCTGCTAAACAGAAAATATACTTCAAGAAAAGGTTATCTGCGGTGAGCGCGCTGGAATGCAGGTTATCAGCGAAAACTTTTAATCATCCCCTAAGAGGGAGGTCTCGTCTTATATAAAAACATTAATAAACGGAAAAAACGAAATCGGCGAAGTGTATCGCGTATACTTAAAAAGTCATCTGAATGAAACTGGAAAAAAGAAAAAAAGAAATAAAAACTCAGCAGGAAATCAAAAGGCACGGCGTGGGAATATGTAAAGTCAGAAATAGTCCAAGAAAATTAATAGTACTAGTACTAATGGTGGAAACACAATCCGAAAAAGGTCGTTAAGAGGCAATATAGACCGGAGTGTCCAGGTATATCACTACCTGATTTCAGGTCCATACTTAACCCGGATCCTTCGTAGAAGCGGGGGGACCGTTCAGTCCAGAACTATTTATCTCTGGGGTTGGAAACAGACCCATTGAACGTAGCTGGGACCACGCCGCCTCAGGCGAAGTCATCAGGTGTGTCAAATTATCATGATATATGTACAGAGATCCCGCCACCCCCCACCTGTATTTCACCCCACAGCTCCTCAAAAACGCTGAGATCTCTCGGAATTGACGTCGAGCAATTAATGTCACAAATGGGAGATCATTAAAGAAAGATAAGGATACATTCTCAAAAACAATTGGTGCTCGGGCCACAGGGAGCGACATCAATTGGCGCTTATCAGCCACCGACCCCGCCACTGCCAGCACATCTCGAGGAGAGTCCACCGGGGCCGTGGCCGCCTTTCGAAGCCGGATGGCTTTCTGAAAAACAGGCTTGGTTGCGGACTCGAGCATCGCAGAAGTAGCTTTGTTAATAAATGGCAGAAGGTCGGCATCAGCAAGCGTCTCCGGGATCCCCCGGATACGGATATTCTTCTGGCGATGTCGGATTTCAGCTGCTTCTACCGCTCCCGTAAGCAGCGCGACCTGCGACTGTAACGATTCCACCTGCGGCGTAAGTAGTGTCTGGATCTCTTCGACCTTGTCAACTCGAGCCTCCGCAGCCGTCAAACGGTCTCTAACCTGCGTCAGGTCTGCAGACATGGCCGCGAAATCCGCCCTCCATATCGCCTTCATCTCATCCATTGCCTCCCTCAATAAGCTCCGAACATCCTCCCTCGTGAAGGACATGCGGTCCGTACACATCCGCCTCCCAGGGGCAGCAGGAAGGGAGTCCACAGAATCCAAGTGGTCAGATGGCGTCTCCAGCCGTCGTGCCACTGATGGCTTTGGTTCTCCGGCGGTCGACCCCGGTCTAGTCTTTACCCCCAGCAATCCTGGAGAATGCCAGGTAGCCACCGAGGTCTCAGACCAAAACGGGTCCTCCTCTTCCGCAGAACTCGCTGTGGGAGACAAATATGTGTGGGGCTCGCCCTGCCGCTTTCGTCGGACCTCACCTAGTGCATCACGGATGTCCCGCTGCTGGGTGCCATCCGGCAGCAGAGGTTTCTTCCCGGTCTTCCTCCCCATTAAAGTAGCAGTATACCGACTGTTTAGTCCGAATAAAAGTACAGCGGGGTAAACGGCTATCAAAAGTCGCCACGCAAAGCGGTCCCCAATCTGTCTCACTCCTCAGGATCTCCCAAGCACCTGGATCCCCACAAACAACGGGCGCACAGGGTGCAAAGTTCTAGTAGGGCAGCAAGCGGCAGGCGAGTGAAATAATAAACTCCGCGGTTGCAAGATGGCCGACCGGAGTAGGCCGCAAGTGTTGCAAGTGATCGGTTGGGTCCTTTTAAACCACTGCTGCTCGGTGAGACCGCTTCAGGGGTGTACAAACAGACCTTATACAGGTTTGGGGTCGTCTATGAGGTCGATGGCAGTCAGGATTACAGGCAAACAAGTAAAATCTTCAACGGAGCCCGGCTGCATGCGTCCTCTCTCCTCGGCTGTTAGCTCCACCCCCCAGCATATTTTTTTAGATTTTACTTTGTGACAGGTCTGACATTTCCAGACACTTTTTTTCTTGCAAATAGGTTTTCTTCAATTTATTTTCTTCAAATTTACAGCTAAAAACAGTCTAGCCAATGGGCAAGAATATAGGAGGCATAATGTCAATTTAAAGGCTGGTAGTGTAATAGTGCATATAAAAGAGCTATAAAAAAGTATATTGTGTATCACCCTATATTTGACTACCTTTCTTTACTCCTGAGCCATGATTGGAGGCTCTGATACGTATGATTGATTTACCTCCTATATGCCCTCCAAATATACCTTTTAATTTTAGCAAAAAGTGTGCTTTTATATGCATTTGTCTTGTCCGAGGTGTATTTGGAGGATAAAGAGAAGCAACAATTTTATTCTGTTCTTTGCTCTTATTTACATAATACAGAAAGCACCTTTTAAGGCTGGGGTCAGACCAGCGCACTTTTAATGTGCGTTCTGGCGCACATAATTACGGCCGTACTAGCAGCAGATGACGGGCAATGACGGCCAATATACGATGTACGGCCGCACAAAAGTCCGGCCGTGCAACGCAAGTGGAATTTGAACGCATTTTTTTGAGAACGCAGAACCGCTAGTACTGACGTACTGAGTGCGCAGCTGTGGCATAGATTAGATGTCAGACACTGCTAATGTCCAGCCTACATAACGTCCAGACGCAAAAAGAGTTTTATTGACGATCCGTACAAAATCACGCCCGAAAATGCGCGTCGTCTGACCGTTTTTGCACGTTCCGTGAAAAAAATACGTCAATGCGTTCGGACGCACTTTTTCACGTTCGCGGGGAAAAATGCTTTCGTCTGACCCTAGCCTAAGTCTGACATTAAGGACTTTTACTATTCTGAAAACACAAGCATCATTTATAGAAATGGCAGTTGACTCCACGTCCTGGTCATATTTGGTGGCTGGATCTTCTTTGCTCCAAATTTTAAGCTTATTCACCCGTTGCCAACAACCTATGGACACATTCTTGTTGAAGTGCTACACGCAGTGGCGGAAGTACCAGGGTCGCAGCGGTCGCAGTTGCGACCGGGCCCTGGCATTCCGCCACTGGAGGGGGGCCTAGCGCCACTGCCAGATTCCGGCAATAAGCTTGGCCGCTCGCGTGGGATGGGAACTAGCTGACCAGCGCACGAGATCTCGCGACTCTCGGCTGCGCTGGGCAGGTGGTTCCCGGCGAGAGGCCAAGCTGCATCATGCCAGTTGCCGCTCGCCTCGTGTAGAAGAACAGCGCAGAGCAAGGTGAACGCTGGGGGCAAATACATCCATGAGCTGGGGGCAAATATATCCATGAGCTGGGGGCAAATACATCCATGAGCTGGGGGCAAATACATCCATGAGCTGGTGGCAAATACATCCATGAGCTGGGGGCAAATACATCCATGAGCTGGGGGCAAATACAGTCAGGTCCAGAAATATTGGGACATCGACACAATTCTAACATCTTTGGCTCTATACACCACCACAATGGAGTTGGAATGAAACAAACACAATGTGCTTTAACTGCAGACTGTCAGCTTTAATTTGAGGGTATGTACATCCAACTCAGGTGAACAGCAGTTTGCAGATGTGCCTCCCACTTGTTAAGGGACCAAAGATAATGGGACAGAATAATAATCATAAATCAAACTTTCCCTTTGTAATACTTAATCACAGCCTGAAGTCTGGAATACATAGACATCACCAGACGCTGGGTTTCATCCCTGGTGATGCTCTGCCAGGCCTCTACTGCAACTGTCTTCAGTTCCTGCTTGTTCTTGGAGCATTTTCCCTTCAGTTTTGTCTTCAGCAAGTGAAATGCATGCTCAACGGGATTCAGGTCAGGTTATTGACTTGGCCATTGCATAACATTCCACTTCTGTCCCTTCAAAAACTCTTTGGTTGCTTTTGCAGTATGCTTTGGGTCATTGTCCATCTGCACTGTGAAGCCCCGCCCAATGAGTTCTGCAGCATTTGGCTGAATGTGAGCTGATAATATTGCCCGAAACACTTCAGAATTCATCCTGCTGCTTTTGTCAGCAGTCACATCATCAATAAATACAAGAGAACCAGTTCCATTGGCAGCCATACATGCCCACGCCATGACACTACCACCACCATGCTTCATTGATAAGGTGGTATGCTTAGGATCATCATGAGCAGTTCCTTTCCTTCTCCATACTCTTCTCTTCCCATCACTCTGGTACAAGTTGATCTTGGTCTCATCTGTCCATAGGATCTTGTTCTAGAACTGTGAAGGCTTTGTTAGTTGTTGTTTGGCAAACTCTAATCTGGCCTTCCTGTTTTTGAGGCTCACCAATGGTTTACATCTTGTGGTGAACCCTCTGTATTCACTCTGGTGAAGTCTTCTCTTGATTGTTGACTTTGACACACATACACCTACCTCCTGGAGAGTGTTCTTGATCTGGCCAACTTTTGTGAAGGGTGTTTTCTTCACTAGGGAAAGAATTCTTCGGTCATCCACCACAGTTGTTTTCCGTGGTCTCCTGGGTCTTTTGGTGTTGCTGAGCTCACCGGTGCGTTCCTTCTTTTTGAGAATGTTCCAAACTGTTTTGGCCACGCCTAATGTTCTTGCTATCTCTCTGATGGGTTTGTTTTGTTTCTTCAGCCTAAGGATGGCTTGCTTCACTGATAGTGACAGCTCTTTGGATCTCATCTTGAGAGTTGACAGCAACAGATTCCAAATGCAAATAGCACACTTGAAATGAACTCTGGGCTTTTTATCTGCACATTGTAATTGGGGTAATGAGGGAATATCACACACCTGGCCATGGAACAGCTGAGTAGCCAATTGTCCCATTACCTTTGGTCCCTTAACAAGTGGGAGGCACATCTGCAAACTGCTGTAAGTCCTACACCGTTCACCTGAGTTGGATGTACATACCCTAAAATTAAAGCTGACAGTCTGCAGTTAAAGCACATTGTGTTTGTTTCATTCCAACTCCATTGTGGTGGTGTATAGAGCCAAAGATGTTAGAATTGTGTCGATGTCCCAATATTTCTGGACCTGACTGTACATCCATGACCTGGGGGCAAATACATCCATGACCTGGGGGCAAATACATCCATGAGCTGGGGCAAACACATCCATGAGCTGGGGCAATACATCCATGAGCTGGGGCAATACATCCATGAGCTGGGGGCAAATACATCCATGAGCGCTGGGGCAAATACATCCATGAGCGCTGGGGCAAATACATCCATGTGAGCTGGGGGCAATATATCCCATGAGCTTGGGGCAATATATCCATGAGCTGGGGCAAATATATCCATGAGCTGGGGGCAAATACATCCATGTGAGCTGGTGGCAAATACATCCATGAGCTGGGGGCAAATACATCTATGTGCGCTGGGGGCAAATATACCCATGTGTGAGCTGGGGCAATATATCCATGTGTGAGCTGGGGCAATATATCCATGTGAGCTGGGGGCAATATATATCCATGTGTGAGCTGGGGCAATATATCCATGTGTGAGCTTGGGGCAATATATATTCATGTGAGCTGGGGGCAATATATATATCCATGTGAGCTGGGGCAATATATATTCATGTGAGCTGGAGGCAATATATATCCATGTGAGCTGGGGCAATATACAGTATATATCCGTGTGAGCTGGGGCAATATATATATCCATGTGAGCTGGGGGCAATATATCCATGTGAACTGGGGGACAATATACAGTATATATCCGTGTGAGCTGGGGGCAATATATATATCCATGTGATCTGGGGGGCAATACTATCTTTTTTATATAGCAGGGGAAAAAAAGTAAAAATATACATCTTTTTTTGGGGGGGGGGGTTGGGGGGCCCTTCATGGATTCTTGCACCGGGCCCCTCAGGTTTCTAGTTACGCCACTGGCTACACGGTCATGTTACGCAGGAGCAGTAATTTGGAACTGGGAGCAGAATGACAGAACCATTGCCTCAACAGACGCGTCCATGCTAACCATACTCAAAATCAAGCCATTCGTTACCAAGACACCATTAAACAGTTTCATACGAAAATGCACTTTTACTCAAGGAAAAACTTTATCATTGCCTTAGTACATCCTTATTTACATGTAACGGGATTTAAAAAGAAAAAAAAACATTACTCAATTAAAGAAATGTCAAGTTTTTACCTGAACAGCGTGGGCTTCTGCACCAGGTGGGGCACTCAAAGTGAATTCTTCCATTGCAGGTTCACATGTATTCATCACTTCAGTCATGCTGAAAAATAATCGTTTCATTAATTTGTGACCACGGATTCAAAACGCTACATAAAAAGGCTAAGAACTAATCTGGGGCCCTTTAATATTAATTCAGAATTTTCAGTCAACACAAATCATGTACTCACCACCCATCCTACTCATCCAATATTAATATTGTCTCCTCTGTGCCAAGACACAGGAAAGCAGTCTATAAACTAACCCTGTATTAACCCTGCTGTATGCACTTTCATTCCCCTTTACAATGTAACAAAGCTTATAGGCAGTCTGTCATTTATACTGTGATTTGGTAATCAACAATTATGTTTTAGTGAAATTAAATAAAAAAATATTGAAATGTTGTATTTCTCCTGCAGGCTTTTATGTACGCAGATTAGATTCAAGGATAGGACATCCTGCCCTGTCACTATGCAGGCACATCACTTGCAAGGATACTTCCGTGCTGCTGAGCGGTCCTGGAAGAAATCTCGCTCTGAAGCGGACTACCTACGTCAAGTGTAAATTCATTCTCCACTCATATACAGTTGCCCTTCAACCTAGCTAAACATTACTCTCATAAGCTTTGCTCTCCACCACCCCTAAAAACCGGTTTCCAATTTTTAATCGTCTCCTCTACCCAGGGCTTCCATCATAAATCTTGGGGCTTCCTTACTGAACCAATGGTTGGGGTCCCCCTTCCCTCAGCTGTCCATTTCTGTAAACTAAAAATAAAACATTTTGCCTCCTTCCGCTTACCTTACTTTACTGGGAGTGGGCCAAATCCCTGGTGGTCCAGCAAGGGGATAAAAAGTGTTCCCTGGTGGGACAGCGTCAGGTCGACACCTACCACCTGGTACAGACCATACTAAATCCCTCTATCAGTGATGAGTCTGGGTGTTCTTACTGGCCCCGAATGCCTTGGCCCACCAAGAAATTTGTCATTCTCTTGGTGGGCCAGTTCTGGCTGACATGGAGGGTCCCTTACATCTGTGGCACTTAGACAAGGTGCACAGGGTGTGGCAAGGGCCCTGTCACCCCGAGATGGCGGGCCTTGTCTCTACCCACTCTCCCGCCTGACCTCAGTGCTTAAGATCTTGCCGACTACTTTATAAAAATAAAAACACTTACAATTCGCAACAAACCGACACAAGCTTTTAATATTACTCATCAAGGAACGCACTTACTCGCAATATCAGGCTGTCCCCCGATCTGACCTAATTTAAACGCTCCCTAAAGACACTTGTTTAGGGGAGCCTACCACCCAACAACGTAAAAAAAACATTTCACCAACAATACCTGTCCTCAACATCTCATCGCTGTTTCTCATCACTCCATCCATCTAGATTGTAAGTAGAGTCAGGAATAGGGACCTTAATTTCTATGTATCTGTTGAAATATTGACTTGCCTGTTTGGTGTGTTACAGAATGGTCTCGTCTTTACCCTTTGTACAGCACTGCATAAGGTGTTGAAGCTTCCCAAAACTATAAATGGGCTCATCTGCTTCTATGTAGTGTCGCAGCAAGGGGCTTAGCTTTTCTTTAACAGTAATCATACATACTATAATGACCTTTCAGTTACATCAAGTTTATTGGACTGTACTTTGGGTTAATCAACACACTCAAACTCGCATTCATACTGGCAGACAATCCTTCCCAAACATACGTACATCAACTGGCTGTGTTACGTGGATATGTTTTTAGTTCTTTGGGAGATTGTGAAAACATACAACTCCATGGACTGTTGAAGTCCAAATGGTGGGCTCTATTCCATGCCAATGTTACGTCTCAATATGTAATCATTTGCGCTAGAAGTTTGAGGACTGGTATCGATATTCCATAATTGACGCTACACTGGGATGAAATCAGTTGGCACTTCACTGCTTGCACGAGCTTACTGTACTTTGGGTCTCCTATACTTAACATGGGGAGTGAACTCAAGTCTTGAGTTATTACAAAGTACTGGCGCAATTTACTGTCGGGATGCACAAGCCAAAATTATAACAGCTCCTAAAAGCTGTTGCTAAATGCTTCGTGCCCGGAAACGCAACCCTCCATGGAGTCCTATGGACTCTCGGAGGCAATACTTGCTGTGGCGCAGAAGCACTAACATGAGTATCACCAGGGCAGGATTTGCACCTCAGGAGCCTGTAGGCACAGAAATGCAGAGCGCCCCTACCCCCACCCCCAAACAAAAAAAGAAACATGCCAAAATTACTATTTAAATTTTTGTTTTGAGTCAAAAAAACTAAAAATACATTTTAAAAAACTGAAACAGTTTTTTTCTCTGCGCTCAAATCAAAAGAAGGGGCAGAATCCGTTGCCTTAGTTGAATTAGTTACAGTTACAAGTAGTTATAAAATGCCAACAAATTCCTTAGCTCTGTACAATGGGAGAGACAGAATAACAAATATACATAAATGTTACACACACGGAACAGAAGGAGGGAGGACCCTGCTCAAGAGCTTACAATCTAAGAGGAGAGGGGTGACACATTAGGTGAGGATGAATAGGGTATTTGAATATGTAAGTAGGGCGTGGTTATGGAGAGCTTTGTATGTGAGCACCAGTATATTGAATTGGATTCTAAAGGAAACAGGGAGCTAGTGTAGAGATTGACAGAGGTGAGGTGTATGAGTCGGGCACAGGCGTTCTTTACAGACTGCAGAGGGAGAATCTGGGATCTCTTAAGGCCAGAGAGAAGGAGGTTACAGCAGTCAAGACGGGTGATAAGAGCTTGGATGAGCATTTTAGTAGAGTCTGGATTAAGAAAGGGACGGATGCAAGCAATGTTTTTAGGTGGAAGTAACAGGATTTGATTAGAGACTGAATGTGAGGAGTAAAGGATAGATTGGAGTCCAAGAGGACCCTGAGGCAATGGAGTTTGAGAGGTAGAAGTAATGGTGGCACCATTCACCTGAAGAGAAATTGGCGCAGGAATGGAGGTTTTAGAGGGAGGGAAGATGAGAAGTTCTGTTTTAGAGAGGTTGAGCTTTAGGAAGTCATCCAGTCGAAGACAGCCGATAGGCAGGCTGTAACACGGTCTAACACCGGAGGAGAGAGATCGAGAGGAAAGGTAGATTTGTGTGTCATCAGCATAGGGGTGATATTGGAATCCATAGGAAGAGATGAGGTTGTCCAAAGAGGCAGTATAGATCGAGAAGAGTAAGGGACCCAGAACCGAGCCTTAAGGTACCCCAATTGAAAGAGGAAGTGGTGGTGAATAGGGATGAGCCGAAACCCCCCCCCCCGAGTTCGGTTTGAGCCCGAACCCGAACTTCCCATATGTTCGGGTCCGAACCCAAACTCGAACTCCATGCAAGTCAATGGGGCTGAAAATTCAGTTTTTAGAGTGCCCTCTAAGAGGGCATATATGCTAGATATTTGCCATAAAAGGTGTATGGGGGTCCGGGTAGTGCCCTGGGGGACAGGAAACAAGGACAAAAAGTTTTAAAAAAAACGTTTTTAAAGGGACTGAGTTTTCCATGAAATAAGGGTTAAAAATAAAAACGAGAACTTCCTTCAAATATCGTGCCTAGGAGGTCCCCATAACCTACCCGTGAAGTGGCGGATTTCTAGGATGTATAGAAACACTTAAAAACAAAAAAATGACGTTTCATATGACGGTAAATGCTTTTTCCTTTAATCTATCCATAAACAACTGCTTGGGGCGGCAGTCTGTATGAAAAGGAGACATTTTCGTACACGCAGAAAAAGTTTACTGATTTTTTTGGCTAAATTATTGTGAAACTTATCCAGACTTTGGATGAAAGTAACATTAGGTGCTTCAAAATTGGACCTTTAGCGTCCCCTACAGTGCCGTCACACCGTAACCCCTCTGAGGATATGAATCTGATACAGGCGTCAGTGGCAGTGCACCCAAATATTGTGCTTTTGGTGCCAGGCCGGCAAGTACTATCATACAGTAACCCCTCTGTGGTATTGTGGAAGAATGCTGGGGTGAACCTTGCGGTCCTAAATTAAAAAGATATGCATCTGGTTAAGGCGTCAGTGCACCCAGATATTCTGCCTTTGGTGCAAGACTGCCAGGCCAGCAAGTATCATCATACAGTAACCCCTCTGTAGTATTGTGGAAGAGTGCAGGGGTGGACCATGTGGTCCTATATTGAAAAGATATGATTCTGGTCAAGGCATCAGTGCACCCAGATATTGTGCCTTTGGTGCCAGGCCAGCAAGTATCATCATACAGTAACCCCTCTGTGGTATTGTGGAAGAATGCAGGGGTGGACCATGTGGTCCTATATTGAAAAGATATGATTCTGGTCAAGGCGTCAGTGCACCCAGATATTGTGCCTTTGGTCCCAGGCCAGCAAGTATCATCATACAGTACCCCTCTGTGGTATTGTGGAAGAATGCAGGGGTGGACCATGTGGTCCTATATTGAAAAGATATGATTCTTGTCATGGCGTCAGTGCACCCAGATATTGTGCTTTTGGTGCCAGGCCTGCAAGTGCCATCATAATACAGTAACCCCTCTGTGGTATTGTGGAAGAGTGCAGGGGTGGACCATGTGGTCCTATATTGAAAAGATATGATTCTGGTCAAGGCGTCAGTGCACCCAGATATTGTGCCTTTGGTGCCAGGCCAGCAAGTATCATCATACAGTAACCCCTCTGTGGTATTGTGGAAGAATGCAGGGGTGGACCATGTGGTACTATATTGAAAAGATATGATTCTGGTCAAGGCGTCAGTGCACCCAGATATTGTGCCTTTGGTGCCAGGCCAGCAAGTATCATCATACAGTAACCCCTCTGTGGTATTGTGGAAGAATGCAGGGGTGGACCATGTGGTCCTATATTGAAAAGATATGATTCTGGTCAAGGCGTCAGTGCACTAGGGATGTGCGTTTCGGGTTTCGGAATTTCGGAATTTTCACGAAATTTCCCGATTCGGGTCTTTCGATGCGGCCGAAATTTTTTAGATCCGAAAAAGTCGAATCCGAAATGTTTTCCGAGCCGAATCGAAAAATTTTCGGAATTTTCGAATGGACTTGAAATGTGTCAAATCGAAATCTATTGCTTTGAAACGAGAACAGACTTTCCGAAAAAACGAAAAATTTTCGAAGACGGCAAATCCGAAAAGTTTTCCGAGCCAAATCCATGTGCTGGGGAAAATCCATGTGCTGGGGCAATATCCTATGAGCTGGGGCAAATCCATGTGTGAGCTGGGGCAATATCCTATGAGCTGGGGCAAATCCATGTGCTGGGGCAAATCAATGTGCTGGGGCAAATCCATGAGCTGGGGCATCCATGTGCTGGGGCAAATCCATGTGCTGGGGCAAATCCATGAGCTGGGGCATCCATGTGCTGGGGCAAATCCATGTGCTGGGGCAAAACCATGAGCTGGGGCATCCATGTGCTGGGGCAAATCCATGTGCTGGGGCATAATGTGCTGGGGCAAATCAATGTGCTGGGGCAAATCCATGAGCTGGGGCATCCATGTGCTGGGGCAAATACATGTGCTGGGGCAAATCAATGTGCTGGGGCAAATCAATGTGCTGGGGCAAATCCATGAGCTGGGGCAAATCCATGTGCTGGGGCAAATCAATGTGCTGGGGCAAATCCATGTGCTGGGGCAAATCCATGTGCTGGGGCAAATCCATGAGCTGGGGCAAATCCATGTGCTGGGGCAATATCCTATGAGCTGGGGCAAATCCATGAGCTGGGGCAAATCCATGAGCTGGGGCAAATCCATGTGCTGGGGAAAATCCATGTGCTGGACTGCTGGGGCAATAGAGTTAGACAGCTTTGAAACGAGGAGAACAGATGTTCCGAAAAAAACGAAAATTTCCGAAATAGCGTAAAGCCGATAACCAAAAAACAAGCAAAGTGACACGAAAATACGAAAAATAGTCGATATATACCGAAAACCATGTACAATTCCGAAAAACGAAAATTTCCGAAATAACGAAAAGTCGATACAGAAACCTAGTAAAGTGACCCGAAAATACGAAAAATGGTCGATATTCCGAAAAATAAATGTACCTGAAAAACGAATCGAGACGAACCGAATCGAAACAGAAAACAGTCGAAACGAGCCGAATCGAAAAGTTTAAAAATTCGAAAAATCGAATCGAATCGAACCGAAAAAAAATCGGTGCACATCCCTACAGTGCACCCAAATATTGTGCCTTTGGTGCCAGGCCAGCAAGTATCATCATACAGTAACCCCTCTGTGGTATTGTGGAAGAATGCAGGGGTGGACCATGTGGTCCTATATTGAAAGGTTTTTTATCTGGTAATGGGCGTCAGTGCACACAGATATTGTGCCTTTGGTCCCAGGCCAGCAAGTATCATCATACAGTAACCCCTCTGTGGTATTGTGGAAGAATGCAGGGGTGGACCATGTGGTACTATATTTGAAAAAGATATGATTCTGGTCAAGGCGTCAGTGCACCCAGATATTGTGCCTTTGGTGCCAGGCCAGCAAGTATCATCATACAGTAACCCTCTGTGGTATTGTGGAAGAATGCAGGGGTGGACCATGTGGTCCTATATTGAAAAGATATGATTCTGGTCAAGGCGTCAGTGCACCCAGATATTGTGCCTTTGGTGTCAGGCCAGCAAGTATCATCATACAGTAACCCCTCTGTGGTATTGTGGAAGAATGCAGGGGTGGACCATGTGGTCCTATATTGGAAAGATATGATTCTGGTCAAGGCGTCAGTGCACCCAGATATTGTGCCTTTGGTGCCAGGCCAGCAAGTATCATCATACAGTAACCCCTCTGTGGTATTGTGGAAGAATGCAGGGGTGGACCATGTGGTCCTATATTGAAAGGTTTTTTATCTGGTAATGGGCGTCAGTGCACACAGATATTGTGCCTTTGGTCCCAGGCCAGCAAGTATCATCATACAGTAACCCCTCTGTGGTATTGTGGAAGAATGCAGGGGTGGACCATGTGGTACTATATTGAAAAGATATGATTCTGGTCAAGGCGTCAGTGCACCCAGATATTGTGCCTTTGGTGCCAGGCCAGCAAGTATCATCATACAGTAACCCCTCTGTGGTATTGTGGAAGAATGCAGGGGTGGACCATGTGGTCCTATATTGAAAAGATATGATTCTGGTCAAGGCGTCAGTGCACCCAGATATTGTGCCTTTGGTGTCAGGCCAGCAAGTATCATCATAGTAACCCCTCTGTGGTATTGTGGAAGAATGCAGGGGTGGACCATGTGGTCCTATATTGAAAAGATATGATTCTGGTCAAGGCGTCAGTGCACCCAGATATTGTGCCTTTGGTGCCAGGCCAGCAAGTATCTCATACAGTAACCCCTCTGTGGTATTGTGGAAGAATGCAGGGGTGGCCATGTGGTCCTATATTGAAAAGATATGATTCTGGTCAAGGCGTCAGTGCACCCAGATATTGTGCTTTTGGTGCCAGGCCTGCAAGTGCCATCATAATACAGTAAGCCCTCTGTGGTATTGTGGAAGAGTGCAGGGGTGGACCATGTGGTCCTATATTGAAAAGATATGATTCTGGTCAAGGCTCCAGTGCACCCAGATATTGTGCTTTTGGTGCCAGGCCTCCAAGTGCCATCATAATACAGTAACCCCTCTGTGGTATTGTGGAAGAGTGCAGGGGTGGACCATGTGGTCCTATATTGAAAAGATATGATTCTGGTCAAGGCGTCAGTGCACCCAGATATTGTGCCTTTGGTGCCAGGCCAGCAAGTATCATAGAACATAGAAACATAGAACATAGAAAAATGTCGGCAGATAAGAACCTTTCGGCCCATCTAGTCTGCCCAATTACATGGATACTTTACCTGGATTTATCTTTTGTTTAGGATAGCCTTATGCCTATCCCATGCTTGATTAAATTCAATTACTGTTTTGGCCTCTACCACCTCTACTGGAAGACTGTTCCATGTATCCACCACCCTCTCAGTAAAATAATGCTTCCTGATGTTACTTTTAAACCTTTGCCCCTCTAATCTAAGACTATGTCCTCTTGTTTTGCTACTTTGTTTCTTTTTAAATATACTCCCTTCCTCTACCTTGTGGATTCCCTTTACTTATTTAAATGTTTCTATCATATCTCCTCTGTCTCGTCTTTTTTCCAAGCTGTACATGTTAAGATCATTAAGCCTTTCCTGGTAACTTTTCTCCTTCAAGCCGTACACCGTTTTAGTGGCCCTTCTCTGAACTCTCTCTAAGATGTCTATATCCTTCTGGAGATACGGTCTCCAGTACTGCACACAGTACTCCAAGTGAGGTCTCACCAGTGCTCTGTACAGTGGCATGAGCACTTCCCTTTTCCTACTGCTAATACCTCTCCCATCATACAGTAACCCCTCTGTGGTATTGTGGAAGAATGCAGGGGTGGACCATGTGGTCCTATATTGAAAAGATATGATTCTGGTCAAGGCGTCAGTGCACCCAGATATTGTGCTTTTGGTGCCAGACTGCCAGCAAGTACTATCATACAGTAACCCATCTGTAGCATTGTGGAAGAGTGCAGGGTTGGAAAAAATTAAAATGATATAGATGTGGCACAGGCGTCATTGCAGCCAAATATTGCACCTTTCATGGCAAGTGCATTCACACCGTAACCCTTTTGTGGTATTGTGGAAGATTTCAATGCTGGAGGTTTTGTGAATGCATAAGAGGACATCCCCGATCCATTCCATTACTTCAGCATCAGGGGATTGATAGCTGCTGATCCAGGACTGATTCATTTTTATAAATGTCAGCCGGTCTACAGAGTCGGTGGACAGACGCACTCTTTTGTCTGTGACAAAACCTCCAGCGGCACTGAACGTCCTTTCGGAAAGCACGCTAGATGAAGGGCAACCTAGTAGCTGCATAGCATATTGGCTAAGTTCTGGCCAGTGATCCAATCTCAACACCCAGTAAGCCAGTGGATCATCTGCTGGAAAGGTATCCAGGTCTGCCCTTGCCCCTAGGTAGTCCTGCACCATATGGTGAAGACGCTGGCAATGGGTGCCTACATTTGACGTCGCTGGGCGTCGAGGACTAAAAAAATTAAAAATGCATCAGTCAAGCGGCCCTGGCCTTCACCACTATTCCTCTGATCATCGGCAGCCTCAGAAGCACGTGTGTCAGCACTTGGTAATCTACCAGTGCCTAGAAAGGTGTTACACAAGTGTTGCTTTAGAGAGTCCAAGTTTTTTCATCCTGTGCTCCCTCTGTGCGGGCAGGATGAGCTCTGCAACTTTACCCTTGTATCGTGGATCAAGAAGGGTTGCCAACCAGTAATGATCCCTCTCCTTGATAGCACGAATCCTGGGGTCCTTTAGCAGGCTTTGCATCATTAGGGAGTCCATGCAGCGTAGGTTGGAGGTGGCATTAGCTTCCGAGTCTTCCTGGTCAATGAGGATGACTGTATTGTGCACTTCCTCCTCCCAGCCACGCACTAGCCCTTGTGTTTCTGGGCACACAAAACCCTCCCTTGAGGAATCCCCACCTTCAATGCCTCCACTACTTAAATATTCTGCCTTCTCCTCCTCCTCATCCTCCTCCTGTCTGATCTGAGTAGGACCCGCTGGAATGCTGTCTGCGGAAAGACTGGGGCCTTGAGAGCTAGGGAAGGCCTCCTCTTCCTCCCGCTGCTCTGCTTCTAGAGCCACGTCTATAATTCCCCGCAGAGTGTGCTCCAGCAGGAACACTAAAGGAATTGTGTCACTGATGCATGCACTGTCCCTGCTCACCATCCTCGTTGCCTCCTCAAATGGTGACAGTACAGTGCATGCATCCTTGATCATCAGCACTGCGGGGGGGGGGAACCAAGTTGACCTGAACCTGTCCTTGTGCCAAACTCCCACAGGTACTCGTTGATGGCCCTCTGCTGCTTGTGCAGACGCTGCAGCATTGCTAATGTCGAGTTCCACCTAGTGGGCATGTCACAGATCAGACGGTTTGTGGGAAGGTGGAATTCTCTTTGAATTTCTGCCAGGCGAACGCTTGCTGGGAATGACCGTCTGAAGTGGCTGCAGACTTTTCTGGCCTGGATGAGAAGCTCTGGCAGCCCTGGGTACTTGTTAGGAAACGCTGTACCACCAGATTTAGGACGTGTGCTAGGCATGGTACATGCGTCAATTTACCCTTGCGTAGGGCGGAGAAAGTTGCTGCCATTATCGCAGACGATCATTCCAGCTGAAGCTGAGTGGTGTTAACCATCTCTGCACCTGCCCCTCCAAAGCTGACAGAATTTCTGGCCCGGTGTGGCTCCTGTCCCCTAAACAAACCAGCTCAAGCACAGTACGGCATCTTTTTGCTTGAGCCATTGCGTAGACCCTGTCAGGCGTCGGTTTAACTGCCACTTCGCCAGAGAAGGAGGAGGAAGAGGGAGAGGTGGTGGTGGAGCAGACAGACCTCATACAAGCAGCTTTCTGGAAGCGTGGTGGATGAACAAGCTCCAGCACAGAGCCCCGTCTTGGATCCCTCCCAGCTGCAATCAGAGTTACCCAGTGTGCCATGAAGGAAATGTAACGACCCTGTCCATGCTTGCTGGACCACGTGTCTAAAGTCACATGCACCTTGCTGCTGACTGCCTTTCCCAATGACTGGATAACATTGTCTTCCACGTGTTGGTATAGTGCTGGAATGGCCTTGCGTGAAAATTAATGGCATTTTGGAGCCTGCCACTGTGATACAGCACATTCGGCAAATTCACGGAAGGGAGCAGAGTCCACCAGCTGGAAAGGCAGCAGCTGCAATGCGAGTAATTTTGCTAAGCTGGCATTTAGACGCTGTGCTTGGGGATGGTTGGGACTATATTTTTTCTTTCGCTGCAGCAGCTGCGGCAACGTAATCTGACTGCGTAAATCCTCAGATGCTGGGATGATGTCACATTGTGAGGAAGGACCTGGTACATCCATTACTATAGCATCATCCCTGTCGGTGGAGGTTGTCGGCAATGACATGGCAGGACATACAGTGGGGGTAGAGACAGATGGACAGATGAGGAGGAGGAGGACCTACGCAAAGTTTTGCGCCAACGGGATGTGTGGCAGTTGTTCATATGTCGCCTCAAGCACGTGGTACCCAAGTGTCCGGTATCTTTCCCACGCTTAAACCTCATCTGACATAGATTACAAATAGCAACGCTGCGCTCTACTGCACATTTCTTAAAGAACTCCCAGACAACAGAGTTCCTGCATGTGTTCTTTGAGACAACAGCGCTCTGCACCGGAGCAGCTCTGACATGTGATGCCTTGGACTGGCTAGTGCTACGGTTGGTCACAGAGGATGTTGTGCCTCGTGTTTGCTGTGCCTCCTCCTCCCCCTCTTCCTCACTTAATTCCTCTGTTCGATCAGGCACCCAGGTGGAGTCAGTGACCTCATCATCATTGTCATCATCACCCCCTATCTCCTCATCACTGGAGCCAACTTGGCAGTATGCTGCAGCTGCTGGGGCAACATGAGTGCCAGTTATTTGTGTGTCATCACTGGCACCCCCTTCCTCTAGGTTGATTATACTCCCTTCCTCAACCTCAGAGATTGGATCAGAGCACTGTACTTGCTGCGCATCCTCAAGCAGCATGTCACTCTCATTGTAGTCAATAGGGATGTGCGTTTCGGGTTTCGGAATTTCGGAATTTTCACGAAATTTCCCGATTCGGGTCTTTCGATGCGGCCGAAATTCCGAAATTTTTTAGATCCGAAAATGTCGAATCCGAACTGTTTTGCGAGCCGAATTGAAAAATTTTCGGAATTTTCGAATGGACTTGAAATGTGTCAAATCGAAATCTATTGCTTTGAAACGAGAACAGACTTTCCGAAAAAAACGAAAAATTTGGCAACTCGAAAATTTTTCAGAATTTTCGAATGGACTTGAAATGTGTCAAATCGAATTTTATTTTCCCTCTATTCATGATTTCAGTTCCATTCGGGATTTCGGTTCCATTTCGGTAAGTCTGGACATCGTATATTTAACTATTATCGGTTATATCGCTGATTCTGTAAATTTTGTATTTCTAAATGCGTATCACTTTTTTTTTGTTTCCAATGATCCGATAAGAATCTTCGTATTTGGGTCAGATCCGATTCGTCCGCGGGTCGCGCATGCGCGCGCGCGGATGTTGTAACTTTATTGAGCCAGTTTTATTGACAACTTTTTGAACAAAATATTGTTTTTATTATTCATCATCATGGCCACTGCAAGAGATGAGTGCCGTTCAAGCACCTCATCATCTTGCAATGATGAACCACCACCACCCAGGAAGAAACGGGCCACCAATATGGCATTTGAAGAGATGTTGGAGCTGGTACAGATCTTTGATAGACGAGCTTACGATTGCAGTAAGGGCCCTTACCGCAGGAAGTCTAACGCTAGGAAGGATCGTATCTTAGACAAGCTACGCACCACCATTTTGGAGTTGTTTTGGAAGGACAGGACGAAGGACCAGCTCAGGAAACGCTGGTCTGATCTGAAGGCGCGCGAGCAGGAGCAGCTGAGACACATCCGCCGCATCATAGCGAAACGTAAGTGTCATGTTATATTGTAAAGCTCTGCGCCATCTGTTGGTGCTATATAAATCCTGTATAATAATAATAATGTGCTTACATGTGCTAATGTGCACAGAAATACGCTGATTTATCTAGTCGTTTTTTCATGCAATGTGATTGTGTATAGCTTTGCGTTTTCACGACTCGTCATACATGCATTTTTGACATAGCTCTTCCTTTTTGTGATTTTACGTATTCGTGAAAATTGTGACATTTGATGTATGTAGATGAAGTTACAATGCTAGATTTCTTTTGGCACTGTGTGTATAGTCTGTAGTGTGCTGGGGGGGGTTTGTTGTGATTGAGTGATGCATACGAGATGACCCGCAGCTTGCCCAATATTGGCTCCCACCTGCGCATCAATAAAAATCTCTGCGTCTCTGCTAAGTGGTAGGATGGGACATGTAGTTCTTTTGAAAGTGCATCCAAACAGAGCCGCGTTCAATGCAGCCTCAGCAGCTGCTGAATTGTTGCAGCGCAGCGATTCAGTTTGCTGCAGCAGTGTCATTGAACGTTTTAGATGCAAATTTCAAAACAAAATGGTGGATTTCTGTTGTTGTTTCTGCAATATCCACAGTTTTATTCACAGAAACTGAAAGTGAAACTGAGGCTGAGGCATCTATAAAATAACTAAAAGCAGTCAGCACAATGCGCTTTGTACGCACACAACACAAATAATAGTTTTTATTGAATAAACGTAATGTTTACTTCTGAAAAAAATATATAAATGAACGGTAATATATGTCTGTGCAGAGGAAATAAATAAATATTTTGTGACTTTAGAACAATGAGATGGGAGTAGTGGTGGGTCAAGCTGGTAGTGGTAGTGGAGGGGTGTCGCAATACTTTCGGCAATATGGTGTATAGATATACCATTTTTTCCAGTCTTCATTATTTACGTGTTATTTTTTGGATTTGGCAGAAGACAGGAAGAAGAAGGCACAGGCAGCAGCATCTGCCCCGGCGGGGACCAGTGCCCCAGTGGAAGAGGAGGAGGAGCCACGGGCGTCCACCAGCGCTGGTATATACTGTTTTATTTTGCAACGACTTTTGGTCAAAAACAGAAACATTTTTTGTTTACTGTATTTTAATTTAATTTTTTTATGTATAGCACAAGAGGAGCAGGAGGAGGAGCAGGAGGAGGAGCAGGTGGAGGGCGAAGTTGAAGAGAGGGAGCCAGAGCAGCAGGAGGCCGCCAGTCCAGGTTTTTTTTTTTTACTGTTGTATTTTGCATCGACTTTTGTTCAAAAATAAATCAGTTTTGTTGTTTACTGTATTTTTTATTTCTTTAATTTCTTACATATAGCACCGGATATGCTGACGGTGGTGGTGGGGGAGGAGTCGGAGCCTCAGGAGGCCGCCAGCTCTGGTATATACTACTGTTATATTTTTTCAAGACTTTCAGTCAAAAATAGAAACCTGCTTTACTTACTGTATTTTCCTTCTTTCATTTATTGGATATATAGAAGGAGAAGCCAGACGCCGACGGGAGGCGATCGGTGAGCTTCGCCTGGCAGCTACCTCCATCAACGCCCTACAGGAACTGCTCCAGGAACTGCGGGAGCACATAAACAATGCCGCAGACCTCCTGGAGCAGCAGTGAGACCAGTGGCAGCCTCCTCCCGAATGTCACCAGAATGTGCCTCAGTTGCTCCTGCTCGCGTGCCTTGAGGTCGGACCAGCGTTTTCAGAGATGGTCCTTCGTCCGGTCCTTCCCGAACAGCTCCAGGATGGTGGTGCGTAGCTTTTCAAGGATACGATCCTTGCGGGTGATACGATCCTTGCCCGCCAACATGGTCACGTCTTTGCAGGAAGACAACAGCGTGGGGGAACAGCAGCTGCTGACAGTCCCAAGACCTCGTCACAATGACGTCAGTTCTGGAGTTAACCTCTAACTGTGACCAATGGTGGAGATAGGGGGTTCATTGGAACCCCTATCTCCCGATCCGCGGCAGCTATCGGTTGGTTAATGTTTGGTATCTTTGGATCGACCAGAGCATGGCCTTTCCAACAATACCAAACATGACAATGTTAAAAATTTAAAAAAATTAAAATATAAAAAAAAAATACAGGTTTTTTGTTTTGTTTTGTTAATGCAGCAATATTGTTGCCATTTCAATTATAATGTGAACAATGATGCTGCACTAAGGATTTTTGTATGGGGTGCGTTTGTTAAAAATAGTGTAATTGTCACCCAAAAAAATATAACAAGTCCCCTTTTCAATTTTTTTTAACAAACGCAACTCATAAAATATAACCGCAAACACTCGCATGTTAAAATGTGGAAAAAACACTTTACACCTTGTAAAACAAACATTGAAAATTCTAATTTTATTGCATTTTTTGTTATAATATACAGACAGGACATGACGCATACATATGATAATGATATATTATGAATCATCTGCCGAGTCTGCCGGAAAGAACGATATATAACATGTCTGGGTCATATTATAAAAGAAGGCTTCAAAATGCGTTTAAACAAGAGGAGCGAAACTGTTAAAAATTAGCTCAGCAGCAGACCGCAGTGAGGAACACAGGCGTGAAGGGAAGCCGTGAAATGCCTCAGCAGCGAAAGGGTTAATTTATATTTTTGTCTGTTTTAAATCATTTTATTTTATTATTTTTTTTCATTTCAGATCATTTTGATCAACTATTTTTCCGTTTTAAAACAATTTTGTTCTGGTTTTTATTTTTAAAGTCAGACCATTCGGGTCAGTTTACCGTTTTTTAAATCGTTTTGTTATTTTTTTTTTGTTCCTTGGCTTTCATACCATTTTTTTAATGTGATTAAATAAATAAAGTTGTGAAATGTATATTCATAAGAAAAAAAGGATCTTTATTTAATAAAAAAAAAAAACACGATAGAATCGCCAGAATTATCGTATCGACAGAATGAATTATCGGATCCGAAAAACAAACCAAAAATTTATTATAAAAAAATATATAAAGTATAAAAAAGTAAACCATAGTAGTTTACATCAAAACGAATAGAGTTATACACTTTGAAACGAGGAGAACAGACGTTCTGAAAAAAAGAAAATTTCCGAAATCACGAAAGTCGATACAAAAAACGAGCAAAGTGACCCGAAAATACGAAAAATGGTCGAAATTCCAAAAAAATGTACACAATACGAAAATTTTAAACATCAGAACAAATCGAACCGAATCGAACCGAAAAAAAATCGTTGCACAAGCCTATTAATATCTGACATCCTGATGTGAAACATCAGGACTTTTGCATTAGATTTCGACCATTTTTATTTTTTTAACTTCTGGATAGTCGAAAATCGAAATCTATCCAAAAAGTCCCAATGTTTCACATCATTCTGAACTTTGTTTGGATAGAGTAAGTCCGTGGGCGTGCGGCCGTTAAATGTATATACCAGTGGCGTCGCTACGTGGGGGCGGGGGGTGCGGCCCGCACCAGGTGACACCCGCCTTTAGGGTGACACCGTCACCCTAAGGGCGGGTGTCTCACCCTCCGCCGCGTTTTTCGCTCCCTGCGAGCGTCTGAAGCATGCAGCTTCGGCGCTCGCCTGGAGGAAACACGTCACCAGCCAATCGCAGCTGGTCACGTGGCTCCCCCTGGCGAGCGCCCAAGCTGCGCGCCGCCGGACGCTCTGAGGGAGCGAAAAAGGTGGCGGAGGTGAGCTGGGGCCATTATCATGAGGTGCTGGGGCATTCCATGTGCTGGGGCAAATCCATGAGGAGCTGGGGCATATCCATGAGGAGCTGGGGCATTCCATGTGCTGGGGCATATCCAGGAGGAACTGGGGCATATCCACGAGGAGCTGGGGCAAATTCATGTGTGAGCTGGGGCATATCCACGAGGAGCTGGGGCATATCCACGAGGAGCTGGGGCATGTCCACGAGGAGCTGGGGCATGTCCACGAGGAGCTGGGGCATGTCCACGAGGAGCTGGGGCATGTCCACGAGGAGCGGGGGCATGTCCACGAGGAGCTGGGGCATGTCCACGAGGAGCTGGGGCATATCCATGAGGTGCTGGGGCAATATCCATGAGGAGCTGGGGCATATCCATGAGGATGTCGGATGTCGGCCAAGCTTCCGGGAACTCCCCCTGAGGACTGGCGTCATCGTGCATAGCACGATGACGCCAGTCCTGGAGTTAACCCCTAGCTGCCACCAATGGTGGAGATAGGGGGTTCCAATGAACCCCCTATCTCCCGATCCGTGGCAGCTAGGGGTTAAAGTTTGGTATTGTTGGATCGGCCAGAGCATGGCCATTCCAACGATACCAAACACGAATGTGAAAAACGTTTGTAAAAAAATTAAAAATAAAAAAATATTTAAAAAAAATTATAAAAAAAAAAATAAACAATTTTTTTTTCTTTTTTTTGGTTTGTTAATGCAGCAATATTGTTCCCATTTCAATTATAATGTGAACAATGATGCTGCACTAACGATTTTTGTATGCGGTGCGTTTGTTAAAAATTTTGTAATTTTCCCCAAAAAAAAATGTAACGAGACCCCATCTCTAATTTTTTTAACAAGCGCACCCCATACAAAATACAACCGCAATTGCTCGCATCTTAAAATGTGAAAAAAAACCCACTTTACACGTAAATTATTGAAAAATCATATTTTATTGCATTTTTTGTTATAATATACAGACAGGTCATGACGTATACATATAATAATGACATATTATGAATCTGCCGAGTCTGACGGAAAGAACGATATATAATATGTCTGGGTCATATACTAAAATAAGCTTCAAAACACGTTTAAACATGATGAGCAAAACCGGTAAAAATGAGCTCAGCACAGAGGCGGGAAAAGCCTCAGCAGCGAAAGGGTTAATTAAAAAAACACGATAGAATCGCCAGAATTATCGTATCGACAGAATGAATTATCGGATCCGAAAATCAAACCAAAAATTTATTATAAAAAATATATAAAGTAGTATTAAAAAAGTAAACCATAGTAGTTGTCATCAAAACGAATACAGTTAGACAGCTTTGAAACGAGAACAGACGTTCCGAAAAAACGAAAAGTTCCGAAAAACGAAAAATGGGCGATATGCCGAAAACCATGTACAATTCCGAAAAATGAAAATTTCCGAAATAACGAAAAGTCGATACAGAAACCTAGTAAAGTGATCCGAAATTACGAAAAATGGTCGATATTCCGAAAAATAAATGTACCCGAAAAACGAATCAAACCGAACCGAATCGAAACAGAAAGTGGTCGAAACGAGCCGAATTGAAAAGTTTAAAAATTCGAAAAATCGAATCGAATCGAACCGAAAAAAAAATCGGTGCACATCCCTAGTAGTCAAACAATTCAGCTGACTGCTCCGTGTGTGATAGCGAGGCTACGGCAGGAGTAGCTGTGGACATGGAGGCTGCATTAGATGCTTTGGCAGCTGAGGTGGACTGTAAAGCACTAGAAGGCTGGCAGAGGACTCGGAGGATGAGGATGGCCTGGTTAACCAATCCACCAAGTCCTCTGTATGTTGCTGCTGCTTAAGACGGCCAGCACCAGTTAGAAAGGACAAGCGTGCCCCTGCAGAGGATGCACCACGTCCATCACGACCAGAGGCACAGCCTCCCGACACAGGGGCTGCTTGCCCTCTTATCTGTGTCTGGGAGCGTCTGCCTGTCCTTTTTGTTCTTTCAGACATGGTGAGTGATATATAGATTAATATATACAGAACTCTGATTCAACTCTGGTATAAATATTTAAAGAACTCTGGTATAACTCAGTGAGACACCCTGATAGCTGGCAGCCAGTGACAAGACACAGATTACAAGTCTCAGACACCTCCTATAAATCAGTGAGACCCCTTGATGGGTGGCAGTGAAACCTCCTATAAATCAGTGAGACCCCTTGATGGGTGGCAGCCAGTGAGAAAACACGGATTATAACAATTCCTAAATGTTTTAAAGAAATTAGTGAGCCCCAAAATAGTGCGTGGTACTGGCTGTGTGACAAGAGACAGATCACCTCAATTCACAAATGTTTTGTAGAAATTAGTGACACCCAAAATACTGCGTGGTACTGGCTGTGTGACAAGACACAGATCACCTCAATTCACAAATGTTTTAAAGTAATTAGTGACACCCAAAATACTGCGTGGTACTGGTTGTGTAACAAGACACAGATCACCTCAATTCACAAATGTTTTAAAGAAATTAGTGACACCCAAAATACTGTGTGGTACTGGTTGTGTGACAAGACACAGATCACCTCAATTCACAAATGTTTTGTAGAAATTAGTGAGCCCCAAAATCCTGCGTGGTACTGGCTGTGTGATAAGACACAGATCACCTCAATTCACAAATGTTTTAAAGAAATTAGTGACACCCAAAATACTGCGTGGTACTGGTTGTGTGACAAGACACAGATCACCTCAATTCCCAAATGTTTTAAAGAAATTAGTGAGTCCCAAAATACTGCGTGGTACTGGCTGTGTGACAAGAGACAGATCACCTCAATTCACAAATGTTTTGTAGAAATTAGTGAGCCCCAAAATCCTGCGTGGTACTGGCTGTGTGATAAGACACAGATCACCTCAATTCACAATGTTTTGTAGAAATTAGTGAGCCCCAAAATACTGCGTGGTACTGGCTGTGTGACAAGACACAGATCACCTCAATTCACAAATGTTTTAAAGAAATTAGTGACACCCAAAATACTGCGTGGTACTGGTTGTGTGACAAGACACAGATCACCTCAATTCACAAATGTTTTGTAGAAATTAGTGACACCCAAAATACTGCGTGGTACTGGTTGTGTGACAAGACACAGATCACCTCAATTCACAAATGTTTTAAAGAAATTTGTGACACCCAAAATACTGCGTGGTACTGGTTGTGTGACAAGACACAGATCACCTCAATTCACAAATGTTTTAGAGAAATTAGTGACACCCAAAATACTGCGTGGTACTGGCTGTGTGACAAGACACAGATCACCTCAATTCAGAAATGTTTTGTAGAAATTAGTGAGCCCCAAAATACTGCGTGGTACTGGCTGTGTGACAAGAGACAGATCACCTCAATTCAGAAATGTTTTGTAGAAATTAGTGACACCCAAAATACTGCGTGGTACTGGCTGTGTGACAAGACACAGATCACCTCAATTCACAAATGTTTTAAAGAAATTAGTGACACCCAAAATACTGCGTGGTACTGGTTGTGTGACAAGACACAGATCACCTCAATTCACAAATGTTTTAAAGAAATTAGTGACACCCAAAATACTGCGTGGTACTGGTTGTGTGACAAGACACAGATCACCTCAATTCACAAATGTTTTGTAGAAATTAGTGAGCCCCAAAATACTGCGTGGTACTGTCTGTGTGACAAGAGACAGATCACCTCAATTCACAAATGTTTTGTAGAAATTAGTGACACCCAAAATACTGCGTGGTACTGGTTGTGTGACAAGACACAGATCACCTCAATTCACAAATGTTTTAAAGAAATTAGTGAGCCCCAAAATACTGCGTGGTACTGGCTGTGTGACAAGACACAGATCACCTCAATTCTCAAATGTTTTAAAGAAATTTTTAACCCCCAAAATACTTGCTGGCTGTGTGACAAGACACAGAAGATCACCTCAATTCGCAAATGTTTTAAAGAAATTTGTAACCCCAAAAAGACTTGCTGGCTGTGTGACAAGACACAGAAGATCACCTCAATTCACAAATGTTTTAAATAAATTTGTAAACCCCAAAAAAACTTGCTGGCACAGTGACAAGACACACATCACCTAAATTCCCTGATATTTGGTAGAAATGAGACCCCCCAGACCCCCCAGTAGCGTGGCAGACCGGCAGTAACAACACACAACTATCTCCTCTGAAATCTCCTCTCAAAATGCGTGCTGTAGCTATGTGTGGAAACGTTATATAGTGTGCTGCGGGACTTAGCTCTGTGAGCCCATGATTGGGCAAAATTTGCCCAATCAGGACTCTGAGCCGTGATTGGCATACTGTTGGACCTGTCTTGCACCAGACCTGTGGTCAGGTGCAAGGCTGTAGCCAAATACAAGCTTCAGGCCAGTGGGAAAATGCATTGTGGTCCATTGTGATGCATTGTGGTCGAACATGCGGCGAACACCCGGAAATGTTCAGTGTTCGCGATCTAATCGAACAGGCTAAGTTCGGGTCGAACTCCGAACCGTCCGAACCGAACAGCTCATCCCTAGTGGTGAAGAGACACCAGTGAAGGAGACACTGAAGGAGCGAAAAGAGAGACAGGAAGAGGACCGGGAGAGAGTGATGTCACTGAAGCCAAGTTGGCGCAGCATGAGGAGCAGGAGAGGATGACCACCAGTGTCGAATGCAGCGGAAAGGTCAAGAAGAATAAGGAGGGAGCAGTGACCTTCGGTTTCAGTGGCAGCTAAATCATTAGTCACCTTGGTCAGAGCCGTCTCAGTGGACGCTGGGAGTGAAAGCCGGACTGGTGTGGATGAAGTAGAGAGTTAGCAGCAAGAAAACTGGTGAGCAGGTTATAGACCAGACGTTCTACGATTTTGGAGGCAAAGGGGAGCAGGGAGATGGGACAGAAGAGGGATGGAGGTAGGATCAAGAGATGGCTTTTTTAGAATGGGGTGATCAAAGCACGTTTGAATACAGAGGAGAAGATTCCAGAGGAGAAGGAGAGGTTAAAATTATGAGTCAAAGCAGGGACAGTAACTGGTAGGACAGGCCGAATAAGGTGTGAGGGGATAGGATCAAGTGGACAGGTGGACGGGTAGGAGGACATAAGAAGTTCTGTTACATCCTCCTCCGAGACTGTAGAAAAGGAAGACATAGTAGAAGAGGAGGCAGGGAGTGAGGGAGTCAGTGGGGTAGAATGGTTAAAGGAAGAGGGCAGTGAATGCAGCAGCATTGTTTGTTTTATATTTAAAAGCATATATTGCCTCTGCTGTAGAACAGAAAAAAAATATTTTGAATTTACTTTTTTTAAATTTTTACACATTACATGGTCTTGTTTGGTATCATAGACTCTGACCTTTCCAATGACACCTCATTTAACCTTGTGCGGTGTACAATTCAGGGATGCAGGTTCCAAAGTCCTCCTGCCCCTCCTCACTGCAGCATGACAGTCTAGGTTGTGAATTAAACAATGCATTGCTTCACCAGATACACACTTGCTGGCAGTATAGTAAATGAGGCGAGTTAGTGCAGCATCACTGTTCACTTTATACTTGTAAACTGAATAATAGTGCCGTCTTAGAAAAAAAAATGAGAAAAATTATATTTTGATATTTTATTATTACATAAATCTAACCTGGTTATATTTGGTATCGCTAAGGCTATAAGCTGACCTTTCCAATGATACCTCATATGTCCCTCTAGCCCTTAGGGCTCCAGAGATAAAGTGGTCTAAATTATTGCAAATTGTAATAAAAAAAAAATTAAACACAGAGCAAGGTGCCCCCATGTGGCAAGCGTCTGTAGGCACATGCCTACTGTGCCTTATGGTAAATCCGGCCCTGAGTATCACTGCAGATACTGCTGCAGTCCAGGTTGAGGTGCTGAAGTAGCGCTTGACCTGGAATACCATAGAAACATAGAAAAATGTCGGCAGATAAGAACCTTTCGGCCCATCTAGTCTGCCCAATTACATGGATACTTTACCTGGATTTATCTTTTGTTTAGGATAGCCTTATGCCTATCCCATGCTTGCTTAAATTCAATTACTATTTTGGCCTCTACCACTTCAACATGGACGCAGCAAGAAAATCTGCAGGCGCTCCCGCTACCTGCACATGCGCAACACAACAGAGTGGCGTGTCACGCATGCTCAGGTAGCGGGAGGCAGTATCTGACGATCAGATATTGCTTCTGCACTTGGATCAGAGGATGATGCCCGAGACGATCTGCAAATGCGTGGGTGTGTGACGTAACACCAGCTGCTCGTCAGATCAGCTGGCGATACATCACTCCTGCGCATGTGCAGCTCGTCTCAGGCATTATCTGATGATTAGCACTGTTCGACAGAACACTGGCCTTTGTCGGCGCTGCAATTTCATAGATTTTTGCTGGTATTTCCAATTCCAGGAAACCTCAGCGCACTGAAAAAACACTTGAGTACTTTATAAACGATGGATTCAGTGCATTACCAATTCTTCACATTAGCCTTTACATTCTTTGCATCACCTTCTCGTTTTGAACGAGCTCCATTCCAAAGCAAATCTCTGAAAGATTTATTTAATTTAGATTACCACACTATTCATTAAAAGTGCTTTAAAATGTGTATTTATGCGCAAAGAGCTATTTTGTTCCCACTCTCTACTTCATGTTCTCTGTGTAACTCGCTACTGGCACAATGTCATCCAGCCCACTTACATGAAGCCACGGCTTTAGGTGGGAGTTGTTTAAGTACAAGGACAGATAGAAGCAAAACCTGTAGCAACATTGTACAAAGCAGGTAAGAAATCGCTAGAGTACACTTACACTTTATCTGCTCAATTGTCGATTCCTATTTAACCACCGGGTGAAAGAAATAAAAATATATAACTTGTAGTGATTTTGTTTCTGGGTAAAATTCACTTCAGTTAAGCACCTATATTAAAATATTGATGAATGTATTGTTTGAATAAAGAAAATCTTGAATGCACTTTAAGATATGTTTGAAGGACGCCCTAGCCCCCATGAGCAAAGTAACGCACTAATGGAGTGTTAAGTATCGATACATCCTGCCTGGTCACCGGCGATTGTAACTGCCTTCCGAAGTGGAGAATATCCCTCCGTCCAAGGAAGGATAACTCAGGACAATCTCTTTCTGCGATTAAGTTCTATATGCCTAGGCTGTGCACAGATGATGGGCCTATGCCTCAATACATTTGCATTTAGAGGCATTCAATTGGATGAGAGAGACCCTGGCACTGGAAAGTCTTAAAGTGTAAAGACGTTCCTTCCACTGATGCATGTGTGGTCACCTCACTGAGTGCAGTTAGTGCGCTCAGCGCTGCAGGGCTCGATCCTGTTATGGAGGATCGCGTTTTGCAGCCCCATCAAAAGCGAGTCGTAGCGTTTCGACGGGGAGGCTTTCAGCACGTCCACTGTAGCATTCGTGCGCATGCTACAATGAGTGACCAGCCCCGTCAAAACGTCAAAACACTGCGACGGGTGTCAGAATCCACGTCAGTACAGGCAAACATAAGGTATACACTACATAGTGTAATCAAGCAATTGAAAAAGTTGTATGAAACAACGAAACGCGTTGGATGTGTCCACGTTTCTTTTATATTTTAATAAATTCCCCTATTTTTTTTATTTACAATTCTGGTATTCTGTTTTTTTTAGACGGTGACACAGCATATGGGCTTACACCGAGACCCACAGTGAGCCTGAATTTTGGAGGCTACGGATTGACGCTCACTGACCGTTTCAGATCCATCCCTGGAGTGGCAACGGGTGAGCACACCAGATCCATCCCTGGAGTGGCAATGGGTGAGCGCACCAGATCCATCCCTGGAGTGGCAACAGGTGAGCGCACCAGATCCATCCCTGGAGTGGCAACGGGTGAGCGCACCAGATCCATCCCTGGAGTGGCAACGGGTGAGCGCACCAGATCTATCCCTGGAGTGATAACATCTTGAATACAACCTTTGTGTTGCTCTATGCTCGATATAATTCACATTTAGTGAGTGCAATCTCCTCCTCCTCCTGTTTCTAATCCCCTCACCCATCTAGATTTTAAATTCCCACGG
This sequence comes from Leptobrachium leishanense, assembly GCA_009667805.1. NCBI lineage: Eukaryota > Metazoa > Chordata > Amphibia > Anura > Megophryidae > Leptobrachium > Leptobrachium leishanense. The sequence goes on along the minus strand of CM019075.1, from coordinate 28,942,391 downwards.
GAATAGGGCCCTCATGTCCTCCTGTATCTGCTGGCAGGAATACTGACCTGTCTCCTGTATGTATTGTAGAATTGTCCCGTGTTGCACCTTGTACAGCGCTGCAGAATGTGTTGGCGCTTAATAATAAGGGGCTCAGGTTTCAGATTAATTGCTTGATTACGCTATATTGTGTATATCTTTTGTATATATTACTCTGTTTATACTTACTATTTATCTGATTTGTAGCCAATTGGAGGAGACTACTTGTGGAGCATCTAGATACGTACACATTTTGTCATTGTTACTTTTCTTTCAACAGAGTGAGAGCATAATTTTTTTTTTTTTTCGGGCATACATAGGGGGTTTGCACAATACTGGTTCAATTTGCAACCCAAGCCTTAGCACTATAGGGGTTATTCCGAACGTACCGTAATTTCATCGAAGACACAGCAAGAAAAGTTAGAAAGACAGCAAGATAAAGCAGAGAGAGCGCATGAAACAGCACAGCAAGAGACAGACAACACAAGAAAACGTGTAAGAGTGAGTGACTGTGTGAGGGAGTTTGAGTGAGCCAGTGAGTACGTAAACCATGAAAGTGCAGATTTCCAAACCACTGGCACTCATGATCCTGCTATCTAATAAAATTCATCTAGTCTTCCTAAACCCCAATCCCACTAGATTGTAAACTCCAACGAGCAGCGCCCTCAACACCTCTTGTTTTCATCATATATCAGTTTATCTCTTTCCCTTTGGTTACTGTAAAGCACTGCGGAAACTGTTGGCGCTATATAAATGACGACAATAATAATAAGTGAGCGTGTCGGTGAGTGAGTGGGTGAGCGTGTTTTGCTTTCACAGTTGCAAGGATGTCAATATTCAGTTCCTCATTCCCCAGTCTGAGGTTCGGAGTGTGCACAATGTTTCACGTGCACAGCTTATGCTAGTTCATGTGGAGTGGGTGTAGTAGTGGGTGGGCAGGAGGCGGGGAATATACAGGAAGTGGGAGCTGAATAAACACTTCTATCTGAGGGGTGTGACCAGAGATAATGAAATGACAGTTTAAAGCAAGAAAATATATTTTTTTCTCCACATTTTTAAAACTTGATTTATTCTAGCTTTTTTATTGGTATAAAGGTGTTTAACGGTAAAAAAAAATTCTAGACATACATATCCCTTTAAGCAGTATTTACCTTGAAGCAATTCATGGATTATAGGTTGTAGTCAAGACATCTCCCTACTGAAAATAAAAACCATAAAAACCACTAATAGTGATATTAGTTTAAAAACAACATCAATTCTATTGCGCCACTGATGAATGTTTCCATGGATACAGCCTTCAGAGAACCCAAGATATTGTTTTATCACTTTTACTCTTATATGGATCTATTTATAAATTCCCCCAGCTGCAGAATTAGAGCAAAAAGTGCATTTGTACGAAAATTAATGACTTACATGTTTTTGTAATGAGGCTATGCGGATAAACTATTCATTTTCCTCTGATGTGGGCTGAATCAGCAAGAATATATTCTGAAGCTGATCCAGATCGGGTCCAAATACTCTACATAAGGCCACTTTATGTAGTAACATGCTTAACTTGTAAGAGGTTTCTAGTGATTTTTAAACCCCTTCGCTGCTTGAGCCATTTCACCCAGTTTTGTTTAAATGCAATTTGAAGTCCTGTTTTATTGTAGGACCCAGACAAATTGTATACCCCTATTGTCAGCAGCTTCAAAATATATAATTTCTATATGTATACGTCATGATCTGTCTGAGCGTTATAACAAAAAATGTCAAAGTGTATATTTCCTTTTGGATTTCAATCGTTTGCATGTTCCACATTTTATCCAAACCTTTGAAAATTTATTCAAAACTGATTTTTTTTTTATTTCTTGCCAATATTTTGTTGGATTGTATTCTATGAATAATATGACTACATACAAAACAATGAACGTGAGCATGGCATGGGAAACGAGGCGAGTAATGGCAGCGGTATTGATCATTTTATATGTGATAAATGGTCAGTGACACAGCCCGAAAAAAAAAATGCTGTTTCTTCCTTTTTCATTTTTCTTTGTTTTTTAATAATTTACATGCAGGGTTATTCAAAGAGATCCGAATTGCTTGAGAAAGGTAACCGAACGCTGAAAATCAGCGTTCGGTTACCTTTCTTGGCCATTCGGCTATCCAGAGAGCAGGCAATTCGCCAAATCCTGGCGAATTGCCTAAACATACGGTGCCTGTTCGAGGGCAGTGAAAACCCCATGAAAAAGCACTGCTTCGGCTATTCAGAGAACACAAACCAGCAGTGAAAGGTTCCCAAAATGCCCTGCCATTCGGTGGTTTAATTTGGCAAATTTATTCAGGAGAATCCCATAGACTTCAATGTTAAAAATATTCCTGTTTTAATTCAATATCTAATAAACTGTTCATTATAAAATTATGCAGTAAAGAGTCTCTTTATTTATAGATTTTTTTAGGATATTTTAAGCATTTTTCTGAATTTTAAATTTTTTTTTTAAAAGTCCGATTTTTTTTTTTTAAGTTTACTTATTTTTTCTGTAACAGCCCTTTTTATTATCATTCCTTGGACCTCATATGTAAATTTCAGACATTATCGCTCAGTAGTTTCTTTGCAAACAGCGTTTCACTTTTCAATCATTTATGCAAACTGTTTTCCTAATTTATTCACTTCACTCTGTCTGTGGTCTCGGCTTTCTCGGCTTTTTCCGGCAGCTTCGCTGTGTGTGATCGGCTCCTGCCCGGGTTTTTCCGTGGTTTTCGGCAGGTTAATCCAGATGTTTTGAGGGTTTTCGGCGTGCATTCGCTGGGTTTTGCAGTTCGTTTTCGTCGGTTTGCGGTAGCTTTTCCCTGCAATTCGGGGACCCTGTGGTGTTTGCTGAATACACCGCAGGGTCACCGAAATGGGATCGGCAAAAGGAACCGAATTGAAGAGAACGAAAAGACACCGAACGTGCGGTGACTTTTCGAATCTCTTTGAATAACCCTGATGGTCATGTTTGGTATGATTGGAAAGGTCAGACTCTGACCGGTCTAATGAAACTTGATTTGATCAAGTGGGGTGTAAAATGATGATGCAGGGGTCCAAAGTAACCCCTCCGAGTCCTTGCAGCGGTTTTTGATGAAACAATGTGTAATAACACATTGCTCCATCACCTCCACACTTGCTGCTGCTGTGGGAAATGTGAAGGTGAGGTAGTGCAGCAATATTATTCACTTTATCGAAAAGCGTATGAGAGAGGTTTTTGGTGGGGGGATAAATATGTAATCTTTAATTTTTACAGATCCTGGTCATGCTTGATAAGCTTTGAAAAAGCCCAGTTCTGGCCTTTCCAATAATACCTCAGGAGACCGACGTTTCACGATTCCAGAGAAAGGACCACTGCATCTCCTTTATTGCACTCGCCAGACAGGGGGTCTCCCTCATAGAAACATAGAAACATAGAAAAATGTCGGCAGATAAGAACCTTTCGGCCCATCTAGTCTGCCCAATTACATGGATACTTTACCTGGATTTATCTTTTGTTTAGGATAGCCTTATGCCTATCCCATGCTTGCTTAAATTCAATTACTGTTTTGGCCTCTACCACTTCTACTGGAAGGCTGTTCCATGTATCCACCACCCTCTCAGTAAAATAATGCTTCCTGATGTTACTTTTAAACCTTTGCCTCTCTAATCTAAGACTATGTCCTCTTGTTTTGCTATTTTGTTTCCTTTTAAATATACTCCCTTCCTCTACCTTGTGGATTCCCTTTACGTATTTAAATGTTTCTATCATATCTCCTCTGTCTCGTCTTTTTCCAAGCTGTACATGTTAAGATCATTAAGCCTTTCCTGGTAACTTTTCTCCTTCAAGCCATACACCATTTTAGTAGCCCTTCTCTGAACTCTCTCTAAGATGTCTATATCCTTCTGGAGATACGGTCTCCAGTACTGCACACAGTACTCCAAGTGAGGTCTCACCAGTGCTCTGTACAGTGGCATGAGCACTTCCCTTTTCCTACTGCTAATACCTCTCCCTACACAACCAAGCATTCTGCTAGCATTTCCTGCTGCTCTATTACATTGACTACTTACCCTTAGATCCTCTGAAATAATGACCCCTAAATCCCTTTCCTCAGATGTTGAGGTTAGGACTGTATCAAATATTCTATATTCAGCCCTTGGGTTTTTACAGCCCAAGGGGCATTATCTTGCACTTATCCACATTAAAACTCAATTGCCACAACTCCGACCATTTTTTTAGTTTACCTAAATCATTTGTCAATTGGCTGATCCCTCCAGGAACGTCAACCCTGTTGCAAATCTTTGTGTCATCAGCAAAAAGACATACTTTTCCATTAATACCTTCTGCAATATCACTAATAAAAATATTAAAGAGAATGGGTCCAAGTACTGACCCCTGAGGTACCCCACTGGTAACAAGACCTTGCGCCGAATAAACTCCATTTACCACAACCCTCTGTTGTCTGTCACTCAGCCACTGCCTAATCCAGTCAACAATATTGGAATCCAAGCTCAAAGACTGCAATTTATTGATAAGCCTTCTATGCGGAACAGTATCAAAAGCCTTACTGAAACTAAATAAGCAATGTCTACTGCACCACCTGTGTCTATTATTTTTGTTACCCAATCAAAAAAATCAATAAGATTAGTTTGGCATGATCTCCCTGAGGTAAACCCATGTTGTTTCTGATCCTGTAATCTATGTGTTTTTAGATGTTCAACAATCCTTTCCTTTAACATGGTTTCCATTAATTTCCCCACTACTGACGTAAGACTAACTGACCTATAGTTCCCCGATTCCTCCCTACTACCCTTCTTGTAAATGGGCACAACATTTGCTAATTTCCAGTCTTCTGGGACGACTCCCGTTAACAAGGATTGGTTAAATAAATCTGTTAACGGTTTTGCTATTACATCACTGAGCTCTTTTAATAATTTAGGGTGGATCCCATCAGGCCCCATTGACTTATTTGTCTTTACTTTAGACAGCTGCTGTAGAACCTCCTCCTCTGTAAACTGATATGTAAATGTCTCTTTAGTGTTCTCTCCTAACTGAGGTCCCTTTCCTTCCTTTTCTTCTGCAAAGACTGAACAAAAATATTCATTGAGGCAGTCAGCGAGACTTTTATCCTCTTCTACATACTTTCCTTCCTTTGTTTTTAATCTAACTAATCCTTGTTTTACTTTTCTTTTCTCGTTTATGTATCTAAAAAATGTTTTGCCCCCCTTTTTTACTAACTGAGCTATTTTCTCTTCTGCGTGTGCTTTGGAAGCTCTTATAAATTGCTTTGCCTCTTTCTGCCTAATTTTATAGGTTTGCCTATCTTCTTCACTCTGAGTTTTTTTATAATTATTGAATGCTATATTTTTGTTCTTCACTATTTTGGCCACTTCTGCAGAGTACCACAGTGGTTTCTTCCCTTTTTTGTTTTTGCTAACAAGCTGAATGCATTTTCCTGTGGCCTTCAATAATGCTTCCTTTAAATAATCCCATTTCTCCTGGACTCCCTTTAAACTCCTCCATGCACGCGATGAAACCAGTTGGGGGGGGGTGTCAGCCCACTGTGATTGAAGCCCCAGTTTGACACCTAGCTGGGGCAATGGGAAGACGTGCATGGAAGTCTTCCACGCATGGAAGTGAAATTGGAGGACACTCCACACACGTCCTCCACATTCAATTGGTTCAAATAACACTTAATAAATAGAGCCTGGTAAAAGAAGCATTTTTGCAGTTGATACTGTTCACTACCTACAAGGAGGGACCCTTTATTCCTCATATTGCAGACGCTCCTTTCTGATGTTACTTATTCACAGCTTTGGACGTTCTGCTTTTATTCTGTGCAGGGGAGAGCATTGATGTCAGGTTACAGAACAAAGACATTAAAAGGTTAAGCTGCAGAACACAAAATATTCTGTTCTGTATTTTAATTAAAAAGATTTAACCTCTTCACCAACAATATCTAGAGCACATTTGATCTCCAAAGAACCTGCTGGTGCCCCAATATAGAGTATACTCAATCTGGTCTAATTCAGGAGTAATAAGTCCCTAATGTTTCAGCACCTTAAGCACGACAGCTGAGGTGCGGAGACAGTCTAAAATGCTGGAACTCTTAAAAACACAGATCCTCTGCTGTTTCAGCGCGGAGTCCCAGCTGCATAAACCACATCTGCATGTCAAATACAGCTGGGACGGCAAGTGGGAAAATTCCTCAAATATTTCTTATTCTTCCTGTAGAATTCACGAAATGATTTTCAAAAAAACATTGTTTCCTGATAGTTTTAAAATCATTTGGTATGAAAGGGAAGGTAATCATGATGTTGTTTGGAAGCAAATCGAATATATTACTGGTCTAAGAACACTTCTAGAATATGTCTATAATTTCATGTGATTCACATAGAATGTGTGCCAGCGAGGGCGCAGTGCTACTTTGCACTACATTAAAGTAATGCGACTTGAATACAGGGTTGGTAAAAGGTCTACAGGTGAATTGCAGATTTTTTCTATTTATGCCATAAATTTTCAACATTCCATAGAGCTTAAACTTGTGCCATTACACTCAGTGGTTTTTGAAGTGTTACATAAGTAGATGGACAATTGAAATGAATAAAGCGCCATAATTTTTAAGCAACATTCAATATTTAAAATAAAATGACACTAGCCTTATTAAAAGGTCTGTCGGCATTTGCAAAAGGGATTAATTTGTGTGCTAGTAGTATATTACCATTAAATTTTGTATAGCAGATCCTGCAGTGCACCGCAAGGAAAGTGGACAAGAGGATTATGTGCTTGAATGTAAGTGCATTTTAAGAATGTATAATTTCATAACTACAGGGGGCTATAGGACCCCGTACAAGAGCGCACACACAAAACAAAAACACAACCTAATTTGTCTTCTGTAACAGTCCTTTGATGTACTGTGACATTGTGATGATGGGCAGGGTAATAAACCACAGGTTTATTAGCAGGCGAATAGAGAGCGCCCTTTCCCCCCATAGAGTTAACTCACATCGATGCTCGATTAGGACTGCCCTGCCCTTAGAGGAGCTGTGGTTCCCTCTGAGAGGGCAGCCTTTGTGCTGGGTGCAGCAGGGAAGAAAGCTAAATCCTGAAGCTAAAAGGAAAGTTAATTTTGCTTTGCTTATTGGTAAGTGGCTTAACCACCCATTATTATAGGTAGGAATACTAAGGGCCTTATCAGCTACCTACAGCTAAAAGGGGACGCTATGAAGAAAAATAAGCGCCAAGACTCCATAGCAGTGGCTAGGGTACTGGATGCTCGGGGCAGAACGAACAAGCCGTCCCGAGACTCCCCTCCATGGAGGCTTCTGATGCTGGGTCACATGACCAGAAGGATCTCCCGAGATCCTGCAGGTCGGCGGAGTGATCGTGGAGGGAGACTGGGGACTTAATTTCCCCAACCTCACTCTGCTCCCAGCAGCCAGAAGCAGCAGATCAGGCTTACCTCCTAGCCGCTGGGATGAGAGGTATTTGTTTTTGGGGAGGGGGTTTCAGCTGAAGCAGAATGTTAGGTTAACCCAAACCTCAAAAACATTCCCAAATAGTAACCTAACCCTATTTCTAGTTTGTAACCCTAACTCAAGCACAAATAGTAACCTATCCCTACCCTTTAACCCACAACCCTAACACAAGCACAAACAGTAATTTCACACTAGAGCCAAACCTAATTTCTAACCTTACCTCCCAAAAATGACACTCCAATTCGACCACTCCTGAACTGAAGCACCCAAAATGAGCCTGCAACTGAATTGGAACATGCAAGCTAAGCCACGGCCAAACTGAAGCTTTTGCAGCTTATATTTTTGGACTTTTCTTTGGACCAAAAGCTGATAATACCATTTTCACTGATATGTATCAGCATCTGAAATTTCATTGCTTCTCTATTTACAGAAAATAAATCCCATTTAACAGAAGTATCATCCCACTCCTCTACCTTTCCATTATACACAAATTAAACCACATAAACAATGCCCACAGCAGGGGCGGATCCAGACACAGGTTTCAGGGGGGGCACTCCACCAGTTTTGGCTAAGAGCTGGTGTTGGGTTCGTAATGACAGGCAGAGACGCACCTAATCGCAAGCTGTGCTCATTACACTCACTCACCCCAGAAGATTGCACAGGGTCTGTCCTCATGTGGCTCATGAGCCCTGCAAGCCCTTTCCATATGAGGAGCCCAGGGTAACCCCCTCCCAGCACATACCCCTTGAAGCTGTGTAGTGTAGGGTAACCCAGGTGTGGGCTGCCCAGTGCACCCTTTCTATGCTGGCAGGACACACGTGGCACCCCATCTGCGCAGCCCTGTGAACCCTTTCCATACCAGGGGCCCAGGGTACCCCCCCTCCCAGCTCACACATGGATACATTGCCCCCAGCTCACACATGGATACATTTGCCCACAGCTCACACATGGATACATCTGCCCACAGCACACACATGGATACATTTGCCCACAGCACACACATGGATACATTTGCCCACAGCACACACTTGGATACATTTGCCTCCAGCTCACATATGGACACATTGCCCCCAGCTCACACATGGATACATTGCCCAAGGCTCACACATGGATATATTGCCCACAGCTCACACATGGATATATTGCCCACAGCTCACACATGGATATATTGCTCCAGCTCACACATTAAAATATATTGCCCCCAACTCACACATGAAAATATATTGCCCCCAGCTCACACATGGATATATTGCCCCAGCTCACACACGGATATATTGCCCCCAGCTCACACACAGAAATATTGCCCCAGCTCACACGGATATATTGCCACCAGCTCACACGGATCTATTGCCCCCAGCTTACACAGATATATTGGTCCAGCTCACACATGGATATATTGCCCCTACTCACACATGGATATATTGCCCCCTGCTCACATGGATATATTGCCCCCAGCTCACATGGATATATTGCCCCAGCTCACATGGATACATTTGCCCACAGCACACACATGGATACATTTGCCCACAGCTCACACATGGATACATTGCCCCCAGCTCACACATGGATATATTGCTCCAGCTCACACATGGAAATATATTGCCCCAGCTCACACATGGATATATTGCCCCCAGCTCACACATGGAGATATTGCCCCAGCTCACACGGATATATTGCCCCAGCTCACACATGGATATATTGCCCCTGCTCACACATGGATATATTGCCCCCTGTTCACATGGATATATTGCCCCCAGCTCACATGGATACATTGCCCACAGCACACACATGGATACATTTGCCCCCAGCTCACACATGGAAATATGTTGCCCCCAGCTCACACATGATATATTGCCCCAGCTCACATGGATATATTGCTCCAGCTCACACAGATATATTGCTCCAGCTCACACATGGATATATTGCCCCAGCTCACACATGGATAAATTGCCCCTGCTCACACATGGATATATTGCCCTCTGCTCACGCATGGATATATTGCCCCCTGCTCACATGGCTATATTGCCCCCAGCTCACATGGATATATTGCCCACAGCTCACACATGGATATATTTGCCCACAGCACACACATGGATACATTTGCCCACAGCACACACATGGATACATTTGCCCACAGCACACACATCAATACATTTGCCCCCAGCTCACACACGGATACATTGCCCACAGTTCACACATGAATACATTGCCCACAGCTTAAACATGGATACATTGCCCCCAGCTCACACATGGAAATATGTTGCCCCCAGCTCACACATGGATATATTGCCCCAGCTCACACGGATATATTGCTCCAGCTCACACAGATATATTGCTCCAGCTCACACATGGATATATTGCTCCAGCTCACACATGGATAAATTGCCCCTGCTCACACATGGATAAATTGCCCCTGCTCACACATGGATATATTGCCCCCTGCTCACATGGATATATTGCCCCCAGCTCACATAGATACATTTGCCCACAGCTCACACATGGATACATTTGCCCACAGCACACACATGGATACATTTGCCCACAGCTCACACATGGATACATTTGCCCCCAGCTCACACATGGATACATTGCCCCCAGCTCACTCATGGATACATTGCCCCCAGCTCACTCATGGATACATTGCCCACAACTCACACATGGATATATTGCCCACAGCTCACACATGGATATATTGCTCCAGCTCACACATGGAAATATATTGCCCCAGCTCACATATGGAAATATATTGCCCCAGCTCACACATGGATATATTGCCCCCAGCTCACACAGATATATTACTCCAGCTCACACATGGATATATTGCCCCAGCTCACACATGGATATAGTGCCCCCTGCTCACACATGGATATATTGCCCCCTGCTCACATGGATATATTGCCCAGGCTCACATGGATACATTGCCCACATCACACACATGGATACATTTGTCCACAGCACACACATGGATACATTTGCCCACAGCACACACATGAATACATTTGCCCCCAGCTCACACATGGATACATTGCCCACATCTCACACGTGGAAATATATTGCCCCCAGCTCACACGTGGAAATATATTGCCCCCAGCTCACACATGGAAATATATTGCCCCAAGCTCACACATGGAAATATATTGCTCCAGCTCACGCAGATATATTGTTCCAGCTCACACATGGATATATTGCCCCAGCTCACACGGATATATTGCTCCAGCTCACACGGATATATTGCTCCAGCTCACACAGATATATTGCTCCAGCTCACACATGGATATATTGCCCCCAGCTCACACATGGATATATTGCCTCCTGCTCACATGGATATATTGCCCCCAGCTCACATGGATATATTGCCCCAGCTCACACATGGATATATTGCCCCCAGCTCACACATGGATATATTGCTCCAGCTTACACATGGATATATTGCCCCAGCTCACATGGTCCCAAACGGTCTCCTCTCCCCTCTGCCAGGCCCCTCCGAGTGCTTATGTTCCTACAAGCGGCCATCGGCATGAAATGCTCTGCCGCTCATCTGGGAACCATGCAGAAGCCGCAGTCTCGCAAGATCACTTAAGTTCATGTGAACTCTGCAATCTCGTGGCTGGTCAGGTAGATCCCAGGCGAGCTGCCAAGCTTCATGCTGGCGGCCACTCGTAGGAACAGAAGCACTAGGCGGGTAATATTTTCTCAGGGGGAGCAATTGCCCCATCCCCCCGGCCCACAGTGTACCCAGTCTTTCAGAAAGGCAAGATGTGCTGCCCGTAGGACATTATGAGAGCTATCCTCTAAACTCCGAATTTGCCACCGAATGGTGAATTTCATTGCATCTCCAATTATGGGTTAATTTGCATATACACTAAAGCTGTCAATTCGAGAAATACAGGTGAACCTACATCGAAATACTGTGCATTTCACTGAAATTTGGTGCGATTCGGCTGCACCAAAATTGTCGCCAAATAATTTGTCTATTCCCAGAATGCCATATTGCACCAGAATTGTGGTGGAATTACCCAATTTCAGTGTTTCAATGCGACAGGCTTAAACAGGTGAATTGAATATGTTTTAATGTATAGATGTAATAGCTTTGATTTCATTTTAAAAATAATTTTTACAGAAAAAAAAATGTATTAGTCCTTTTTGTATTTTTTCTACTTTTTAAAAGACTTTAACAAATTATTTTAAAAGGATCTATATTAGATTATTTTTTTTGCTAGATTTAACCTATTCGGAGAACAGGAAACTTCCTTTTTTTTCTGTTCACCGGAATTCACGGAGACCAATTCGTCGCTTTTCGCTAACGTCCAATAACTGCTCCGGCAGCCCCAATTTCAGTGAAAACGTTAAACATTCGGTGAACAATGAATGCACCGTATTTATGCTGAAATGCAATCGCTGAAGTGTTTCCCGAAAGGGGCCGAAATGAAAAGCAGCAAAATTTTAATGGAACCACAATTTTGGCACTTTGAAAAACCATCTGTGTAAGGGTCAGCTGAGCTTTCACCTTGCCAGGTTGTCGAGAAGACCAAAACGTCCACAGCCTGCATCCCCCACTCTACGCAAAGACTTTGAGGTCTTTTCTCATCAATGATGCATGGGCTTCAATGGCATCTCTTGAGAATAACATGCAACTGCTTACTGGAAATTAATAGCTCCAATAAATTTTATGGGAACCATTAATAGCCAGAGAAGAATTGGCTTTTCCAGCGCAGTTTGCTCCCATTGACTTGTGAGTGTATTCTGCAAAGAATCCTGGATTTAAGACTCGGGTGTTAAATAATGCAATTTTTTCAATATCACTTAGCCCTTAAAATTTGCTGCAAAAAATTACCTTACCTCTGATCCGACAGTGCAGAGGAAAGTGCAGTCTGCCACCTCTCACAGTATGCAGAACAAATAGTTTGTGGTGTCGTCCTGCAATGCCGGAGTGACCCCGCTTATGAAAGCTCATGAAGAATCGGATCACCTACACTGCGGCTGGCATAGATAAATTCCAAGCTATTCATGCCCTTCTACTGGTACACAGGATTTGTACTGCCTTCTGCCTCTGTATAGCCTGGTGTTGGAAGCAGGACTGACAAATAACGGGGCCCCCTTACTGAGCCACTGGTCTGGGCCCACCATTCCTCAGAAGCCCATTTCAGTAAACCAATTAATAAAACATTTGCCTCTCCTTCCATTTACCTGGTTAGAGTGCTCTTACCGGTCCCAAATGCAATGGCCCACCAGGAAATTTGTTGGTATCTTAATGGGCCGGTCCTGGGTGGCATGGATGGACCCTTAAATCGGTTTCACTTAAGCTGAACAGGGTTTGGCCAGCCACTGGGCAAATGAACATATGGGCTGTCACCCCGATGGCTGCCCTGATTGGAAGACCTCTCTACCAGGGATGCCACTTATCGTGACGAAAATTTGCTATATCTATAAAATTTAATACCCAACAGCCCAACTCCATGACACTGCTCCCGGATGTCTGCGTATTTGGAGCCCATGGCTTACATCTCAATGTGTCCCCCAGTTGCAAACAGCAGGAAATCTCCTAGAGATGTTACACCAACAAAACTGGCCCTCTTTGACCCTCTTTTTGCCTCATTACTGAAACCACATGACGTGTTTAAATGCTTGACGTTGCTTTTACTTTTGTTTTGTCAAGAGCACCCAAATGTACTTTTAGCTTTCCACAGATCCATATTGTGCGACAACCCTGTGCGTCCGTGGTTAACATTTTCTGTAACTTGTAACATTCGCGACTTGTACAGTGTTATTGCTGATGTACTTGTGTTGGCTTGAGAGGGCCTTTGCTCTCGCTCCACATGTGTACGGATCTATGCTAAAAAAAAAAACAAATGTCAAAAATGTGAGAAACCTTTCAATAAACAGATTTTTGAAAATCATTCCAAACTATGATGACTCGAGCCCCTAACATAGCAGCTCGGACGGAATAAAGCAGTTAATAGCGAGCCGGGAATGCATAACGGCTCATGCACAATTAGCGAGTACCCAACAGTTCTGCCAGAGGAGGACCCTGGGTACTCAACCACATATTGGAACATGCCATAGGTATTTTTAGTATGCGATTTGCACTCTGAAACGTTTAAAAGCTAGAAGAACACTGAACCTTATTTGCATAACAGTGAACATGGAAGCTAATCAACTTCAATCAGCATCGACTGAGAAAAACATCTAAAAAAGGCAATTTACTTTCTCTTTTTCCTTGGAGAGAAAGTATTTTGCATGTGCTCAGACAGATCACATGAATTGCTATCTCTTTAAAAACACGACTATATAGAATGCTATGTTTTTTAAGTGACATACATGTCGGACATAAAAAAAGACATTAACATACAACACTTCTGTCAAAGCAGGAACTGGATAATTTGAAATGTGTAAATAAAATAGTCAGTTTTTTTTTAGGTCTGTTTAAAATAAAAACTAAAAACATTTGTATATGTCAGTGACTGCTGCTCAGTGACCGATATATATACTTTTGGCGTTCTATTATTTATATGCTTCTCTTGCATTATTTATTCTCTGAGAAAGGCTGCTTTACAGCAAATCCAAGCTGTATTCCTGTTAAAATATTTTTATGTTGGAATTCGGGAGTGCCTTGTCCGCACACGGGTTTTTTGAGCGTTTGATAGGCCAACAGATACATGTATAGGCAGACAGACACATTCGTAGAAGAACAGATGTGTGTCTATGAAAAATATTCAGTGTTTTGAATGTTGAGGTGGTTTCAGAGCAAGTGGTAAATGCCGTGTGAATCAAGTCTTTTGCCCCAGATATATCCATGAGTACGGCCACAAGGGATATGACAATGAGGCGCACATACACCCATTCTCACATCAAATACAATAAGACACATTCACACAACTCCAACTACACACAGTATCACAAACAACTTTTAAAAAGCGTGGCTGCCCAACTGCCTCTTCTCAAAGGGAGGACAAGGGGGACTCGCTCTGTTGTGAAGCCGCCACGCTTACAGGTGTGTTGGACTCAAGTGCCTTTTCTCACCACTGACACTAGGAGCACATTTGCACAGGTCTGCTCATCTAAGAATACATTTGACACACCAACCCAACATATCTGAGAGTTGAGGAAATGGCTGTTGTGATCCTATTGATGAAAGAAAGCAGAGAGGAACTCACCGATTTAATTTTTCATATCTCTTCCAAACAAGTCTCTTCTAAAACAAACCTCCACAAGCAGAGTAGGTTTGACAAGGCCACATTGTGTTACCAGCACTAAGCTGAACAACAAGGAAGCATAAATCCTATATAATTCAGCTCATATATAGTGCAATACGGCTGAGGAAATTGCCACCTCAGACACTTTAACATGGGAGAGAACCAGAGACCATCCATGTCACCAGTACCCACAGGGGCCGAATGGCAAGAGGATATCATCTTCCATTCGCCACTTAATGACAACACCAAAACATTTATTTTTAGAAATCTAGCTGTGCAGGCTTCGGAAATGGTGGCATCTGTAACAGGAAGCCTATGGAAGGTTCCCATCCTTCCTAGCCCCAGGAACTACAATAACAGGGAGCATACTGGACCAGCTAAAAGAAAATGTTAAGTTACTAACCCAAGTGATCATGACCCTTCTGGGTCAGGAGGTGATGGCTTTGAGAAGTGACTCTGCTGAAGTGCAGGGATGACTCCCAAAGTTGAAAAAACAGGTCCAGGAAGTGGTATCCCCACACTGCCTCAAGTAATAATACCCTAGACACACAGGGAGACCTGATTAATTGATCTCATCTTCTAAATGGATGATGTTGACAATCAGGGTTGTTGGTCTAAAATTAGACAGTGTACTGGACTTCATATGTACTGCTATTTTGGGACTGCCTCCATTAACACCCATAGCCCTGGTTCAAGTTAATAGGGGTGCAGAGGGTGCATGATTTCAACAAAGACAACTTTCACGTAATAATTTGCTGCTAATTGGGGGGACCACCAAATTAAATGGAAGCTGCTAGGACACTGGGCACTATACCATTTGAGGTTAGAGCAGTCATGCCTTTGCCAGGATCTCAAAATACATTTGACACGCAGGGTACCGAGGTATTGACAAGCACTTTAAGATGCAGGTATCCCATATGGATGGGGGCACCATTTGACCTTACATGAACTTCGCGAATCTCTGACCTACCTGTTTGCTGAATCCCCTTCCCACAACCTATGTAAAAGCAACCTCAATGCAGTTGCAGTCTGGTGGAAAAATTACAATTTCTACCAAATATATTCATGTCACAAACCCTTTTCTCTAGAGATTTTAATTATTATTGGAAGGTTATTGAAGCGTTATAGGATCCATGTCACAATGAGTGAAATAATACAAAGATCTCCGAATAACAATTCAAGAACAGCATTTGATCCTTGCCATATGCTAGTCTTGACAACGCAAGTATGGATTTTCATCAGTGACATGGGGGAAAACAGGATCAATAATAAATCAACGGTATGTTTGTAACTGATCTGGAAGTCAGTGATTCCATTGTTCTGCATCGAAATGATTATATGGTGCTAGCAACAAACAATATGTTTGGTGTAATCGTACTGCCAATCTCTCATTCTTTATGAGAATTTATGTTCATCAGAGGTCAGATTTCATGGCATCTTTTTTTATACAGGCAGGGTTATTCAAAGAGCTCCGACTTGCTTGAGAAAGGTAACCGAACGCTGAAAATCAGCGTTCGGTTACCTTTCTTGGCCATTCGCCAAATTCTAGCGAATTGCCTGAACATACGGTGCCTGTTCGAGGGCAGTGAAAACCCCATGAAAAGCACTGCTTCGACTATTCAGAGAACACAAACCAGCAGTAAAGATTCCCGAAATGCCCTGGTATTCGGTGGTTTCATGCGGCAAATTTATTCAGGAGAATCCCATAGGCTTCAATGTTAAAAATATTCCCGTTTTAATTCAATATCTAATAAACCGTTTATTATAAAATTCTGCAGTAAAGAGTCTCTTTATTTATAGATTTTTAGGATATTTTAAGCATTTTTCTGTATTTTTTTTTTTTTTTTTTTTTAAGTTTACTTATTTTTTCGGTAACAGTCCTTTTTCTTATCATTCCCTGGACCTCATGTGCAAATTTCAGACATTTTCGCTCAGTAGTTTCTTTGCAAACAGCGTTTCATTTTCAAACATTCACACAAACTGTTTTGCTAATTTATTCACTGCCTTGTCTGCGGTGTCGGCTTTCTCCAGAGGCTTCGGCTGCGTGTGATCGGCTCCTGCTCGGGTTTTTCGGCGGGTTAATCCAGATGTTTTTGCGGGTTTTCGGCGTCCATTCGGTGGGTTTTGCGGTTCGTTTTCGTCGGGTTTGCGGTAGCTTTTCCCTGCAATTCGGGGACCCTGTGGTGCTTGCTGAATACACCGCAGGGTCACCAAAATGGGATCCGCAAAAGGAACCGAATTGAAGAGAACAAAAAGTCACCGAATGTGCGGTGACTTTTTGCATCTCTTTGAATTACCCTGATAGTTTTTTTAAAAAACAGGCTTGACATAAGACAAATTGTACAACTTTCTGTGCAAAAATGTTTGAACTACTTCTGTTCACTTCCTCAATGTAGATATTAATGTTTTCACCTACAGGGGTGTGGGAAATGAGGCGTACCCAAAGGAAATTAAAAAGTAGGATTTATTTTTCCAAAAAATTAGCATATGTGCCAAAAGAACACGATTTGTGAAAACGGGAGACAATTAAAACCTAAAGGGGCTCTATTCCATAGTTAGTGCTAATGTAATGTCTCGATATGTAATCGTTAAACATCTGGCATCGATATTCTGATCATGACACTACAGCCAGATGAAATGGTTTTGTGTCTCACAGCCTGCGCGAGCTTTGTGTACTTAAGCGTCTCCTGTATTTAACATGGGGAGCGCAATCGATTAGTATCGACAATGAGGTATACAAAGTGCTGGCACAAGTTACCATCGGGCGGCGAAAGCAAAAATTTTACCACCTAAAAGCTGGTGCTCAATGATTCTGCAAATGCAAAATCAGCTAACATGTTCCAGAATCCCTAAATATCCCATACTCGCCTCTCATCCCTCGGTGAAAGGGGTGGTCCAATCCACCTCTTCTCACAGAGAGCAGAGTAAGACTTGGAACAAATAGTTCCTAGTCTCCCTCCACAATCACTCCGCGCCACTGCACGATCTCACAAGAGTGAGGTTGTGCAGTGCTCGTGGCCCGGAAACACCATGGACTCCAGGAGCCGATACAGTAGCGCGTCCGCACCACTGGGAGTGAGTATGAAGGAGGTTAGTGCAGTGTTCCAGGGCAAGGTGCTGAGAGAAAATTCCGGGAAAAGTGCTGAGACGGTAAGGGAAAATCTGGGAGTGCACATTATCCTGCTCCATGTTAGCATCAGGAATGGAATAGGGCCCAAGAATGATTGGTCTAGATCAGTGGTTCCCAACCCTCAGTCCTGTGCTGTTTCTTTCAATGTGTTATAAAATTTTTATTTTTATTTTATGTTGCCGGTATCTTACATGCACATATTTGGTGTTGTAAACGGTCTCCCCCGCCAGCACAGTGTGTTTACAACACTTGTTCCGCACTTTGTGGCATTGAGTATAAAATACAGTGAATTGGTCAGATGTTCAACTCCTACCATTGCATTGTGCGGCATCTATTCATAGGACCAGAACTGAGAATACTTAGCCAGAGGTCAGAGATCTCAAAAACACAGAATCATGAACGTGCTGAGAAGTCACTAGAAACCACAGCAGGGGCACAGAGCTCTGCCACTTGCTGCTATTTAACGCCCTCCTAGGTCTCTCAGTTGCAGTAGAACCAGATGATAGATGATGTCCGGAATGGTACCCTCTCTGCCCAGGAAGCTTAAGAACAGCACCCTTGAGCACTCTTCCAGCCCATAGCCCATCCAATATTGAAGACCTCCACAAGAAAGATGGGATTCAACGATGGACTGGACCTCAAATTCCTCATGCGGACTAAAAATCAGACTGGTATTCATTTCTCAGTACATTCACTAATGTTTTGGAGTATTACCCATGATTGGCTTCCCACATCTGAAAATGCAGGTCTCCTATAACAAACTGCCAGTTATGTGTTTATGCCAACTTTGGTTCCTCACATTTCTGAACTACATGTTCCATGATGCTCAGCAAATCTATGAGCCAACAGAAAAATCCCAAAGATCTGAGAAAAAGATACAAAAAAATGGATTGAACCCTAACTATAGAACACAAAAGCAGAAATTACTAACTTGTTGAAATATCAATTTATTTTTAATCAACTTTAACAAAAATGGATGTAATTATTCTATTTTTGTTAAAATTCTTTTATTTTTAATAACGTTTATATGTATTTTTCAAGATCTACAGTTTATTTTTGCTTTGTTGTTCCACGCTGTGATGGAAACCGCTCTCTTCCGCCTGTCCTGGCTCTCCAGACACCCCCTCGTTGCAGTCAGCCTGGCTACTGGGAACACGGTCCTCAGCTCCTCGAGCAGCTTGACCCGCTTGCTTCTGCCTGCTGGAAGACCTGGGCGGGCTGGCTGGCAAGGATCTGTGCCAGTGCTGGGCCGAAGTTACAGCAGCTTCTAGGTAACGGCAGGCTTTCGATCTCCTAATTTGTAGCCTCGATGTTAGGTCAGTCTTTCAGATGGCTGCTCGGTGCCTTCTGATGTTGAGTGTAGAGCAGTGTTTCCCAAACCTGACTTCAGGACCCTCCGCCTTGCCAAGTTTTCGAGATATCTGAAGCACAGCACAGGTGATATGATTTGCTGCTCAGTGATTGCAGGATTCAGTCTGCATTTCCCCAAGGTTATCTGCCAAATCTGGCCTGGTTGAGGGTCCGGAGGACAGGTTTGAGAAATACTGGTGTAGAGGAATAGTGCAGAGGAATAACACCAGACAAGCTGCATGTATCAGCCAAGAACTATCTGCTTTACTGGGAAAACCATATTTATGTGGTCCAACAGGGATTATTTACATATATCAAACCCCTTAGAAACCCCTGGAATATAATTACACAAACATTGATTTATTGGAACTCTAATTACATTAGATCAGTTATCACACACCTCATTTACATAAAGCAATCTGATCTATTGGAACAATGGATTGTCAGTCAAACACTGTCCCAGATTCATGAATCCTCAAACATGCAAACAGATAAAAAGCATTCTTGCATAATCACTGATCACTCAAACCTAATTACATTCTACACAAAAGAAAGGTCTGCACCTCCAAAACACATCTCTAACTTCACATTCACATACAATGATAAAAGTACATTTAAACTCACACCACGCAATATAAAATGAACAAAGTCTTTCCCAAGGCAATTGTCTGTTTCTTTGGGGGTTTTTCACCATGGGAATAAAAATCTTGGGGTTTGAAATGAAGAGCGCATGTCAGTTCCATGACACAAGCTCAGCCAGTTTTAAGCATTGTGTAAGTCCAACAGACCTGGGTCGCCAAGGTTTGCCGTCACAGATTCCAATTGCCCTCTGCCATGGCAAATTTACAGTCAGCAAATAATCCACACTGAATAACACAATCCCATCTCATTTATGATTATGGCTTGCAATATTGCACACAATTACCTATTCATTTCTGCACAATTCCATGTTTAGTGGTAAAACTCCAAAGCCTTAACCCTGCCAGAACTTTGTATATTTGAATTGTTATTCTGAAACGCTCAGAAAAGGTTCATTACAAATCCTTGATAAAAGTGTAACAATGTTTTACACCTACAGGATCACATTTCCTGGGGTTAGCGCGCAGTACTTCTGTTTTTTTGTTAAGCAAATAAATATATTTCACAGCAGCAGGCACTTTTAAACTGACTGGATGTCAGCTTTACTAAAAGGTTGCGAGAACAAAAACAAAATATATTCCAGCCTAATCATATATCATTTCCTCGGCAAACTGTAGAAGGGGGTAGGCCCTATACTCGCTACAAAAAAATAATTACTGTACCAGAACCTTTATCAGTGTATATTTACATCTCTTGCATCCCTACGCAAATGAGGTTTGATGCCAACACAAACTCTAGCTGAAATAGAGCCCTATGCAAAAAATGTGTCTTGGCTATGGAAAACTGTTGTTTTTGTCATTCTTTGAATTATGTAAAAGATAGGATGGTATACTTTATTTTAGTCTGGCCAAGCAAGACAGGATGCACAGTCATGCAAAATGCAGACTGTCTTGGAAATATGCCTTTTCCTTTACTCCGCACCACTGTACAGTATGATCAATATTTCCGATAATTCGATCAACCTATTATTTGAAACAGCTTATTCCCTGCAAACCATGTAGAATTGTTTTGCCTTGGTAGCTAGTCAGGGTCTTTGACATTCTCAAAAAAACTTAAATTTAATACATATGAATGACGTTAAGGACGAGGATCTTAAAGTGAACTTCACCAAGCCAAGTGATCTTCATGCTACTCACTGGACTGCTTGCACTGTGTACAGACTGTCGTTTTCTTGGCCATTGTCACTTACTTTGATGTTTATTCTTGCCCTTTTGACATTTATAATGTACCTGTTCAGTTTGGCTGTTGACATGTGTTCTGGTGCAAATATTTTGCGAGTGCACAACAGTGGTGGCCCGTCCTTATGGTCAGATGGAGCAGCACCCCATCCCTGTTTGCAATAAATAAAATTAAACTAATTTTTTTGGGATCATTTAACAGGTGTCTCATTGATAAAATGAGTTATGTCCCTTTCAGCAGCTTCCTGACCTCAACTGCTGCTAAGAAAGGTAAAAAATTTAAATAATTTGATAGTCTTAGAAGGAGTCCAGAAATCTGATAAGGACTCTATGGGACAGCTTCATTATCAAGGAAATAAGTGTTTACTTTCCCTGCTGCTGGCTCTTTGAACATTTATGGGCATCTAACAAACCCAGCCAAAGCTATTGAGACTTCAATGGAGATCTTATCTACCTCATACACTAAGCGTGTGCCTAATTACAGAATTACAGAAAATTCACAGAAACATGTGCTAAATAGTAATAGTAAACAGGTTTTTTTTTCTTTCAAACACTGACTTTTTGTATACTCCGTTATTTAGAATAAAATAAGTAGGATCAGGGTTCACCTACATTTAGTAAATAATAAAATCACTCACTTTTTTTTTTTTAGGCTGAATGTTTTATGTATACATTGTGTGGCTAAATTCTGGATTACACTTTTAATTATCAAATTTATCCTCACAATGACCATTTTATTTGCTTCACCAATAGGAATATGTCTGGTTTATTCCCTATATATGGGATCGACCACATATTTTGAAAGCAATAGTGCCATATGGACATGTTCCAATTAATGATTAAAAACATTCATGTTTCCGTGCATGGCCATGTGTATTTGCATACCACGCCTCTTGATATATAAAATTGAGTAGTTGACCGCCCAACTTCATGACTCTTCCCCACTGTCACCGTATCTGGGAACCGTGGCTCGTCTTCCAGCGCGGTCCCGCTCCGCAAGAGGCATATGCACCTCCCCCTGTTTGTGCGAGTACACCCCGAATTATTTGCCCCCTTCTAGCCTCTAGGTGGCTCCTTCCATGCTGTGACCGCGTGAGCCTTTCTGTAGCGTTTCATTTTTGTATTATTTTCTTATCCCATGGCATGATACCCTGGTACCATGTAACCTTGTGGCAATGTTGATCTCTTCCACTGTATTTGTAATCCTGCTGTTGGTCTATGGACCTCCCTTTTCTTTTCAATATATCTCCCATCTCCATCTTTTTAGATGTTTTTCTCAGATTCAAAACTTGTAGCCTGGATCATTTCATCTGCGTATTTAATACACATATCATACACTCTCCTCTTATTTTTGTTATCTTTGTCATTTTGCTTTCCATACATTAGATTAACTTAACCGCCTCCCTTTATTATATCCCCCACTGGATGTCACGTTTTGCTGGGAAGTCAGATTTAATTTTTAAGCGCTCTTGTTGGATCTATTGTACTATCGGACATCTTAATTTCCCCTGTGCATTTAAAGGTTTAAAATGACAGTTCAGGTATTAAAGAGGTTGAACATTAACCCCTTGTGACCCCTCTGTTTTAACCCTTAAGTCTCCTTTAAAAAAAAAGAAACCTTGAAACTTTCAGGCCCAGTGGTTACAAACCAAAACCACATTTTCAGACTGAAACCACTGTAGTATTCCAAAGGACATTAGCGTTTCACGTTTTAGATAAAAAAAAATGTTTATATAAATCTTTATTTTCCAATTTCCATTTCATGGACCTGAAAGGGTTAATCCATCACTGGTCACCCTTTAATTCCAATTTGTATATTCCAAACTTAATTTTGACACAAGGTGACCCATTTTTCATTTACAGTAACTCAAGTCATACTGGGGACAGTCTTGTCACAAGTAGCTGCTCGTTATCGCCCACCTCTGATCGTGCTACTGCTCGCTGTTCTGACATCTTTGGGAGGGCCGGCTCTTTGCAGTTGTGAAGGGCGCAGTGTACCTGGCCCTGTCCTCAGCTCGACCCAGCAGGTGCCCCTGGATGCATCACTTCTGTGTACGGACATGAGTGGAGCGTCATGGGGTTTCACTCCGCAGCGCTAAGGACGCTCCCCTCAAGCACGGTCTTAGTGGCTGCTTGGCACCGATCTGGCTCTGTTTCTGCCACAGCAGGTTGACGTCCTGCATGGTAATTGGGTCCTGCATGACCCCGGCCACTCAAAATGCATGAGCTGGAAATGGCTTTGGATGGTGAGCTTAGTTTTAGAGTGAAAAATGTTGCCTGTAGCTGAAATTTCATTGCAAATCATTCAGTTAAGACTATTTTTTCGAGCTGTAATACAGCTTACAAGATGGAATGAAAACGCTACAAGACTTAACACTACAAATCGATTAATGCCAAACTAGGAGATGGAATCAAGTACCCCTAACAGGCCAGGTTTTAAGGATCACGTTAGGGAAAAGCAGATTGAATCCTGCAATCGCTGAGCAGCAAATCATATCACCTGACCTTGCCGCTGAGGAAGCCGTAAGGTCTGAACGACCTAGGCGAAACGCGTTCGGCTATATTTGCTATTATCCTATTCATTTTAATAAATGTTTTTATTTTCATACTGACTGGCTCTTTATCTACGCTGAACTGGGGATCCATTGAGGCTTTCATGAGAGTTGTGCCCATTTAAAACAATCCTTGGGCCCATTACTTGAGCCTTGGCGGCTCTTCAGCACGTGAGTGGTCTGAGTTTATCTCATTAAAGCGTAATATATGCCTCTGCTGAACTACTCTATGTTGCTATTTTTTTCTCCTTTCTATATGTCCTTTTTGGAAAGCTTTAATCTATTGAAGTGGCTAATGGGTGAGCCCATATGAATCTACCCATAGGCGAAATAGCTCGAGCCGGATGAGGCTCTCCACAGTGTGAGTGTATTGGAATTTTTTATCTGCATATAAACAGTATTATGCTATGTCTGTTTATTCTATTTTTTCGAGGTTTTGACTCTTCATCAGTTGCTGATTCTGTGCCAAATCTGGATAACTGGTAAATAACGTTGATTATTTTAATCTGCTATACACTGGGAAGCGCCGCATCCTTTTTTCTTCACTTTAAATATCACTTGACCTGTTGAGCTGTTCGGTTCGATCGGTTCGGAGTTCGCATCGAACATCGCCTGTTCGCATGTTCGCGAACTACGAACATTTCCGCATGTTCGCCGCGTGTTCGCCCACAATGCACCACAATGCACTTTTCCACTGGCCTGAAGCTTGTAATTGGCTACAGCCTTGCACCTGACCACAGGTCAGGTGCAAGACAGGTTCAAGACTATGCCAATCATGGCTCATAGTCCTGATTGGGCAAATTTTGCCCAATTATGGGCTCACAGAGCTAAGTCCCGCAGCACACTATATAAGGTTTCACACAGCGCTTCAGCACGCATTTGAGAGGAGATTTTTGTTGTGTTAGTGTGTGTTCTCACTGCCAGTCTGTCACCAGCTACTGGGGGGGTGTCATTTCTACAAAATATCTGGGAATTGTTCTAATCTGTGTGTTCTCACTGACACCCAGTATTTTGGAGGTCAGTAATTGCTACAAAATATTTGGGAATTGAGGTTATGTGTGTCTTTTCACTGCCAGTGCCACGCAGTATTTTGGGGGTCAGTAATTTCTACAAAATATTTGGAAATTTAGGTAATCTGTGTCTTGTCACTGCCACCAGCAACTATTTTGGGGGGTCAGTAATTTCTCCAAAATATTTGGGAATTGAGGTAATGTGTGTCTTGTCGGTGCCAGTGCCACGCAGTATTTTGGGGGTCAGTAATTTCTACAAAATATTTTGGAATTGAGGTAATCTGTGTCTTGTCACAGTCAGTGCCACGCAGTATTTTGGGGGTCAGTAATTTCTACAAAATATTTGGGAATTGAGGTGATTTGTGACTTGTCACTGCCACCCAGGATTTTGGGGGTCAGTAATTTCTACAAAATATTTTGGAATTGAGTTAATCTGTGTCTTGTCACTGCCAGTGCCACTCAGTATTTTGGGGGTCAGTAATTTCTACAAAATATTTGGGAATTGTTATAATGCGTGTGTTCTCACTGGCTGCCACTGGCTGTTGGGGGCTTCCAGCCTTTCCGGTGTGCTTGACGGCAGCATGTCTGATGCTGCTCGCTCACCAACGCCCGGTTTAAATTGAAACAGGCAGGGAGGTGGCTGCATGAGGCGCGGCTTGAGAGGGGGGTGCGGACTGGTGAAGGTCTTTTAAAAACCGACAGTTCCTTCCAAGCAGTGCCAGATCGTGGTTATCCATACATGAGCTCCTTGTACCTGAATTCACTCGTGATTTAACCTGTTATTGACCTCTGCTTGTTTTCTGACTATTCTGCCTTCCATTGCCCTAGACTATTTCCTTGCACTATGCTTCTGCACTGATATCGACCCGGCTATTCCATTTGACTATTCTATAATCTGTATTCCTGATTCTGGCTCATCTGACTACCCCCGTGTTGCTGACCTGGTTTTGTATTACGACATTGTCTTTGATTAACTGTTTCTGTCTAGCTAGTATACATATACCTGGCCAATTTTTAAGGACCAGACAGTTAGGGATTCCTTTATGGCTACCCTGTTGGTAGTTTTTGGCTCTGTGGAGTGTTGGGCTTTAAGGACTGCATGGTGGGATCCGGGAACCGTGACAGCCAGAAAGTATTTTGGGGGTCAGTAATTTCTACAAAATATTTGGGAATTGAGGTAATCTGTGTCTTGTCACTGCCACCCAGAATTTTGGGGGGTCAGTAATTTCTCCAAAATATCTGGGAATTGAGGTAATCTGTGTCTTGTCACTGCCACCAAGTATTTTGGGGGTCAGTAATTTCTCCAAAATATGTGGGAATTGTTCTAATCTGTGTCTTGTCACTGCCACCCATCAGGGGGTCTCACTGATTTATAGGAGGTTTCTGAGATTTGTAATCTGTGTCTTCTCACTGCCAGCTATCAGGGGGTCCCACATACTTCTATCAGATTTCTGCGAATTGTAATCTGTGTCTTGACACTGTTGCCAGCTATCAGGGGGTCTTATCAGGGGGTCTCACTGATTTTTAGCAGATTTCTGCGAATTGTAATTTGTGTCTTGTCACTGCCACCCATCAGGGGGTCTCACCGATTTATAGGAGGTTTCTGGGAATTGTAATCTGTGTCTTGTCACTGGTTGCCAGCTATCAGGGTGTCTCACTGAGTTATACCGGAGTTCTGGAAACCTTTAATCTTTATAAACAGAGTTGAATCAGAGTTCTGTATATATTTAATCTATATATCACTCACCATGTCAGAAAGACCAAAAAGGACAGGCAGACGCTCCCAGACACAGATAAGAGGGCAAGCAGCCTCTGTGTCGGGAGGCTGTGCCTCTGGTCGTGGTAGACGTGGTGCATCCTCTGCAGGGGCACACTTGTCCTTTCTAACTGGTGCTGGCCGTCTTAAGCAGCAGCAACATACAGAGGATTTGGTGGATTGGCTAACCAGGCCATCCTCATCCTCCGAGTCCTCTGCCAGCCAGGCTTCTAGTGCTTTACAGTCCACCTCAGCTGCCAAAGCATGTAATGCAGCCTCCATGTCCACAGCTACTCCTGTCGTAGCCTCGCTATCACACACGGAGGAGTCAGCTGAATTGTTTGACTACAATGAGAGTGACATGCTGCTTGAGGATGCACAGCAAGTACAGTGCTCTGATTCAATCTCTGAGGTTGAGGAAGGGAGTATAATCAACCTAGAGGAAGGGGGTGCCAGTGATGACACACAAATAACTGGCATTCATGTTGCCCCAGCAGCTGCAGCATACTGACAAGTTGGCTCCAGTGATGAGGAAATAGGGGGTGATGACAATGATGATGAGGTCACTGACTCCACCTGGGTGCCTGATCGAACAGAGGAGTCAAGTGAGGAGGAGGAGGAGGAGGCACACCAAACATGAGGCACAACATCCTCTATGACCAACCATAGCACTAGCCAGTCCAAGGCATCAGATGTCAGAGCTGCTCAGGTGCAGAGCGCTGTTGTCTCAAAGCACACATCCAGGAACTCTGCTGTCTGGGAGTTCTTTAAGAAATGTGCAGCAGACCCCACCGTTGCTATTTGTAATCTATGTCAGATGAGGCTCAAGCGTGGGAAAGACACCGGACGCTTGGGTACCACGTCCTTGAGGCCACATATGACCACTTGCCATGCATCCCGTTGGCGCAAAACTTTGCGTAGGTCCTCCTCCTCCTCATCTGTCTCTACCCCCACTGTATGCCATGTCATTGCCTGCTACAACCTCCACTGACAGGGATGAAGCTACAGTAATGGATGTACCAGGTCCTTCCTCACAATGTGACAGCATCCCATCAGCTGAAGATTTACTCAATCAGATTACGTTGCCCCAGCTGCTGCAGCATAAGAAAAAATATAGTCCCAACCATCCCCAAGCACCGCGTCTAAATGCCAGCTTAGTAAAATTACTCGCATTGCAGCTGCTGCCTTTCCAGCTGGTGGACTCTGCTCCCTTCCGTGAATTTTCTGAATGTGCTGTACCACAGTGGCATGTTCCAAAACGCCATTACTTTTCACGGAAGGCCATTCCAGCACTATACCAGCACATGGAAGACAATGTTATCGAGTCATTGGGAAAGGCAGTCAGCAGCAAGGTGCATGTGACTTTAGACACGTGGTCCAGCAAGCATGGACAGTGTCGTTACATTTCCTTCACGGCACACTGGGTAACTCTTATTGCAGCTGGGAGGGATCCAAGACGGGGCTCTGTGCTGGAGCTTGTTCATCCACCACGCCTCCAAAAAGCTGCTTGTATGAGGTCTGTCTGCTCCACCACCACCTCTCCCTCTTCCTCCTCCTCCTCCTCCTTCTGTGTCTCTGGCGAAGTGGCAGTTAAACCGATGTCTGACAGGGGCTACGCAATGGCTCAAGCAAAAAGATGCCATACTGTGCTTGAGCTGGTTTGTTTAGGGGACAGGAGCCACACCGGGCCAGAAATTCTGTCAGCTCTGCAGGGGCAGGTGCAGAGATGGTTAACACCACGCTAGCTTCAGCTGGGAATGGTCATCTGGGATAATGGCAGCAACCTTCTCCGCCCTATGCCTGGGTAAGTTGACGCATGTACCATGCCTAGCACACGTCCTAAATCTGGTGATACAGCGTTTCCTAACCAGGTACCCAGGGCTGGCAGAGCTTCTCAGCCAGGCCAGAAAAGTCTGCAGCCACTTCAGACGGTCATTCCCAGCAAGTGTTCGCCTGGCAGAAATTCAAAGAGAATTCCATCTTCCCACAAATCGTCTGATCTGTGAGGTGCCCACCAGGTGGAACTCGACATTAGCAATGCTGCAGCGTCTGCACAAGCAGCAGAGGGCCATCAACGAGTACCTGTGTGAGTATGGCACAAGGACAGGTTCAGGTCAACTTGGTTTTCCCCCCCAGCAGTGGCTGATGATCAAGGATGCATGCACTGTACTGTCACCATTTGAGGAGGCAACGAGGATGGTGAGCAGGGACAGTGCATGCATCAGTGACACAATTCCTTTAGTGTTCCTGCTGGAGCACACTCTGCAGGGAATTATAGATGTGGCTCTAGAGGCAGAGCAGCGGGAGGAAGAGGAGGCCTTCCCTAGCTCTGAAGGCCCCAGTCTTTCCGCAGACAGCATTCCAGCGGGTCCTCCTCAGATCATACAGGAGGAGGATGAGGAGGAGGAGGAATATTTAATTAGTGGGGGCATTAAAGGTGGGTATTCCTCAAGGGAGGGTTTTGTGTGCCCAGAAACACAAGGACTAGTACATGGCTGGGAGGAGGAAGTGCACAATGGGGTCATCCTCCTCATTGACCAGGAAGACTCGGCAGCTAATGCCACCTCCAACCTATGCTGCATGGGCTCCCTAATGATGCAAAGCCTGCTAAAGGACCCCAGGATTCGTGCTATCAAGGAGAGGGATCATTACTGGTTGGCAACCCTTCTTGATCCACGATACAAGGGTAAAGTTGCAGAGCTCATCCTGCCCGCACAGAGGGAGCACAGGATGAAAAAACTTGAGGACGCTCTAAAGCGACACTTGTGTAACACCTTTCCAGGCACTGGTAGGTTACCAAGTGATGACACACGTGCTTCTGAGGCTGCGGATGATCAGAGGAATAGTGGTGAAGGCCAGGGCCGCTTGACTGATGCCTTTTTAATTTTTTTTAGTCCTCGACGCCCAGGGACGTCAAATGTATGCACCCATTGCCAGCGTCTTCACTATATGGCGCGGGACTACCTAGGAGCAAGGGCAGACCTGGATACCTTTCCAGCAGATGATCCACTGGCTTACTGGGTGTTGAGATTGGATCACTGGCCAGAACATAGCCAATATGCTATGCATCTACTAGGTTGCCTTTCATCTAGCATGCTTTCTGAAAGGACATTCAGTGCCGCTGGAGGTTTTGTCACAGACCGGCTGACATTTATAAAAACTAATCAGTCCTGGATCAGCAGCTATCAATCCCCCGATGCTGACGTAACGGAATAGATCGGGGATGTCTTCTGCATTCACAAAACCTCCAGCACTGAACTCTTCCACAATACCACAAAAGGGTTATGGTGTGAAGGCACTTGCTGCCATTAAAGGCACAATACAGTTGTATTCAAAATTATTCAACCCCCAATGCTGTAAAGGGTTTTAGGGAATTTAGTGCTTGTGCACCGATTTTTTTTTCGGTTCGATTCGGTTCGATTTGTTCGGATGTTTAAACTTTTCGATTCGGCTCGTTTCGGGCCGATTTCTGTTTCGATTCGGTTCGGCTCGACTTGTTTTTCGTGTACATTTTTTTTTCGGAATATCGACCATTTTTCGTATTTTCGTGTCACTTTGCTCGTTTTTTGTATCGACTTTTCGGAAATTTTCACTTTTTTCTGAACTTCTGTTCTCCTCGTTTCAAAGTGTCTACGATAATTCTGGCGATTCTATCGTCTTTTTTTTTATTAAATAAAGATCCTTTTTTTCTTATGAATAATTGAATATACATTTCACAACTTTATTTAATCATATTAAAATGGTATGAAAGCCAAGGAACAAAAAAAATGAACAAAACGATTTAAAAAACGCTAAACTGACCCGAATGCCACAAGAAACAAGTGATACGCATTTACAAATACAAAATTTACAGAATCAGCGATATAACTGATAATAGTTAAAAATACGATGTCCAGAATTACCGAAATGGAACCGAAATCACGAATGGAACCAAAATCATAAATAGAGCGAAAATAAATTTCGATTTGACACATTTCAAGTCCATTCGAAAATTCCGAAAATATTTCGTTTCGGCTCGGAAAACTTTTCGGATCAGCCATTTTCGGATCTAAAAATTTTCGGAAAATCGGCCGGATCCGAAAACACGAATTGGGAAATTTCGTGAAAATTCCGAAATTCCGAAACCCGAAACGCACATCCCTAGTGTACATTTGTAATTGTATTCAGAATGAAATCCTACAAGGACTTTTTAAAGAACCATATGCAACTAAAATGACATCAATTGGTTTTGTAATACAGTAGTAAATGTTTCTTTTGTGAATTCTTCATTGACACAATTATTCAACCCCTTAAAGACTACCACTCTGAAGAACAGAGGTTCATTCAAGTGTTTTCAATCAGGTATTGAAAACACCTGTGGATGTCACGGAGCAGCAATAAAGCATAATAAGCACCAATTAGGCAGCTTTAAAATGACTGTGATACTCAGCTCCTTCTAGACATTTACTGGTGTGGTTACAAACATGGTGAAGTCAAGAGAATGGTCCAGGAAGACAAGAGAAGAGGTGATTACTCTTCACAGGAAGGGCAATGGCTATAAGAAGATTGCAAAGATGTTAAACATACCAAGAGAGACCATAGGAAGCATCATTCGCAAATTCAAGGCAAAGGGCACTGTTGAAACACTACCTGGTCGTGGCAGAAAGAAGATGCTGACTTCGACTGCTGTGCGCTACCTGAAGCGTAGAGTGGAGAAAAGTCCCCGTGTGACTGCTGAGGAACTGAGAAAAGATTTGTCAGATGTGGGTACTGAAGTTTCAGCTCAGACAATACGGCGCACACTGCGTAATGAAGACCTCCATGCCAGAACTCCCAGGCGCACCCCCTTGCTGTCTCCAGAGAATAAGAAGAGTCGACTGCAGTATGTCAAAAGTCATGTGGACAAACCACAGAAGTTTTGGGATAGTGTTCTGTGGACTGATGAAACAAAATTAGAACTGTTTGGCCCCATGGATCAACGCTATGTTTGGAGGAGGAGGAAGAGCAAGGCCTATGAAGAAAAGAAAACAGCCCTCTTTATTATCATTCCCTGGACCTCATATGTAAATTTCAGACATTTTCGCTTAGTAGTTTCTTTGCAAACAGTGTTTCACTTTTCAATCATTCATGCAAACTGTTTTCCTAATTTATTCACTGCCTCCTCTGCGGTCTCGGAGGCTGCGATCGGCTCCTGTTCGGGTTTTTCTGTGGTTTTCGGCAGGTTAATCCAGATGTTTTTGCGGGTTTTCGGCTTGCATTCGCTGGGTTTTGCGGTTCGTTTTCATCAGGTTTGCGGCAGCTTTTCCCTGCAATTCGGGGACCCTGTGGTGTCTGCTGAATACACCGCAGGGTCACAAAAATGGGATCGGCAAAACAAACCGAATTGAAGAGAATGAAAAGTCACCGAACGTGCGGTGACTTTTCGAATCTCTTTGAATAACCCTGATAGAATACGGTGTAAAGAGGGCATGACTGACGTCAATTACAAGAAGAAATTGACAAAATCCACCAGGCTGTTAAGAGACTACTTAACGAGTTAGAAATGATGAGCAACAAAAGTAGGTAGTAGTGACTGTCATGAGCTAAGGCAGTCGTTTCATTCATTTGCTCTAATGAATGGAACTGCTCTTCAAAGAGCACCGAAATTCCGGTATGCTTTCATTCCCTGCACTATGGTGGGTCGACTTTGCCGAAGCGCCAGGAAGAAGCTGCTTAACGCATCCAAAAACAGAATCTATTTTAAAAAAATTGCCGTATCGCTTCGGAAAATAGCAGACAAGCCAACGAACGGGTAAGAGCCATTTTTTAAAAATGGCGTCGAAAAAATCCTGAATACATGAAACAGTCTTTTTGCTGCAGGTGAAAAGAAACTGTTGAATAGTAAAAACAGAATATTTTTTACATTAAAACCTATGGGATTCGCCTGTTTAAACCTGTCGAATGAAACCACCGAACATCCGCCAGGCTAATTCACCTCACCCGCCGCTCTGTCTCTGCCGCTCCCCTCTGCGAGTCCCTTCACTGGCTCCCCATCCACTGCAGAATTAAGTTCAAAATCCTTATCCTTACCTACAAAACCCTCACTAACTCAGCTCCCCAATACCTGTTCTCACTAATCACCAAATACACCCCAGCCCGCTCCCTAAGGTCAAACAGTGACCTGCGCCTAGCTTCTCCCCGCATCACCTCTTCCCATGATAGACTGCAGGATTTCTCACGCGCAGCCCCCACTCTCTGGAACGCTCTCCCTCGTGCTGTCAGACTTTCCCCTAACTTCTCTTCCTTCAAACGCTCCCTGAAAACATTCCTATTTAGGGAAGCCTACCACCCAACTCACTGACGCAACCATCAATCACTCTCACCTTACAGTCCTCTCCTCCTGTTTCCAACCCCAACCCTCCCAGATTGTGAGTTCCTACGGGAATAGGGCCCTCATCTCCTCCTGTACTGTTTGTCAAATGTTGTTCAATGTATTGTAACCCTGTCTGTACTGTGCTTATTGTACAGCGCTGCGGAATATGCTGGCGCTTTATAAATAAAGAATAATAATAATAATAATAACATCAGGGCATTTCACGCACATTTTGGTGCTGTTCAGTGTTCTCTGAATAGATTACCCATTACTTCTCTATGGGGAGTCCACTGCCGAAGATCACCGTATTTTGCTGGAAATTTGCAAATATTTGGCAAACTGCCAGCTTTTTGAATTGCCGAATGGCTCTGAAATTGCACTGTACACGGAAATTCACAGTTCAGTGCAATTTCGGAGCCAATTCAGCTCTCTGATCGTATTCTAGTAATGTAGATTGAATAAAAAAAATATAATTGCCGTCAATCTGAACTTTCCACTCTTCCCTCAAATACATTTTAAGGTTTCTATTCCTTTTAGCACGTTAATGCCCAAATGTGAACAATATGAGCTTATAAAATCCCATGATGTCCATATGCTTTAATATGTGACTAAAAACTAAAGCATGATATCAAGGCAAAATTAATTTCAGTCCAGTTAAACATCAGGCTGTTTTTTATTTCCAATGGAAAACTACAAGTGGGACTTCTTAAATACTGATCCAAGTGGCGCCCTCTAATTTTAATGTCCAGAGAGATGATATAGTTAATCTTAGCAAAACGTTAATTGCAGAGAGATCAATCCAGCGAAGGGAGAGAGTGCCAGAACAAATTAAATTATTCATTGCTCAGATCCAGACAAGCTGGAATTTAATGAACTAGGGAAGCTAGCACGAGAACAAGGTGCTTTATTCCAAAGTTCACGCTAACATGGGGATACTAATGGGGGAAAAGCTTCACATGCAGATTTTCCCGTAGCGTCCCCATTTTAACGTGGTATTCCGGGGCAGGAGGTAGTTAAGCACCTTGTCCCAGAACGCAGCACTAACAACTGTGATACTCATGATAGCGCTTCCGCAATTATCACCTCCTGGAGTCCATAGGACTCAATGGAGGGTTGCGCTACCGGTCCACGAGCCCTGCGCAATCTCACTCTCAAGATTGAGCAGTGCCACGGAGTGATAGCCGAGGGAGACTGGGAACTGCCACGGAGTGATCGCCGAGGCAGACTGGGAACTGCCACGTAGGGATCGCTGAGGCAGACTGGGAACTGCCACGGAGTGATCACCGAGGCAGACTGGGGACTGCCACGGAGTGATCGCCGAGGCAGACTGGGGACTGCCACGGAGTGATCGCCGAGGTAGACTGGGGACTGCCACAGAGTGATCGCCGAGGCAGACTGGGAACTGCCACGGAGTGATCGCCGAGGCAGACTGGGAACTGCCACGGAGTGATCGCCGAGGCTGACTGGGGACTGCCACGGAATGATCGCCGAGGCAGACTGGGAACTGTCATGGAGTGATCGCCGAGGCAGACTGGGGACTGCCACGGAGTGATCGCCGAGGCAGACTGGGAACTGCCACGGAGTGATCGCCGAGGCAGACTGGGAACTGTCACGGAGTGAACGCCGAGGCAGACTGGGAACTGCCACGGAGTGATCGCCGAGGCAGACTGGGAACTGCCACGGAGTGATCGCCGAGGCAGACTGGGAACTGCCACGGAGTGATCGTCGAGGCAGACTGAGAACTGCCACGGAGTGATCGTCGAGGCAGACTGGGAACTGCCACGGAGTGATCGCCGAGGCAGACTGGGAACTGCCACGGAGTGATCGCCGAGGCAGACTGGGAACTGTCATGGAGTGATCGCCAAGGAAGACTGGGAACTGCCATGGAGTGATCGCCGAGGCAGACTGGCTCGTGACCAGAAGAACCGGAGGATTGGGCCACTCTCCTCCGGGCCATGGGGTGAGAGGTTAGTAAGAGATCTAATGAGAGAGGGGGGGTTTAGGGGGTGTTAAATGATTTTGCATTTACAGAATCATTTAGCACCAGCTTTTACAAAGTGCTAAAAATTTGGGCCTGTGCATCCCTGTGGTAATTAGCGCTTGCACTTTGTATTACCTTACTCATCGAAATGTAATGCTAATGTACGTTTGCACTCCCCATGTTAAATATAGGATTTGGAAAGTACAAATATTTATTGATATTACTTTATTTCCCTTTTTTAACCCCCCCCCCCAAAAAAAAACAAAAAAACGCAAAACCCTTTCCAGTGCAAGTGCAAATATTGCTTTGTTTCATCTTGTAACCAAGTCAAAGTTACTATTGATAAACTTGGGGCTCCATTTCCACGGAGCGGGTGACAGGGAGCCGCTGATGGAACAAAAATAATTTCACACCAACATTAAACATATTGCTAAAACAGTCTGTGCTAGGAAGTCTTTGAAAAAAATTTCAATATTTCAAGTGCCAGCTCTGTAAGTATAAACTATTCACACCTGAAAAATAAACAAAAATATTATTTGCAGGATGTGACTGACCAGCCTAGCCTGGCTGTAACTGAAACTGAACGGGAATCGCTCACCTTGTGGAATAACATTTCAGTTTAATGTGCTGGACCCTGTATCATGTGAATATTCAGGCCAAGTTAAATGGTTCAAGTAATTACATTTTGAATTGCATTTAATAAGTGTTCCGTGGACGCCAACTGTAATAAAATGGGCATGCTTACGGGTCTAACCCTCTATACATTATGGCTCAGTAAAGAGTCAAGCAATTTCATAGGCAGATTTTCTAGAGTAAATAAGATGAGAGAATGCAGACAAAACAATTAGCTTTTTAATAATCCCTGCACCTGATATCACTTAAAGGGTCACTACCACCAAAAAATGAAATATCCTTACTGTGTTTATGTTATGTTGCTGATATCTTAGATGGGATTTATTCTCATTTAGTTTAAAAAAATAAAAAATACTGTCACTGGGTGCATCCATTGCTGTAAACTGTCCCCTCCCTCCACAATATCTTTCCATTACTTGCTCTCCACTTTGTGACATTGAGCATAGTATAGAGTCTATGGGTCAGGCAGCCGACTCACATTGTATTACGTAAAATGTACTCAAAGGATCACCAGGGGGTAGATTATTAGTTTTTTAAGCTCCCTGCCTTATCTCATTCAGCTGCCAGCTTTTATCTCAGGTAGCCTGGAGAACACAATAGTCCCCCTGCAGCCTTATTTAAACATTCACTCCATTGACTGTTTATTTGAAAGCTAATCCACAGCTGTAAAGTAGAACGTTTACACAGATGTTTGTAAATGTTGCATCATGGGAAAAATCCACAACATGGAAACAGGATAAAAAATAACTTTATATTTCCTTTATACATGCAATTATTTCAAAGAAAAAAGTCGGCAGCATGTGATTTATAAAGTGGTTTTGTTTGTAATGCAAAAATAATCAAACTACAGCTTACGGTAATGGTAGTGTCCCTTAACCTCTTCACTGTGAAGGACGTGCTCAGCGTTTGGAAGACGCACTGAGTGCGTCCCTTGTT
Organism: Leptobrachium leishanense; assembly: GCA_009667805.1. Taxonomy (NCBI): domain Eukaryota; kingdom Metazoa; phylum Chordata; class Amphibia; order Anura; family Megophryidae; genus Leptobrachium; species Leptobrachium leishanense. Next base: position 28,906,219 of record CM019075.1, on the reverse strand, counting down.
TGTAGCGGTTATCAGCCGGTATTTCGGCTGATCGCTGCGGTTCAACGGTGCAGTCTGACATCTTGGATCTTAGCCCTGCTTCTGGGATCCTGGCCAGCATCATAGCGCCGGGCGCGACGACGTCTATTTCAGGCACCCCTCCCCGCCAGATCAGAGAAAGTGCCTGAAGGGGGGGCAATCCTTTGGACCCCTCTCCATCAGTAAGGGCCACAGAACAAAGGCAGGAACTGCTTGGAAGGGCGAGAAAGGGGGATTTGTGAGGGTTCTGTGAGGCACAGTCTGCCCTTCCCGGCGGTGCCTGCCTTTATCCCCTCTTGGGGCCTGGATCGCGATTTGGCACCAAACCGCGGTCCTCTCCTGGAGGTAGCCACCATCTTGGATGTTGGCCAAGCCTCCAGCATCTCCCCTCGTCCACCGATGTCATCAAACACATATGTGATGACGTCAGTTAGGGAGTTAACCCCCAGCTGCCACCTATGGTGGAGATGGGGGGGTCCAATGGCCCTCCCGATTCGTGGCAGCTGGGGGTTAATGTTTGGTATGAATTGAAAGGCCGGAGAAAGTTAAGTAAAAAATAAAAATAAACCTTTTTTTTTGTATTTTTTATTAATACAGCATTGTTCACATTTCATTTAATAATGGGCCGTCTACGTAGCTTCCGCTGTGAGCAGGGCCGTCTACGCGGCTTCCGCCATGCGTAGGGCCGTCTACGCAGCTTCCGCCGTGCGCAGGGCCGTCTATAGGGATTCCACTGTGCGCAGAGCCGTCTATAGGGATTCCACTGTGTACAGAGAGTACATAAAGTATAAATGAGCAGGTGTGACAATGTGACAAAGGGGATGATTCAAAAGAGCAGAGATTCAGCGCCTGTGAGAACAGCCGTCACCTTCAATTTATTAGCACCTAAATAGTTAAAAGTTTGTTTGTTCAAAGCTAAATTTCGTTTATACAATTTATGTCTGTATGATCCCTGTATTATGTTTCCCCTCACAAATTCCCTGCACCAAACGCACCTGTAATCCCTCACAATTTAATACCACCTAAATTGCCCAGTTTGCGTTCACCCAAGTGTATAATTCGTTTGTACAATTTGTGCTTGTATGGCCCTAATGTTTATTAAGTTCTTTGCCACCCCTGCCTTGCCCAGCCATCGTGGTTTATCTGCCCAGGGCAACCCTGATACAGCTGCCACCGGCCGAGACCAAGCACAGCCGACATTTCTTACACCCTGCACCGCTCAGCCCCTGTACATGCCACCAGAGTACTTTTTGGTCAGAAGGGCCCTGAGAACATGGTGCCACTGTGAGGCGAGTTCCAAAGGGGAGCGCCACCAAGATCACCCCTCAATCAGCTGCTACACTCAGGTCGGGCTTCCCAGCCGCAGAGGAGATCCGGCGCCGGAATCAGCGCTCGCACTCTGGGGGGTGGAATTTCCCAGGCAAGGAACAGCACAGGGCGGGCCAGACAGTGGCACCAGGAGCTGAAGGCCGGGTCAGCCCATGTTAAGGATACGAAAAGGGCTCGGGCTAGAGGCAGTGGCAAAACTGGCGCCAGGATGTCTGAGGGCGGGCATAGGAGAGAACAATGAGACTGTACCGTATAAATGTACCGTGTCTGTGCTGTTCTAAATAAACCAACCTGCTTAACCTGTACTATGCCTCGACGAGTATTTGGGAAGAGGGACTATCTGCTAGGTATTCCTTCCTGGCTGACTCGCTAGATTCCAGCAAGGGACCCGATGACGGCTCGCTACCGCTGCTCACTGCACAGCAACCCCGGCACCTATGGCTGATCTACTCCCTCCGAGTAGCGGCGTCCGTCACAGCGCCATTTTGCTTGGACCCAAGCACCAGATACTTTAGAAACAAAGCAACGTCCCTGCCGGTCAGATTATGATTCTGTACGAATTTACCTGCAATAAAATAAGGGGGTATAACCGATTTGTAATTTTTTTTAACTTTGAGAGTATGGGGTTGGTGACCTCTGTTTTATGGACATGACCCTTTGGTAGCATTGAGATCCAGGGAGGATTTGCCCCCCTCCCCATTCCCATTTTAAGGGATAGAGGGGTCCTTTGGTGGTTTTAAACTTTTGTATCTCTAGCTCCATACACCCTACTTGGTTGTGTGAGGTATCACTGGAAAGGCCAGTGTCATTGAATTTTGGTTAAAATTGCATATTCTCTGAAAAATGCAGTAACAGATTTGAGGGGATGTGGGTTCAAAATAAAAAAGAACCCTGTCAAATATGTAACCACAAATGATTGGATAATGTGGTGAAATTGTTAGGTTTTATACATGTTGCTGGGCTGGATACATTTGGTGGTTGCAGCCGCCCCATCGGGGAATAGGAGCGTCCCCACCCCTCCTGTACTATGAATGTGGGAAACTTATTGAAATCTGCATATAAATTTTTAAAAAAATGGAAATATTTTGTCATGGCATTCTGATGTGATGTGACATATACATGTGCCAGAATGCAGCCTGAGGAACATTGTCTGGTGTCACCTGAACTGCAGAAGGACAGACCCCGTGCAGCAATGCCCTGGGGAAAGGGAGTGTGATGAATGCAGCTTGTGAATTGTCACGACTCTGCCCATCACTGTTACTGCGAACTGAACACCAGCTCTTAGCCAAAATGGTATAGTTCCCCTCCCAAAACATGTGCCTAGATCCGAACCTGCTTGGTAGGGTGTACAGTAGATACAGAGACAAATGCAGCCACAAAATCCCAGCCTCTCCCACATGCAAAACAAACAGCCTTACCTAGAATGGGAAAAATCCTTGAAACAGTAACGTGCAGGATTAAAGATTTATCGCTGCAAGTGACTGCGTTCTTTCAGAACAGGCAAGACTGGATAGTTTACTCTCATGCCCTGAAGTATATTCTTTAGTTTGACAACTCTAGACTCTGGAGTTCCCCTTTCCCAAATATTCCTGTAGGCAAAAAGGCTGTGAGATTTTAAAGTGTATACACACACTCATTATTTACAGTTATAATATTATATTATTATTAATAATAATAATAATAAGTACGTGCACACCATTTACAGACTTGACGGTTTTATTTTGATACACGGAGATCAAGAGATATATATCTATATATATACACACATATACATACCATGTACCAGCACTCCTGAATTATAATTAAATGCCCGTCGCCCGGGTGCCAAAATCTGAGGGAAATCTATAAATGGCAAAAATCTGGACGCAATCCGGGACTTAAAATGAAGTTTATTATCAAACCATAAAAAGCAGACGTTTCGGCCCCACACCGGGCATTTATCAAGGAGATAGAGATATGAACTTGCCACCGTACGGTGCAATTTTGTGGCAGTTTGTCTATTCGCCAAATATAGGTGAAGCTGCAGGGAAATACGGTGCAATTCACTGCAATTCTGAGATCGTCGGCGGTAGCGAAATTGTCCCATAGAGAAGTAATGGTTCATCTATTCAGAGAACATCCAACTGTACCGAAAGGTCAGTGAAATGTCCTGATTTTCAGTGGTTCAGTTTGACCGGTTGAAATTTATTTTCAGCATAGCGTCTTTTTTTTATTATGTGGGTCACCTATTTGCATTTTTTTATTATATATTTTTTTATTATATTTTTTTTAGAAAGTTTCGATTAGTTTTTTTTTAAAGCATTTTTATTCCGTAACAGACTTTTATTGCTCACATTTTAATGCATTTTTATTGGTTTAAACACCTGTTTTTTTTTTTCTGCAGTTTGGCGATCTTTGGCGACTCCATCTTCAGAGCACAATTCGGTGACCCTGCGGTGGAATAGTGAATTCACCGAAGCGCACAGAACTAGAAAGCACCAAAATTTTGCTTAAATTTCAGTGCTTTCTGAATAACCCCTTTCGAAGTCTGTCCGAGTGTCTATATTTTATAGAATTTAAAAGCTAAACTATGTAAAAAGGAGTCTGGGTTGTTGTAAGATTGTGCCCATCATGTAGAATCCTTTGGGCAACTGTCAACATGCATCATTGCCCTCTTGCTATTGTAAAACAAGAAAGCACCCATTAGCACTCCAGAACAATGTCAAAAAACATTGCTTATGATCAGTGCATCAGAGGTTTAAACTTTTGTAAGCAATTGTATCACTTGTAAGCATTACTCCGAGACGAGAGGCAACCTCTTAGGCTAGGGTCAGACTAGCGCAGTTTTAACGTGCGTTTAGCCGCACGAAATCACGGCCGTACTAGCAGCAAATGACGTCCAATGCCGGGGAACATACGACGAACGGCCGCACGAACGTTCGTCCGCGCAACGCAAGTGGCCAACGAACGCATTTTTTCGAGAACGTCAAACCGCTACTACTGACGTACAGAGTGCGCTGCGGCCGCATAGCGGCGTGTGTGTGTGATTAGGAGACGTCAGACGCTGCTAATGTCCGGCTAACATAACGTCCAGACTCAAAAAGTGTTTTATTGATGATCCGTACAAAATCACGGACGAAAAGGCGCATAGTATGACCGCTATCGCGTATTCCGGGGGAAAATACGTACGTTCGTTCGACCGAACTTTTTCACGGACGACGTGAAAAATGCGTTCGTCTGACCCTAGCCTTACCCTGCGTTAAACAGGTGCTACCCAGACATAACATCTGAAATCACGAGTCAGAAAAGCTAATTTAAAGCAAAAACACCATGGACAGCATTACTTTAGCTCATGTGTTCGGCACTTAAATTCCAGTAAAGCAGGGGGAGTCAGCGTCCCTGCCCCCCCACCCCCCGATATTTTGAATCTACATTCGACATAAAGTTCACTCTTTAACCAACAGGCTGAAGAGCGCGCACTGCAAGCCTCCCCGTCTAAGCGCGTTTGACGAGGCTGCAAAGCGCGATCCTCCATAGGAGGATTGAGCCTTGAAGCACTGAGCGCACCATCTGCGCTCAGTGAGGTGGCCAGACTGGTGTCAGAGTGGAAGGAGCATCCACTCTCACAGATGTTCCTTCCACTCTGCAAAACGCTCGTCTGACCCAGGCCTTAGGGACTGGGAGAGATGCAACAACAGTGCCTCTTCTGAGGTTGTGTGTGTGCTGTGTGCACTGCCTGAGCTGAGGGAAGAGTTGCAAATCCACTTAAAGAGCAGATATCCCATGAGAATATTGACACCTTCACGATGTGGATAGTAGCGTAAAAAAATTTTTTTGCACGAATAACATTTTATATTAAAAAAGTTGTTGATGCAACTAGCATCCAAAATTTCCAGGGAAACTGTCCATAATTGGCGCAGGCTTACCTGACATCAAAAATTTATCAAATGTGATGCTAGTACATGAAAAACAACGCTACCATAATTAGCACGAGAAGAATAATGAGAGACCCCTTTATTTTTCTGCTGATGTGGCTCCCTGGTGTACATTAAAGGGACATGCATGCTTTGTTAGTGTGCTTTTAGAAACCTAGAAACATAGAAAATGTCGGCAGATAAGAACCTTTCGGCCCATCTAGTCTGCCCAATTACATGGATACTTTACTTGGATTTATCTTTTGTTTAGGATAGCCTTATGCCTATCCCATGCTTGCTTAAATTCAATTACTGTTTTGGCCTCTACCATGGCTGATGGGGGTTGTTTCACGTGCTGTTGAGGGGGGGGGGAATTCTCCAGTGAGATCAGGGTGTCTTATCGTTTCGGTGGTCCCACGCGTTATTGTGGAGGGGTCTCCGGTGTGGGGGCGTTCTTACCTCTCCTCGCAGTCCCGGCACTTAATGACGATGGACACCACTTTGCAGAAGAGTTCCTCGGCCATGCTAGATGCCGCCGGTCCGGCCGCTCACTCCAGCTCCTCTAGCACATCCCGTGTGATTCCAGCAGAGCCGCGCCTGGAGCCACCTGGGAAGTGGGAGGGGCAGGTGCGGAGCCGCGTTAAGGGGTCAGCGGGGGAGCCCGGGACCCAGAGAACCGGCTGCAAAGAAAAATAAAGTTGCAAGCCCCCGCAGAGCGTTCATTCATTGCACGGCTCGAACCGTGGGAAGAACTCGGTGGTGGCAGCGGCAGCAGCGACGAGGCGGGCCGCACCTTGCGCTCCCTGACCCTCCCCTTCACTACTGGCATGCTATGTCTGTTGAATGAGCCAGTAGTCTCATTCAGCAAGTAAATATATAGGTGGTTGAGAGGAGGCGGGAAATATACAGGAAGTGGGAGCTGAAGGAACACCCCTAGCTGAGGGGCGTGGCCAGAGAAGATGGAATGACAGTTTAAAGATAATAACTTTTTACATATTCTTAAAACTTGATTTATTCTAGTTTGTCTATTGGTATAAAGGTGTCTTTTTTTTATTAGACAGTCATATATTCAAAACAAGTACAGTGAGCTATTACATGATAATGTGCTGTTCGGCTCGAGACAGTATTCAGTAACTATTGACACAACCTGGTGTTAAGGAATTTCCCTTCCAAAAATTCTTTAAAAAAAACCTACCAATTTAAAAAGTATTTAACCACTTCAATGCTAAGGACGCGCTCAGCGCGTCCTCAGCATTGCCGCTGGTATGCGGAGGACGCGCTGAGCGCGTCCTCGCATTGGGGTCAGCGTTCGGCCGGGTTCCGGCCGATCGCTGGCCCCTCCGGTGCGGGCTGACATCCTGGATGTCAGCCCGGCATCCGGAGCAGTGGCCGCCATTATTATGTGTCATCGCGCCCCCGCGATGACACATAATTCAGGCGCCCCCCCCGCATGTGCGGAGGAGGCGCCTGAAAGGGAGGGGGGGGAGGTCCTTCGGACCTCTCTCCCTCCCGATCGGCGGCTCACAGGGGCTTAACCCAGGCATCATTTGGAAGGGCACAGCCTGCCCTTCCAAATGATGCCTGGCATTAACCCCTGGGGAGCTGGATCGCAAATCGGCGCTGAAAAGCGCCGATTTGCGATCCTTCCCGGGAGCTGGCCGACATCTTGGATGTCGGCCAAGCTTCGGGAACTCCCCCAGAGGACTGGCGTCATCGTGCGTAGCACGATGACGCCAGTCCTAGCATTAACCCCTAACTGCCACGAACTGTGGAGATAGGGAGTTCCAATGAACTCCCTATCTCCCGATCCGTGGCAGTTAGGGGTTAAATTTTGATATCGTTGGATCGGCCAGAGCATGGCCGTTCCAACGATACCAAACATGAAAGTTAAAAAAATTGTAAAAAAAAAAAAAAAAGAAAAATAAAAATAAAAAAAATTAAAAAAAAAAATAAAAAAAAAAAAAATAAACACTTTTTTTTTTTTTTTTTTGTTTTGTTAATGCAGCAATATTGTTCCCATTTCAATTATAATGTGAACAATGATGCTGCATTAACGATTTTTGTATGCGGTGCGTTTGTTAAAAATGGTGTCATTTTCCCCAAAAAAAAATGTAACGAGACCCCATCTCTAATTTTTTTAACAAGCGCACCCCATACAAAATATAACCGCAATTGCTCGCATGTTAAAATGTGGAAAAAAACACTTTACACGCTGTAAATTATTGAAAATACATATTTTATTGCATTTTTTGTTATAATATACAAACATGACATAACGTATACATATAATAATGACATATTATGAATCTACCGAGTCTGACGGAAAGAACGATATATAATATGTCGATGTCATATACTAAAATAAGCCTTCAAAACACGTTTAAACATGATGCGCAAAACAGGTAAAAAATGACCTCAGCACAGGGGCGGGAAAAGCCTCAGCAGCGAAAGGGTTAAACGCATGACATGTCAGACATTATGTAGACTACTAAGAGAGCTATAACATTTTACTATCGCACACTGTATCATGTACAGATTGCAAGAATGTCTGTATCTAAGAATGCAGCAAAAGCAGGGCTGATTTCTGTGTCTTTTTGTGTGTTTTCTTACAGATTTTGTATTTCGCAGCCTGGCCAAGATGCACAATAATTTTAGCCATTTCTGGTAAATTGGTGGAGATCAACAGCTGGAAGAGTGAGGTTTAGTGTAGGAGTCATCTAAACATTTTCCCATGAAATTGAAAGGAAAGCTTATACTTGAATGGTCATTAGTATAAACCTCTGTCATGTATACGTTTGCATATTACTATTCTTTATATAGCACACACATATTCCGCAGAACAATGGATACAATATAGACGTGTTATGGGTGCATGGAGACGGAACAATATTTTAACAAAGAGGAGGTAACAACAAGGGCCTTATTCCTGTTGGAATTTACAATCTAGAAGAGTTGGAGGGCAAGAACCAGGAGGAGATGACTGTAAGGTGAGAGTGATGGACTGGTTGGGGCAGTGAAGTGTATTCGTGAGTCGGGTGGTAGGCTTGCCTGAACAGGAATGTCTTAAGGGAGTGTTTGAAGGGAAATAAGGGGAAAGTCTGACCGTACGATGTACAGCGTTCCAGAGGATGGGAGCTGCGCGTGAGAAACCCTGCAGTCTATCATGGGAGGAGGTGATGCAGGGGGGGGAAGCTAGGCACAGGTCACTGTTTGATCTTAGGGAGCGGGCTGGGTTGTATTTAGTGAATAAATGAGGACAGGTAGTGGGGAGTCAAGATAGTAAGAGCTTTGTAGGTCAGGGTGAGGATATTTACTTTAATTCTGCAGTGGATGGGGAACTAGTGAAGGGATTCGCAGAGAGGAGAGAGAGTGGCAGGTGAGGTGAATAAGCCTGGCAGAGGCATTCAGAATGGTCTGTAGGGGGGAGAGAGGGGGACACCAGTAATGGGATATAGAGCATAGTGGACTGATTTTTTTTGTCATGGCATTCGTGAAAAAGGAGAAAGCAATACACGTTCCACTTGTTGTTCAATGTGCTTAAGACCAAGATGAACATTCTGTAGGATATTTCCCCTTTAAGAATAACCACAATGAGCCCAAGAACACAATGTTCCTGCTAAAAATTATACAAATATTACAATTCAAACCCCAGCTATGGAAATTGTGGCAGATGAAGAGCCAGGATAAACAAGCAGTGTATATGAAGTCTGCTCGCTTATCTGTTAGAAAATTTGAACCCTTTTCTCTTCGTAATATCTCGTTCCATTATTTGAAATGTACTTGTTAACAAGCAGAACACATTAAGATTTCACAGCTACAGCCTCCTAGCTCCTACAGCACAATATGGTACATTCAGTGCAATTAGTCACATAATAGGTTACATCAAGCACCAGGCACTCCTTCAATGTGTAGAATAATGAAGAGCGTGTATTAGCTTAAAAACATCCACGCAGGCTTTCCATAATGGAAACATGGAACATTATGTAGCAATGAAGGCGTTCTGGGCCAGATTTAAATATTAGACACCCCTCTAGTCCCCAAAAAAGAAAAAAAAATTAAATAACACTACACTACTAGAAAAGCATTGGATCATGTCTCTGGACCGAACAAGGTTAATGTTAAACACAGACATACCTTATACAATCTATAAAATAAATCTATGTATTGCGGGGAAGGTAATTTACCCATATCATGTAACTCCATCAACCAGCGGGAGAAAATCTAATATAGGTTGTAGAAAATATAGGTAACTTCGTTTTTAAGTAAACATGGTTGAACCCATGGGATAATCAGCGAAGTTCCGCAAAAATAGCTCAGCTAGAAAAACACAGCAAAGTTTATTTTAGCGCAAGTTTTACAAGTGGGTTATCGGTTTACAGCAATATGCGGAAATGTGACATTTACAGAAGTACTGGGGCGACGTGAAAAAAGTGCATGTGACAAAATGCAAAGCAGTCTACACACTTAAATCTCACATGATTATTTGATGAATAGTGTGATATGTGTCAAAAGATAACATTTTATACACAAACTTCAGTGAACGCAACCTAAACATGCATTTGAAGGCTTAAAATACTAGGTTTTAAATGTGTGGTTAGGAGATGTTACAACACGTTACATAAGCCTGCCACAACATCAATGTACCCCATCGTAGCAGGTCCCATCTATAGTAACCTAATGTGTAGTCTTGTAAGATTAACCCATTGGGGACATCAATCCACCTGGTGCCCTCTTTAAAATTTGTGATTGCATCTTGTAATTATATCCACCTCTATTTCCCATTCATGCTACCAAAACAGCTGATACATTGAGACATGGACTCTATGAGACCACTGAACATATCCTGGAGTGTCTGACTACAAGACATTAGCACGAGATTCTTTAAATTCTGCAAGTTGTGAGGCGGGGCATCCATAGATCGTATTTGGCGTTACAGCACATCTCACAGATGCTCAGACCGAGATCTGGGGAATCTGGAGGCCAAGGCGACACCATGAAATCTGTCAGTTTCGTCACACCATTCCTGGACAGTTTTTGCTGTGAAGCCGGCGGGCATTATCCTGCTGAAAGAGGCCAATGCCATCAGCGAGCATCATAGCCATGAAGGGGTGTACGTGGTATTCAACAATCTAGGTAGGCGGTACTTGTCAAGTGTGTCCGGACACCTTTCGATCATGGCCAGCATTTAGTTTTTCAGCAATTTGAGCTGCAGTAGCTCTTCTTTATGATTGGACCAGACAGGCTAGCCTTCACGCCCAACATGCATTAATGAGCCTTGAGCACCCGTAACCCTGACTATGGTTGTCCTTCCTTCCACCACTTTTAGTAGGTACTAACCACTGCATGCCTGGAACACCCCCACAAAACTTGGCGATTGGGAGATGCTTTGACCCAGTCATCTAGCCACTACTATTCAGCCCATTTCAGAGTCTGACTCCTTCCCACTTTCCGGTTTCCACCATATGAAAATCAAGAACTTACTATTCACTTCCTGCTTAATATATCCAGGGTACAAGTCCTGCAGGAACGCTTGGGAGCGCCGTTCCCTCACTATTTTAACACGAGGAACTCCATTCCCTTCTGGCTGAAATACTGGGAAGCTGCAATACCTTTCTATATAGACACAATTTTATAAAACCCGTCTATATTTAAGGGTTTTTCCTGGATTTAAGCACATTGGGACGGCATGGGAATGACAGTTTCTCAGTGTTTGCCAGAGGAATGGCATTGTCATACATAAAGAAGTGATGCAGCTGCTGTGCCAACCAGTAATCTGTAAGACCGGAATGGACAGAGATCTTGGCGAGTTCCCATGATTATTTTTTTAGGAGTTGACCCCTGAATATATCCTACTCCTTGACCATTACCAGGTACCATTTTAAGCATAAGGTTTAAGCACTTCACCTCTGAGGTTTTAATGTTTTGACAGATCCGTATCCACACACATTAAACATAAATATGCCCCCTAGTGACTACAATAAACAAGGCATTAAATATCACATAAAAACAATGTTTCCGTCCCAAAGAGAATCTTCCTGATTTTCAAAGACCCTTTGAAATTGAAATTTTATATATATATATATATATATATAAATATATATAAAAAGATATCTGCTGGGCCATCTTCAGAGAGGTCACAGATCACCAGATGGAACGTGTTTAGGCAGTACTCTGTGAAACTTCCATTATTTATCCAGAGCAATAACAACTTTAACCAAATACCAAAAAAAAGGCAATTCAGGAACTGTCACTTGTGCGATCAGATGTTATTGTCCCCTTTAGAATCGCCCTGGAATATTTCCCAGGATATTTTGTTAAAGCGCTTTGATGAATGAGAGGATGTTCCACAGACTGTAAGAGACAAAGATGCCGAGGGAAGATGGAGAATGACAGAAGGGTTCTCGCATCTGACAGTCATGGTAACATTTGAAAAAAAAAAAAAAAAAAGCTACTTCGGAAGAACATAAGGGGGAAGCCATGTAGCGGAAGGTTCACAGAATCAAAAGGGTTCTGTCGTACGAGTTAAGGACACGTTATACAGTTTTTGTATTAAGAAAAAGCAGAGTGCGCACGCCATAAAAGATCTGGTTCCTAGTTAATAGAAATTATAATAGGATTGCGTTGTATATCGCTTGCAACATACACAAAGGTGGTGAAAAATGAATGTGTGAGCAATACAGAATGTTGTAAGTATTTCAGTTCTTGATTGTAACAATGTAGAGGTGATCGTCAACGAACACAAGAAGGTAACCTCAAAAACATATATGCAGACCTATTCATTAATGGTGACACTTCGAGAACAATCTAGACCAAATAGCTGATTTGGAAAGTGAGATAAATGGGAGAATTTTTCTGGTTTGGCTATTTTGACCTAGAATTTTCACTTCTCCGGTCATTCTCCTGAGTTTCACCATTAGTAAATAGACCTGTAAGAATATAGAATCTAAATCTGCCCGGCATGGTATAACAAGCATTCACTTACATGATTTTTTTTATTCACTGTAGGATAGTTATTCCTATGTAACAGTGGAGTCTGCATACCTCTCCCTCCTGTCCTAATTTCATGCTTTTATTTACCAGCAACATCCCTGCAACGACTCAAGTGCCTGGCCTGCCCTACAATGACTCTCAGGCACCTTTTCAATAAGTGTGTCTAATAGTGCACTCCAGAAACAGCTGTGTCGAGTCTAAGAAAAATTAAAGGACCAGTACCACAAAAAAATTAAAAGTACTTTATTGTGTTTATTTTATGTTGCTTATATCTTACATGTGCTTTGTTTTTCCCTTGTATTTTTAGTTAAGAAAATATATTACTCTGTGTCACTGGGTGCATCCATTGTGTGATATTTTGTGTTGTAAACTGCCCCCCCCACAGTATCTTTCCATCACTTGCTCCTCACTGTGTGGCTTTTGCCATAAAATGGAGTCTATCGGTCGATCAGACTCAAAACATTGTATTGTGCGGGATGTATTCAAAGAACATCAACCAGGGGGTAGATTAGAAGTCTTTTAAACTCCATGATCTCATTCAGCTGCCAGCTCTTGAGTAGCCCTGACAACACAATACTCCCCTTGCTGCCTTATCTAAAAAATCCCTCCTCCACCTCATTAACTGTTAAATACGGTGTTAGATAAAGCACAGCCACAAAGTAAAATGTTTGGTAAATGTTGCATCGTGGGGAAAAATCCAAAAGAATGGAAACGGAGATAAAACCTAAATTTCTCTTTTCTACATGCAATTCCTTCAAAGGAAATAACAGCAACAGGTGTTCTATAATGTGTTTTTATTTGTACTGCCTCAATGAATATTTTTGTTCAGTCTTTGCAGAAGAAAAGGAAGGAAAGGGACCTCAGTTAGGAGGAAACACTAACGAGACAATTACATATCAGTTTACAGAGGAGGAGGTTCTACAGCAGCTGTCTAAAGTAAAGACAAATAAGTCAATGGGGCCTGATGAGATCCACCCTAAATTATTAAAAGCGCTCAGTGATGTAATAGCAAAACCGTTAACAGATTTATTTAACCAATCCTTGCTAACGGGAGTCGTCCCAGAAGACTGGAAATTAGCAAATGTTGTGCCCATTTACAAGAAGGGTAGTAGGGAGGAATCGGGGAACTATAGGCCAGTTAGTCTTACGTCAGTAGTGGGGAAATTAATGGAAACCATGTTAAAGGAAAGGATTGTTGACCATCTAAAAACACATAGATTACAGGATCAGAAACAACATGGGTTTACCTCAGGGAGATCATGTCAAACTAATCTTATTGATTTTTTTGATTGGGTAACAAAAATAATAGACACAGGTGGTGCAGTAGACATTGCTTATTTAGATTTCAGTAAGGCTTTTGATACTGTTCCGCATAGAAGGCTTATCAATAAATTGCAATCTTTGAGCTTGGATTCCAATATTGTTGAATGGATTAGGCAGTGGCTGAGTGACAGGAAACAGAGGGTTGTGGTAAATGGAGTTTATTTGGCGCAAGGTCTTGTTACCAGTGGGGTACCTCAGGGGTCAGTACTTGGACCCATTCTATTTAATATTTTTATTAGTGATATTGCAGAAGGTATTAATGGAAAAGTATGTCTTTTTGCTGATGACACAAAGATTTGCAACAGGGTTGACGTTCCTGGAGGGATCAGCCAAATGACAAATGATTTAGGTAAACTAAAAAAATGGTCGGAGCTGTGGCAATTGAGTTTTAACATGGATAAATGCAAGATAATGCACCTGGGACGTAAAAACCCAAGGGCTGAATATAGAATATTTGATACAGTCCTGACCTCAACATCTGAGGAAAGGGATTTAGGGGTTATTATTTCAGAGGATCTAAAGGTAAGTAGTCAATGTAATAGAGCAGCAGGAAATGCTAGCAGAATGCTTGGTTGTGTAGGGAGAGGTATTAGCAGTAGGAAAAGGGAAGTGCTCATGCCACTGTACAGAGCACTGGTGAGACCTCACTTGGAGTACTGTGTGCAGTACTGGAGACCGTATCTCCAGAAGGATATAGACATCTTAGAGAGAGTTCAGAGAAGGGCTACTAAAATGGTGTACGGCTTGAAGGAGAAAAGTTACCAGGAAAGGCTTAATGATCTTAACATGTACAGCTTGGAAAAAAGACGAGACAGAGGAGATATGATAGAAACATTTAAATACGTAAAGGGAATCCACAAGGTAGAGGAAGGGAGTATATTTAAAAGGAAACAAAGTAGCAAAACAAGAGGACATAGTCTTAGATTAGAGGGGCAAAGGTTTAAAAGTAACATCAGAAAGCATTATTTTACTGAGAGGGTGGTGGATACATGGAACAGTCTTCCAGTTGAAGTGGTAGAGGCCAAAACAGTAATTGAATTTAAGCAGGCATGGGATAGGCATAAGGCTATCCTAAACAAAAGATAAATCCAGGTAAAGTATCCATGTAATTGGGCAGACTAGATGGGCCGAAGGTTCTTATCTGCCGACATTTTTCTATGTTTCTATGTTTCTATGTTTAATCTAGTTACAGCTTATGTAAGTGTTAGTGTCCCTTTAATGGATAACCCACTAAGGATTTAACAAGTATCCGTTTCTTATTACTGGCCAGACATGTTCTGAGTAATAAACCAATATGTCAATATACCACACTAATGTGTTCTATTACTGGAGTGAAAGAACCGCCATGCAGGAATCTATATGATAAGGTTTCCACACAAAATTACAGTCCTCAGAAGCAATACACGTTTAGTTGCTAAACTGTTAGAAGTGGTAAAAAAGGTTGTAGGCCATTGATCAGGGCCAGTGAGATGTCAAATGGCCATTCCAACAAGAATGACTTTCTTCCAGCACATTTGCAACTGACCACATTAATTTCTTTAAAAGGGACACTACCCCTTACATACTGTAAGCTGTAATTCGATTACTTGTACATTACAAATAAAACACACGCTTTTTTTTTCTTTAAAGTTCAAATTTGTTATCTCCCATTTCCATTTTGAGGATTTTTCCCATGATACAACATTTACCAAAAGCTGTGCAAAAGTTTTTCCTTTGTGGCAGTGCTTTATCTCATATACACTACAGTATTTACCAGTTAATGAGGTGGAGGAGGGACTATTTTCGATAAGGCTGCAGGAGGGTATTGTTCTCCAGATTAACAGATAAAAGGTGGCAGCTGAATGAGAAATAACAGGGAGCTTAAAAGATTTATATTCTACCCCTGGTGATGACCTTTGAATACATCCCACACAATACAATGATTTGAGTCAGTGATCTACCAATTCACTATATGGCCAATACCACAGAGTGAGGAGCAAGATATGTAAAGATACGGGGGGGGGGGGATTATAACACAAAATATCACAATAGATGCACCCAGTGACAGAGTGAAATATTTTCTTAACTAAACATACAAGAGAAAAACAAACCACATGTATGATATCAGCAACATAAAATAAACACAATAAGGACATTTCATTTTTTGGTGGTAGTGGCCCTTTAAACTGAATCGTACAGAATTAATCGAAGAAAAGTTCGGATTTTAAACCAACTTTCAATTTTATGGCTATTTTAGATTGTCAACTACAAACCAACATCAATTCACAACAATATATTAGTAAATAATTCCAAAACTGAACTGTAAACAGCGAGGAAAGCAGTTACAATAGTGTTGTCACGCCTTTTCAAACCCTACAAAAAGGTCTCCCTGTCTGACAAGTCAGCTGCTCATCTTCAATTAATGATTCATTTTGACCATACTAAATACTGTACACTATACACTCATGGGCGTCCACAGGATGGGGCAAGGGGGGGCACTTGCCCCCCCCTGAACCAGGGCTGCCTGTCTGCTCTACCCAGTCAGCTGTGTGTGCAGCCTGCTTGAGTGTTTGTTACTCACAGCAGGCTGCACAGGAGTTCCGGTCAGTGTGGGGGAGGTCTGTGTGGATCTTGTGATGTCACCTCCTGACTCTGCCTCCAATCCACCACATGCTCCCACTCACTTTAGACACTGGGATAGGCTGCCTGGGCTGAGATGCAGGGGCTGCTGCTGCTGTGGCCACTGGATGGAATGCTGGACACAGCAAATAAAGGTGATTATTGTCAAATCTTTATTAATGTCAAATCTTTATTAAGCTTGATGCCCCCTGGTCTGAGGTCTAGTTTGTCTGCCTGGGGAGGAGGAACACAATGAAAAATAGTAATCTGGTGGGGATGAGGAGTGGACCCTGCTCAAGAGTTTACAATCTAAGATCAGAGGGTTCCCTGCCCCAGAGCTTACAATCTAACAGGAGAGGGGACCCTGCCCCAGAGTTTACAATCTAAGAAGAGAGGGGACCCTGCTCCAGAGCTTACAATCTTAGAGGAGAGGGGACCCTGCTCCAGAGTTTACAATCTAAGAGGAGAGGGGACCCTGCTCCAGAGTTTACAATCTAAAAGAAGAGGGGTCCCTGCTCCAGAGCTTACAATCTAAAAGAAGAGGGGACCCTGCTCCAGAGTTTACAATCTAAAAGGAGAGGGGTCTCTGCTCCAGAATTTACAATCTAAAAGAAGAGGGGATCCTGCTCCAGATCCTACAATCTAAAAAGTAGAGGGGATCCTGCTCCAGATCTTAAAATCTAAAAATTAGAGTGGATCCTGCTCCAGATCTTACAATCTAAGAGTAGAGGGGTCCCTGTCCAAGAGCTTACAATCTAAGCAGAGAGGGGACCCTGCTTCAGATCTTACAATCTTAGAAAGGGGACCCTGCTCCAGAACTTACAATATAAGAGGGGAGGGGACCCTGCTCCAGAATTTACAATCTAAGAGGAGAGGGGACCCTGCTCCAGAGCTTACAATCTAAAAGAAGAGGGGACCCTGCTCCAGAATTTACAATCTAAGAAGAGAGGGGACCCTGCTCCAGAGTTCACAATCTAAAAAGGAGAGGGGACCCTGCTCCAGAACTTACAATATAAGAGGAGAGGGGACCCTGCTCCAGAATTTACAATCTAAGAGGAGAGGGGACCCTGCTCCAGAGTTTACAATCTAAAAAGGAGAGGGGACCCTGCTCCAGAGCTTACAATATAAGAGGAGAGGGGACCCTGCTCCAGAGTTTACAATCTAAAAGAAGAGGGGACCCTGCTCCAGAATTTACAATCTAAAAGGAGAGGGGACTTTGCTCCAGAGCTTACAATCTAAAAAGGAGAGGGGATCCTGCTCCAGATCTTACAATATAAGAGTAGAGGGGACCCTGCCCAAGAGTTTACAATCTAAGCAGAGAGGGGACCCTGCTCTAAATCTTACAATCTAAGAGGAGAGGGGACCCTGTCCAAGAGCTTACAATCTAAGCAGAGAGGGGACCCTGCTCCAGAGCTTACAATCTATGAGGAGAGGGGATCCTGCTCCAGAGCTTACAATCTAAGAGGAGAGGGGACCCTGCCCCAGAGTTTACAATCTAAGAGGAGAGGGGGATACAGATTGTATATCTGTATACAGAGCCGAATCTGTCACTGTGTATACAGAGCTGGCTCTGTGTATACAGAGACTGAGGGAGGGGGTGTATATATATATATGTGTAGGAAGGGGGGTGGTGTGTGTGTATGTATATGTTTGGAGGGGGGGCCTGGTGTGTGTGCCAGTATGTGTGCCAACGCCAACCCTCCCAGATTGTGAGTTCCTACGGGAATAGGGCCCTCATCTCCTCCTGTACTGTTTGTCAAATGTTGTTCAATGTATTGTAACCCTGTCTATACTGTGCTTATTGTACAGCGCTGCGGAATATGCTGGCGCTTTATAAATAAAGAATAATAATAATAATAAAATGTGTGGGAGGGCCATGGTTTGTGTATACAGAGATGGCCTAGAAAATGCAACACTCAGATCAGACACTTACACCTTCATTCTTCCATTAGTCTTGCATCATGTTTCGCAGCCTCTGTATTACTACACTTTATTTTATGACTGTCCCCTTCATGACATTGTCAAAAGGGCAGAATATGGATGCCATTAAAATTTTACCCCCCCCCCCGAAAAATTTCTGCGGACGCCCATGTATGCACTATATGTCCTGAAGCACTTCAAACAATCCTAAGGATTCTGAGCCATGTAGTTCAACTGCAATTTAGCTTTCGGAGTGTGATGGCTGTAGATACAATGTAGCTCTGATACAAATGTTACTGTAAGTCTGAGCTTTAAAAATAGGACCACCAATAAAAAAAAAAGGTAAATAAAAAACAAACACTAAGATTTGGGTAGATGATGTATGTCTACAAGTGGTGGGAAGAGGCACTTCAATTCCTCTCACACAGGGGGTGCACTTTCATGTTCAGCTCACTTGACACTTTCGGATATTACCATTGGTTCTTTTTCACCCTTTTCTGACTGTCAGATCAATAGAGAATAAATCGAGTGTCAAGTGGAGCTGGAACGCATGAAAACGTGGTTTCTCCAATTTCTGCAGGAGGAGCAGAATTCCTATTTTATCCTCAATCTATAAATCCTTTAGGCTTGGTTTTAATTTATGGTATTGGTGATAATTATCCCAAAGATCCTCTAAAACCAGCTTGACTTTAGTTTCACCAATACCAAAGATGACTAAGAGGCAAGATTAAAACGATTGGAGGGGGGGGTCATAGGGAGGGCCCTCACTTATTTGTGCTGGACAGTGGACACATACCCGTGATAAAAAGTCAGCCCCTTCAATATGAAAAGGTTCATGAAAGACAGGCTTGCTATCAGAAAGCAGGTAATACTGGGCTCTGCTCAGCAGTTTCCATCCTATGAACAGAGCTTCAGAAAGAAGCAATGTAATGATAAATGTATAAATAGTAAAGCACCAGGAGTCAAGCCAGAAAAAAGGAAGAGAGGGAACCAGGATTTCTGTCCTTTAATCAGCTATTATCTCGCACAACACACCAACACACACACCTATACACGTACACATATATACATATACATGCCTTGACTCGCATATGGATGGGCGAACGAATACTTTTGGCAATATAGTGTATATACACACGTTTTAACAAAAATGTGTGATAAGTCTCAATAAATGGGATTTAAAATTGAAACATGACTGAACACCTAAATATAAGCTTTATAGTGTGTTAGACCCAAGGGAACTCTGTTCCCTCTGCAAAAATAGTGCAGGAACTGCGTTCCCACTGGACTTTACCCGAGTCCCATTACTCCCCCCAAAAAAAAGAAGTAAACCCCAGATTTAAATGCTATGGAAATAAGTCTAGTAAGTTGCCTGGAGAAAAGAAAGCCATCTTCTGGTCAAACTTGTTATTTTTAACTCCCATTTCCTTCCTTCCGCTTCAGAACTAAAGCAGTGGTTAAAAAAAAAAAGAAGAGAAAAGAAAAAAAAGCACAAAACCAGAAAGCATGCAAATCCATCATCTGACAAGCAGAGCTCTTCTCACACACACAGCAACACATACACAAACACCTATTTGCATGTGTCAGATTTAGGTATATACACAAGGTGGATGGTCAGGGTGTCAGGGGAAAGTGTCAGAGGTGACTCACCTTGTTTAGGTTCCAGAGGAGGCTGCTGCTGATCACTGCGATGCTGAGGATTCCTGATCCTGGGGTTGCTGTCGATCAGTGGATCCCAAGGGGACTCTGCAGATTCCTAGGAATGCTGCCGATTCCTGGATCCTGGTGGATGCTGTGCACGTTTGAGCTGCTGATGATCACAGTATCCTTGGGGTGCTGCTGATCCCTTGATCCTAGGAGAAAGTGGAGGGGGTCACTAGATCCTAGCTCTTCTGCTGACCTCTAAATCCTGTGGTTGGTTAGGTGATCACTGGATCCTGGAGCTGTTGCTGATCGCTGGATCTTGGAGCTGCTCTTAATCCCTCCAACTACTTTTGCTCAGGATCCTGTAGCTGCTGTCAATGCTGAATCAGTGACTGGGATTCCACTGTGCCTTATTCTTGAGGATCTCAGTGATGTAGTGTGCAAAGGGCTTGGTGACAGCGTGTGAGATCACTGTAAGTGTATCTATGTGTGAGAGTGTGTGTGTGTATGTATGAGCAGAGATGCTCCAGCGTTTCCCAGAGATAGGGGAATGCAATAAGCAGAGAGGTGCAGGCTTTCTCTACAGGCAGAGGGAGCATGTGTGCATTGATTCCAATGCATGTGCACTAATGGCACTGACAGGGAACCTGCCACCAGCAGGGGAGGTGCTATATAAAGGTGTTTCCCTTAAAGCACATTCTGTGTCACAGGGGAAGGCTAATAGATTTGAGTGGGACAAATTAATCATAGTGACCCTATTGTCTCAACTCTCTAAATGGATATTCCAGTGGGGTTTTTTTTCCCATTTTATTTTAGCTCAACTTTGCATGATAAAATACCCCCAATTTACATCCATTATGAGTTCATAAAAGCTTGAAAAAAGTCCGTAGGCTGATGCGTTGCTAGCACCTTAGAGCGCAGGGCATCCAATTAAAGACACTTCAGAGCTCAGGAGTAATGCACAAGTAATCTACTTACAGTTTATAGGTGGTAGAGTCCCTTTAAAGACACTGAAACTCTTTGACATTCATAGTGTCACTGACACAACTACACTAATGTAGCAAGTTATTATAAGCGGCAAAAAATCACAAAACCCTTTTGTTTCAATTGTTTCCAAGTAAGTGTCCTTGGGCAAGACACCTAACGGCACAGACTCGCCACCCTTAACATACTTGAAAACGAGAGAAATCTCAATGTGTCCTTCCTGGTAAAATCCTTTCTCAAAAAAAAAAAACCCATCAGGAATAGCCAGCTCTCTTAATACCTAATGGGACACCACTTACATAAGCCGTAAATACATTACTTGTGTGTTACAAATAAAACCACTTTATAAAACACATGCTGCTGTTTCTTTTCTTTGAATTGCTTGTAAAAAGTAAAAAAAAAAGTTATGGTTTTATCTGTTTGTGGATTTTTTCCCATGAGGCAACATTTACCAAAAGCTGTGCTGAAGGTTTACTTTATGGATGTGGTCTCCAGTATTTAACAGTTAACGGGGTGGAGGAGTGAATGTTTTAGATAAGGCTGCTGAGATAAGAGATGGCAGGAGGCTACTGTTCTCCAGGCTAATGGACATAAAAGCTGGCAGCTGAATGAGAGAACGGAGCTTAAAAGACTTCAAATCTACCCCTGGTGATGTGCTGTCAATACATCCCACACAATACAATGATGTGAGTCGGTGAAGGGCCCGTATACTCCATTCTATGGCCAAAGCCACAGAGTGCGGAGCAAGTGATGGAAAGATACTGGGGGCAGTTTACAGCACAAAATATCACACCATGGATGCACCCAGTGACACAGAATAATATACAGTCAGGTCCAGAAATATTGGGATATCAACACAATTCTAACATCTTTGGCTCTATACACCACCACAATGGAGTTGGAATGAAACAAACACAATGTGCTTTCACTGCAGACTGTCAGCTTTAATTTGAGGGTATGTACATCCAACTCAGGTGAACGGTGTAGGACTTACAGCAGTTTGCAGATGTGCCTCCCACTTCTTAAGGGACCAAAAGTAATGGGACAATTCCATGGCCAGGTGTGTGATATTCCCTCATTACCCCAATTACAATGTGCAGATAAAAGGCCCAGAGTTCATTTCAAGTGTGCTATTTGCATTTGGAGTCTGTTGCTGTCAACTCTCAAGGTGAGATCCAAAGAGCCTTCACTATCAGCGAAGCAAGCCATCAATAGGCTGAAGAAACAAAACAAACCCATCAGAGAGATAGCAAGAACATTAGGTGTGGCCAAAACAACAGTTTGGAACATTCTCAAAAAGAAGGAACGCACTGGTGAGCTCAGCAACACCAAAAGACACGGGAGACCACAGAAAACAACTGTGGTGGATGAATGAAGAAGTCTTTTCCTGGTGAAGAAAACACCCTTCACAACAGTTGGCCAGATCAAGAACACTCTCCAGGAGGTAGGTGTATGTGTGTCAAAGTCAACAATCAAGAGAAGACTTCACCAGAGTAAATACAGAGGGTTCACCACAAGATGTAAACCATTGGTGAGCCTCAAAAACAGGAAGGCCAGATTAGAGTTTGCCAAACAACACCTAACAAAGCCTTCACAGTTCTGGAACAAGATCCTATGGACAGATGAGACCAAGATCAACTTGTACCAGAGTGATGGGAAGAGAAGAGTATGGAGATGGAAAGGAACTGCTCATGATCCGAAGCATACCACCTCATCAGTGAAGCATGGTGGTGGTAGTGTCATGGCGTGGGCATGTATGGCTGCCAATGGAACTGGTTCTCTTGTATTTATTGATGACTAGGTGGAAAGCCTGCCCAGAGGGCAGTCTATTGTTAAGTGAGGTGTGCATGAATGTTCGCCGAAATGAAAGCACAGCAACGTCAAGAAAAGACCATTTTTTTTCTCCTAATAGCAGGTTGTCTGTGCTTGCATATGCTCATATGGGTATATAGTACCCTCAGCTCACATGGGTATATATTGCCCCCAGCTCACATGGGTATATATTGCCCCCAGCTCACATGGGTATATATTGCCCCCAGCTCACATGGGTATATTTGCCCCCAGCTCCCATAGGTATATTTGAACCCTGGGTTCACATGGGTATAATTGCCACCAGTGCACATGGGTATAATTGCCACCAGCACACATGGGTAGAATTGCCCCCCAGCTCACATGGGTAGAATTGCCCCCCAGCTCACATGGGTAGAATTGCCCCCCAGCTCACATGGGGTAGAATTGCCCCCAGCTCACATGGGGGTAGAATTGCCCCCCAGCTCACATGGGGGTAGAATTGCCCCCCTGCTCACATGAGGGTAGAATTGCCCCCCTGCTCAATTGGGGGTAGAATTGCCCCCCTGCTCACATGGGGGTAGAATTGCCCCCCTGCTCACATGGTGGTAGAATTGCCCCCCTGCTCAAGGAAGAGCAGTCCTGACCGCCAGCAGCCCCCCTCTGACATCAGAGGGGAGCCGCCGGCTGCCATATTGAAGTCCCTGCTCGCCGGAGGCTGAGCCCACCGGCGAGCAGGGACTTCAAGATGGCCTCTGGCGGGCTTCCTTTGACATCATCAGAGGGGGCCCACCAGCGGCCATCTTGAAGTCCCTGCTCGCCGGAGGCTGAGCCCACCGGCGAGCAGGGACTTAAAGATGGCTGCCGCCGATGGCCCTGACATCAGAGGGGCCTGCCGGCAGCCATCTTGAAGTCCCTGCTCGCCGATAGGCCCACCGGCGAGCAGGGACTTCAAGATGGCCGCCGGCGGGCTTCCTCTGACATCAGAGGGAGCCCGTCGCCAGCTAACTTCAAGTCCCTGCTCGCCGGTGGGCATACATGGGCCCAGCCTCGGGCGAGCAGGGATGCACGCCGGCGGTAGGTCCGCCAGAAAAAAGAAAGCGGAGCCGTTGGAGAGGCGCGCGCAAAGCGCCTCTCACCTCCTCAATGACTGAGCTGTGAGGAGGTGAGACAGGGAGAGGCGCTTTGCGCGCGCCTCTCCAACGGCTCCGCTTTTTTTTTTTTAACAGTTTTTAAATGTCCGTCGCGCATGCGCACTCAGCGCTTGACGGCGACGGACTTTAAAACTGTTTTATTATATAGATGTGACTGCTGACAAAAGCAGCAGGATGAATTCTGAAGTGTTTCGGGCAATATTATCTGCTCACATTCAGCCAAATGCTGCAGAACTCATTGGACGGCGCTTCACAGTGCAGATGAACAATGACTCAAAGCATACTGCAAAAGCAACCAAAGAGTTTTTGAAGGGACAGAAGTGGAATGTTATGCAATGGCCAAGTCAATCACCTGACCTGAATCCCATTGAACATGCATTTCACTTGCTGAAGACAAAACTGAAGGGACAATGACCCAAGAACAAGCAGGAACTGAAGACTGTTGCAGTAGAGGCCTGGCAGAGCATCACCAGGGATGAAACCCAGCGTCTGGTGATGTCTATGCGTTCCAGACTTCAGGCTGTGATTGACTGCAAAGGATTTGCAACCAAGTATTAAGAAGGGAAAGTTTGATTTATGATTATTATTCTGTCCCATTACTTTTGGTCCCTTAACAAGTGGGAGGCACATCTGCAAACTGCTGTAAGTCCTACACCGTTCACCTGAGTTGGATGTACATACCCTCAAATTAAAGCTGACAGTCTGCAGTTAAAGCACATTGTGTTTGTTTCGGCGGCCGAGTGATCGCGTCACAGCCGTGCGACTGGACCTTACGAAGGGTGAGTATCGCAGCCCACCGGAGGGGAACGCTGGCCGAGTGCTTTTCATGCATGCGGCCAGCTTCCCCAGGGTTCGGTCTGTGAGAGCTGGGGGCATATCCATGAGAGCTGGGGGCAATATCCATGAGAGCTGAGGCATATCCATGAGATCTGAGGCATATCCATGAGAGCTGGGGAATATCCATGAGAGCTGGGGGCATATCCATGAGAGCTGGGGCATATCCATGAGAGCTGGGGCATATCCATGAGAGCTGGGGCAATCCCTACTCACACACACACACACACACAATCCCTGCTCACACACACACAATCCCTGCTCACACATACACACACAATCAATCCCTGCTCACACATACATAATCAATCCCTGCTCACACATACACAAACAATCCCTGCTCACACATACACAAACAATCCCTGCTCACACACACACATACACACAAACAATCCCTGCTCACACACACACACACACAATCCCTGCTCACACACACACACATTCCCTGCATACACACACACACACACACACACAATCCCTGCGCACACACACACAATCCCTGCACACACACACACAGGTTACATACCCTAGGATTGAATCCCTGGCTGCCTCCGTGGTCCCAGCTGGTCTCTCTCCACTCTCCCTCCCTGCACGTGCTGGACACTTCCAGCACATGAGCACATGAGCACATGAGCAGGGGAGGGAGGCTCTGCTTGCTGCAGTGAGAGGGGGGCGGGGCCAGCGTGTCCCCATGAGAGCTGCTGGCTGGGCTGGCAGCCTAGTCTCCGTCCTCCCCCCCCCCCCCCGTGAGGCCTTTACTTCCGGGGCAGCATGTGGGCGTATTATCCCACACGCTGCTGAGTAAATCAGAGACCGTTTGCCTGACTCCTGCCTTGATTGCAGGGGCAAGCAAGGCAAATCCGGGCCCCTCACACATCCGATTGTGGGCCCCTGGACTCAGTGGGCCCGGGTGCAGTAGCACCCGCTGCACCCCTGGTAGTTACACCCCTGAATGGTAGAGTCATCTGGTGCCTCAATGTGAGGAGACAAATTGTCAGCATCTAACATTAAGCCCACCATGGCCTGTTGGGAACAAGGGAAGCCTGCCTTACTCTTTAATAATATGTATTCTTTCAAGCTGTCCCAGGTTCACAGGAATAATTATGCATTTGGAGAGAATGCAGGAGACACCAAATTCATAGACTGCCCGTAGGCACCATAGATAGCAAATCCAATTTCCTACAAGATTTTCTTTATTTTCTGGACCTTATGTTGCACAGAAATCAAACAGCCAAAAGTTTATTATAAAGGCAAAACAGAGATAAAGGTCTGTGTCCTTAGCCACCAATGCAAAAAATGTGGTGGGGAAAAAAATTAACACATTTTTCTGCATTCATACGCAAGTGTCACACTGAATTGCATTCATTGGTTCTGTCCTGTAGATGTCAGTTAGCTGCCCATTAAGGCTTCCTCCAGAGAGCTTGCTGCTGCCACATAGCCAGGTGGGTAATCCTGGCTTTCACAATATCTTTAGACCTCCAATAGAAATGACCTAGAAGCAAATGAATAAGACCCGTGTGTGCAAAAACAAGATATATTCGCTTGAAGCCTGGGGTATTTTGGAGTGCAGGCTGAACACCCACTGCTGAACATTTTCTTAACCTTTCCATAGCCATAGGATCTTCTATGGAAATTGGATCGTAACACACACTGGTTACTCCTTCAGAAGAGAACAGATTCCCAGAGATAGATATATAAAAATATAAATACAAAAATACAGCATACACACAGAATTACGATGGCCTTGTGTGTTATTCCAAGTATTTAGGGGTTATTCAGAAAGCATCAAAGTTTCACTGCTTTCTCATTCGTTGCACTTTAGCGATTCCATTTCGCCTGTCCTGAATTAACTATTCACCACAGGATCCACAAAGTGCACCGAACACTGGATCGCCCAACTGACTGCCCAACTGACTGCATAACTGACTGCATGAGTATTTTAGCAAAGTCCTTATTAAGAAAGGGATGGAAATAACAAGGTTTGGTTAGTGAATGAATGTGATGACTCAAGGAGTCAAAGAGGACACTGAGACAATGAGTCCAATGGTGGCACCATTCACCTGAATGTAAATGGGTGCAGGAGTGTCGGTTTCATCATACATCTAAGCACAGGTTCTTATTTTCTCACAAGAGAATCATTTTGCCAACAGGTCTAGTCACCAAAGGGTGAAGTCAGAAGTGGCAGGATAAGTGAAAAATCTAGGCCAAAATAGCCAAACTGTCACATTCGTTAGATATATCTGATCCCTGTACGCAGAACAACTATGCTAACACTTCCGATCCTTTGAATGGTCGGTACGCCTACCATCAGAATCAGAGGAGTAGGTAACCAGAACAACAAGAGCAGGAGTTAATATCAGGGATGCTCATGAGCCAGAGACCAGGTTGCTCGTGAACCAGACACAAGGGGTTAAATACCAAATCTGGTAGTCAGGATTGCCAGGGGTCGTATCACCAGAGTAGAGTGTGAGCCACGTGCCAGGGGTCGTATTGACAAATCGGGTAGTCAAAGGAATGCCAGGGGTTAAGAGCCGGAAGAGAAGAGTCAAACTAGCCAGAATCGATAATCCAAATAGACTGTAGCAGATTCGCAACAAGCACTGAGAGGAGTTAAAACTATGTCAGGGCACGGAATACTTCTCAGGCGTCTGGTTCTTATCCCGGCGGGCGCCGCGTCATCATGCTGCGCCCCACCCGGAAGCCTGACCTGTGACCGCGAGTGACCTGCATATCAGTCGGTGCCCGGCCAGGGAGCAAGGCGCTGTGGCACTAGAACGGCATGGGATGTGACACAAACCAGAAAGTCTCCCATTTATCTCACTTTCCAAATCGACTGTTTGGTCTAGATTGTTCTCTTCTCCTGCCAATTCTGACTCATCCTTTAGTCAATAGACCCTATAATGAATAGGTAATAGGAAATATTTTAATCATTTGATTTGTGTTTTTTTAGAAAGGCTTTGGCATTTTACAGAATATGCATGTTGACAGTGCACGATAGGTGATAATTGCACAAGGGTAAGAAAAATGTAATTTTTATTGCGACAGGAAATCCACCATAATCTCCAACATTCACATATAAATACTTGTAAAAGCTGAACGTTACCTTAATATCTACAGATATGGGACCTTTATGTACACTTTATCAAGCATGTCAAGCTTCGTGTCTCCTGCCGTCATTTCAATATTTAGATATAGATTTGTGATACAGTATTGCATGTTGCTACAAATACTTTTTATCTTTTGGCATCAGAAGCAACCTTGCAGTTCAGTAAAATAGGTGACTTCTCAAATCATCCCTGGGACCTCAAATCAGGCCACAGCAGACATATAACATCTGGAATACAATTCTGCTCAAAGCATACAGAGACTGTATGCCAACTGGAAATCACTGCTATTGTAGAATTAAAGAATGCAAATGATGCAATTTCTACCTAGCATATTATCACTTGAGACGACCACTGGCAGTTTACTGGCTTGTACAAAGGCACCCCTTATACTAATAGAAATGGGTGAAATGATGTTTAAAATCTTGCTTTATACCTTCGTTGATCTAAAACGATTAAGGCTGCCTGTCCGCCGGGTGCGCAGACGGATGACCGACGTGATGGTCTGACTACGGACAAATTTTTTTTGTACTATCTGGAAGAGACTATGGACGACCAACTGACAGACTGCTGAACGCCGCCGGACTGGAGGTGGAGAAAAAGAAATTGGTAATCATATTGTCAAAAATCCCAAAAATAGGCTGGTGGAGATCAATCCATGGACATTCCTATTGTCCCGTCCTGTGAAAGGGCTACTACGATGCGAAAACAAACTCATCGCTCGAGTCGCCTTAATCGCTCGCAGAGCCTTGGCAAGGCGCTGGAATCAACCAACGCTCCCTTCCTACCTGGAACTCCTCAAAATGTTCACAGAGACGCGTATGATGGAGCAACTCACGGCTCAGATTCACGACACTCCACACCTTTATCTGAAGATCTGGGCCACATGGCTTGGATGCCCGGCGCTGCGTTTCACAGAGACAGATACTCCTTCCTGCCCTTACCACCCTTCCCTTCCTTTCTTCTCTTTCCCCCTTTTCTATATTTTATTTTCATTATTTTTACTTTACTTCATTTTTATTAACTTTTTCTATTTTTTATATTGTTCTCAGTAGAAAGCACTTGTGTTTCATTTGATCTATGCATTGTATTACTTATAATGTCATATTATAAAATTTAATAAAATACAGAATTTAAAAAAAAAAAATGCCAAAAATACAAAAAAGAGGTTCCGAAGAATAAAATGTTCGGCTGAAAATAAATGGTTAAACAAAAATAAAATGAAAATATTTTACATTGAATTCTATGGGATTCACCTGTTTTACCTGTCGAACTGAACCACCTAAAATCAGGGCGCATATACACACACATATATTTATGTATATGCATCTTATTTTTCATTCCAAAACCAAGACCTTAGACACTTGTGTGTATAAACACAGACTCAGCTGGCAGAATGCGCCACCAGCATTCTGCCAGGCCTCTCCGGCTGGCCGTGTCCCAGCAAGCGGCCATCGGCTTGTGAAGTTTGGAAAGCAGCCTCCAGCCGTGCTCTCGCAAGTTCTTACAGAGATCCAACCTTCACAAGCTGGAGGTAGCTCGCTGGGACGCGGCCAGCCAGAGGAGCCTGGCAGAATGCTGGTGGTGCATTCTGCCAGCTGAGTCTGAGGTCTTGGTTTTGGAATGAGAGAGAGCTATAGATATATAGAGGTATCTATATTAGTGGGTTTGTATATATATCGGAGGTCTGTGTCTCGCTGGTCAGAGTGTGTCCAGGCCTGTCCAGTTAATAAATCGGGTGTGTGGCCATACAATTTAATATTAATGTAAATTGGACAGGCTTTCAGCAAAAATCCTAAATTATTTATTGGAAAGCGGTCACATGACATTAAATATCGGTACTCGTTATTGGCAAGTATCTGGAAAAAGTATCAATACTCTGTTTTAAAATAATGGCATCGGTGCATCCCTACTTAAAAATGAATAACTACATTGCAGTTCTATATTGAAACAAAAAATAAAAATAAAAATCACTGAGGGAGAAAGCTTGCCAGAAAAGTTTAACAAAGACTTAAAATTGTCAGCCTGAAAAACAAGTCATATTTTCCATTTTCTCCTTCTAAATAGTCATTTATTGGCTGTGTAATTATGTGCAAGACATGTCTGGACTGCACTTTCTTGCCCCTGGAATGATTCAGCCTTTGTTTTATTTTTATTTTCAACACCTACTAATGAAGACAATTTCTGACAAGTGTTCAAGTGCCTGCCTGTAGGTAAGAGACAGGAGCTGGATGCCTGCTTCCATTGTCAGTAAATACAAAATAATAATTGTTCAGAGTTATTAATGCGTCATCAGGTTAGATCGCCGAGGACGCTGCAGCAGGAAAATTGAGCTGCATTGATTTTTGGTTTAACGTAGGGAAAAAGAGTCCTTTTCCCCTTGATAGTATTTTGCTATATATGCACACGCGTTCAAAGAACATTAATGAATCAAAATTTTACTTTCTAAGGCCAATATGGTTATAAACATCTTAAACTCCAGTCAGTGGTGTCTCATCCATTGGGTCAGTTGGGGCAGCGCCCTACCATATATTTTGGAATATATGTGTCATTTAACATGTGCCTGATTGGTAAAATGTGTTCTGTCTTTTTAAGCAGGGTCATTGCCTCCTCAACTGTTGCCAGGCAGAGAAAAAAAAGTGAGTGTCTTGTCTTTTACAAGGGTCCAAAAATCTGTTAAAGGCTCTACAGGAGACGTTCGAATCATGAACCTCAGCTGTTATCCCCCTGTTGGCTAGTTGAGCTCTGATGGGCTACACCGAGGAAGCAGTCGTTGATATTGTAATGGCTAACTGACCGGGTATTTAGGTGATGACTCGACAAAAGAAATGCCAGACGGAAGGCCTTGATTCTTGAAAGGAAAAAAGGTTTTATTCGGTACCGGACGAGAGCTGCAAGTCTTGCTCACAAATCAAAGCTCAAGTCCCGAGCCAACAGAGAAACAAAGAATTTATACATGGCGAGTAAAAATGCACACGTTATTCCCCTCCCCAGGTTACCCTCCCACTTATCATATCAACCTTCATTATACATATTGGACTTTATTCATCATTTTGCAAGTCAGCAAGGTTCACCTCAAAGACACGACCCTTGAGCCCGAGACAATCTGAATTCTCTGTTTAGTCAATATGGTTGTAAAAGGGAATCATTCTTCCAAAACAAATATGGCCAGCTAAGGGATTTACAGGGGTTTATTCATTCCTTCTGCTGTCTCGATATATTAAGCAACTTTTATGGCTTAGAGTTGGGGGGACCTGGGGGGAAGAAGAGGTAATTCTTCAATCAGCAGAAATCAGGTTTAAAACAAGATATTAGAGGCTACACTTAGCTGTTAGTTTATACAGTTCTATTTTCTATCTAAAATGGTGGACAGGGAACAGAGAGGGTGACGCTGGAGGTTATTCCCAGGTAGCACTCTTTCATTCCCCCCTTTGGCGGAGAGTCATAAAATGATCTCTCCTAGCCAACTTACTCTATATCATTAAAGATTTTTAATCAGTAGGGGTTACTTGGCTCATTGGCTGGTAATTCGAAGTGTCCCCCAGGGCCTATCTTCTGGCTTCAGGAATTTATGGCAGATTGGCCACAGACACATGGCTAACTTGTAGGGTAGTGCACAGATAAGAAGAATTAGTATACCAATGAGGATCAGGGACCCTACTCTGGAAATAGCACTTAGGATTGAGCCAAACCATGACCCAAATGTACCCCAGATGGGACACTTTCTCTTGGTGCTTGAGAATTACATCAAAATATTCAGGTACATCATCAGTAGCTGTGCGGAGATAAGTACAACATTTATATTGTATCGTCATTTCACACATTCCGTTTAATACAGCCTGGATCTGTTCAATAGCTATTTTCTGATGTAAACTTTAATTTAATTTACGAATTTCTCGGAGCTCCGCATTCAACAGTTGGATGTCAGCAATAGTAATATTCACAATTTCATCCTTTAGTACAACATATTGATTAAGTCTTCTCATCATTTCAATGCCCCATCCTGTGAAGGAAGGAAACCAAGACCAGGCCATATCACCTTTTGGAAAACAGTTCTCGCTAGGCAAAAGTTAAGGAATAACGTGGGTGTGGTGTCCCTAGGTCCAGGGTATCACCTTGGATCCGCTGCAGGGGTACTACCCAAGCCAAATATATCTGTCTTTATATCAGTATTTATCCACATGTGACATAAGTTTCCGCAACAAAGCATTACTTGGAGACCATTTCCCAATGCTCCTGGATCAGATACATCTAGTGTTGCATTAAACAAGGATTCTTTACACATTGAACTAGGTGGGGTCTGATTTTTCTTTAGTTTAAAACACCATAAAGGGAAGTAAGCCCAATTAGTGATCTGAATAGTGTGGTATGTTTTTTGGCATAATTAAGCTCTTAGTCAGTTTAAGGACACAAGGTGCCACCACGCTCTTATTAACCGGGAAACTGGACAAGTTAAGGGGTACCGCTAAGGTAGGGATAACTGATGACTCTTGGTTCAATTTGTTACAAACCCAACAAGATTCATATCCTGATTTCTTTGCATATGCATACGTAAATTTAATAAGCAGATTATCCTCTGGTCTTGTCAATTCTCGTTTCCGTCGGTCCTGTGCTGGTGGGACAGTCATGTCAAATTCTGGTGTCAACACAATAGGGGCTGACATCACTCCCTTAGGGAGCTGGATTGGAAACATAGTCCAGCAACAATTGTCACTAAGGTCAAAAATAAAACAATAACCCCAATGCATATCAGGATCCTTTGGTACTGGACATTGGAGATAATCCAACCGATAATACTCCTGGTGGTTGTACTATCCCTTGCCTTGGGTTGTTCTTAGCACAAGTGACACATTGTTGGGCAATTACTCTGCAGACGGAGGTGAGTCCAGGAACGTAGAAATGCGGTTCTAGTTCTTGCTCCATGGCTGGTTTTCCTCCATGTGTTCTGGAATGCAGGGCCCGAACAATTTCTGGTGCCAAGGTGGCTGGTAGGACAATTCTTTCATTCTCCAACTGGTACCATCCGTCTTCTCTGTATTCTCCTGGCTCTTCGGAGAGCCAATTCTTCTCCTTTTCTGAGTAGGCCGGAGTCCAGTGCGTAATGGGTGTTGGCAACAGGGGTGTCACCACTGAGAGAAGTCTTTTGACATACTTGGGTATTCTGTGCTTCAGAGCATATTCAGACAGTGCATCTCTTTCATGTTCATTCTTTACAGCCGGCAAGAAATACTTCAGGGCACTTTCTTTCATACTTTGCAGCTGGTCTTCAACCAGTATCTCTTTCAGGAAGAACTTCACCAGCGGAGCTTGGTATCGTGCAGCTCCCAGCTCTCCCATGCTTTTCACAATTAGGGTAATTCTCAGGTTATTGTGGGTGTTGGTATTCAAATCGGAGAATCGTGTCGAAAAATTTGAGTCTCGTATCACTTCTATCTCCTCTTCCCCCACTAATTTTACGCCGAAGAAATTCAGCATCAGTTGATAGGCTCTACGGAGTCTTTGTTGGATTTCAGCGGTGTTCTTCATGAGTTCAATTTCAGAAGTAGTCAGAGTGCATGTGCATTCCGGCCTTGTTCACGCGGGGGAAACAACCATTGGATATAGCTGTGGTGCTTCTCTAGAAGTTCATTTTCACTGTACCTGTGGCAAAGAACATCTTCAATAAATTCTCCACGAGGTGCAAATCTTCTCTTATTCATATAGAAGTCAACGTTAGGCATATCTTGCAGCGCAGTATTTAGACAGAGCAGATTTTCGACTTTCATTTGCGGTGATACGGGTTTACATACCGGAATCTTGATAGGTGAGTCAACTTGAACCAGTCCTCTCTGGGGAACCGAAGTTTCTGTTCGGTGTTCCGGATTTCCATTCCGGAAGCTTTTCAAGTGATTCTCCTGTTGCTGTCGAGTTCTCTTGGCATTGGTTTCTTTCCAATCACAGCCACGCTCAAGGGCTTGTGTCTGTCTTGCTGCTTCCTTCACCACTTGATCTGCTTTATGGTTTCCTCTGGGAACTTCTTCTTTGCCTTTCTGGTGTCCTCGATAATGTATAACACCAACTGCAGACGGTTTCCATACCGCATCCAGTAGATTCAATATTTCAAGGGCATATTTGACTTGTTTGCCTGCAGATGTTAGGAGGCCACGTTCTTTGAAGAGTGCTCCGTGAGCCTAAATTTTCATGAAGGCATACTTGGAATCGGTGTATATGTTCACTCTTTTGTTTTCAGATAGTTCTAGACCCCTGGTAAGGGCAATAATTTCAGCCAGTTGAGCAGAAGTGCCATTGGGCAATGGTTTTGCTTCAATTGTTTCGTCAAGAGTGACTACTGCGTACCCAGCGAATCTCTACCCATTTTCTACTGAGCTGCTTCCATCAGTGAATAGTTGTAAGTCGTATTTGTCTAGGGGTATGTCTTTGAGGTCAGGTCTGTTGCTATATACCTCATCCATTATTTGGAGGCATTCATATTCATGGTCTTCTGAAACATCTGGAAACAATGTAGCAGGATTCAGTGTGGAGATTAGTTCCAAGTGAACTCTTGGGTTTTCACACAGCATAGCTTGGTACTTGGTCATTCTTGCATTGCTGAACCAGTAGTTGCCTTTATAGTCTAGAAGAGTCTGGACTGCATGAGGGACTTTCACAAAGAGTTCTTGGCCCAGTGTGAGCTTGTCTGCTTCAGCAACCAGGAGGGCAATGGCTTCAAGCAACAAAGTCTTTAATTGGGTGACAGCCTCAGTTTGTTCTTCACCCCAAATGAATAGGTCAGGCTCTGCACCTTTGGTGGCTTGGTACAGAGGCTCGGCAATGATGGCAGAGTTGGGGATCCACAGGCGACAGAAGCCTGCAGCTCCCAAGAATTCTCTTACTTGGCGACGAGTCTGTGGTTGAGGGACATGGCAGACTGATTCTTTGCGTTCTGGATTGCACGCTTGGTACCTGTAAGTTGAAAGCCTAGGTATTTCACACTGCGTTGGCAGATTTAGGCCTTTCTTTTAGAAACTTTGTAGCCTGCCTTGCATAAAATAC
The DNA here is from genome assembly GCA_009667805.1 of Leptobrachium leishanense. Taxonomy (NCBI): domain Eukaryota; kingdom Metazoa; phylum Chordata; class Amphibia; order Anura; family Megophryidae; genus Leptobrachium; species Leptobrachium leishanense. Next base: position 28,871,608 of record CM019075.1, on the reverse strand, counting down.
TTAACAGTTCTGTTTGTGGCATTGAAACAATCTTCTTCAGTTGGTGAGGCAAGCAGGAGATCATCAACCTACTGCAATAGGGTAGCTTTGTCTGGCTGAGAGTGAAAGGTAGATAAGTCTTTGTTCAGCGCTCTCCCGATGATAGTAAACCTTGAAGGAAGCACGTCATTTGATGTTTGGAGCCATTCTGGGCTTTTTCCCACTGGAAGGCAAACAATGGCTGACTCGCTGGAGCCAGGCGGATACAGAAGAAAGCATCTTTTAAATCAAGTGTAGAATTCTGTGTTGCCGGGTATCAGAGCTAGGAGGTTACACTTAATTGGGCCAAATCCGTATAAAGTCACTGTGGCAGAATTAACTGCCCTTTAATCCTGTACAGATGTGAATTCTTGAGTGCCCTCTTCCTGAACTGGAGCAACGGGGTGTTCCATGAAGACACACAAAACTTTAGAAAACCGTACTTTAGCATAGTTTACAATTTCTCCAAACTGATCTAATGCCTGCAGTATTTTCCTCTAAATCTGCTGTCTCTCTCAGATTCCTCTCCTCCCTCCCACCTTTTCTCCTCTATCAGTGTTACTGTTTGCATCAAGGTGGACTTGGATGTGTTGCCTGGCTTTTTGTGGGATGTGGTACTGGCGCAGCACCACGGGCTGGGCACCAGGTTGAAGATCACCATATACCAGAGGGATGTTCTAGGCCAGTAATGGAAAAATGTGGTGACAGTCCGCGCTTCCCTCTTTTTTTCCTTTCCTTTTCTCCCCCTAAAATCTTGGTCGAGGATCTTCTTTAAGCAGTTAATTGCTTTCTTTTATGCAGTCCTCAATTCTCAAGATATATGGGGATAGAAATGAGAAACATAGTGTGATCCATAAAAACACATCCAAGTCCCCAAAATATAATAGTTCAACTCACATTTGGAGGTGTCATAAATCAGACACTAGATGTATCTCACAACCGATATTTTTAGGAGATATCGGGCTCCCCTTTTCCTCCTCTGTCCGATAATGTTGCTCCAAATGAAAAAATAAGGTTGCAGGATATCGATGAACAAAATTAAAATTTATTAAAATTTAAAATTTATTCCATAAAACAATAAATAGACAAACACCAATACGCGTTTCGCGATGCACTCGCTTCATCAGTTGGCATGTAAATCAATTCCTTCACAATCTCCTGCAACCTCCTTATAAACCCTTTAAAATGTGTTGTGATTGAGTGGGAAACGCCCGTTCTCCCTTCCCTCAAAATTACAATTACTCATTCTGCACCTGCGTGTTACTCATTACAATTACAATTACTCATTCTGCACCTGCGTGGGGCATTCCAAATATCAGATCAACCCAAAAGATGGTGGTGATACATCTCGTAGTGCCCTCTTGCATGTTCCTTTTAAGATCTCTAGTGTTTAAACTCCTAAAGTTTCTGCTCCACCTTCTTTCTACCCACAAGGCTTATTATTATCTACCTTCATGTTCATCCCTAAATAGGTTATTCTGCAATTCCAGATACACATGTATTGCCACACTATTGGAAATCCAATAATGTGCTCTATATCAATATTTTACCGTGATGGAAAAAATCTCACACAAGGGGGGAGTGTGGAACTTTTTCCATCCTCTGAAATCCTCTGCGTGAGATGCTGATTTTTAAAGTGCTAAATTTATAGTGCCTTCTGCAAAATTTAATATGCTAATCTTAATTAAATGTATATGAATACTATTATCAGAACTGAAAATTTGATTCCTTATATGCGTAAAGAATTTATAATGTCATTCAATAAAGTGCTCTCTTCAAAGTGCTACTCTTACAATGTTGTATACCGAATTAAAACTAACCCATATGTTTCTATACCCCTATACAGAGTGCTAATGTGTAAACCGAAATAAAGTGCTTGTGCCTACCTAACAGTATGCCTATAGGGTGATGGTTAATTGATACATTAGTGTCAAACACATTATAACCTCCATATTCAATACATGTTTGGTTACAGTGTATCCTAGTTCATAAAAACATCTTCAGTACACCCTTCTAAATGGATATTTTATGCATACACAATTCTAATTAATATAATACAAACCTCATTTTGTAAAACCTTTCTACAATGATTTGTGTACTTCCTAATATGTAGTTTTGACCTATTCTAAAAAGTGGCAGACCTCAAAATCCTGATTCAAACCCCTAGGTGCTAGTGTTTTTAAATTATATATCCATCTCATCTCTGTCCTATTAATTTTATTGATGAAATCCCCTCCTCTCCATTCCTTTTCTACTTGCTGGATCGCCAGAAATTTTGTCCCATTAGGAGCACATTATTGGATTTCCAATAGTGTAGCAATACATGTGTATCTGGAATTGCAGAATAACCTATTTAGGGATGAACATGAAGGTAGATAATAATAAGCCTTGTGGGTAGAAAGAAGGTGGAGCAGAAACTTTAGGAGTTTAAACACTAGAGATCTTAAAAGGAACATGCAAGAGGGCACTACGAGATGTATCACCACCATCTTTTGGGTTGATCTGATATTTGGAATGCCCCACGCAGGTGCAGAATGAGTAATTGTAATTGTAATGAGTAACACGCAGGTGCAGAATGAGTAATTGTAATTTTGAGGGAAGGGAGAACGGGCGTTTCCCACTCAATCACAACACATTTTAAAGGGTACATAAGGAGGTTGCAGGAGATTGTGAAGGAATTGATTTACATGCCAACTGATGAAGCGAGTGCATCGCGAAACGCGTATTGGTGTTTGTCTATTTATTGTTTTATGGAATAAATTTTAAATTTTAATAAATTTTAATTTTGTTCATCGATATCCTGCAACCTTATTTTTTCATTTGGAGCAACATTATCGGACAGAGGAGGAAAAGGGGAGCCCGATATCTCCTAAAAATATCGGTTGTGAGATACATCTAGTGTCTGATTTATGACACCTCCAAATGTGAGTTGAACTATTATATTTTGGGGACTTGGATGTGTTTTTATGGATCACACTATGTTTCTCATTTCTATCCCCATATATCTTGAGAATTGAGGACTGCATAAAAGAAAGCAATTAACTGCTTAAAGAAGATCCTCGACCAAGATTTTAGGGGGAGAAAAGGAAAGGAAAAAAAGAGGGAAGCGCGGACTGTCACCACATTTTTCCATTATTGACTCTTTCTGGTGGTTGGAGGTGAACTATCAGTGTGTGAACCATCTGCTGCTGACTTTTTAAACTGCAATTTAATGCTCTATGTCCTTTGGATTTAAGAATAGTTTGTGTACAAACAGCATTGTTTAACTATATCCATTAGGGGGCGCCAGATACTTGTCTATTCTGTGTTTGTATTCAGCGGCCGAGAGCTGCTGTATAATCATCTCAAGGTATCAGTGGCTGACCCAAAATGTACAGGGTACAAAGAGATAGATTTGGTGGGAATATACACACTATAACAGAAGAAAACACTTTGTTATCAAGTGATGTAAATAAAAATGTATACAGCTTAGAAAATCTATTGGTTAAAGAATTTAGGAATAAAATGGATATCAGAATGATGGAAGTCTACATTAAGGAGGGACTCACTCCGAGAGGTTTGAGGCTGTATAAAAATCCTACCTTTGATAGGAGCGACACAGTTTTATTTAAAAGATGGGAAAAACAATTGGAGAGTTTTTCCTTTAGTCTTATGGAGACAGTGATAGAGAGGAGAAAAGAAATTTTGGAAGAACTTAATACCACAATAGAGGATAAACAAAAAGAGTTAGAGTCAATATTAGATCCGGAAAAGATGAAAATGGTGGTGGAACAGATGGAGGAAAAATTGGAGAAGTTAGAAATAGATATCACTGTAAGAAAGACCTCTAAATACATTAGGGATAAAAATGATTATGCCAGGGGTGATGTCTGGAAATTGGACTCACGCCCTCCACCACCCCAACGTGGATGGGCTGACACTCAAGAGAACACCTATAAACATAGTACCTATAGGAATAGGAGATTCTCTTATAATAGAGAAAGAAGGGAACCCTATTATCAACAAAGGAGACAAGGATGGACACCTAGGAGGAATGTAGAGCTAAAAGAACAACGAAACAGTTCCCATCAAGATGACCATATCCAGAATACAATAGTGCAAACTGCGGTTTGTCAAGGGAATGAACGAAGTAGGGAGGAGAAGAATTCCCCCCTCCCCTCAAAAGTGCTTCCCACCTAATCAATAATATAAGGGAACGAAAAGGGGAAAGAAATCCCTGCCAGTATGCTGGAAGAAGTCAGGATCGAAGAAGTACCCAAAGAAAATATGATCAAGGGTATTCTATCCCAACCAGAAATAGATATGATACACTGGAGGATCACGATTATAATGAAGTCTTCCGGGGGGTAGACACAGGGAGAGGTACAATAGCAACGAGGATTTTCAAGGGAGCAGACCAAGGGTCAGATACAGAAGTCCGGTAGTAGTGAGAGAGGAACCCCGTCAGAGATTGAGAAGCCCAAAAGGACGAATGGGAATTCTAAGAACACAGGAAAATCAAGAACATGGTATCCCATTAAAGAGAAGAGCTCCAGAAAGAGGGGAAAGCGAGGAAGGAGAGCACTGCATAGACGAAGGAAGAAACAAGAGAGAAAGAAGATAACCCCACAGGGTATCTTCAATCTAAGTAGAAAGACCTTGGAAGAAAAACATATAAGAGTACTTAATAAAGGATTGAAGTTTGCACCTACGAAAAAAATTGACAAATTTGGAGTTTTTGTTGATTTACAAAAATTTAAAAGATCATTGTGCCTAAAAAAGTACTTCATGAAAGATCCTGTCACTCGACAAATAGTAAGCGAGAATGATGAATGGAAACACACAGAGCTGAAGAAGAGGTCACATTTCTATCCCAGACACCTCATCAGTAAAGAGATAACAACCTTTGAAACAATGGTGCTGGACGAGATGGAAAAAATCCAACCAAAGAAGTCACATAATTTAACCAAAGAAGAAAAAGAGGCCTTGAAAGAACTGGCGGATGACAAAACAATAGTAATAAAACCGGCTGACAAAGGGGGGGTATTGTCATTCAGAATAGGGAGGATTACCATGAAGAATCATCCAGAATCCTTAACGATATAGGGGTCTATCAAAGGATACCGCACAATCCCCTAGAAGGAATAAAAAAGAAATTTGATGATTTTATTCGAAAAGGGGAGGAAAGGGAATTCCTAAATGATAAGGAGACGGACTATCTCACAGTGAAACATCCAAGGATACCTGTTTTTTATCACTTACCTAAGATCCATAAGAATATGGAGAGGCCCCCAGGAAGACCAATTGTATCGGGGATCAATTCCGTTTCGAGTAAGATAGCTGAATATTTGGACCACCTCCTCCAACCAATTGTTAAAAGGATCCCCTCCTATCTTAAAGATACTGGTGATATTATTAGAAGCCTGGAATCTGTGGTATGGGAAGAAAAATTCTTTCTCGTTACATGTGATGTACGATCCCTGTACACAAACATTCCGCATAATAGGGGTTGTGAAGCAACAAGAACAATGCTCCTGGAAGACAGGGAGATTAAGAAAGATCAAATAGATTATATTGTGGAAGGAATTACCCTCATTTTGGAGAACAATTTTTTCTGGTATGATGACCAATATTTTTTACAACTAATGGGAACCGCTATGGGGAGCAAAATAGCACCCAGTTACGCCAATTTGTTTATGGCCTTATGGGAAAAAACTTGGATTAAAGATCAGCATGAGTGGGATAAGAACATTTTAATTTACAAACGCTACATTGATGATATCATATTTATCTGGAAAGGATCGGAAGAAGACCTCGTTTGTTTTTTGGAGTTTTTAAACCAAAATGATTGGGGAATCAGACTTGATAGCCATTTTAGTCAATCAGATATTAGCTTTCTAGATTTAGAGATCTATATTGAAGACCTTCGGATTAAAACTAGAACCCATTTTAAAAATGTAGACGTAAATAGCTACATAGAGAAGACAAGTTGCCACTTTTGGCAATGGTTGGAAGGTGTACCGAAGGGACAATTCCTTAGGTTAAAAAGAAATTGTACTGAGGACGCGGAATTTCACACCCAATCTGAAACGATGAAAATACAATTTGAAGAAAAAGGCTATGATGGTCAGGTTCTGGAAGAAGTGAGAAAAAAGGTGTCACAAATAAATCAGAAACAAATTCTCAATAAGAAAAAAACATCGAAGGGAGGATTGAGTAATAAGGTTCCTTTTATTTGTCAATACAGCAGTGAACATAAGGAGGTTAAAAGAATCCTTAGAAAGTATTGGCCCATCCTTCGCAAGGATGAGGACCTTCGCCAGATATTGGGGAATTCTCCTACCATTATCTTTAGAGGGGTTGAAAACATCAAAAATCGTGTAGTAAGCAGCCATTTGAGAAGCAGGAAACAAAAAAAACATTTCGGTTTAGAGAATGGTTTTTATGGATGTGGGAATTGTCTTGCATGTAGAACAACAGGGAACCAAAAAAGACATATAAAAGAGTTCAATAGTATGTCTGGCGAAGGATACAAGATATACGACACACTCACCTGTTTTTCAAAAAATGTTATTTATATTTTAATTTGTCCGTGTGGGAAGATGTATGTTGGTCGCACAACAAGAAGCTTGAATGTTCGCATTCGCGAACATTTGAATAATATTAGAAAAGGCGTAGATTCACATACTGTACCTCAACATTATAAAGATAAACATAATAAAGATCCTAATGGGACAAAATTTCTGGCGATCCAGCAAGTAGAAAAGGAATGGAGAGGAGGGGATTTCATCAATAAAATTAATAGGACAGAGATGAGATGGATATAAAATTTAAAAACACTAGCACCTAGGGGTTTGAATCAGGATTTTGAGGTCTGCCACTTTTTAGAATAGGTCAAAACTACATATTAGGAAGTACACAAATCATTGTAGAAAGGTTTTACAAAATGAGGTTTGTATTATATTAATTAGAATTGTGTATGCATAAAATATCCATTTAGAAGGGTGTACTGAAGATGTTTGTATGAACTAGGATACACTGTAACCAAACATGTATTGAATATGGAGGTTATAATGTGTTTGACACTAATGTATCAATTAACCATCACCCTATAGGCATACTGTTAGGTAGGCACAAGCACTTTATTTCGGTTTACACATTAGCACTCTGTATAGGGGTATAGAAACATATGGGTTAGTTTTAATTCGGTATACAACATTGTAAGAGTAGCACTTTAAAGAGAGCACTTTATTGAATGACATTATAAATTCTTTACGCATATAAGGAATCAAATTTTCAGTTCTGATAATAGTATTCATATACATTTAATTAAGATTAGCATATTAAATTTTGCAGAAGGCACTATAAATTTAGCACTTTAAAAATCAGCATCTCACGCAGAGGATTTCAGAGGATGGAAAAAGTTCCACACTCCCCCCTTGTGTGAGATTTTTTCCATCACGGTAAAATATTGATATAGAGCACATTATTGGATTTCCAATAGTGTGGCAATACATGTGTATCTGGAATTGCAGAATAACCTATTTAGGGATGAACATGAAGGTAGATAATAATAAGCCTTGTGGGTAGAAAGAAGGTGGAGCAGAAACTTTAGGAGTTTAAACACTAGAGATCTTAAAAGGAACATGCAAGAGGGCACTACGAGATGTATCACCACCATCTTTTGGGTTGATCTGATATTTGGAATGCCCCACGCAGGTGCAGAATGAGTAATTGTAAATGTAATGAGTAACACGCAGGTGCAGAATGAGTAATTGTAATTTTGAGGGAAGGGAGAACGGGCGTTTCCCACTCAATCACAACACATTTTAAAGGGTATATAAGGAGGTTGCAGGAGATTGTGAAGGAATTGATTTACATATCAACTGATGAAGCGAGTGCATCGCGAAACGCGTATTGGTGTTTGTCTATTTATTGTTTTATGGAATAAATTTTAAATTTTAATAAATTTTAATTTTGTTCATCGATATCCTGCAACCTTATTCTTTCATTTGGAGCAACATTATCGGACAGAGGAGGAAAAGGGGAGCCCGATATCTCCTAAAAATATCGGTTGTGAGATACATCTAGTGTCTGATTTATGACACCTCCAAATGTGAGTTGAACTATTATATTTTGGGGACTTGGATGTGTTTTTATGGATCACACTATGTTTCTCTTTTCTATCCCCATATATCTTGAGAATTGAGGACTGCATAAAAGAAAGCAATTAACTGCTTAAAGAAGATCCTCGACCAAGATTTTAGGGGGAGAAAAGGAAAGGAAAAAAAGAGGGAAGCGCGGACTGTCACCACATTTTCCATTATTGACTCTTTCTGGTGGTTGGAGGTGAACTATCAGTGTGTGAACCATCTGCTGCTGACTTTTTAAACTGCAATTTAATGCTCTATGTCCTTTGGACTTAAGAATAGTTTGTGTACAAACAGCATTGTTTAACTATATCCATTAGGGGGCGCCAGATACTTGTCTATTCTATGTTCTAGGCCAGGCCTGGTGGATTGTCTTCTGAATCAGTTTCTGTTACCTTTTTATTCATCTTACTTTCAAAAATACACATTTTATAACACGTTTCTCTCTTCTCATCATAAGCAACTTCTTTGTGCATTCCCCATTTTACTTATCTTTTCCTTTCTTATCTTTTCTATTTAGTTTACAATTTCTCCAAACTGATCTAATGCCTGCAGTATTTTCCTCTAAATCTGCTGTCTCTCTCAGATTCCTCTCCTCCCTCCCACCTTTTCTCCTCTATCAGTGTTACTGTTTGCATACGAGGGGGGGTTTGGGCTTCAAAGTTGCAACAACCTTTTTTTTTTTTTTTTTTAAATCAGCAGAGTCTCTTACAATAGACACAAATGCAATTGGAATGTAACAGCACTGATTTTCGTAAAATATCAACAAACTCTCGCAGCCTGCAATACCCAACACATTCACTTACTGGGACAAAAATACTGGTACATAAATCATACTAGATCTTTGAATCAAACATAACATACCAGAACAAGTGGCAATTCTGCCGTAGACATATACACTTAATGAACGACTGTAGCACTGTACGCCACACACTTTCAAAAAACGCATGTTTAGCACACACAATCGAATCACCTTTTGTCTTGGTTTGAAAAGACTTCAAACATTCCTCAGTCAAAAACAGTTTTTTTTGTTTCTCTTGTGCTAATTGCAGGTCTCTTCCTAATTTAGCCCTTTTAATCAATGCTCTGTAAAATGTGTTCATTAGAATTCATCCGGTCTTACAAACAATTTTTTTTACATTCATTTTAACGGTATGCACTGTAGGGCCACACCCGAAAAACACAAAACAACGGCTGCACACTCAGGAACCACATACACTGTACACACCATAATACATATACACACACACAACAGAGGTTTCACACATAGATCATTTTCATTGCAATGCATACAAAACCAAAGAGCATATAAACCCACTATACACATATATAGCACTTATACAGACTGGGCAGCACATATACATTGCGCCATAAACGCAAACACAGCACATATATGCACATACTGCACAGAGCACATATACACACACAACTCTAAACACATGTTCATAACATATATATATACACATTTGCTATGTGAATAGCACATACCCACACTGGCTGCAGCCATATGTAATACTACTCAACACACATTCATTCAATGCAACAAATAATAGCTTCTGTATACACACTGCAAAGCATAGATACAGGAAACACACACACAGCATTTTTTAAACAAACACAGCACATATATACAGAGGACATACAATACCTCCATATATCATAGAAACATAGAAAATGTCGGCAGATAAGAACCTTTCGGCCCATCTAGTCTGCCCAATTACATGGATACTTTAGCTGGATTTATCTTTAGTTTAGGATAGCCTTATGCCTATCACATGCCTGCTCAAGCTCAATCACTGTTTTGGCCTCTACCACTTCAACTGGAAGGCTGTTCTATGTATCCACCACCCTCTCAGTAAAATAATGCTTCCTGATGTTACTTTTAAACCTTTGCCCCTCAAATCTAAGACTATGTCCTCTTGTTTTGCTACATTGTTTCCTTTTAAATATACTCCCTTCCTCTACCTTGTGGATTCCCTTTACGTATTTAAATGTTTCTATCATATCTCCTCTGTCTTGTCTTTTTTCCAAGCTGTACATGTTAAGATCATTAAGCCTTTCCTGGTAACTTAACTCCTTCAAGCCGTACACCATTTTAGTAGCCCTTCTCTGAACTCTCTCTAAGATGTCTATATCCTTCTGGAGATATGGTCTCCAGTACTGCACACAGTACTCCAAGTGAGGTCTCACCAGTGCTCTGTACAGTGGCATGAGCACTTCCCTTTTCCTACTGCTAATACAGGCTCTCCCTACACAACCAAGCATTCTGCTAGCATTTCCTGCTGCTCTAAATTTTGCTATACTTTAAGTATATGGGACATGAAACAGTATAGAACTTGTTTAACTATTTCTCGAACTGCTCTTTTCAATATTATCTTCTGACCGTTTCATATATTTCTTTGGTAAACCTAAGTTCGCTGCACAGACACATAAAGGGTTACTTCCTTTGTTCATCAGAGAGCAGAGAGCTGATTCTCTCCCTCCCCTCTGCAGATAGTGTGGGCTAGAAGGGGGGGGGGATGAATACGGAGAAAACTGTTAGTGGAGGAAAATCTCATTACTCTCAGCCATCACACACTCTAATTTAACGTCCAAAACTTATTACAAAAATCTTTTGTAACTACTAACACACTTTACTCTTGATTGAACAGTTTGATAGACTAAAAATAAACAACATATATAAACTCGAGTAGTTTCTTCCCATTTGGCAGCTATGGGACATATAGCTACTTGATCAATTATAGACACAGTCAAACAAAAACATTCTACCATATAACCTTCTAGATTACCATCTGATCCATTGATCATTTCCTTTTCTTCTGGCCTGGGGGGGAAGTGGGGGCTCAGAGACTCCTGCAGATCATTACATAGTCCACACACAGGGCTTGTAACTTATCTTTGTTTAATTTACTTGTATATTAAAATTAAAACACCAAATATACATAGACTTATTCCCACACTCATGTTTATATTTATTTGAGGTGAGAAACAAGGGGGGGTGTTTGTGAGGGTCCTGAGAACGAGCAACAGCACAATGGCCTGCTCTACGGTGGGTGCCCGCTCAGGTCTCACAAACAAGGTTTTTAGCTTGCTTGTGCCATTACAGGGATGAATTTTCCATATGCAAATCAGCCTGCTCTCACCCAGAAAGGGTGGCCAGTGCTGATTGCCAAGGACGTCATCCCTGCACGAGAGGTGCAGCAACCCCCGACGATCGTTTGGGCCTTCTTGGGCCTCGTCAGGAGGGTATAGCTGACACCCCTCTAGGCACATCAAGCAAGGGGTCCACGTCTGGATGACCCTTTACAATTGCAGTGAGAAACAAGGGGGGGTGTTTGTGAGGGTCCTGAGAACGAGCAACAGCACAATGGCCTGCTCTACGGTGGGTGCCCGCTCAGGTCTCACAAACAAGGTTTTTTTGCTTGCTTGTGCCATTACAGGGATGAATTTTCCATATGCAAATCAGCCTGCTCTCACCCAGAAAGGGTGGCCAGTGCTGATTGCCAAGGATGTCATCCCTGCACGAGAGGTGCAGCAACCCCCGACGATCGTTTCGGCCTTCTTGGGCCTCGTCAGGAGGGTATAGCTGACACCCCTCTAGGCACATCAAGCAAGGGGTCCACGTCTGGATGACCCTTTACAATTGCAGTGAGAAACAAGGGGGGGTCCTTGGCAATCAGCACTGGCCACCCTTTCTGGGTGAGAGCAGGCTGATTTGCATATGGAAAATTCATCCCTGTAATGGCACAATCAAGCTAAAACCTTGTTTGTGAGACCTGAGCGGGCACCCACTGTAGAGCAGGCCATTGTGCTGTTGCTCATTCTCAGGACCCTCACAAACGCCCCCATTGTTTCTCACTGTAATTGTAAAGGGTCATCCAGACGTGGACCCCTTGCTTGATGTGCCTAGAGGGGTATCAGCTATACCCTCCTGACGAGACCCAATAAGGCCAAAACGATCGTCGGGGGTTGCTGCACCTCTCGTGCAGGGTTGCCGTCCTTGGCAATCAGCACTGGCCACCCTTTCTGGGTGAGAGCAGGCTGATTTGCATATGGAAAATTCATCCCTGTAATGGCACTATCAAGCTAAAACCTTGTTTGTGAGACCTGAGCGGGCACCCACCGTAGAGCAGGCCATTGTGCTGTTGCTTGTTCTCAGGACCCTCACAAACACCCTCCTTGTTTCTCACTGTAATTGTAAAGGGTCATCCAGACGCGGACCCCTTGCTTGATGTGCCTAGAGGGATATCAGCTATACCCTCCTGACGAGGCCCAATAAGGCCGAAACGATCGTCGGGGGTTGCTGCACCTCTCGTGCAGGGATGACATCCTTGGCAATCAGCACTGGCCACCCTTTCTGGGTGAGAGCAGGCTGATTTGCATATGGAAAATTCATCCCTGTAATGACACAATCAAGCTAAAACCTTGTTTGTGAGACCTGAGCGGGCACCCACCGTAGAGCACCCACCATTGTGCTGTTGCTCGTTCTCAGGACCCTCACAAACACCCCCCTTGTTTCTCACTGTAATTGTAAAGGGTCATCCAGACGTGGACCCCTTGCTTGATGTGCCTAGAGGGGTATCAGCTATACCCTCCTGACGAGGCCCAATAAGGCCCAAACGATCGTCGGGGGTTGCTGCACCTCTCGTGCAGGGATGACGTCCTTGGCAATCAGCACTGGCCACCCTTTCTGGGTGAGAGCAGGCTGATTTGCATATGGAAAATTCATCCCTGTAATGGCACGATCAAGCTAAAACCTTGTTTGTGAGACCTGAGCGGGCACCCACCGTAGAGCAGGCCATTGTGCTGTTGCTCGTTCTCAGGACCCTCACAAACACCCCCCTTGTTTCTCACTATATTTATTTGAGGGCATACCTTTCTTTCTGTGCCCTGCTAACATAACAAAATAGCTTTTATCTCTCACACAGTACCTCCAAATATCTATATATGGATACTGGTCTGGGTGGCCATATCTCCCGGTGCCCTAGGAGTACATTTTCTGTTTTAATTCTGGATCCATAGATCCCTGTTCTGGCCATTAGGTGACTAACATTGGCCAGACTATGGTGCACAAAAGTTTCAATTTCTCTCTACTTAATTCAACACCATAGTGGTGCAATACTTTAAATTATGCATCATAAGGGTGCATCATAAGGGTGTTTGACCATTCTTCACTTTCTCGGGTTTAGATGACCCGTTACCCATGGTCACTCTTTTTAGCAGTAACTTCTTCACAATACAGATATTACTTGCAGCACAATCACTCTTAAATTAATTGTCTGGTACTTCAGGCAACAGTTCTCTCTTGTCGTATTCAATTCCTCCTTTGGTAGCCAACTGCAGTCGCCTGAGCTGGAAACGTACCTCCGGAGTCCACTCTCAGATCTGCTTCCTTGCTAAGCAAGTAGGCGCACACTCACTCACAACACTCTCAGCACATACTGTACCAGATACATTCAGCACAAAACAGTACATAAACAGTTCTACTTTTTCAGGTGACTTTTCCTCAAGGAGAACAAGTCCACTCTCCTACACACTCAACACCAGATACAATAAACATAAAATACAAACACAATATTTGTGCAAAAGTTCTTGTCGTAGCCAGCTAGCTTTCAATCATTATTTACTTCACCATCAGTATTTATTATCCTACTGCGGGGGTTTTAGCACAAAGGGGGTGGCCTGTCCCCTTGTCTGGGATCAGTATTTACCGTAACTGATCCGGACGGCTATGAGCATCACAGGCTCTCTTGAGGCTCTACAGACCTCGTCTATCCTCACTAGAGGGTGGTCGATCCCCAGCCTCTGTATCACACACAGGTGCAGAAGTCTGGAGCTCGGCCCCCTCCACTGCGCAGACAACTCTTTACATACAGATTGAAACTAGCTGCTACCTTATTCAACACAAAGAAATACAATTTGTTATTTACCCCTCCTAACGTGGCATCACCAATTTTCCTCGGCCTGTTCCTCTCCTTGGATTCTCGGTCGGGAGCGTGCCCTCAGCAGGTTGATGGTCCACAGAGCGAGAACTCTCGCCTTGGCGCCTAGTAGAAGATCAGCATACCTTGGCCATCTCCCGCCGGATTCTGCCGAGATGCAGCAATCACTGCCGTTCAGGCTTCTTTGCCGAGTCAAGGCCTTTATCCCTTCGGACGAGCCCCCAGAAATGTAATGGCTAACTGACCGGGTATTTAGGTGATGACTCGACAAAAGAAATGCCAGACGGAGGCCTTAATTCTTGAAAGGAAAAAAGGTTTTATTCGGTACCGGACGAGAGCTGCAAGTCTTGCTCACAAATCAAAGCTCAAGTCCCGAGCCAACAGAGAAACAAAGAATTTATACATGGTGAGTAAAAAGGCACACCTTATTCCCCTCCCCAGGTTACCTTCCCACTTATCATATCAACCTTCATTATACATATTGGACTTTATTCATCATTTTGCAAGTCAGCAAAGTTCACCTCAAAGACACGACCCTTGAGCCCGAGACAATCTGAATTCTCTGTCTAGTCAATATGGTTGTAAAAGGGAATCATTCTTCCAAAACAAATATGGCCAGCTAAGGGATTTACAGGGGTTTATTCATTCCTTCTGCTGTCTCGATATATTAAGCAACTTTTATGGCTTAGAGTTAGAGACCTGGGGGGAAGAAGAGGTAATTCTTCAATCAGCAGAAATCAGGTTTAAAACAAGATATTAGAGGCTACACTTAGCTGTTAGTTTATACAGTTCTATTTTCTATCTAAAATGGTGGACAGGGAACAGAGAGGGTGACGCTGGGGGTTATTCCCAGGTAGCGCTCTTTCAATACTTTATCACACGGATTACGTCAGCAGCAGTGTGGGACGCCAAAGGGCAGGGCCCTGGGTGTAGGCCCTGCTCGCCGCACCCAAAGGGCAGACCTGTACTTAACTGTAGCGGCATTGCTTGGGACTTGAGATACAATGTAAGTTTTAATGTGCCATAATTCCGCAGTTAGAGATTCCTAAATATATTCGAAGAGTTCATTGTCTAACACATTCACTTGCTGAATTATATAGTGAAATATGACTGTCACTGGATCTGAATTCATGATTACATTTTGAAAACCTGTATGAAATGTCTATTAATATATGAATTGCTAGATTTGCCTGCACTTTTTTTCTTTTTAAATACTGTAGTTTATTTACAGTTATTTTTTTGACATTTCTATAAAAGTTTTTTTTTAAAGGTTTCCCCTTCTACATGTTCACCGACATAAATGTATATTTAATATTGTCTGGTTTAATTAAGATTTTTTTATGTACTTCCTTCCTAGACACATGAACATGTCTAATAGATTTTTATCCCTAAATTGAAGTTTACAAAACTTAAAGTATGTACCCTGCAAGTTGGTGTCAAGTTCACAATGGGAAATCTTTGAAGAGGGCAACAAGACTCCACAGGATCTCGAGCACTGGCCGTGTTGCTTTTTATGGAGGATTTGACGTGGGTGCAATAGAGGTTGTCTGTGTTTGACTACTTGTGTATTGCTTTGTTTACCTTTGTCACTCACAGTCCAAAAGAAATTTGTAAATGTTAAAATGTATGTTCAGTTTAATAAAGAATCAAAGAAAAGCCCTAAATGCAAGAGTCTTTGTAATCGAAATGCAGTGAAGAAATCCAACAACAAAGTGACTTTAAAGGGCCAGTACCACAAAAAATGAAATGTTCTTATTGTTTATTTTATGTTGCTGATATCTTACATGTGCTTTGTTTGTTTCTCCAGTATGTTTAGTTAAGAAAATATTTTACTCTATATATGTGTCACTGGGTGCATCCATTCATTGTATTGTGTGGAATGTATTCAACGTATATCAGACAATTTGAAGTATTTTAAACTCTCTATCTCATTCAGCTGCCATTTCTTATCTCAGGTAGCCTAATAGCTTTTATATAAACATTACTTCCTCCACCTCATTAACTGTTAAAGAGCCACAAAGCAAAGCTTTTGGTAAATGTTGCATCATGGGAATATCCACAAAATGCAACCAGAGATAAAATACATTTTATTTTTCCTTTTTCAATACAATTACTTCAGACCAAAAAAACACAAGAAAAAAAGGCTGTCATTTGCACTTATCCCTGTGGCTCCATGCTAAACAAAAGAGGTTTTCGTTTACTTGAATGGTCATTGAAGTGTTAAGCCCACCTGCCTCATCAGGGCAACGTCTTTCAAGGTGGATCCTAACCTAATGAAACCATACAACCACATGTCCTCCTGCTGATTCTCCGCTAAGAGACAGATTGGTGGTGGTGGGTTTATATTTATACCCTCACCAGAACATTTCCACTTTGGGATTGAAAAAGAAAACACTGAAAGGGAAAAAAAAAAAAAAGACCTGGCTGGGAATACAACAAAATATACAAATATGCCCAAAAAAATAAAGCAGTTTCAAACACTATTCCCAACCTGGGTGGCTATAATGTGCTTGTATTTGTAATGCGCAAGTAATCTAGTTCTAGGGAGAAATCTGATACCATTCTGGGGTCAAGAAAGAATGTTTTTCCAGTGTGTTGCATATTGGCGAGCGCTTCAGACTGTTTTTTGCCTTCTTCTGGATCAACAGCAGTAACTAATGTGTGAAAGGCTGAACCTGATGGACGCATGTCTTTTTTCAGCCTATGTATCTATGTAACTATAGGGAATTGTATCGCCCAACGCCGGGCACGTTGTTGTTTTGGAGATGCAGTCCAGCGGGCAAGAAGCCCGCCGGACTGCAGGCTAATTCCAGGGATGGCCCGATACCAGCATTGAGCTGGCTTGCCGGCATCCGAGGGGCTGGGGCGCCTGTCTGAACGCTCTAATGGTATTCGGACAGGCCCCTGCAGCTTACCGTGTTCAGTTTCCTTCCAACGAGCGTCGCCGGGACAGTCTCCAAGCGGCCGCTCATTGGGAAGTCCCAAGGCGCGATCTTGCGAGATCTCAGCGTTCGCGAGATTGAACCGGGAGCAATCTCGCGAGATCTCGGTGTCATGGAACTGACATAGTGCTCCACGCTTCAAACTCCAAGAGACTTTATGTTCATTTATATTGTGTGGTGTGATTTTAAATGTATTATAAATTGCTTGGTTCTAGTTTAAATTAGTTTAGTGTAAATTGCTTAGCTTTAGTTCGAAAATGTACTTTTATTACGGTATGTGAATGGGAGCGTAGAAATGTGGTTTTGTGTAGAGCGTAAACAACTTTGAGTAACTTGTGATTAGGCAAAAGGGTTTTCTCTTTGGTTATCTGTTATCTGTTTACATGTCTGAAAAGTTGTGAGTCACCATTGTCTCAGCCAAACACTCTGATTTCCTTTACAATGGGTTATGTAAATCACTGTGTGTGGTCACTGTGGGGTCAAGACTTCATCTGCATACAGCCAGTGGACCTAAGTGAGGCCTGAAGAGGACCTGAAGGCAGCCTGCAGTGGTCTTGGAACCAACCAATCAGAACTGTTGGGGTGGGTGTAAAGTTTGAACCTGTGTTGCTGTAACCTGTATAAATATCCCTGTGAAACCTTCCATAAAGAGAGAATCCTGTGTGAACATACAACATGTCTGGTGTTTCATTCAGCTACGCTACAATCACCCTCAGAAAAGGCACAGAGTGGCCTTCTGGAAATGCGAAGAGGCTCCAAGGCAGAGGTTCAGACCCAGCAGGTCTGGAGCTGCAGATCAGGCTGCTCGAGGCACTGAGCTCGAAGCAACTCAGAGGCCAGGCTCATATTGGCAAGGGGGTGTCTGGAAAGTCAGGACAGGCGGAAGAGAACGGCTCCCGTCACACTCGGCGTTGCTCCCGGCGCAATCTCGCGAGATCACGCCTGGGGGATTCCCATCAGGCGGCCGCTGGCAGACTTTGCCGGCAGCGCTCGTGGAAGGTAACTGAACACGGTAAGCTGCAGGGGCCTGTCTGAATGCCGTTAGAGCGTGTGTGTGTACATACACACAGGCATGTTTCAGACCTCAGACCAGACATGGGGCGCTGTCCGAACGCTCTAACGGCATTCGTACAGTATATACACACAGGCATACAACGGCATTAGTACAGTATATACACACAGGCATACAACGCCATTCGGACTGTGTATATATATATATATATATATAATATATATATATATACACATATACACACACGGCTGCCCTCAGGGTGTATATATATATATATATATATACACACACACATACATATTGCAGCCCTCCGTGTGTGTATACATACATACACATTGCAGCCCTGGGCTGCAATGTGTATGTATGTAAATACAGACACACGCAGGGCTGCTATACATATATATATATACACACTGAGGTAGGTGTGTGTGTACATAAATACACACACATTGCAGCCCTCAGTGTATATGTACAGTGGCAAGAAAAAGTATGTGAACCCTTTGGGATTACGTGGAGTTTTGCATGAATTCAGCATAAAATGTGCTCTGGTCTTCATCTAAGTCACAACAATTTGAAAAACACAGTCTACTTAAAATAATACAACACAAACATTATATGTTTTCATGTGTTTATTGAACATAACCTGTAAACATTCACAGTGCAGGGTGGAAAAAGTATGTGAACCTTTGGACTTAATAACTGGTTGACCCTCCTTTGGCAGCAGTAACCTCAACCAAACGTTTCCTGTAGTTGCAGATCAGACCTGCACAACGATCTGGAGTAATTTTGGACCACTCCTCTTCACAAAACTGTTTCAGTGTAGCAATATTCTTGGGATGTCTGGTGTGAATCGCTCTCTTCAGGTCATGCCACAGCATTTCAATCGGGTTGAGGTCAGGACTCTGAC
Source organism: Leptobrachium leishanense (assembly GCA_009667805.1). NCBI lineage: Eukaryota > Metazoa > Chordata > Amphibia > Anura > Megophryidae > Leptobrachium > Leptobrachium leishanense. The sequence continues at coordinate 28,852,658 of CM019075.1, read as the reverse complement.
TGGGCCACTCCAGAAGGCGTATTTTGTTTTGTTGAAGCCATTCTTTTGTTGAATTACTTGTATGCTTTGGGTCATTGTCCTGTTGCATCACCCATCCTCTGCGGAGCTTCAGTTGGCGGACAGATGGTCTTACATTTTCCTGCAAAATGTCTTGATAAACTCTGGAATTCATTTTCCATCAATGACAACAATCCGTCCAGGCCCTGAGGCAGCAAAGCAGCCCCAAACCATGATGCTCCCTCCGCCATGGTTTACAGTGGGGATGAGATTTTGATGTTGGTGTGCTGTGCCTTTTTTTCTCCACACATACAGGGTTATCCAAAGAGATTCGAAAAGTCACCGCACGTTCGGTGACTTTTCGTTCTCTTCAATTCGGTTCCTTTTGCTGATCCTATTTCGGTGACCCTGCGGGGTATTCAGCAAGCACCACAGGGTCCCCGAATTGCAGGGAAAAGTCACCGCAAACCTGACGAAAACTAACCGCAAAACCCACCGAATGCACGCCGAAAACAAGCAAAAACATCTGGATTAACCTTCGAAAAACCCGAGCAGGAGCCGATCACACGCAGCAAAACAGCCGAACAGGAGCCGAATCACACAGAGCCGAAGCAGCTGAGACGCAGAGGAGGCAGTGAATAAATTACCAAAACCGTTTGTATGAATCTGTGAAAATGAAACGCTGTTTGCAAAGAAACCACTGAGCGAAAATGTCTGAAATTTACACAGGAGGTCCAGGGAATGATAATAAAGAGGGCTGTTACAGAAAAAATAAGTAAACTTAAAACAAAAAAAATAAAAAAATAAATTAAGAAAAATGCTTAGAGTATCCTAAAAAATATATAAATAAAGAGACTTTTTGCTGCAGAATTTTATAATGAATGGTTTATTAGAAATTGAATTAAAACGGGAATATTTTTAACATTGAAGTCTATGGGATTCTCCGGAATAAACTTGCCGAATTAAACCACCGAATGGCAGGACATTAGGGGAACCTTTCACTGCTGGTTTTTGCTCTCTGAATAGCCGAAGCAGTGCTTTTTTATGGGGATTTCACTGCCCTCAAACAGGCACCGAACAGGCACCGTATGTGCAGGCAATTCGCCAGGATTTGGCGAATTGCCTGCTCTCTGGATAGCCGAATGGCCAGGAAAGGCAACCGAACGCTGATTTTCAGCGTTCGGTTACCTTTCTCAAGCAATTCGGATCTCTTTGGATAACCCTGATAGTGTTGTGTGTTTTTTCCAAACAACTCAATTTTGGTTTCATCTGTCCACAGAATATTTTGCCAGTAGTGCTGTGGAACATCCTGGTGCTCTTTTGCAAACTTCAAACGTGCTGCAATATTCTTTTTGGACAGCAATGGCTTCCTCTTAGTGTCCTCCCATGTACTCCATTCTTGTTTAATGTTTTACTTATTGTAGATGTGTCAACAAAAATGTTAGCATGTGACAGAGATTTCTGTAAGTCTTTAGGTGACACTCTAGGTGTCACGTTCCCACGTTCCAACCCTGTCTTCCTGCCCTCTGTATTTGTATATTGTGGTTTTTCCCTTGTGTTTCTGTTGCTGCCAATTCCTGGGTGGCCTCCCAGGGGTTAATTGGTGTTCTGTGTGCTGCTCACCTGTTGATCCTTGCCTTGATTCCCCTGCCTATATTAGAGCAATGTACCTATAGGACATTGCTGGGTCATTTTCCTTTGCCTGGTCTCCTTGCATCCTGAGAGCTCCTCACTGTGTTCCTGATATCCGATGTTTGTTCATCCTTGTTCAGTTTTTGTCTCTATTATTTCTGTTCCAGTTTATGTCAGTTCCTTCTGTGTATTTAGTTCTGTCTATTGCTGTATTTTGTTTTGCTGTTTATGTTCCATTCAGATTCCCCGGTTACTGATTTTGGCTTGGCTGACTTCCCTTCTGGTTCCTATTCCTATATTCTGTATGACGTACTCTCTCTGGTTATGACTTTTGGCTTTCCTCCTATATGACTACTCTAAGTATATTCCTTGTCTGTACCGTTTCTAAGTAACCCTGTCATCTGCATACAACAAAAGACTCTGTACGGCTTCAACGTAATACTTTCCTTTAGATTAGATCCGGCTATCCTAAAGACCGGCCTTTCAGTGCAGGGAATCTTTGGTATTGCCGTACAGAGGTCTTTTGTTAACCCTGTGTTGCTTTCATCTGTCCTTGCTGTTTACAGTGCATCTCTGCCCATAGGGGCTTCTCTCAGGAACCTGGTCCTCACCTTGCTGCGAGTTATATTCTTAGGGATATATATACAGACTGACCACTTCCAAGGATCGGAGGGCAAGGATAGGGTGGTGCGTGCCTGGTGGTACTGCCACCGTGACATAATGACCCAGCCATTACATAAGCCCGCAGAGATGTGTACCGTGTTGGAAACCTTATTGCACATGTTTGAGGAATTTGTGGTTCACCTCAAAGGGTTACTGAGCCTGTGTCTAGACTCTGGCAATCAGGTCTCATTTGAGAGCAGGGTTCGTGGTCCGCTTTCTCCTGATGAAAAGAACAGAAGACGTGAGTACAATCTCTGTTCCTATTGTGCCAGTTCGTTGCACTTTTTGTCTGGCTGTCCCCTCAAGCAGGTGCGTCCTGGGGCTGGAGTGCCGGTGCGTCCTGGGGCTGGAGTGCCGGTGCATCTCAAGACTTGTGGTGAGTCTGTGCGCCCTGATACTGGCCGAGTGCCAACTGTGCCCATGTCCCACAGTAAGGCCGCTAAAGCTAGACCACGCATGAGATCCACTGGCACCAGTTACAGCTGGGAATCAGAGGGTGCCAGACCACGTAGGGGGTCTGACGGTGCCAGACCTAGCTGGGAGTCGGATAGTGCCAGACCACGTAGGGGATCTGATGGTGCCAAACCCTGCGGGGAGTCAGATGGCACCAGATCCCACTTTGAGTTCAGACCTCCTGAGAAATCCAGGTTTGAGAAAGAGGCACCTGAGTCTATGAAGGATGAATCCTTTTTGGCCACAAGGCCAGAGGATGAAGAACCCATGGAGGTTATGTCACTCATGGCATCCGGTAATAAACCTCAGACTTATGTAGATACATCTGATGGCTGTAGGGTTTTAAAGACACAACTGGCTGGCTATGAGCAGCGACTGGCAGCCAAAAAACAGTCCCTACGTATTATTACTGGTTGTATTACATGTAGAGCCGCAACCCCAGTGCCAATTGGCAAAAAGCCAGTTCTGTTTCTGTCTGGCAATGAGAAGCCAGTCCTGTCTCCGTCTGGCAATGAGAAGCCAGTCCTGTCTCCGTCTGGCAATGTGCAGCCAGCCCTGTCTCCGTCTGGCAATGTGCAGCCAGCCCTGTCTCCGTCTGGCAATGTGCAGCCAGCCCTGTCTCCGTCTGGCAATGTGCAGCCAGCCCTGTCTCCGTCTGGCAATGTGCAGCCAGCCCTGTCTCCGTCTGGCAATGTGCAGCCAGCCCTGTCTCCGTCTGGCAATGTGCAGCCAGCCCTGTCTCCGTCTGGAAATGTGCAGCCAGCCCTGTCTCCGTCTGGCAATGTGCAGCCAGTCCAGCCTGGCAATGTGCAGCCAGTCCAGCCTGGCAATGTGCAGCCAGTCCAGCCTGGCAATGTGCAGCCAGTCCAGCCTGATCCTGGCACGATGGCAGCGGTGCTGTGTGATCCAGACGCGGTGACAGTGGTGCTGCCCGATCCGGGTGCGGTGACAGTAGTGATGTCTGGTAAACTGCCAGTCAAATCAGTCCCAAGCTGTGTGTCAGCGGTACCCCTCCCAAGCTGTGTGTCAGTGGTACCCCTCCCAAGCTGTGTGCCAGTCCCAAGCTGTGTGCCAGTCCCAAGCTGTGTGCCAGCGGTGCCAGTCCCAAGCTGTATGCCAGTCCCAAGCTATGTACCAGCGGTGCCAGTCCCGAGCTGTGTGCCAGAGTCAAGCCGTGTGTCAGCAGTACCAGAGCTACATTGCAACACCACTGTACACATGCTCCACAGAGAGTCTGAGGTTTCCAACCCTCGTGGTAAGGCACAGGTAGGCGAGCCTACTCCCACTGTTGCCGTGTCGTGCGGGGTGGTCACCAGTTCTAGACCTCGTTCTAGGAGAAGACGGGGAAAGGTGTCTAACCCTGGTCCCACTGATTCTGTGTCCAGTCTAACTGATGCCAAGATCCCCCTACCCCGTCATGTCCCTGAGGGCTATGTGCAATCGCCCCTTGGACTGGTGTTCAGGAAGGACCACTGGGTTGCCATTCAAAGGAACCCTCATAGTCGGGGGCGTCTTGTGGAGGAGGATGACGACTCTGAGTGGGACCTCAAAGGACTTTGGTGATTGGTGTTCGTAATCTGGTTTCCTGATTTTTGTCTGTCATGTTTGTTGTTTTAGGTGCCCTGAGGTCACCTTTTTTGGAGGGGGCTACTGTCACGTTCCCACGTTCCAACCCTGTCTTCCTGCCCTCTGTATTTGTATATTGTGGTTTTTCCCTTGTGTTTCTGTTGCTGCCAATTCCTGGGTGGCCTCCCAGGGGTTAATTGGTGTTCTGTGTGCTGCTCACCTGTTGACCCTTGCCTTGATTCCCCTGCCTATATTAGAGCAATGTACCTATATGACATTGCTGGGTCATTTTCCTTTGCCTGGTCTCCATGCATCCTGAGAGCTCCTCGCTGTGTTCCTGATATCCTCCGTTTGTTCATCCTTGTTCAGTTTTTGTCTCTATTATTTCTGTTCCAGTTTATGTCAGTTCCTTCTGTGTATTTAGTTCTGTCTATTGCTGTATTTTGTTTTGCTGTTTATGTTCCATTCAGATTCCCCGGTTACTGATTTTGGCTTGGCTGACTTCCCTTCTGGTTCCTATTCCTATATTCTGTATGACGTACTCTCTCTGGTTATGACCTTTGGCTTTCCTCCTATATGACTACTCTAAGTATATTCCTTGTCTGTACTGTTTCTAAGTAACCCTGTCATCTGCATACAACAAAAGACTCTGTATGGCTTCAACGTAATACTTTCCTTTAGATTAGATCCGGCTATCCTAAAGACCGGCCTTTCAGTGCAGGGAATCTTTGGTATTGCCGTACAGAGGTCTTTTGTTAACCCTGTGTTGCTTTCATCTGTCCTTGCTGTTTACAGTGCATCTCTGCCCATAGGGGCTTCTCTCAGGAACCTGGTCCTCACCTTGCTGCGAGTTATATTCTTAGGGATATATATACAGACCGACCACTTCCAAGGATCAGAGGGCAAGGATAGGGTGGTGCGTGCCTGGTGGTACTGCCACCGTGACACTAGGATTCTTCTTTACTTCATTAAGCATTCTGCGCTGTGCTCTTGCAGTAATCTTTACAGGACGACCACTCCTAGGGAGAGTAGCAACAGGCTTTTGGAGATACTTTTGTAACCCTTTCCAGCCTCATGCAAGTCAACAATTCTTGATCGTAGGTCTTCTGAGAGCTCTTTTCTGCGAGGCATGGTTCACAGCAGGCAGTGCTTCTTGAAACCAGTAAATCCAAAACTGGTGTGTGTTTTTAAAGGGCAGGACAGTTTTCAGCAACACATGCAATAATATCACACTGATTGGACTCAAGGTTGGCTCGCTCCTGGCTTCAAATAGCTCTAATGAGAAGTCATTAGGCTAGGGATTCACATACTTTTTCCACCCTGCACTGTGAATGTTTACATGTTATGTTCAAAAAACACATGAAAACATATAATGTTTGTGTTGTATTATTTTAAGCAGACTGTGTTTTTCAAATTGTTGTGACTTAGATGAAGATCAGAGCACATTTTATGACCAATTCATGCAAAACTCCACGTAATCCCAAAGGGTTCACATACTTTTTCTTGCCACTGTATGTATATACACACTGAGGGCTGCAGTGTGTGTATGTATACATACTGAGTTTTGAAGTGTGTGTATATAAATATATATCTATACAGTGGGGCAAAAAAGTATTTAGTCAGCCACCAATTGTGCAGGTTCTCCCACTTAAAAAGATGAGAGAGGCCTGTAATTGTCATCATAGGTACACTTCAACTATGAGAGACAAAATGAGAAAAAAAAATCCAGAAATCACATTGTCTGATTCTTAAAGAATTTATTTGCAAATTATGGTGGAAAATAAGTATTTGGTCACCTACAGTAAAGTACAAACAAGCAAGCAAATGCATCAGTTCATGGTAGTTTACGGCAGTTTAATTTTTTTTTTTAAATTGATGTGGGGATACAGAAAGGGGCCTAATTGAGCAGTGAGCCCCCAGGTCACAGATGGATAATTGTAAAGGTTCCCAGGACAGACCTGGTAGGATCTCTGGCAACAGACCACTAACCCTCCGATCTTTTGGATCGTGGGGACCGCTCGCTAACCCCAACCACTAGCAGCCACAAAGGCCAGGGGAAACAGCAACACAGATTGATATAGTTTATAAATATATGTATTGCGCAACAGTATACGGCAGGATATGTAGCACACACCAACTGTAACAGACAGCGGATTACCAGACAGGGGCACAGAGCAAGAGTAGTCGTTTAAACAAAACCGGGTCAGCAACGTAAAGACATTTGTACTGCGCTATGGTATATGTGGCAGGATCTGATAGCACACACCAGCAGTACCAGGAGGCAAACAGAACAGGCAGGGAGTAACACAGAGAATAGTCAAATCGTAGGCAAAAGTCGGCAAGAGATCGGGTCCACAGAAATAAGCAGGGTCAAAACACGAGTATACAGATATTCGAAGCAGCGATGCGGGAATGTAACTCCACGGCAAGGCGAGGGCTAATGCGCGCGCTCCTGATTTGAAGACCGGCGGTACCGCGTCATCAACCCGTGCCCCTCCCCCTGATCGACCGTCTCTATGCCGGGTGCCTTCGGCGTTCCTGGCACCCGGCCAGCCGGCTGACGCATGCATCCAAGGTCCCCCTGCGAGCCCCCCGGGACCCTGGACGTCACAATAATGAACGCCAGTGGAATACATAAGTTGCAGTTTGTATAATATGTTGCCAGCAGTAGTCAAGTCAAAAATAAATAAGGGTGAGAACTCACCAAGATTTTTATCCCCCAGTGAGCACATAGTGTATATCACACTTAACACACGTGTGTGATACAATTCTGAATATATGTGGAGTTTAGCAAAATTATATGATATATTCTATATTTATTGAAACTTAACAGGGAAACCTATGATCGAACACCTGGATACAAGCTTTATAGTGTATTGATCGGAGTTCCCTCTGCAAATATAGTGGGAACTGCGTTCCCATGCGTTCCCCCTGGAAGTCCGTTGGCTTATTATCACAAGCTACAGAGACGAAAATGTGGCACATAGTATTAAGTAGCCTCAAAATCTTAACCTGACTTGACCACTCTTCATATTAATTGATCTGCCACAAGTTGCCATTTGTATTCTCTCTTGGAGGTTGTATGGGCCCTGTGTGAGGTGGGGTGCGTGCAATCTCACTGGATTGAGCTTTACTGTGGAAGGACTAAGAACTTTTTGTTCCATGTTCCCTTCACTTTGAGGTGTGTTTTGTTTCTTGAATTTAGGCATAGCAGGGACTGATCGCATAGGGGTAGTATCTGGCCTGAATGCTTTGGCAAGTCATCAGCAGGCAGGGTGTCAGGATAGAGAGTCACCCAGCATGCAGCCCTCTTAAGCAAGGAAACCCACAATCTGACATACTGGTCCTTAGAGTGGCCAGCTCGAAGCTGAATAAAGAATATGAACAGTTCATAGAAGTACTGAACCCACAGGGATAAGAGATATCGCAGGACAAATACAAAGCCAGAGGTCGGTATACAGAATCAGTATAATAACCAGACAGGGAATGTAGAGCAAAACCAACGTCCAGATAGCATAGCCAGGGTCAGTACACAGAATATAAACCAAAAAGAGACAAGAGCAGAAATCAGAACCAAGATTACTTGGCCGGAAGTCAAACCATTGGTTCAGGAACACACTGGGGGGTCACTAGAAACCACGGCAAGACACAGAGCTCATTCAGTTTCTTCTATTTAAAGCCCTCCAAGCAGTGGTGTATTTAGGTTTTGTGCTGCCCTAGGCCTGACTAAACTCGTGCACCCCTAATTTAAATTTGACGCACCCCTTCCTGTCAAGGGCACACCTCTTCCTGGTTAATCCCCACCCTTCCTCTTTAAGCTCCACCTTTTCCTCTTAGAGCTCCGCCTTTTCCTCTCTTTATATTAAAAGTGGATACCAAGTGCCTACCTGTATATTTTGTATACCATTTCAAATGTATCTATTGAGATAAAGAAAATTCTGAAATGTTTAAATTCAAGTATTTTTACAAAGAACAGCCACGCATGTCAAGTAAACGGGATCACAGCCGCTCTAATTGGCGGAACAATAAAATCCACAGAAACGTGCACTGCATATGAGCGTATCACAGAGCTGCATAGCAATAAAACCCAAAGAAATGGGCACTGTGTATGAGCATATCAGAGCTGCAAAGCAATAAAACCCACAGAAATGTGCAGTGTGTATGAGCATATCACAGAACTGCACAGCAATAAAACTCACAGTAATGTGCAGTGTGTATCACAGAATCCACAGCAATAAAACTCCCAGCAATGCAATGTGCGATGTGTATGAGTGCATCAAAATTCACAGCAATAAAACTCACAGCAATGCAATGTGTGGTGTGTGTCAGCGTATCAGAATCCACAGCAATAAAACTCCCAGCAATGCAATGTGCGGTGTGTTTGAGTGCATCAGAATCCACTGCAATAAAACTCCCAGCAATGCAATGTGTGGTGTGTGTCAGCGTATCAGAATCCACAGCAATAAAACTCCCAGCAATGCAATGTGCGGTGTGTATGAGTGCATCAGAATCCACTGCAATAAAACTCCCAGCAATGCAATGTGTGTGTGTATGAGTGCATCAGAATCCACTGCAATAAAACTCCCAGCAAACCGAGTGTATATGAGCACACAGCAATTATTTATTCTACATTTACCGGCCTCTGTCCATGGTAGGGCTGTGTGCAGAGTCAGCAGGGACTGTGTACAGACTCAGCAGGAGGTCCCTCCAGGCCACGTTAGGATCACGGCTGTGTCTGTGCGTGGAGCCATCTTGTCAGAAGTGGGGTGCCACTGCCAGAGGGTGCACCGTGGCTTTGATTCCCTTCCCGGTGGGTGTTCAGTCCAGAATAGAGTGACAGTCCATGTTAACGAAAAGGGCGGGCAGCTGCGTGCATGCGTGTCACGTGGTTCAGCCAGTCAGGTGGTACTGAGACTCAGTACCACCTGACTGGCCGGACCGAGTGTGACCTGCACGCAAGCAGCCTCACCAGGAGCCAGGCAGCTCAATGACAAATTTCTATCACTGCAGTGCTGGTTAAGGAAAGGTCCACTTTAAACAGCAGTAAGCAGACAGGGCTTCATATTCTGCTGAAACCCCCCCCCTTTACCTGCCGTTTACTGTCATCTTCTCTCCTAGTACCCCCTAATGACACCCCAATAATCACTGGTACCTGGGGCGGCCCGCCCTCCGCCACTCCTCTAAGTACACCACTGCTCTGGTGATATGCTCACACACAAGTTTGGCGAACTGCCAGCAAGTACGGTGCTGTTTGAAGGCAGTGCAAATCCCCATAGAGAAGTAATGGTTAATCTATTCAGAGAACCCCAAACAGCAGAGAAATGTCAGTGAAATGCCCTGATGTTCGGTGGTTTCAATCAGCAGGTTTATTCAGGCGAACCCCATAGGTTTCAATGTTAAAAATATTCCCGTTTTTTATGCAATATCTAATAAACCATTTATTATTTTAATCTGCAGTAAAAAGTCTTTATTTATTTATTGATTTTTTTGTACCTTTTAGTGATTTTTCAGAATTTTTTGGGCTAAATTCCCCCCTTTTTTTTAATAGCGGTTCTCCTTTTTCTGTAACAGAACTTTTTATTATCAATCATAGGATCTTATATGTAAATTCCAGACATTTTCGTTCAGTAGTTCTTTTGAAAACAGCAGGCCATGGGTTTGCGGTGGCAGCATACAGCGGCCGACTCCATGCACTTTGGGGACCCTGCGGTGAATGGTGAATTCACTGCAGGGTTGGGAAATTTTATTCCCCGAAGTGCAGGGAACTACAGAACACCAAAATGTTGGCGTCATTTCGGTGCTCTGTGAGTAACCCAATTAGTGGTGAGGTTTTTGTTGCCCCCTGGAAAGTGAAAGCCTAGGCCTTGTTGCCTACCCAGGACATACTTGAAAATTAGTGACATCTCAATGTTTCCTTCCTGGTAAAATAGTTTGCAAAAGTAAAAAAAAAAAAAAAAAAAAAAAAAAAATTTTTTTTTTTTTTTAGGGGTGGGGCCACCCAGCGGGCCGCCGCCCCCTGGAAAGTGCCGCCCTAGGCCTGGGCCTTGTTGGCCTAGGCCAAAATACACCAGTGCCGGTGGTAGCATGCGCAATTCATCCATACGCTACCCCGTGCAGCCCTCCCCGTTCAGCCTGTCAGAGCTGCGACGGACACAGGAAAGTGCAGTCACAAGAACGCACTCCATGCGCTTGTGAACCCAGCCTTACAGGGTTAATCCATTCTATAAAGCCGTTCCTATCACTGGATGTAAATTGCACTGCTCTGCCCTGTCTAAACAACAACACATGGACATTTAAGTGCTATCCACTATATTAAGATGGTCATTTAATTTAAATATAGTCATTTGAGGTGAAATATTAAGCAGGGGTACAACTCCATGCTAAGTGCAGCTGCGGGCTCATTATGGAAAAAGTATGCTAAAAAAGGAATTTATAATCGAGGCCAATCTTTCCCGTGTAATAAGTGTGACACAATTCCACATCTAATTCTGGATAATAATAACCTCGTCGTCTGAATGGCCAGTTGTATGCATGACTAACGAGGCTGTGCTAATAATACCATGCTGGCACCTGCCGTCTGCCAAAGGGGTGTGAAATCTAAATATACGTTAGGTTACGCAAAAAGGCCTTGTTACAGGAAAAGAGGAGGCCAGCAGAAACCAAATAGTATATAACAAATAGTTATTTGAAGGAAAAAGCCATTAGACACTTCAGTCTGTAAAAACACATTGGATGGGTGCCGCTAAGGTCCAAGGTGCTGCTTTTAATTGCCTGTGCTTTGCAGACTCTGCTTATACAGTGGGGCAAAAAAGTATTTAGTCAGCCACCAATTGTGCAGGTTCTCCCACTAAAAAAGATGAGAGAGGCCTGTAATTGTCATCATAGGTACACTTCAACTATGAGAGACAAAATGAGAAAATCCAGAAAATCACATTCTCTGATTTTTAAAGAATTTATTTGCAAATTATGGTGGAAAATAAGTATTTGGTCACCTACAGTACAGTAGAAACAAGCAAGATTTCTGGCTCTCACAGACCTGTAACGTCTTTAAGAGGCTCCTCTGTCCTCCACTCGTTACCTGTATGAATGGCACCTGTTTGAACTTGTTATCAGTATAAAAGACACCTGTCCACAACCTCAAACAGACACACTCCAAACTCCACTATGGTCAAGACCAAAGAGCTGTCGAAGGACACCAGAAACAAAATTGTAGACCTGCACCAGGCTGGGAAGACTGAATCTGCAATAGGCAAGCAGCTTGGTGTGAAGAAATCAACTGTGGGTGCAATCATTAGAAAATGGAAGACATATAAGACCACTGAAAATCTCCATCGATCTGGGGCTCCACGCAAGATCTCATCCCGTGGGGTCAAAATTAGGGATGAGTCGAACACCCCCGTGTTCGGTTCGCATTCGAACTCGAACAATTTCAAGAGTTCGAGTTCGAACACGAACCGAACTCAATGCAAGTCAATGGGACTCGAATGTTCGATTTTTAGAGTGCCCTCCACGAAGACATATATGCAAGATATTTGCCATAAAAGGTGTATGGGGGTCCGGGTAGTGCCCTGGGGGACAGGAAACAAAGACCTGTGCCTCCTGTCTCTGCCACATGCACCCGGGCGGCTAGCCCGCACAGTCGCAGCTGTGTCAACCGCCGGCCACATGCTCCTCAAGGGGATCCTTGGGAGGCTGCCCTCTACAGTGCCTGATTAGAGGGCTGTGTCTGCCTGATGTTTTAGTAACAAGAATGTTTTATCCCATAGGCTTCAATGTTAAAAATATTTCCGTTTTTTAATTCAATATCTAATAAACTGTTGCTTATAATATTCTGCAGTAAAGAGTCTCTTTATTTCTAGATTTTTTAGTATTTTTTAAGCATTTTTTATACTTTTTTCAATTATTTTTTTTTTACTTTTGGCGAACGTCCAAAAAATCTTTCGAACTTTCAAACGGCCAATGTTAGAATCGAACTCCGAACAGATCAAACCGAACAGCTCATCCCTAGTCAAAATGATCACAAGAACGGTGAGCAAAAATCCCAGAATCACACGGGGGGACCTAGTGAATGACCTGCAGAGTGTCACGTTCCATGCTGACATACCTGTCTTCCTGCCCTCTGTATTTGTATATTGTGTTTTTTCCCTTGTGTTTCTGTTGCTGCCAATTCCTGGGTGGCCTCCCAGGGGTTAATTGGTGTTCTGTGTGCTGCTCACCTGTTTACCCTTGCCTTGATTCCCCTGACTATATTAGAGCAATGTACCTATAGGACATTGCTGGGTCATTTTTACTTTGCCTGGTCTCCTTGCGACTTGTGTCCTGAGAGCTCCTTGCTGTGTTCCTGTTATCCTCCGTTTGTTCATCCTTGTTTAGTTTTTGCCTCTGTTATTTCTGTTCCAGTTTATGTCAGTTCCTTTTGTGTATTTAGTTCTGTCTATTGCTGTATTTTGGTTTGCTGTTTATGTTCCATTCTGATTCCCCGGTTACCGATTTTGGCTTGGCTGACTTCCCTTCTGTTTCCTATTCCTATATCCTGTATGACGTACTCTCTCTGGTTATGACCTTTTGGCTTTCCTCTATATGACTACTCTATAGTATTTTCCTTGTCTGTACCGTTTCCAGGTAACCCTGTCATCTGTATACAACAAAAGACTCTGTACGGCTTCAAGGTAATACTTTCCTTTAGATTAGATCCGGCTATTCTAAAGACCGGCCTTTCAGTGCAGGGAATCTTTGGTATTGCCGTACAGAGGTCTTTTGTTTACCCTGTGTTGCTTTCATCTGTCCTTGCAGTTTACACTGCATCTCTGCATATAGGGGTTTCTCTCAGGAACCAGGGCCTCACCTTGCTGTGAGTTATATTCATAGGGATATATATACAGACCGACCACTTCCAAGGATCGGAGGGCAAGGATAGGGTGGTGCGTGCCTGGTGGTACTGCCACCGTGACACAGAGAGCTGGGACCAAAGTAACAAAGTGTAACATTGGGAGCTTCCAGCCCTACCTGTGTGCTTGAGGGCAGTATGTCTGATTCTGCTCGCTGACCAATGCCCGGTTTAAATGGAGACAGGCAGGGAGGTGGTTGCATGAGGCGCGGCTTGAGTGGGGGGCGTAGCCTGATGAAGGTCTTTAAAAACCCTCAGTGTATTCTCAGCATTTGCCAGATCGTGGTTATCCATACCTGAGCTCCTTGTACCTGACTGCTATATTGAATTAACCCGTTATTGACCTCTGCTTGTTTCTGACTATTCTGCCTTCTGTTGCCCTAGACCATTTTCTTGTACTACGCCACTGCTCTGATATCGACCCGGCTATTCCATTTGACCATTCTGAACTCTGTATTCCTGATTCTGGCTCGGCTGACTACTCCCCGTGTTGTTAACCCTTTTCTGTCTAGCTAGTTTACCTGGCCAATTCTAAGGACCAGACAGTTAGAGATCTTTCACGGCTACTCTGTTGGTAGCTTCTGGGCTCTGTGGAGTGTGGGGTGTTAAGTACTGCGTGGTGGGATCTGGGAACCGTGACATTACGATCTGGCCACTATGGATCCTGCAGACTTAACACAGCACTTGGCTAACTTTGTATCCAGACAGGATGAGCAGGATCATAGGATGGATCAGTTTGCTATTGCCTTACAAACTATCCTGACTCGTACGGCTCACCTGGAACCAGCTGGGGTTGCACCCCGCTTGATATACCTGTGTCCCCTGTCGTTCAGACATCCCAGGTACATATGACCGCTCCTATGAGGTTTGACGGTACTCCCTCAGAGTGCCGGGGATTTTTGGTCCATGTGGATATTCATTTTAAATTAAATCCACAGATGTTTTTCTCTGACATTGCCAAAGTGGGGTTCATTATTAATCATCTGTCTGGCAGAGCATTGACATGGGCGACTCCGTTATGGGAGGCAGAGAAGCCTATCATACGGGATTATAAAGAATTCATAGCCGAGTTACAACGTACATTTAATCCTACCAGAAAGGCCACGGTAGCTGGCAAATCCTTGTTCCGCATATGTCAAGGGAACAGGACTGTTTCTGATTATGCCATAGAATTTAAAACCTTGATCTCTGATGTGAACTGGACAAATGAGACACTGGTTCTGGCTTTTATGGAGGGGTTATCAGAGTCATTGATGCATGAATTGGCTCCACGTAAACTACCTGAGGTATTGTGTGAACTCATAGATTACTGTATAGATCTGGATAATCAGATAAGGGACAGAAGGACTCCAAGAGAGAAGCCCAAGAGACCGTTACCTAGGTTGGCCCCTGTCTTTCAGGCACCACCAAGAGAGTTATCTCCTCCCTCTGAGCCTATGCAACTAGGCCGTACTAGGCTTACAGAGGAAGAGAGAACAAGGCGTTTTCGTGAGGGATTGTGCCTGTATTGTGGTTTGGGGGGACATGTACGATTTCAATGTCCTACTCGTCCTAAGATGCATGATAAGCCGGAAAACTACCGCACCTAAGGCAGCTGAGGAGACAGGCCTTGGGTGTGACGTGCATGTCTCCTGTCAAAGACACTAAACTTATGTTACCAGTATCCTTGGCTTGGGAGACCAAGACCACACATACTACCGCTTTTTTGGATTCTGGGGCTGCTGGCAACTTTATCGATGTTAACTACGCTTCTTCCATTTCTCTACCTCTGGTTGTAAGAGAGACACCCTTAGCCGTCGAAGCCATAGACGGCAGACCGTTTTTCCTGCCCTAGGATTACTCACGATACGGTTACAGTGGTTCTTACCAGTGGTGTATTTAGGTTTTGTGCTGCCCTAGGCCTGACTAAACTCGTGCACCCCTAATTTAAATTTGACGCACCCCTTCCTGTCAAGGGCACACCTCTTCCTGGTTAATCCCCACCCTTCCTCTTTAAGCTCCACCTTTTCCTCTTAGAGCTCCGCCTTTTCCTCTCTTTATATTAAAAGTGGATACCAAGTGCCTACTTGAATATTTTGTATACCATTTCAAATGTATCTATTGAGATAAAGAAAATTCTGAAATGTTTAAATTCAAGTATTTTTACAAAGAACAGCCACGCATGTCAAGTAAACGGGATCACAGCCGCTCTAATTGGCGGAACAATAAAATCCACAGAAACGTGCACTGCATATGAGCGTATCACAGAGCTGCATAGCAATAAAACCCAAAGAAATGGGCACTGTGTATTAGCATATCAGAGCTGCAAAGCAATAAAACCCACAGAAATGTGCAGTGTGTATGAGCATATCACAGAACTGCACAGCAATAAAACTCACAGTAATGTGCAGTGTGTATGAGCGTATCCCAGAGCTCCAGGGCAATAAAACTCACAGTAATACGCAGTGTGTATCACAGAATCCACAGCAATAAAACTCCCAGCAATGCAATGTGTGGTGTGTGTCAGCGTATCAGAATCCACAGCAATAAAACTCCCAGCAATGCAATGTGCGGTGTGTATGAGTGCATCAGAATCCACTGCAATAAAACTCCCAGCAATGCAATGTGTGGTGTGTATGAGTGCATCAGAATCCACTGCAATAAAACTCCCAGCAAACCGAGTGTATATGAGCACACAGCAATTATTTATTCTACATTTACCGGCCTCTGTCCATGGTAGGGCTGTGTGCAGAGTCAGCAGGGACTGTGTACAGACTCAGCAGGAGGTCCCTCCAGGCCACGTTAGGATCACGGCTGTGTCTGTGCGTGGAGCCATCTTGTCAGCAGTGGGGTGCCACTGCCAGAGGGTGCACCGTGGCTTTGATTCCCTTCCCGGTGGGTGTTCAGTCCAGAATAGAGTGACAGTCCATGTTAACGAAAGGGCGGGCAGCTGCGTGCATGCGTGTCACGTGGTTCAGCCAGTCAGGTGGTACTGAGACTCAGTACCACCTGACTGGCCGGACCGAGTGTGACCTGCACGCAAGCAGCCTCACCAGGAGCCAGGCAGCTCAATGACAAATTTCTATCACTGCAGTGCTGGTTAAGGAAAGGTCCACTTTAAACAGCAGTAAGCAGACAGGGCTTCATATTCTGCTGAAACCCCCCCCCTTTACCTGCCGTTTACTGTCATCTTCTCTCTCTGGACACAAATCACATCCCCCTCCCCTCTCCTAGAGCTGCTGCGGGGCAGGGGAGGAGCTATGGAGGGAGGAGAGGGGGATTTTTATTCTATTCGATTTTATTCCGTATGCAAACGCCATGCTCCGCTGCTCGTTGTTTGAGAACACAGCTCAAAGCTGACACACAGTGACAGTGGCACCTCCTAGTACCCCCTAATGACACCCCAATAATCACTGGTACCTGGGGCGGCCCGCCCTCCGCCACTCCTCTAAGTACACCACTGCTCTGGTGATATGCTCACACACAAGTTTGGCGAACTGCCAGCAAGTACGGTGCTGTTTGAAGGCAGTGCAAATCCCCATAGAGAAGTAATGGTTAATCTATTCAGAGAACCCCAAACAGCAGAGAAATGTCAGTGAAATGCCCTGATGTTCAGTGGTTTCAATCAGCAGGTTTATTCAGGCGAACCCCATAGGTTTCAATGTTAAACATATTCCCGTTTTTTATGCAATATCTAATAAACCATTTATTATTTTAATCTGCAGTAAAAAGTCTTTATTTATTTACTGATTTTTTTTGTACCTTTTAGTGATTTTTCAGAATTTTTTGGGCTAAATTCCCCCCCCTTTTTTTTAATAGCGGTTCTCCTTTTTCTGTAACAGAACTTTTTATTATCAATCATAGGATCTTATATGTAAATTCCAGACATTTTCGTTCAGTAGTTCTTTTGAAAACAGCAGGCCATGGGTTTGCGGTGGCAGCATACAGCGGCCGACTTCATGCACTTTGGGGACCCTGCGGTGAATGGTGAATTCACTGCAGGGTTGGGAAATTTTATTCCCCGAAGTGCAGGGAACTACAGAACACCAAAATGTTGGCGTCATTTCGGTGCTCTGTGAGTAACCCAATTAGTGGTGAGGTTTTTTGTTGCCCCCTGGAAAGTGAAAGCCTAGGCCTTGTTGCCTACCCAGGACATACTTGAAAATTAGTGACATCTCAATGTTTCCTTCCTGGTAAAATAGTTTGCAAAAGTAACAAAAAAAATATATATTTTTTTTTTCTTTTAGGGGTGGGGCCACCCAGCGGGCCGCCGCCCCCTGGAAAGTGCCGCCCTAGGCCTGGGCCTTGTTGGCCTAGGCCAAAATACACCAGTGGTTCTTACCACTGGTCTCTTGCATAAAGAAGAAATCATATTTCAAGTTATCCATTCACCTTCCAATCCTGTTGTACTTGGTTTCCCTTGGTTGGTGGAACATAATCCTGTTATTGATTGGGCTAAGGGAGAGATACTGTCTTGGAGTCCTGCTTGTTTTGGGACTTGTTTAATACCCATTCAGCATGTCGGTGCCCTGAACACACCCACAGCTCCTCCATTGTCTACAGAGATCCTTACCAATATGCCGACCTCAGGGCTGTATTTGATAAAAGAGAGGCAGAGAAACTGCCTCCACATAGACCATATGATTGTGCCATAGATATTCATCCTGGTACCATGCCTCCTCGAGGCAAAGTATATCCTCTTTCCATAAAGGAGAACCAAATTATGGAAGAGTACATAAAGGAGAATTTGGAGAGAGGTTTTATCCGACGTTCCTCTTCTCCAGCAGGGGCTGGGTTCTTTTTTGTGTCTAAAAAAGAGGGAGATTTACGCCCGTGTATCGATTATAGGGGGCTTAACAAGATCACCATTAAGAACGTGTACCCTATCCCTCTCATATCAGAACTGTTCGACAGGTTAAGGGGGTCAGCAGTATACACAAAACTTGATTTAAGAGGAGCTTACAACCTGATACGTATAAAAGAGGGGCATGAGTGGATAACAGCATTTAACACCAGGAGTGGGCATTATGAATACTTGGTCATGCCTTTCGGTCTTTGTGATGCTCCAGCGGTATTCCAGGATTTTATTAATGATGTGCTCAGAGATTTCTTACAAACCTTTGTTATAGCATACCTAGACGATATATTGATTTACTCTCCCGATCTGAAAACCCACCATGCACATGTCAGACAGGTATTAGCAAAATTACTGGACAATGGTCTTTATTGCAAACTAGAGAAGTGTTTATTCGACATTACTACTGTGAAATTCCTTGGGTATATTATCACTCCAGAAGGTTTTGAGATGGATCCTTCTAAACTCACGGCCATCTCAGAATGGCCTCTCCCTCAAGGTCTCAAGGCCATACAGAGGTTTCTGGGGTTTTTCAACTATTATAGGAGATTTATCAAGAATTATTCCGCTGTAGCCTCCCCTATCATTAATATGACACGTAAAGGTCTTAAGAACCAGATCTGGTCTTCTCAATCCAAACAAGCATTCGAAGCCCTCAAACAAGCTTTCACTTCCGCTCCCGTGTTACGGCATCCTGATCCCAGGATTCCGTTTGTTCTTGAGGATGATGCTTCCGAGATAGGCATTGGGGCTGTCCTGTCTCAAAGAGAGTCTCCAGGAAAACCTCTACATCCTTGTGGGTTCTTTTCAAGAAAATTATCACCAGCAGAACGCAATTATGATATCGGTAACAGAGAATTGCTTGCTATTGTGTCTGCCCTATCAGAGTGGAGACATTTGTTGGAAGGTACTCTTGACCCTTTATTGATAATTACTGATCATAAGAACCTTACGTACATCGGGGATGCTAAAGGTTTGAATGCGAGACAGGCCAGGTGGTCATTGCTACTGTCTCGGTTTAATTTTGTATTGACTTACAGACCAGGTGACCGCAATGTAAAGGCTGATGCCTTATCTCGTCAATATGACCCGTATGAATCTAATACACAAGACCACAATCCTATAGTTCCTCCTGAACGTATTGTGGCTTCCACAGTCTTGTCTGTCTCCTCGCCTTTCCTGGAACGCCTCCAGGCAGTTCAAGTAGGGGCTCCACCTGACAAGCCTCCAGATATGTTGTTTGTACCTGAAAAGGAAAGATAAGAATTACTCATAATGTTTCATGATTCTAAACCAGCAGGTCATCCTGGTATTACTAAGACTCTTACCAGTATCTCCAGACAGTTCTGGTGGCCCACCATGCGACAGGACGTATGTCTGTTTGTTTTGGCTTGTCAAGTCTGTGCCAGAAGCAAAACCAGTAAATCCTTGCCTGTCGGTCTATTGCAGCCTTTACCCATGCCTAAGAGGCCTTGGTCTCATCTATCTATGGATTTTATTGTGGACTTGCCGAAGTCCAAGGGTCATACTGTGGTTCTGACAGTTGTAGACCGCTTCTCCAAAATGGCTCATTTTGTCCCTCTACCTAAGTTTCCTACAGCCAAAGAACTGGCGGTTGTATTTGCTAGAGAGATTGTACGAATACATGGGGTTCCGTCTGAAAGAGTCTCTGACAGAGGAGCCCAGTTCGTCTCTCGTTTCTGGAGGGTTTTCTGTGCAGAGATGGGGGTGCGATTGGCCTTCTCTTCAGCATATCATCCACAAACCAATGGGGCAGCAGAGAGGGCAAATCAGGGTCTCGAGCAGTACCTTTACCACACAACAACAAGACAATTGGTCGGAGTTGTTGCCCTGGGCTGAGTATGCACGTAATAACGCCGTTAACGAGGCCACTGGCCACTCTCCTTTTTCTGCCATCTATGTTTTTTTCCCTCCGGCTCTACCGCTTCAGTTTACTGAACAGGTCATCCCGGCTCTCGATGACCATCTCACTCAACTGCAAGAGATTTGGAGACAGATTCGAGAAAATATGGAGCGCAATGTTGCTTTCCAGAAACGCAAGGCTGACAGGCATAGGTTACAAGCTCCCTCCTATAACGTGGGGGATAGAGTTTGGTTGTCCACTAGGAACGTGAAGTTGCGGGTGCCTTCTATGAAAATGGCACCTCGGTTTATAGGTCCATATAGGATCATTCGCCGCGTTAATCCTGTGGCTTATGCTCTTGCCCTTCCTAAACATCTTCGCATGCACAACGTCTTCCACACCTCCCTACTGAAGCCATTGTTGTGTAACAGGTACACGCGGGTCGTTCCTCCTCCTCCACCTATTCAGGTTGATGGTGAATCTGAGTATGAGGTTAGGAGGGTTTTGGATTCTAGGCTGTGCAGGGGCGCACTGCAGTACTTGGTCGATTGGGTGGGTTATGGTCCAGAAGACTGGTCCTGGATTCCAGCTTCCGACATGTCTGCCTCTAGGTTGGTCAGGGCGTTCCATGCCTCACACCCCGATCACCCTGGTGGTCGTCCTGCCACTCGTCCTGTTGGTCGTCCGGTGGCCTCCCGTGGAGAGGGGGGTACTGTAACGTTGGGAGCTTCCAGCCCTACCTGTGTGCTTGAGGGCAGCATGTCTGATGCTGCTCACTGACCAATGCCCGGTTTAAATGGAGACAGGCAGGGAGGTGATTGCATGAGGCGCGGCTTGAGTGGGGGGCGTGGCCTGGTGAAGGTCTTTAAAAACCCTCAGTGTATTCTCAGCAGTTGCCAGATCGTAGTTATCCATACCTGAGCTCCTTGTACCTGACTGCTATATTGAATTAACCCGTTATTGACCTCTGCTTGTTTCTGACTATTCTGCCTTCTGTTGCCCTAGACCATTTTCTTGTACTACGCCACTGCTCTGATATCGACCCGGCTATTCCATTTGACCATTCTGAACTCTGTATTCCTGATTCTGGCTCGGCTGACTACTCCTCGTGTTGTTAACCCTTTCTGTCTAGCTAGTTTACCTGGCCAATTCTAAGGACCAGACAGTTAGAGATCTTTCACGGCTACTCTGTTGGTAGCTTCTGGGCTCTGTGGAGTGTGGG
The DNA here is from genome assembly GCA_009667805.1 of Leptobrachium leishanense. Classification (NCBI taxonomy): domain Eukaryota; kingdom Metazoa; phylum Chordata; class Amphibia; order Anura; family Megophryidae; genus Leptobrachium; species Leptobrachium leishanense. Next base: position 28,831,540 of record CM019075.1, on the reverse strand, counting down.
GTGTTAAGTACTGCGTGGTGGGATCTGGGAACCGTGACACAAAGGCTACCATCAGTAACACACTACGCCGCCAGGGACTCAAATCCTGCAGTGCCAGACGTGTCCCCCTGCTTAAGCCAGTACATAAATACAGAAAAAATGGTGTCGCGCCCATACTCACTTATTTTCGGAGGGGCAGCAACTGCCAGGAGTAACAGCCCAGTCAATGCATAAAACATAACAAGGAAAAAGAGTGTCATCTGCGCTCGTTTCTATGTGTTCCATGTACAACAAAAATGAGGTTTTTGTTTGTTTCAATGGCCATTGCAACGTAAGCCCACTCGCCACTTCAAGACACCTCTTTAGAGTGGGTACCTAACAATTGTGACCAAAAGGCCGCTCTACTGAGCAGCTCCAAGCCCCTCCAGCTGCTTTTCAGCGAAGGAGAGGCAAAGATGGTGGCTTTTATTTATACACGCACCAAACACTTCCCATTTGGGATCAAAAACAAAAACATGGAAAGAGGAACAGCTGCAGAACGACGGACTGGTGTTACAAGCATGATATACATAAATACAGAAAAAATGGCGTCGCGCCCATACTCACTTATTTTCGGAGGGGCAGCAACTGCCAGGAGTAACAGCCCAGTCAATGCATAAAACATAACAAGGAAAAAGAGTGTCATCTGCGCTCGTTCCTATGTGTTCCATGTACAACAAAAATGAGGTTTTTGTTTGTTTCAATGGCCATTGCAACGTAAGCCCACTCGCCACTTCAAGGCACCTCTTTAGAGTGGGTACCTAACAATTGTGACCAAAAGGCCGCTCTACTGAGCAGCTCCAAGCCCCTCCAGCTGCTTTTCAGCGAAGGAGAGGCAAAGATGGTGGCTTTTATTTATACACGCACCAAACACTTCCCATTTGGGATCAAAAACAAAAACATGGAAAGAGGAACAGCTGCAGAACGACGGACTGGTGTTACAAGCATGATATACATAAATACAGAAAAAATGTCGTCGCGCCCATACTCACTTATTTTCGGAGGGGCAGCAACTGCCAGGAGTAACAGCCCAGTCAATGCATAAAACATAGCAAGGAAAAAGAGTGTCATCTGCGCTCGTTTCTATGTGTTCCATGTACAACAAAAATGAGGTTTTTGTTTGTTTCAATGGCCATAGCAACGTAAGCCCACTCGCCACTTCAAGGCACCTCTTTAGAGTGGGTACCTAACAATTGTGACCAAAAGGCCGCTCTACTGAGCAGCTCCAAGGCCCTCCAGCTGCTTTTCAGCGAAGGAGAGGCAAAGATGGTGGCTTTTATTTATACACGCACCAAACACTTCCCATTTGGGATCAAAAACAAAAACATGGAAAGAGGAACAGCTGCAGAACGACGGACTGGTGTTACAAGCATGATATACATAAATACAGAAAAAATGGCGTCGCGCCCATACTCACTTATTTTCGGAGGGGCAGCAACTGCCAGGAGTAACAGCCCAGTCAATGCATAAAACATAACAAGGAAAAAGAGTGTCATCTGCGCTCGTTTCTATGTGTTCCATGTACAACAAAAATGAGGTTTTTGTTTGTTTCAATGGCCATTGCAACGTAAGCCCACTCGCCACTTCAAGACACCTCTTTAGAGTGGGTACCTAACAATTGTGACCAAAAGGCCGCTCTACTGAGCAGCTCCAAGCCCCTCCAGCTGCTTTTCAGCGAAGGAGAGGCAAAGATGGTGGCTTTTATTTATACACGCACCAAACACTTCCCATTTGGGATCAAAACAAAAAACATGGAAAGAGGAACAGCTGCAGAACGACGGACTGGTGTTACAAGCATGATATACATAAATACAGAAAAAATGGCGTCGCGCCCATACTCACTTATTTTCGGAGGGGCAGCAACTGCCAGGAGTAACAGCCCAGTCAATGCATAAAACATAACAAGGAAAAAGAGTGTCATCTGCGCTCGTTCCTATGTGTTCCATGTACAACAAAAATGAGGTTTTTGTTTGTTTCAATGGCCATTGCAACGTAAGCCCACTCGCCACTTCAAGGCACCTCTTTAGAGTGGGTACCTAACAATTGTGACCAAAAGGCCGCTCTACTGAGCAGCTCCAAGCCCCTCCAGCTGCTTTTCAGCGAAGGAGAGGCAAAGATGGTGGCTTTTATTTATACACGCACCAAACACTTCCCATTTGGGATCAAAAACAAAAACATGGAAAGAGGAACAGCTGCAGAACGACGGACTGGTGTTACAAGCATGATATACATAAATACAGAAAAAATGGCGTCGCGCCCATACTCACTTATTTTCGGAGGGGCAGCAACTGCCAGGAGTAACAGCCCAGTCAATGCATAAAACATAACAAGGAAAAAGAGTGTCATCTGCGCTCGTTTCTATGTGTTCCATGTACAACAAAAATGAGGTTTTTGTTTGTTTCAATGGCCATAGCAACGTAAGCCCACTCGCCACTTCAAGGCACCTCTTTAGAGTGGGTACCTAACAATTGTGACCAAAAGGCCGCTCTACTGAGCAGCTCCAAGGCCCTCCAGCTGCTTTTCAGCGAAGGAGAGGCAAAGATGGTGGCTTTTATTTATACACGCACCAAACACTTCCCATTTGGGATCAAAAACAAAAACATGGAAAGAGGAACAGCTGCAGAACGACGGACTGGTGTTACAAGCATGATATACATAAATACAGAAAAAATGGCGTCGCGCCCATACTCACTTATTTTCGGAGGGGCAGCAACTGCCAGGAGTAACAGCCCAGTCAATGCATAAAACATAACAAGGAAAAAGAGTGTCATCTGCGCTCGTTTCTATGTGTTCCATGTACAACAAAAATGAGGTTTTTGTTTGTTTCAATGGCCATAGCAACGTAAGCCCACTCGCCACTTCAAGGCACCTCTTTAGAGTGGGTACCTAACAATTGTGACCAAAAGGCCGCTCTACTGAGCAGCTCCAAGCCCCTCCAGCTGCTTTTCAGCGAAGGAGAGGCAAAGATGGTGGCTTTTATTTATACAAGCACCAAACACTTCCCATTTGGGATCAAAAACAAAAACATGGAAAGAGGAACAGCTGCAGAACGACGGACTGGTGTTACAAGCATGATATACATAATTACAGAAAAAATGGCGTCGCGCCCATACTCACTTATTTTCGGAGGGGCAGCAACTGCCAGGAGTAACAGCCCAGTCAATGCATAAAACATAACAAGGAAAAAGAGTGTCATCTGCGCTCGTTTCTATGTGTTCCATGTACAACAAAAATGAGGTTTTTGTTTGTTTCAATGGCCATTGCAACGTAAGCCCACTCGCCACTTCAAGGCACCTCTTTAGAGTGGGTACCTAACAATTGTGACCAAAAGGCCGCTCTACTGAGCAGCTCCAAGCCCCTCCAGCTGCTTTTCAGTGAAGGAGAGGCAAAGATGGTGGCTTTTATTTATACACGCACCAAACACTTCCCATTTGGGATCAAAAACAAAAACATGGAAAGAGGAACAGCTGCAGAACGATGGACTGGTGTTACAAGCATGATATACATAAATACAGAAAAAATGGCGTCGCGCCCATACTCACTGATTTTCGGAGGAGCAGCAACTGCCAGGAGTAACAGCCCAGTCAATGCATAAAACATAACAAGGAAAAAGAGTGTCATCTGCGCTCGTTTCTATGTGTTCCATGTACAACAAAAATGAGGTTTTTGTTTGTTTCAATGGCCATTGCAACGTAAGCCCACTCGCCACTTCAAGGCACCTCTTTAGAGTGGGTACCTAACAATTGTGACCAAAAGGTCGCTCTACTGAGCAGCTCCAAGCCCCTCCAGCTGCTTTTCAGCGAAGGAGAGGCAAAGATGGTGGCTTTTATTTATACACGCACCAAACACTTCCCATTTGGGATCAAAAACAAAAACATGGAAAGAGGAACAGCTACAGAACGACGGACTGGTGTTACAAGCATGATATACATAAATACAGAAAAAATGGCGTCGCGCCCATACTCACTTATTTTCGGAGGGGCAGCAACTGCCAGGAGTAACAGCCCAGTCAATGCATAAAACATAACAAGGATAAAGAGTGTCATTTGCGCTCGTTTCTATGTGTTCCATGTACAACAAAAATGAGGTTTTTGTTTGTTTCAATGGCCATTGCAACGTAAGCCCACTCGCCACTTCAAGGCACCTCTTTAGAGTGGGTACCTAACAATTGTGACCAAAAGGTCGCTCTACTGAGCAGCTCCAAGCCCCTCCAGCTGCTTTTCAGCGAAGGAGAGGCAAAGATGGTGGCTTTGATTTATACACGCACCAAACACTTCCCATTTGGGATCAAAAACAAAAACATGGAAAGAGGAACAGCTGCAGAACGACGGACTGGTGTTACAAGCATGATATACATAAATACAGAAAAAATGGCGTCGCGCCCATACTCACTTATTTTCGGAGGGGCAGCAACTGCCAGGAGTAACAGCCCAGTCAATGCATAAAACATAACAAGGAAAAAGAGTGTCATCTGCGCTCGTTTCTATGTGTTCCATGTACAACAAAAATGAGGTTTTTGTTTGTTTCAATGGCCATTGCAACGTAAGCCCACTCGCCACTTCAAGGCACCTCTTTAGAGTGGGTACCTAACAATTGTGACCAAAAGGCCGCTCTACTGAGCAGCTCCAAGCCCCTCCAGCTGCTTTTCAGCAAAGGAGAGGCAAAGATGGTGGCTTTTATTTATACACGCACCAAACACTTCCCATTTGGGATCAAAAACAAAAACATGGAAAGAGGAACAGCTGCAGAACGACGGACTGGTGTTACAAGCATGATATACATAAATACAGAAAAAATGTCGTCGCGCCCATACTCACTTATTTTCGGAGGGGCAGCAACTGCCAGGAGTAACAGCCCAGTCAATGCATAAAACATAACAAGGAAAAAGAGTGTCATCTGCGCTCGTTCCTATGTGTTCCATGTACAACAAAAATGAGGTTTTTGTTTGTTTCAATGGCCATTGCAACGTAAGCCCACTCGCCACTTCAAGGCATCTCTTTAGAGTGGGTACCTAACAATTGTGACCAAAAGGCCGCTCTACTGAGCAGCTCCAAGCCCCTCCAGCTGCTTTTCAGCGAAGGAGAGGCAAAGATGGTGGCTTTTATTTATACACGCACCAAACACTTCCCATTTGGGATCAAAAACAAAAACATGGAAAGAGGAACAGCTGCAGAACGACGGACTGGTGTTACAAGCATGATATACATAAATACAGAAAAAATGGCGTTGCGCCCATACTCACTTATTTTCGGAGGGGCAGCAACTGCCAGGAGTAACAGCCCAGTCAATGCATAAAACATAACAAGGAAAAAGAGTGTCATCTGCGCTCGTTTCTATGTGTTCCATGTACAACAAAAATGAGGTTTTTGTTTGTTTCAATGGCCATTGCAACGTAAGCCCACTCGCCACTTCAAGGCACCTCTTTAGAGTGGGTACCTAACAATTGTGACCAAAAGGCCGCTCTACTGAGCAGCTCCAAGCCCCTCCAGCTGCTTTTCAGCGAAGAGAGAGGCAAAGATGGTGGCTTTTATTTATACACGCACCAAACACTTCCCATTTGGGATCAAAAACAAAAACATGGAAAGAGGAACAGCTGCAGAACGACGGACTGGTGTTACAAGCATGATATACATAAATACAGAAAAAATGGCGTCGCGCCCATACTCACTTATTTTCGGAGGGGCAGCAACTGCCAGGAGTAACAGCCCAGTCAATGCATAAAACATAACAAGGAAAAAGAGTGTCATCTGCGCTCATTTCTATGTGTTCCATGTACAACAAAAATGAGGTTTTTGTGTGTTTCAATGGCCATTGCAACGTAAGCCCACTCGCCACTTCAAGGCACCTCTTTAGAGTGGGTACCTAACAATTGTGACCAAAAGGCCGCTCTACTGAGCAGCTCCAACCCCTCCAGCTGCTTTTCACCGAAGGAGAGGCAAAGATGGTGGCTTTTATTTATACACGCACCAAACACTTCCCATTTGGGATCAAAAACAAAAACATGGAAAGAGGAACAGCTGCAGAACGACGGACTGGTGTTACAAGCATGATATACATAAATACAGAAAAAATGGCGTCGCGCCCATACTCACTTATTTTCGGAGGGGCAGCAACTGCCAGGAGTAACAGCCCAGTCAATGCATAAAACATAACAAGGAAAAAGAGTGTCATTTGCGCTCGTTTCTATGTGTTCCATGTACAACAAAAATGAGGTTTTTGTTTGTTTCAATGGCCATTGCAACGTAAGCCCACTCGCCACTTCAAGGCACCTCTTTAGAGTGGGTACCTAACAATTGTGACCAAAAGGTCGCTCTACTGAGCAGCTCCAAGCCCCTCCAGCTGCTTTTCAGCGAAGGAAGGCAAAGATGGTGGCTTTTATTTATACACGCACCAAACACTTCCCATTTGGGATCAAAAACAAAAACATGGAAAGAGGAACAGCTGCAAGAACGACGGACTGGTGTTACAAGCATGATATACATAAATACAGAAAAAATGGCGTCGCGCCCATACTCACTTATTTTCGGAGGGGCAGCAACTGCCAGGAGTAACAGCCCAGTCAATGCATAAAACATAACAAGGAAAAAGAGTGTCATCTGCGCTCGTTTCTATGTGTTCCATGTACAACAAAAATGAGGTTTTTGTTTGTTTCAATGGCCATTGCAACGTAAGCCCACTCGCCACTTCAAGGCACCTCTAGAGTGGGGGTACCTAACAATTGTGACCAAAAGTCGCTCTACTGAGCAGCTCCAAGCCCCTCCAGCTGCTTTTCAGCGAAGGAGAGGCAAAGATGGTGGCTTTTATTTATACACGCACCAAACACTTCCCATTTGGGATCAAAAACAAAAACATGGAAAGAGGAACAGCTGCAGAACGACGGACTGGTGTTACAAGCATGATATACATAAATACAGAAAAAATGGCGTCGCGCCCATACTCACTTATTTTCGGAGGGGCAGCAACTGCCAGGAGTAACAGCCCAGTCAATGCATAAAACATAACAAGGAAAAAGAGTGTCATCTGCGCTCGTTTCTATGTGTTCCATGTACAACAAAAATGAGGTTTTTGTTTGTTTCAATGGCCATTGCAACGTAAGCCCACTCGCCACTTCAAGGCACCTCTTTAGAGTGGGTACCTAACAATTGTGACCAAAAGGCCGCTCTACTGAGCAGCTCCAAGCCCCTCCAGCTGCTTTTCAGCGAAGGAGAGGCAAAGATGGTGGCTTTTATTTATACACGCACCAAACACTTCCCATTTGGGATCAAAAACAAAAACATGGAAAGAGGAACAGCTGCAGAACGACGGACTGGTGTTACAAGCATGATATACATAAATACAGAAAAAATGGCGTCGCGCCCATACTCACTTATTTTCGGAGGGGCAGCAACTGCCAGGAGTAACAGCCCAGTCAATGCATAAAACATAACAAGGAAAAAGAGTGTCATCTGCGCTCATTTCTATGTGTTCCATGTACAACAAAAATGAGGTTTTTGTTTGTTTCAATGGCCATTGCAACGTAAGCCCACTCGCCACTTCAAGGCACCTCTTTAGAGTGGGTACCTAACAATTGTGACCAAAAGGCCGCTCTACTGAGCAGCTCCAAGCCCCTCCAGCTGCTTTTCAGCGAAGGAGAGGCAAAGATGGTGGCTTTTATTTATACACGCACCAAACACTTCCCATTTGGGATCAAAAACAAAAACATGGAAAGAGGAACAGCTGCAGAACGACGGACTGGTGTTACAAGCATGATATACATAAATACAGAAAAAATGGCGTCGCGCCCATACTCACTTATTTTCGGAGGGGCAGCAACTGCCAGGAGTAACAGCCCAGTCAATGCATAAAACATAACAAGGAAAAAGAGTGTCATCTGCGCTCGTTTCTATGTGTTCCATGTACAACAAAAATGAGGTTTTTGTTTGTTTCAATGGCCATTGCAACGTAAGCCCACTCGCCACTTCAAGGCACCTCTTTAGAGTGGGTACCTAACAATTGTGACCAAAAGGTCGCTCTACTGAGCAGCTCCAAGCCCCTCCAGCTGCTTTTCAGCGAAGGAGAGGCAAAGATGGTGGCTTTTATTTATACACGCACCAAACACTTCCCATTTGGGATCAAAAACAAAAACATGGAAAGAGGAACAGCTGCAGAACGACGGACTGGTGTTACAAGCATGATATACATAAATACAGAAAAAATGGCGTCGCGCCCATACTCACTTATTTTCGGAGGGGCAGCAACTGCCAGGAGTAACAGCCCAGTCAATGCATAAAACATAACAAGGAAAAGAGTGTCATCTGCGCTCGTTTCTATGTGTTCCATGTACAACAAAAAATAGGTTTTGTTTGTTTCAATGGCCATTGCAACGTAAGCCCACTCGCCACTTCAAGGCACCTCTTTAGAGTGGGTACCTAACAATTGTGACCAAAAGGCCGCTCTACTGAGCAGCTCCAAGCCCCTCCAGCTGCTTTTCAGCGAAGGAGAGGCAAAGATGGTGGCTTTTATTTATACACGCACCAAACACTTCCCATTTGGGATCAAAAACAAAAACATGCAAAGAGGAACAGCTGCAGAACGACGGACTGGTGTTACAAGCATGATATACATAAATACAGAAAAAATGGCGTCGCGCCCATACTCACTTATTTTGGAGGGGCAGCAACTGCCAGGAGTAACAGCCCAGTCAATGCATAAAACATAACAAGGAAAAAGAGTGTCATCTGCGCTCATTTCTATGTGTTCCATGTACAACAAAAATTAGGTTTTTGTTTGTTTCAATGGCCATTGCAACGTAAGCCCACTCGCCACTTCAAGGCACCTCTTTAGAGTGGGTACCTAACAATTGTGACCAAAAGGCGCTCTACTGAGCAGCTCCAAGCCCCTCCAGCTGCTTTTCACCGAAGGAGAGGCAAAGATGGTGGCTTTTATTTATACACGCACCAAACACTTCCCATTTGGGATCAAAAACAAAAACATGGAAAGAGGAACAGCTGCAGAACGACGGACTGGTGTTACAAGCATGATATACATAAATACAGAAAAAATGGCGTCGCGCCCATACTCACTTATTTTCGGAGGGGCAGCAACTGCCAGGAGTAACAGCCCAGTCAATGCATAAAACATAACAAGGAAAAAGAGTGTATTTGCGCTCGTTTCTATGTGTTCCATGTACAACAAAAATGAGGTTTTGTTTGTTTCAATGGCCATTGCAACGTAAGCCCACTCGCCACTTCAAGGCACCTCTTTAGAGTGGGTACCTAAAATTGTGACCAAAAGGTCGCTCTACTGAGCAGCTCCAAGCCCCTCCAGCTGCTTTTCAGCGAAGGAGAGGCAAAGATGGTGGCTTTTATTTATACACGCACCAAACACTTCCCATTTGGGATCAAAAACAAAAACATGGAAAGAGGAACAGCTGCAGAACGACGGACTGGTGTTACAAGCATGATATACATATATACAGAAAAAATGGCGTCGCGCCCATACTCACTTATTTTCGGAGGGGCAGCAACTGCCAGGAGTAACAGCCCAGTCAATGCATAAAACATAACAAGGAAAAGAGTGTCATCTGCGCTCGTTTCTATGTGTTCCATGTACAACAAAAATGAGGTTTTTGTTTGTTTCAATGGCCATTGCAACGTAAGCCCACTCGCCACTTCAAGGCACCTCTTTAGAGTGGGTACCTAACAATTGTGACCAAAAGGTCGCTCTACTGAGCAGCTCCAAGCCCCTCCAGCTGCTTTTCAGCGAAGGAGAGGCAAAGATGGTGGCTTTTATTTATACACGCACCAAACACTTCCCATTTGGGATCAAAAACAAAAACATGGAAAGAGGAACAGCTGCAGAACGACGGACTGGTGTTACAAGCATGATATACATAAATACAGAAAAAATGGCGTCGCGCCCATACTCACTTATTTTCGGAGGGGCAGCAACTGCCAGGAGTAACAGCCCAGTCAATGCATAAAACATAACAAGGAAAAAGAGTGTCATCTGCGCTCGTTTCTATGTGTTCCATGTACAACAAAAATGAGGTTTTTGTGTTTTCAATGGCCATTGCAACGTAAGCCCACTCGCCACTTCAAGGCACCTCTTTAGAGTGGGTACCTAACAATTGTGACCAAAAGGCCGCTCTACTGAGCAGCTCCAAGCCCCTCCAGCTGCTTTTCAGCGAAGGAGAGGCAAGATGGTGGCTTTTATTTATACACGCACCAAACACTTCCCATTTGGGATCAAAAACAAAAACATGGAAAGAGGAACAGCTGCAGAACGACGGACTGGTGTTACAAGCATGATATACATAAATACAGAAAAAATGGCATCGTGCCCATACTCACTTATTTTCGGAGGGGCAGCAACTGCCAGGAGTAACAGCCCAGTCAATGCATAACTGCTGTTACTCCTGGCAGTTGCTGCCCCTCCGAAAATAAGTGAGTATGGGCGCGACGTCATTTTTTCTGTATTTAAGTATATCATGCTTGTAACACCAGTCCGTCGTTCTGCAGCTGTTCCTCTTTCCATGTTTTTGTTTTTGATCCCAAATGGGAAGTGTTTGGTGCGTGTATAAATAAAAGCCACCATCTTTGCCTCTCCTTCGCTGAAAAGCAGCTGGAGGGGCTTGGAGCTGCTCAGTAGAGCGGCCTTTGGTCACAATTGTTAGGTACCCACTCTAAAGAGGTGCCTTGAAGTGGCGAGTGGGCTTACGTTGCAATGGCCATTGAAACAAACAAAAACCTCATTTTTGTTGTACATGGAACACATAGAAATGAGCGCAGATGACACTCTTTTTCCTTGTTATGTTTTATGCATTGACTGGGCTGTTACTCCTGGCAGTTGCTGCCCCTCCGAAAATAAGTGAGTATGGGTGCGACGCCATTTTTTCTGTATTTATGTATATCATGCTTGTAACACCAGTCCGTCGTTCTGCAGCTGTTCCTCTTTCCATGTTTTTGTTTTTGATCCCAAATGGGAAGTGTTTGGTGCGTGTATAAATAAAAGCCACCATCTTTGCCTCTCCTTCGCTGAAAAGCAGCTGGAGGGGCTTGGAGCTGCTCAGTAGAGCGGCCTTTTGGTCACAATTGTTAGGTACCCACTCTAAAGAGGTGCCTTGAAGTGGCGAGTGGGCTTACGTTGCAATGGCCATTGAAACAAACAAAAACCTCATTTTTGTTGTACATGGAACACATAGAAACGAGCACAGATGACACTTTTTTTCCTTGTTATGTTTTATGCATTGACTGGGCTGTTACTCCTGGCAGTTGCTGCCCCTCTGAAAATAAGTGAGTATGGCGCGACGCCATTTTTTCTGTATTTATGTATATCATGCTTGTAACACCAGTCCGTCGTTCTGCAGCTGTTCCTCTTTCCATGTTTTTGTTTTTGATCCCAAATGGGAAGTGTTTGGTGCGTGTATAAATAAAAGCCACCATCTTTGCCTCTCCTTCGCTGAAAAGCAGCTGGAGGGGCTTGGAGCTGCTCAGTAGAGCGGCCTTTTGGTCACAATTGTTAGGTACCCACTCTAAAGAGGTGCCTTGAAGTGGCGAGTGGGCTTACGTTGCAATGGCCATTGAAACAAACAAAAACCTCATTTTTGTTGTACATGGAACACATAGAAACGAGCGCAGATGACACTCTTTTTCCTTGTTATGTTTTATGCATTGACTGGGCTGTTACTCCTGGCAGTTGCTGCCCCTCCGAAAATAAGTGAGTATGGCGCGACGCCATTTTTTCTGTATTTATGTATATCATGCTTGTAACACCAGTCCGTCGTTCTGCAGCTGTTCCTCTTTCCATGTTTTTGTTTTTGATCCCAAATGGGAAGTGTTTGGTGCGTGTATAAATAAAAGCCACCATCTTTGCCTCTCCTTCGCTGAAAAGCAGCTGGAGGGGCTTGGAGCTGCTCAGTAGAGCGGCCTTTTGGTCACAATTGTTAGGTACCCACTCTAAAGAGGTGCCTTGAAGTGGCGAGTGGGCTTACGTTGCAATGGCCATTGAAACAAACAAAAACCTCATTTTTGTTGTACATGGAACACATAGAAACGAGCGCAGATTACACTCTTTTTCCTTGTTATGTTTTATGCATTGACTGGGCTGTTACTCCTGGCAGTTGCTGCCCCTCCGAAAATAAGTGAGTATGGGCGCGACGCCATTTTTTCTGTATTTATGTATATCATGCTTGTAACACCAGTCCGTCGTTCTGCAGCTGTTCCTCTTTCCATGTTTTTGTTTTTGATCCCAAATGGGAAGTGTTTGGTGCGTGTATAAATAAAAGCCACCATCTTTGCCTCTCCTTCGCTGAAAAGCAGCTGGAGGGGCTTGGAGCTGCTCAGTAGAGCAGCCTTTTGGTCACAATTGTTAGGTACCCACTCTAAAGAGGTGCCTTGAAGTGGCGAGTGGGCTTACGTTGCAATGGCCATTGAAACAAACAAAAACCTCATTTTTGTTGTACATGGAACACATAGAAACGAGCACAGATGACACTTTTTTTCCTTGTTATGTTTTATGCATTGACTGGGCTGTTACTCCTGGCAGTTGCTGCCCCTCTGAAAATAAGTGAGTATGGGCGCGACGCCATTTTTTCTGTATTTATGTATATCATGCTTGTAACACCAGTCCGTCGTTCTGCAGCTGTTCCTCTTTCCATGTTTTTGTTTTTGATCCCAAATGGGAAGTGTTTGGTGCGTGTATAAATAAAAGCCACCATCTTTGCCTCTCCTTCGCTGAAAAGCAGCTGGAGGGGCTTGGAGCTGCTCAGTAGAGCGGCCTTTTGGTCACAATTGTTAGGTACCCACTCTAAAGAGGTGCCTTGAAGTGGCGAGTGGGCTTACGTTGCAATGGCCATTGAAACAAACAAAAACCTCATTTTTGTTGTACATGGAACACATAGAAACGAGCGCAGATGACACTCTTTTTCCTTGTTATGTTTTATGCATTGACTGGGCTGTTACTCCTTGCAGTTGCTGCCCCTCCGAAAATAAGTGAGTATGGGCGCGACGCCATTTTTTCTGTATTTATGTATATCATGCTTGTAACACCAGTCCGTCGTTCTGCAGCTGTTCCTCTTCCATGTTTTTGTTTTTGATCCCAAATGGGAAGTGTTTGGTGCGTGTATAAATAAAAGCCACCATCTTTGCCTCTCCTTCGCTGAAAAGCAGCTGGAGGGGCTTGGAGCTGCTCAGTAGAGCGGCCTTTTGGTCACAATTGTTAGGTACCCACTCTAAAGAGGTGCCTTGAAGTGGCGAGTGGGCTTACGTTGCAATGGCCATTGAAACAAACAAAAACCTCATTTTTGTTGTACATGGAACACATAGAAACGAGCGCAGATTACACTCTTTTTCCTTGTTATGTTTTATGCATTGACTGGGCTGTTACTCCTGGCAGTTGCTGCCCCTCCGAAAATAAGTGAGTATGGGCGCGACGCCATTTTTTCTGTATTTATGTATATCATGCTTGTAACACCAGTCCGTCGTTCTGCAGCTGTTCCTCTTTCCATGTTTTTGTTTTTGATCCCAAATGGGAAGTGTTTGGTGCGTGTATAAATAAAAGCCACCATCTTTGCCTCTCCTTCGCTGAAAAGCAGCTGGAGGGGCTTGGAGCTGCTCAGTAGAGCGGCCTTTTGGTCACAATTGTTAGGTACCCACTCTAAAGAGGTGCCTTGAAGTGGCGAGTGGGCTTACGTTGCAATGGCCATTGAAACAAACAAAAACCTAATTTTTGTTGTACATGGAACACATAGAAACGAGCGCAGATGACACTCTTTTTCCTTAAGCCAGTACATGTCCGGGCCCGTCTGAAGTTTGCTAGAGAGCATTTGGATGATCCAGAAGAGAATTGGGAGAATGTCATATGGTCAGATGAAACCAAAGTAGAACGTTTTGGTAAAAACTCAACTCGTCGTGTTTGGAGGAGAGAGAATGCTGAGTTGCATCCAAAGAACACCATACCTACTGTGAAGCATGGTGGCGGAAACATCATGCTTTGGGGCTGTTTTTCTGCAAAGGGACCAGGACGACTGATCCGTGTAAAGGGAAGAATGAATGGGGCCATGTATCGTGAGATTTTGAGTGAAAACCTCCTTCCATCAGCAAGGGCATTGAAGATGAAACGTGGCTGTTGTCTTTCAGCAGGACAATGATCCCAAACACACTGCCCGAGCAACGAAAGAGTGGCTTCGTAAGAAGCATATCAAGGTCCTGGAGTGGCCTAGCCAGTCTCCAGATCTCAACCCCATAGAAAACCTTTGGAGCGAGTTGAAGGTCCGTGTTGCCCAGCGACAGACCCAAAACTTCACTGCTCTAGAGGAGATCTGCATGGAGGAATGGGCAAAAATACCAGCAACAGTGTGTAAAAACCTTGTGAAGACTTACAGAAAACGTTTGACCTCTGTCATTGCCAACAAAGGACATATAACAAAGTATTGAGATGGACTTTTGATATTGACCAAATACTTATTTTTCCACCGTAATTTGCAAATAAATTCTTTAAAAATCAGACAATGTGATTTTCTGGATTTTTGTTTCTCATTTTGTCTCTCATAGTTGAAGTGTACCTATGATGACAATTACAGGCCTCTCTCATTTTTTTAAGTGGGAGAACCTGCACAATTGGTGGCTGACTAAATATTTTTTTCCCCCACTGTATATACGATTTAAACATTCTGCAAGAGTAGAAGAGCTGACGAGTTTTTGATTTTATCTGTAGCAACTAGGGATGTGCATGGCTGAAAAATTTGTTTTGTTACGTTTTTAAATCATTTTGTTTTCAGAATTTCGTAACCAATTTCGTATCAAAATTTCGAATAGATTTGAATTTCAATTTGAATTTTGGATCACTAGATAAAACCTCAATCAAATTTTGCTGTTAAAAGAAAAGCTAGGGTTAAATTTTAAGCTGTGTCACAGATTTAGTATTTGAGTCAAATTAAACAGTGAAACAAAATTTGTTTCATAAAGTCCTTTGCTGACTATTACTTGTATTGTAAGTTCATTTCAAATTCAATAGTTGATATCAGTTATTAAATTTTTTGTTTTTGATGATGACACAGTGTAAAATGATATAAATTCGTTACATACCGTTTCGTTTCGAATTCGTATCGTATCAATTCGTTACTCGGAAGTACTTCCGAATACGAATTATCAAATTTCGTTCCAAATTCCGAATTTTTCTGAAATGAATGCACATCTCTAGTAGCAACTCTGGTCCTAGTGTAGGGCTCAAAGGGGGATGACCACCTAGGTTTGCCACATTACTAATTCATGGAGAGGGAGAGCTCAGGGAATGATCAGCCCTGTAACATTTATACTTCATACGCTGCAGGAATTAATGAAGGCAGCTCACCTGGGATTCCTTTGATTTCTTACCAGCAGCATTTGGATTCTACATGCTACAGGGTGGCATTCATGTGCTGCCCATCAGCATTAATAAATTATGTTTTCGGGAAAATAAATATTTTTATTTATGAAGTATTTTACCAGGAAGGATACATTGAGATCACTCTCGTTTTCAAGTACGTCCTGGGTTCAAGAACATTGAATTTCTTTAACAACAACTCAACTAAAATGCACGATATTAAAAAAACACAAATATACACTATGGCCAATGTGGCGACCCTATGGCCACCGTGATGCCCCTGTGGCAATTTGGCCGCTTTCGGGAAACAGCATAATGAGAGATGTAGTTCCACAGACCCAAACCCACCTGCTGCCTTATCCCCTGACACTTTTTAGAGACTGGGTATGAAATTATTTCATTGAACAGATGTGTAGAGCAAAAGGTCTTACTACACACTTTCACTCGGATTCTTTAAATTCCCATTAGACTGTAGTTTGTATAAATAAAGGCAGAGGATGTGACCACACATGTGGTGCTTGTCTATTTCCAGAGCTTTGCACTAGATAACTACAGAATGCGTTTCTTGGGAATCTTGTTATAATCTGAACTCGGCATCAACAAAAGTTACAAGTATTTATAATGCGCCAACAAATTCCTTAGCGACGTACAATGGGAGAGAGAGTAACAAATATACACACATGGTACACACATGGAACAGTATGAGGGAGGACCCTGCTCGAGAGCTTACAATCTAAGAGGAGAGGGGTGACACATTAGGTGAGGGTGAATAGGGTAGGTGAAGTGGTGGGTTGCAGGAGAGCTGAATGGGAAGAGGAAGAAATGACAGTGGGAAGATCGCGGTGTGAGCCTATAGGCTTCTCTAAAGTAATGCCTTTTCAGGGACTTTTTGTAGGACTAGAGAGACAGGGAGAGTCTAAGGTTGCGGGGGAGGGAGTTTCATAGAAAGTGTGTATAGCAGTGCTTACTACTGTAAAACATCTACGTACCCCAAATGGGTCACTTCTGTCACTGCCGATCCCTTGCCAGACCCCCATTCTCCTCCCAGCAGTCTTTTGATCCTTCTGCAGGCCTTAGCCAAAGCTTAAGGACGGGTAGACTGAAAGAACAACGATGGCACTTCCCAGAAATGTGGCCAGCACTCAGATCTTGGGGTAGAACAGACAGACTTTAATGAATCCTAGGAGCTAAATAAATTCAATGCAGCGAGAAGCCTAGAGGCAAAACTGAAACTGACATCCTGGTGGCGGTCTTTAGCGGATCCCGATCTGCGTACTTTGGGGACCCTACAAATATCAACATTTCGGTGATTTCTGAATAACCAATCATGGGGTAACTGAGCCCATGGTACATTTCAGAAATCTGGGGTCTGTTCTAGAATTCGGCTTCTGGATATGACCAGCAGGTTTTTTGTTTTTTTTAAGAGAAAGGTTTTAAAAAACGAATGTTCCCTTCCTTGAACAATTACGCAGATTGGCTGCCTGTGTCATCACAGCTTTGTTTTTCAAGGCTGACAATCGTTCTCTGCGTCATGATAATGAAAATGATAATACCTTTATAGAATTTTGAGACCCAGGGCCGGATTTATATCTCAAGTGCCTGTAGGCAGAAAATGTGCTGCACCCCAACTATCCAAAAATAGAATAAAATGTTAAATATTTTTTAGTTTTGTTTTTCAGGCAAACAAATAGAAATTTTACACATTTTGAGATGTCCTTAACAGTCCTGCCGTAATTTTAAATATGCTCCAAGTTGATATATGTGACGGGATGGAAGTCTGTCTGCGGTCCTGCTCTATCTAACCCCCTTGATGCCGTCAGGCCCGGCTACCGAGTGGCACGGCACTCGGCGTCTCGAGCAGCCTGATCTACTGACATCTTGATGGTATGAGGATGGCTGCTGGGCTGGCCGTGATTCGGCAGTGGTTCCGTTGAAGCGGAGACCTGGGGTCGATTCGGTCTTCCTTGTTGGGGTAGCGGAGCACCGATTCGAGGCTCCGAATCGGCGGGGCGAGTCGAGATGCTGTGCTGCCTTGGGGATCCCGTTCCTGGGGTGAGTGGTGATGCAGGAGACCGCTGAGTGCCTCCTGCAGAAATGTGACTAAGCCCTGAAATAAATCACCAGACGCGGCTGTATGCTTTAAAACAGAAATCTCAGTTGAACTGATTTATTAAGGGTTTGAACAGGCTCATTTATAAAATTCACACACAAAAGATTACCAACTCCCCCGTCCACACAACCAGCCCTGATTGGCTCCTTTCCCAGCCTCCTGGTCCCTATCAGGTCCCTTTCAGCTTCCCCATTGTCCAGGGATTAGGCAGATGAGGTCTTGGAAAAGCCTCCAATCAGCTGGCTTGCTATATCCTCCATCTTGGGGCCATGAGGTCCTTTGTCCTTTGGACCCATGCTGGGCTGGGCAAAATGGGGACTGGGGAAAACCACATACATACAGTTTTCTTCATTTGAAACTACATTCATACAATAAGGATACATTTTTAATACACCACACTAATAAAATGTAGCAATAATATAAATGTCCATACAATTCAATACGCACAACCGAAAGATAAAGAGTAAAACATGGTCTTTAAACTTGTTCAGTTTGCGTTACGTGGCTCGCTGAGGCGAGCCCGATGTCAGCTCCGTGACATTTCTCCCCCCCAATAGAGTCCGACGGACACGGTTGGACCCCAACGGGTCGACTCGGGGAAGTCGGAGTGCAGGGGTCTCCGGGCTCCCGGGCCGTTTGCCGAGATAGTCCATCAGCATTCCCATTTTGGGGCCCGGGCCGGTACTGTATAGTAAAATTAAAGGGTTGTAGTGCCAGGCTCCAACGTAACAAGCGGCCATTTTCTCCAGCCACCCGGTTGAGCCACACCAGGGGATTGTGGTCTGTCATGACAGTGAACGATCACCCATAAACGTAGGGCTCAGACCAAGGGCCCAGACCAAGGCCAAACATTCCTTCTCCACAGCGGCGTACCCCACCTCCCGGGGTAGCAGTTAACGGCTGATGAATGCCACCGGATGCTCCCCCCCATCGTCTCCCACTTGGCTTAACACGGCTTCCAGTCCGAACATGGAGGCGTCGGTATGGACGATGAAGCGTTTAATATAATTTGGTGACGCCAGGAGGGGAGCTTGGGTCAGGGCAGTTTTGAGATGTTGGAAGGCCGTCTCACACTCCGGGGACCACAGGACTTGGTGGGGTAGGGATTTTTTGGTCAAGTCCATCAGGGGTTTGGCGAGGTCGCTGTAATGGGGAACAAATTTTCTGTAATACCCAGCGGTCCCTAGGAAGGCGAGGACCTGGGTCTTGGTCACGGGAGTGGGTCAATCTAAGATGGCTTCGACCTTGGCGGGTTCGGGTCGCTGTTTCCCACACCCCACCCGGTGGCCGAAGTACTGTACATCCCGATCTTACATTTCTCTGGTTTGAGGGTCCGGTTGGCATCCCTGATCCAGTCTAGCACTACCCCCAGGTGGTGAAGGTGTTCCTCCCAGGTCTGGCTGTAGATGGCTATGTCATCCAGGTAGGCACAGGCAAACTCCTGCAGGCCGTCGAGGAGGCGATCAATTAAACGCTGGAAGGTAGCCGGAGCGTTCTTCATCCCGAACGGCATGACCTGAAATTGGTACAGGCCGAACGGGGTGATGAAGGCCGACTTGGGGGTCGCCTCCTCCTCAAGGGGAATCTGCCAGTACCCCTTACATAAGTCTATGGTGGTCAAGTAGTGCCCCTGGGATATCTGATCTAGTAGCTCATCGACTCGGGGCATGGGGTAGGCGTCTGTGATGGTACAGTCATTCAACCTCTGGTAGTCGACGCAGAACCAGGTGGTACCATCCTTTTTAGGGACCAACACTAATGGGGAGGCCCACGGACTGGCTGAGGGCTCAATTACCCCTAGCTCTAGCATTTCCTGGATTTTGGCCCGCATGGGTTCGCGGACTGCCTCCGGGACTGGGTACGCCGGTTGCCGGAGGGGCCTCTACTTTGTGCAGTGCCTGGCGGGTATAGCCAGGGAGTGCGGAAAAGACCTCCTGGCGCCGCGGTCTTGGAGCACCCGCCTAACCTGGGCCTGTTTGTGGGGTCCCAACCCCTCCCCCAGCTGCACCTGTTCTACCCCTGAGGGACAGCTATCTACCACGGGGATGTCCATTATGGGGATCTGTTCTGCCTCCTCGGTGGCCGGAGCGCAGATGGAAGCCACTGCCTCAGGCCGTTCGTGGTAGGCCTTGAACATATTGACGTGGAACGTCCGCTGGATCCTGGTGTCTGCGCAGCTGACAACCACGTAGGTGGTATCCCCCAGTTGGGTTACCACCTGGTAGGGGCCCTGCCAGGATGCCTGCAGCTTGTTCTGCCGCTGTGGTTTCAACACCAGGACCTTCTGGCCCACGAGGAAGGAGCGGCTTCGGGCGGAGCAGTCATACCACGCCTTCTGCTGGGCCTGGGCTGCCTGCATGTTCCCCTGGACCAGTCCCGTGAGTTCTGTTAGGCACTCACGGAGCTCCAGCACATAACTCAAGACGGGGAGTCCTTCGGGCTCCTGTCTCCCCTCCCATTGGGCCCTAACTAGATCTAAGGGTCCCCGTACCCTGCGCCCATATACCAATTCAAAGGGGGAGAACCCAGTAGACTCCTGGGGCACCTCCCTATACGCGAATAACAAGTGGGGCAGATACACCTCCCAGTCCTTCCTCTCCTGGGTGAAGGCACGGATTAACTGTTTCAGGGTCCCGTTAAACCGCTTGCACAGCATAGTCTGGGGATGGTATGGGGCACTGTGGAGAGCCTTGACACTGTAGAGGCACCAGAGCTGTTGTGTCAGCTCAGCGGTGAACTGGGACCCTTGGTCAGATAAAATTTCCCGGGGGAACCCCACCCGGGAGAACACCCGTAGGAGGGCATCCGCTATGGTGTCTGCCTGAATATTGGATAAGGGTATGGCCTCGGGGTACTGGGTGGCATAGTCCACCACCGTGAGAATATATTTCTTCCCTGTGGTGCTGGGGCGAGCCAGGGGGCCGATTATATCTACCGCCACCCGGCTAAACCACATGTAGCAATGATATAAATGTCCATACAATTCAACACGCACAACCGAAAGATAAAGAGTAAAAAATGGTCTTTAAACTTGTCCAGTTTGCGTTCCGTGGCTCGCTGAGGCGAGCCCGATGTCAGCTCCATGACAATATAATTTTGACCAAATTGAACACAGTAAATAACAGAACGTTTGTGAGTGTATTACAGATCTGCACTGCAATAACACAGTAAAGAGCAGTGTGTATGCGGATTCCAGAACTCAGCAACAAAATAGATCAATATTTTTTTTAAAGAAATAAATAGAAATATATTCAATTAAGTATTTAAAGTTACATTAAAATAAAATATAATAGTTGAATCCACACACCTCCATCTCTATCGATCACACAGACACCATCATCAATTGAATTGTTTGGCCTTTTCAGTGATATCTAACATGTTTATGTAAACCAAATAAAGAAAATACATTGGAAAAAAAAATGTTTTTCCAATTTTGATTAACAGTGCATTTCCTTAGAATACTGCAATAACCAGTTTTCCAATTGAGGTTTTTTTGCTTTTATAAAAAGGATACCCTGTCAATGTGTGGGAAAATAAATCAACATTGTGTAATGATTGACATATTTTGATGCATGACTTAATAGTTTAAATGTCCTGAGCAAAAAAAAAAGGTCAAAATTAGCTCAGTATGTGGAAAGTAAAATGTCTCAGAAGCGAAGAGGTTAACTTTTATCTAACCTCTGGAGAGCACTTGAAAAAAGTATTTCCTGAATGCACATAAAATCTACACACACCTCTTTAGGTATGTCCAAGTCTGTGTGTATATCTGTATGTCCAAGTCTGTTTGTATATCTGTAAGTATGTGATATATATATATATATATTAGTTGTGTCTTTTTGTATGTATGTGTACGAGTGAGTGTCTGGGTGCATATCTCCCAAACGTCCCAATTCTGGGCCCAAATCCCCCGATCTTTATTTCCAATATCTCTTTGGAGCTCCTATGTATATTCAGGGAGTGCAGGTGTATAACAGAGCTGCAGAGAAATAAAACTGAGCATTGTGTCTGTAAACTGTGTAAAGAAGATGGTTTTTTTTTAAATTAAGAAACAAATTCCAAGAAAACATGAAATGAGAACTGTAGATGAGCTGCTTTATATCCATGTGTGTAGTAGTAAATGGTATTGCTGGCTGTTGTGGGTAAGTGTTGCCACCTATTGGACAAAAGAGAACATGAGTGTTCAACACTGTTCGGGTATCTGCAGGGCCTCTAATCGGAGGGGTAAGGCCAATACTTTTGTCCTGTGCCAGAGAGGCCTGTGCCTTGAGCAACGAGTCACAGATGCCTTAAGAGATTGCCTCCTGTGGCTATACAAGCCAGAAGTGCATCGTGCAAAATCCGAAGCTTACCAGCGCCCTGCAGAAGGAATCACTGCTTCACTCCACCCCACCGCGTGGCACTTCCTTACTAGCGGTCAGTGGCGTAACTAGAAACCTGAGGGCCCCGGTGCGAGAATCCATGAAGGGCCCCTCATCCCCCATGATGCCCTAAATTAAAAAGGATTAGCTGATTTAATAAGGATAATGTAGCTGCCAGTACCTTCCCAAGCATTCTCTGATAACTGGCCATTTATTGAAGGTCTGACCTTTACACTCCCCATCCGGCTTGCTGTGCCATGAAAACTATAAATAAAAATACAAAAAATGAATACAAAGTGCAGCTCACTTGTAGACTTTACAGGTGAGTCGGCACAGCATGACGTCAATGCAAATAAAGCTTTATACATTGAATTACAGAGCTTTATACCAGTGGAATATAAACAATATGAAATAACTGCTGTAATAACAATACCTCCATTAGGATATTATGTTAATGGGAGGCTGTTTATAACACCATTAACCCCTAACGTAATGGAAGGAATAAAGAGGTGACTTCCTTCATCGGCCGTTTATTACTACAGGGAGGCCTGGAGGATTCTCCTAACTTTCATATAAAGCTGAAATAAAAAGCTCCTTTGCAAATGCAGACTGCAGCACTCCATGACACGTCACATAGAGAAAAGTCCATCCAGACAGTTGTCCCCCTGCAACAGTTTGCAAATGTTTGGTTCCACAAGAAATCTGTTCCCAGCTGTTTCCACATGAAATCTAATCTCACCTATCGCTCTTACCCATTGATTCCACGGGAAATGCTCTCACCTATTGGTTCCACGGGAAATATGTTCCCATCCTTTGGTTCCTGTTCAGAGGCCATTCACCTGGCCAGGGGAGCGGGGCGCAGGGAATGGAGGGAGTCCAGAGGGCTGACAGATGGCCTCAGCTCTGGGTGCTTTGCCTCTGGCCGCACTCGGGGCTCCTGTCGCCCAAGGTTCTTCTTCCAGGGAGAGAGGGGTCAGTGGGAATGGAGCCAGGTCCTCCTGCTCAGAGAGAGAGCCTCATGGCAGCTGGCGGCGGTGCAGAGGACACCAGAGCTGACTGATCACTGCGCTCTCCGGGTTGTAGGAGCCACCTGCTCAGCGCCAGCAGCAGACCACATCCTCCCACAGCCTGCCCGCACATCCTGACATCCCAGGCTGGTGTTAGGAACCATGCCTGCTTATCAGAAATTATGTCCGCTGCTGGAGCAGCTACAGGAAAGGTGCTGCCCTCATGTCTGCAGTAAACCTCCAGCATTGATAGGGGTTAATTGTGTCAAGCACCAAACACTCACACCACAACACCCCCATTTGTCCATAAAGGACCTTTCCTTCCTCTGTGAAAACACCTCAGTATTGGTCTACATCCTGATCTGTTCAGACATTCTATATGCTCTCTATCCACCGTGTACCAGACCCCTCTGCTTTGCCCACCGCCTTGTGATATCCTCTGACCTCCTATTGACCACTCTTCTGCCTACTCCATTGTACTGTGCTCTGGCATAACCCAGTATCCACTTCCATCAAGGTACTGTACTGTGGGTTACCCTGCTTACTGAGCTCAATAACCCCTGCAATTGGGTCCCACCATGGCCCATGCCTGGTGCAGCTCTGACAGAATACTGAGGTCAACAACTGAGCCCGCGGGATTACTATCAGTCCTGTATGGCATCTTTTATCGGTTATGTGTGGGACTGGAGGATTTAAGGACTGTTATTGATATTCTGAGAAACCCCCCCAGCAAGGTGCACGTTCCCCCGGTGAGGAGGATTAAAGGCCCGCTGACTCGAGGAACGTACCCGGAGACTGACGGAGGGTCTCTATGTACTGTGGGGCGGCCTCCCACTGGCTCGTAGACTGTCCCGTGAGACCCCCGAAAGGGCCAGCTCCTGTACCGGAGCCATCACAGCCTCACGACGAACCCCCATGACAAAGTCTGTATCTAGTACTACTCAGGAGCTCAGAGATGCACCCCATCCCCAGCTGTCCGCACCTGAACCCAGGCCTGCAGTCAAGAGACCGCAGGCTCCCAGGCCTACTGCTGTCTCCAAGCAAGTCCCTGATGTGAAGCCCGCTTCAAGGAGACCTGCAGCACCTAAGCCGGTACCCTTTCCCAAACTGGCCCCCAGGGGGTCTGCTGCACGAGAGGGTGCACCCAGAAAACCTCTGGTACCCAGACCCACTCCTAGGAGAACTGTACCCCAAACTACGGCGTCGCTGAAGTCCAGCTCTGAAGAGGAGTCTGACAGCTCCATGGATATGGAGGACCCCATACCCTTGCCCAGGGAGTCCGAGCTTGATCCAGTTCCTCCTATGGACTTTGAAAATATACCTGTGGAACCAGAACCTCCACTCCCTATGGAGGTTATGTGTATACAGAGTCCAGGTGCAACCACAACTCCCACCACTCTCAGCCAGCACGATCCGGCCATCCATGGAGTTGAAGGTACTGGTTCTGACCCTTTATGTGATTTCTTGCCATTTGGCAGTCTATCCTCTTATTATTTAGATCCAGAGCCGCTACCAAGGGGTACCACCTGGGACAGTTTACCTACCAAGGAGGAAGGGGTGGAGGCTGCCACCACCTCACCCCATATGAGCACTTGGAGTAACCTCGATACACCCGGTGAGGCGTCTGATCATGAGTGGGACATCGCTGAAGAGGACTACATGCCTACCTGCGTGCCTACCGATACAAGGTATGACATGCCCAGCAGACCAATAATCGCTACGACTTCGAAACCTGCAATCCATGGAAATTCAGATGATGACTGGGAGACAGATGACTCTGAAGCTATAAGCCTGCCACAAACAGCACGACGCAGCCAAGGACGCCTGGCCTAGGAAGGGCTTACCTTGGCACAACCAGTGCTGTGCCATGTGCCAATCCAGCCGCTTCCCTAAGAGATGCTGTTACCCCCAAGATCTCTAGCCCGGCTGATGTGGACTTTATTTTTCCCCGCAGTTGCTTTTCACCTGATGAGACCTGTAAGAAGAAATCTAAATCAAGGGCGCGGAGACAACAGAGGAAGAACCGTCTCCAGGCCGGTGTTACAGACTTCCCCCGTTGGAGTGACCCAGGACCTCCCACAGGCTACATCTGTCCCGATGCCATCTGCCTATGTTGGCACGAATTTCCCATGTGACCCTGCCTCCTACCAGTGTCCCTCTGTTTCCAGGAGCCTACGAGGTCATAACCCCTGTACATGTCCAGAACCCCCACCTGAAGAACCGGGCTGTTACACTGTGCAAGGAACTATTATTATACCTACCCTGGACCCTGTATCAGGAGAATGGACGCTGCAACCTGTCCACTGATGCTGCCAGTTCTTGGTCACCCAGAGTGTGCCCGTGACGGGGAGGGTACTGTCAGGAACCATGCCTGCTTATCAGAAATTATGTCCGCTGCTGGAGCAGCTACAGGAAAGGTGCTGCCCTCATGTCTGCAGTAAACCTCCAGCATTGATAGGGGTTAATTATGTCAAGCACCAAACACTCACACAACCACACCCCCCTGTTTGTCCATAAAGGACCTTTCCTTCCTCTGTGAAAACACCTCAGTATTGGTCTACATCCTGATCCGGTCAGACATTCTATATGCGCTCTATCCACCTTGTACCAGACCCATCTGCTTTGCCCACCGCCTTGTGATATCCTCTGACCTCGGACCTCCTATTGACAACTCTTCTGCCTACTCATGTGCTCTGGCATAACCCAGTATCCACTTCCATCAAGGTACTGTACTGTGGGTTACCCTACTTACTGAGCTCAATAACCCCTGCAATTGGGTCCCACCATGGCCCACGCCTGGTGCAGCCCTGACAGCTGGAGTGTGACGGGAGCCAGGGAACAGGCGCTGTGGCGGCGCTACAGCGTACCTGCCCTGCTTCCCACACTCTACTGGAGCAGGCGCAAATTACATTGGTGCCGCCCCCTCACGTGACAGGGGACGGCGCCAATGCAATGTGTGCCTGCTCCAGTAGAATGTGGGAAGCAGGGCAAGCACTCCGACATGGCTGTGGGCGCAAATACCTGCCTGAGCCGCTGGGCCCACCCTAAAGTGGCGGAATGCCAGGGCCCGGTCACAAGTGCGACCGCTGTGACCCTGGTAGTTCCGCCACTGCTAGCGGCGTGATGGGAGAGAGGAGGCAGAGCTCATCTGGCATAGGCAAGTCCAGCAAGGGACCAACCCCAGCATGACAGCACAGGCTTGTGCTTAGGACTGCCGGTCCAGAGGAGGTGCCCCTAGAGGGCAAGAAGTGTTAGTTATCCTGCAGGAATGGTAGCTGGATTAATTGTGACTCTCAGGAGGACGAGGACACTTTTTTTTGATTGGGTGTAGGGCAGGGGTCACGTTAAGGAGACGAGGTGAACTCATGGGAACGCAGTTCCACCACTATTTTTGCAGAAGGAACAGAGTTCCCACTATATCCACACCCTACAAAGCCATTATTCCGGCGTATAAATCATAGCTTTCTGTAACGGGCGAGTAGCGGAATTGAGATCCTTAAGGACTGAACAATCTTTTTGACGTTTAAACACTGATTTTCATACACAGAATTATACACTTGAGGCAGCGAGGATGAACAAAACACTGGGTTGCTACTAACCACTAAAGGTTTCGAGACCGATAGACTACTTAGAGCACATTCAGAAATACACAGATATGTCAGACAGTTGGTGAATTGCACGGACTGCAGGGCAGTCAGGAAATAAGCTGCTTTAACGTTTTCTGATAATCGGGAGCAGACCAGCGGTACCTTAAGATAGTGACAACACATACACCTCGGGGTCTGTCTTAAGTACAGTAACGAGTGTTATTTATGGCGAGAGCACACTGAACATGAGCCGCAAATAAGCCGTATCTTTCGATCGCAGTTCTTATAAACATGTGTTGTGTGGCTAGAGAACATGAGCCCTAGGTTGGATATAGGAACCTAATGAGGCCACAGACAATACCCACAGTTTAGAAGGGACACTTTCCCAGTAACGTGTCAACACCCCAACTGCAAGCATGGGGTTAAACCACCAAAGCCCCACACAGGCGATTTGTAATCGAGCCGCAGGAGAATAGTCAAAAACAACAAGCCGGGTCAAAAAGCAGGAACAGGGATCGTATCCAGGAAAAAGGGTTGGCAACAGAGAATCAACACAAACGAATGGTTAGCAATGCGGGAAACAGACTCCACGACAGGGCGACGAGGCAACTCCTTGCTCCCTGTTTTAAACCCGGCGGCTCCTCGTGACCATGCTAGGCCCCGCCCCCTCAGACGCCGCTCGGCCATTCCCCAGTGCTGGCAGCCGGCCAGCTCTTGGCACAGGACCTTGCCCAGACCCCCCCCCCCGAGCAGCGCAGCAGTGGCTGAGGATATGACACTTTCCCTCTGAAGTCACAACTCTAGGATTTATCATATTTTCCCTAAAATTCACATATATGTAGGTAAATATATCAGATTTCAGAGTGTGTGTTTGTGTTAAGTGCGAGACGATAAATGATAATTGGGGACAGAAATCTTTGCGAATTCCCACACTACTTTATTTAGGAAGTCTTGACCCCTGGTCTAGCGTAGTGGAGCAAAAGCTGAGGTCTCCAGTAACATGTGAGTTGCCACTCACGCTAGTGTTCTGTCGACTAGTGCGATCATTAGAAAATGCCTCTGAAGAGCTGCGACTGGGCAGGAGTGATCTGGAGAACAGCTGGCATTACATCACACCAGCGCATGAGCAGATGGGAGGCATTCACACGATCCACTAAGCACTGATATTCAGATACTGCCTCCTGCTACCTGCATATGTGCGACATGCCACACAGAGAGAGGGTGAGATATACACATGCGTCTCGCATTTTTTACACATTTTTTGTTAACGCATTTTGACAGTACATGACGTACACACATAATAATGATATATTATGAATCTGCCGAGTCTGCTGAAAATAAGGATTTGTAATTTGCCTGGGTCCTACAATAAAACATGACTTCAAAATCGCATTTAAATATGAAGAGCACAAAACGGTCAAGATCGGCTCAACACACAGGGGTGAAATTGCTCGGCAGTGAAGGGGTTAATAGTGCTTTCGATGTATGTTTTAGTGGTGCGTTTGGGTGAGTGAGAAATAGGATTTTGCGATTCAAAAAAAAATAAAATAAGAAAAATGGATTCAGACCAGGGTCAGAATGAGCGCACTATGTTCGCCTGTACTGACGTGCCTCCTGGCGTCCGTCGCAGCATTGAGACGCTTCGACGGGGCCAGCCACACGCTGTAGCGCGCTCACGAATTGCACAGCGGCCATGCTGCAAGCCTCCCTGTCAAAGCGCTAGGATAGGATGCGCGTTTGACGTGGCTGCAAAGCACGATTCTCCATAGGAGGATCGAGCCTTGCAGTGCTGAGCGCACTAACTGCACTCAGCGAGGTGGTCAGGCGGGCGTCGAGTGGAAGGAATGTCCACTCTCACGGATGTTCCTTCCGCTCTGAAAAACACTCATCTGACCCCAATCTAAGAAGTATACTTTAATAACCCTTTAATTTCACCAACTGGCATGCACCACACTCAATCCCTGCTTGTCCGATTTAGAATCAAGATCAGCCCTAGGTCCAAAACAAACGTCTGGATTTTATTTTATGTACCATTTGTCAGAGAATGAAAAGAACAAGTTCCAATACTCTACAATTGCTCCATCTTGTGGTAGAATTTAATTTGCTACAACATGACTTGCCTTACCCACTCCGCTGTCCAGTATTTGCTGCACCAGCACTTTAATAACCCCTTTTGGTTTGGTTAAAAAAAGGTTTCCGGTATTACAGTAGCAAGTGGTGGCATTGGCCAAAACTAAAATACTTGAACAGGAGAATCGTCACTCTTCAGATTAAAAAGTGTTATTCACAAAGCACCGAAATTTCATAACTTTTTAGACGATACCATTTCACAAAAACTAAAGGTGAATTCTCTATGGAAGGGTCACCGTAGTGCACCGAAGATGGAGTTGCTGAAGCCTCATGAACAATTTGGTGAACGTTGCCGAAGAGCGGTGAACTGGCCTTGACAAAATATCTACCGACCTGGACAAAAAAAACCCCACAACTATTCTTCTAATAGGTGTTTAAACCAATGCAAATGCATTAAAATGTGTCTGAAAAATCAAAAAGTCTGTTACGGAATAAAAAAAAAAAAACTGCTAAAAAAATTGGGAAACAAATTTTGTCAAACAAATATAAGATGGTAAATACAGAAAAAACGGTGTTGCGCCTGATCCCCCACCAGGGCGGCTGCAACTACCAGATGTATCCAGCCCAGTAACATGTATAAAACATTTGTGTCATCTGCACTTATCCCTGTAACACCATGCGAAACAAAACACAATTTGAGGTTTTAGTTTACTTGAATGGCAACGTCAAGGCACCTCCGGTAAAGGGTAGTCCTGCCTAATGAAACCAAAGGCTGCTTTCTAGGAAGCCACATACGCTCATGCTGCTTCCAGTATTACAGTAGCAAGTGGTGGCATTGCCCAAAACTAAAAATCCTAAAGAGCAGGAGAATCGCCACTTTTCACATTATAAAGTTTCACATTAACAAAGCATCCGAAATTTCATAGCTTTTCATAGTGTTACCATTTCGCAGAAACTAAACGTGAATTCGCTATTCACCGTATGGTCACCATAGTGCGCTGAAGCTGGAGTTGCTGAAACCTCATGAACAATTTGGCGAACATTGCCGAAGAGTACCGAATAGCGGTGAACTGGCCTTGGCAAAATCCACCGAACTGAGAAAGAAAACAAAACAAACCACCAACTCTCCTATTCTTCTAATAGGTGTTTAAACCGGGTGCCGGACAAAATCCCTACAGCCAGATTCCCTAATGCCAACATCCCGACGGCCAACTTCCAGACAGAACAAGTTCCCTACACGGCCAACTTCCAGACATCCAAAATCCCAGCGGCTAACCCTAATACTAACACCCTAACCCTTAGGGAGTTAGGCTTAGGTTTAGGGCTAGGTTTAGGGCGTTAGGTTGTAGGGTTAGGTTTAGGGGGTTAGGGTGTAGGGCTAGGTTTAGGGGGTTAGGGTGTAGGGCGTAGGGGAGTTGGCCGTGTATGGGAGTTGGCCGTGTATGGGAGTTGGCCTTGTAGGGGAGATGGCCTTGTAGGGGAGTTGGCCGTGTAGGGGAGTTGGCCGTGTAGGGGAGTTGTCCGTGTAGGGGAAGTTGTCCGTCAGGGAGTTGTCCGTGCAGGGAAGTTGGCCGGCGTTGTCAGTGTAGGGAAGTTGGCCGACGGTATTTTGGCATTCGGGAACCTGGTTGTAGGGATTTCGACCCAAACCCGTTTAAACCAATACAAATGCATTAAAATGGGTCTAAAAAAACACCTATTTAAAAAAATTGGGAAATAAATTTTGTCTAACAAATACAAAAAGGTTGCTGCCTGGGTCCAAGGATAAAATGCTGCACCCCCCCCCCCCAAAATAAATACTTGCACCAATACATACCCACGCATATCACAGAGCTCCACGGCCAAAAGACTCAGTAATGTGTGGTGCATATATATATTTCACAGAGCCTCATGGCAATAAAACTCACAGTAATGTGCAGTGTGTATGGGCATATCAGCTCCACAGCAATAAAGTCTGCATGCGCAGATTTCCCCGTTTGCTTCCCCATGTTAGCGCGAACAAGGGAATAGGGAACTTGCAGTGTCAACCACAGCTTAGTTTCATCTAACATTATAAAGACCTCCTGTAGCGGAATGGTTGTTGTCCGCCTGCGGGTATGCTCCAATCTGCTCCCCCCACTGCGCTTACCGCCGGCCCGACTACCGAGTGTCACGGCACTCGGCGTCTCGTGCGACCTGGAGTGACCCTGGGGAGGGGTTGGCGGGCTGTGGAAGGGGACCCCTGAGTGAGACCAGCCCGACCACCAAGTGACACGGCACTCGGCGTCTCGAGCAGCTGGTCTACTGACCTTGTTGGAGAATGGATCGTCTGCGGAACGGCCGTTTGGATGGAGGAATCGGATTTCCTTCGGGTGAAGATCGGAACTTCTTCGATTACTAATCGGATTTCCTTCGATCGTATATAGCGCTCGATATACCGAAGCGCGGGTGACGCACGGGGTTTCGGATCGGGAACCGGGATCGAGGAGTAGCCGATCGTTCAATCTGGTCGAAGCACGTCCGATGCACCTCTGTTCTGATCCGAGATGCAGACACAGGGTAGTCGGATCGTACCTCGATCAGGGATAACGTACCCTGAAGACCACGCGGGATCTCAGCGGTATAGACGTCAGTAAAGGACACCAGGCGGTGCTGTATGTACTAGATGATCTGCTTTATTTTTTACACTTCACATATATTTATAAACATTGGGACAGCAAGAAAACAATAGGAATCCCTGCCCGCCCCCACAAGCCTCATTGGCCCTCGCTGGAAGGAGGCATCCGGGTCCCGATTCGTATTGGCGGTTACGAATCGGTGTTGCCGATTCGCAACCGGATGGTCCGAATCGGCCATTTTCCGATCCGATCGATTCGACCGGATCCACGAGGCGCTGGGAAAATGGCGGCGAGCAAGGCACACAATGGAATTTACACACATTTCACAATACATATACGGGGACACTTTTATTACACCACACAATGAAACCACGTCTAAATGAAATAACCTAAGGGATTCGGCTGGTGCAATGGCACCTAAGAGTCTGGAGGGAGCGAAACATCACAAAGGACCGTCCCTGGCTGAGGGTGCTGGGCCATTCCGTGACAACCTCAATTTACAACTACCTGTTCACCCCATTGGAAGTGGTCTCCATTCACAGTAGAAGTGTGTAGTGTAGGACAGGGCACAGGAGCGTCTTTTAATGTTTTGGGAATTCAGTTTTTAAAGTACCAAAGCTATGCACTTCTAATTATCGGAGAAAGTTTGATTACATATATAGAGTGTTTATCCCTAAGCAGTGGTGTTTGCAACGCCAATTCTTAGTGGATAATCGCATAGTGTGCCAAACGCCTTTTATATTTTGTAGCGGATCTCTTCGAACCTCGATTGGGTATATCCGCTAATGTCGTTCCCATGCATGACATCTGGTCTCCCACCAGCCATCTTTTTATTTCTTTTGCAGCCCTTAGCTGAAGCTTAAGGACAGGGACAATGAAAGAGTGGTTATAGCATTCACCAGACATGAGGCAGGACACTGTGCTGGGGTAAACCAGGCAGGCTTTAATGAAACTTGCATCAAAATTGATACAGTGCAAAGAGGGACCTGGAGACCAACGGAAGATGACACCTTGGTGACCTACAGCCATAACTTAATACAATTTCCAAACAGCGTAAATTGCAATCACAAGATGGACATTAATAAAGTCGCTAGAGCGCCAATGTTTGGCAAACAAATATACCCGCAGTTCGTATATATTGTATTTCTGTTCCCTAGATATACATTAGTGGCTGTATAACCTGCATTATGGGGCTTATGTTTAGTAGTTTATTTTGTTCAATTCTTTCTACCTCCACCCACAAAAAGGGGGTTGCGAGGGTCCTGAGAATGAGCAACGGCAATAGTGGTCTGCTCTACAGTGGGGCCCGTTCAGGTCTCACAAGGTTTTAGCTCGATTGTGCCATTACAGGGACAAATGCTCCATATGCAAATCAGACGCAATAACCCAGAAAGGGTGGCCAGTACTGAATGCCAAGAACATCATCCCTGCACAAGAGGTGCAGCAGCCCCTGACGATCGTTTTGGTCTTGTTTGGCCTCATCAGGAGGGTATAGCTGACACCCTCTAGGCACCTCGAGCGAGGTGTACATGTCTGGATTACCCTATAAACTTTTAGTGAGGGAAAGAGGTTTGCAAGAGTCCTCACAAACCTTTTCTTTGCATATTTTCTAAATACTCTTTGTATCCTTAGAGGGGATACATCTACTTTGGAGCCTCAAGCGGACAAAATAGACAGCATTTATTTGCGCAAAAGCTATGGATGCAAATAGGAACTTGTTATATGGCGGCCGTATGTGCGATTCATTACCACATTATACAAAAGTAGCATACTGTTCAACAATCTCACTGTGCTATTCCACTGGAACAATCTTGCCTGGAAAGGCTAGGATGCCCCTCATTTGTTCACTGTAATACAAAGTAGGGTTTTTTTGTCTTTAGGAAAATTAGCAGTTCACCTGAATCCTTTGCGTCTGTTGGCGATCACATTCAAGAACACCAGCTTTCATTCAGAAGTGAAAAGGCCCAGTGAAAGGATTGCGAGCGTGTTGGGAGAGTTATGTTTGGCTGGGCTTTGTTTTTTTTAGATGCGGCAGTGTCCAGGTACAGTTGCACTGTGAATTAAACGTGCTTCATTCTGTCAGTGATGCCGGATATAGGTTTTCATTTTTATCATTGAAATAAATAGGTGGCAGATCTAGATATATCTATGACCAGCAGAGGGTGCAGCGAGACCTGGAAGGAACATGTGCAAAGCTACTCATTTGCATCAATATTTGTGTTACTGAGCGAAAAGACTTGATTAACGTCAGATTCACATGTTGTGCTGCCATTTTTCATTACATTCCTCCAGCTGAAAAATGCATCTACCCAGATCCTACATCTGAGCCATAGACGTGCGCACAGGGTGCGCCCAGGCATACCCTAATGTTGGGTGAAAGGTTCATCTTTGACCCCCTACAGTGATATTTTGGATGGTTCTTATTTGGCTTAAGATGAATAGCATGAACATTGACTGTATCAATGCATAAACATTGGTTATTCCCAACTAAAACTTATTATCCAAGTATAGATAAGTAAATAATATTCAATGGGTACACACCCTAATGAAAGCGCGCACGCACGCCATTGATCTGAGCAGACACTAGTGCCTGTAGTGCGGTGACATAGGAGGTAGCTGTCAAATGCAAACTGTCCCATATAAAGTCCTGTTTCTCCTGTTCCCTACCACTTAAAGATCCCAGTCTAGCTTATAACTTCTTTTCTAGTTATGTGCTGTTTGGATAAATCTGAACTCCTGATTAGGGATGAGCCGAACACCCCCGAGTTCGGTTCATATTCGAACTCGAACTTTCCAAATGTTCGAATCCGGACTTGAACTCCATACAAGTCAATGGGGCTGAAAATTCGATTTTTAGAGTGCCCTCCAAGAGGGCATATACTAGATATTTGCCATAAAAGGTGTATGGGGGTCCGGGTAGTGCCCTGGGGGACAAGAAACAAGGACAATTTTTTTTAAAAAAAACATTTTTAAAGGGACAGTGAGTTTTCCATGAAATGAGGGTTAAAAATAAAAACGAAAAATTACTTCAAATATCGTGCCTAGGAGGTCCCCATAACCTGCCCATGAAGTGGCGGATTTCTAGGATGTATAGAAACACTTAAAAACAAAAAAATTACGTTTCAAAAGACGGTAAATGCTTTTCCTTTTAATCTATCCATAAACAACTGCTTGGGGCGGCAGTCTGTATGAAAAGAGGAGACATTTTCGGACACTTAGAAAAAGTTTAGTGATTTTTTTTTGACTAAATTATTGTGAAACTTATGCAGGCTTTGGATGAAAGTAACAATAGGTGCTTTAAAATTGGGCCTTTAGCGTCAGCAACAGTGCCGTCACACCGTAACCCCTCTGAGAATATGAATCTGATACAGGCGTCAGTGGCAGTGCACCCAAATATTGTGCTTTTGGTGCCAGGCCTGCAAGTACTATCATCCAGTAACCCCTCTGTAGTATTGTGGAAGAGTGCAGGGGTGGACCTTGCGGTCCTATATTAAATAGATATGCATCTGGTAAAGGCGTCAGTGCACCCAGATATTGTGCTTTTGGTGCCAGGCCAGCAAGTGCATTCATACAGTAACGCCTCTGTGGTATTGTGGAAGAATGCAGGGGTGGACCATGTGGTCCTATATTAAAAAGATATGAATCTGGTAATGGGCGTCAGTGCACCCAGATATTGTGCTTTTGGTGCCAGACTGCCAGGCCAGCAAGTACTATCATATAGTAACCCCTCTGTAGTATTGTGGAAGAGTGCAGGGTTGGACCCTGCGGTTCAAAAAATTAAAATGATATAGATGTGGCACAGGCGTCATTGAAGCCAAATATTGCGCCTTTCATGGCAGCAAGTGCCTTCACACTGTAACCCTTTTGTGGTATTGTGGAAGAGTTCAGTGCTGGAGGTTTTGTGAATGCAGAAGACATCCCCAATCTATTCGGTTACTTCAGCATCAGGGGATTGATAGCTGCTGATCCAGGACTGATTCATTTTTATAAATGTCAGCCGGTCTACAGAGTCGGACAGACGCACTCTTTTGTCTGACAAAACCTCCAGTGGCACTGAACGTCCTTTCAGAAAGCACGCTAGATGAAGGGCAACCTAGTAGCTGCATAGCATATTGGCTAATTCTGTCCAGTGATCCAATCTCAACACCCAGTAAGCCAGTGGATCATCTGCTGGAAACGTATCCAGGTCTGCCCTTGCCCCTAGGTAGTCCTGCACCATTATGGTGAAGAGGCTGGCAATGGGTGCCTACATTTGACGTCCCCGGGCGTCGTGGATTAAAAAAAATTAAAAATGCATCAGTCAAGCGGCCCTGGCCTTCACCACTATTCCTCTGATCATCCGCAGCCTCAGAAGCCCGTGTGTCATCACTTGTGTAACACCTTTCCAGGCACTGGTAGGTTACCAAGTGTCACTTTATCCTGTTTATCCAGTTTTTTCATCCTGTGCTCCCTCTGTGTGGGCAGGATGAGCTCTGCAACTTTACCCTTGTTTCGTGGATCAAGAAGGGTTGCCAACCAGTAATGATCCCTCTCCTTGATAGCACGAATCCTGGGGTCCTTTAGCAGGCTTTGCATCATTAGGGAGCCCATGCAACGTAGGTTGGAGGTGGCATTAGCTTCCGAGTCTTCCTGGTCAATGAGGATGACCCCATCGTGCACTTCCTCCTCCTAGCCACGCACTAGCCCTTGTGTTTCTGGGCACACGAAACCCTCCCTTGAGGAATCCCCACCTTCAATGCCCCCACTACTTAAATATTCCTCCTCCTCATCCTCCTCCTGTCTGATCTGATTAGGACCTGCTGGAATGCTGTCTGTGGAAAGACTGGGGCCTTCAGAGCTAGGGAAGGCCTCCTCTTCCTCCCGCTGCTCTGCTTCTAGAGCCACATCTATAATTCCCTGCAGAGTGTGCTCCAGCA
This sequence comes from Leptobrachium leishanense, assembly GCA_009667805.1. NCBI lineage: Eukaryota > Metazoa > Chordata > Amphibia > Anura > Megophryidae > Leptobrachium > Leptobrachium leishanense. The sequence goes on along the minus strand of CM019075.1, from coordinate 28,795,535 downwards.
GGAACACTAAAGGAATTGTGTCACTGATGCATGCACTGTCCCTGCTCACCATCCTCGTTGCCTCCTCAAATGGTGACAGTACAGTGCATGCATCCTTGATCATCAGCCACTGCGGGGGGGGAAACAAGTTGACCTGAACCTATCCTTGTGCCATACTCACACAGGTACTTGTTGATGGCCCTCTGCTGCTTGTGCAGACGCTGCAGCATTGCTAATGTCGAGTTCCACCTGGTGGGCATGTCACAGATCAGACGGTTTGTGGGAAGGTGGAGTTCTCTTTGCATTTCTGCCAGGCGATCGCTTGCTGGGAATGACCATCTGAAGTGGCTGCAGACTTTTCTGGCCTGGCTGAGAAGCTCTGGCAGCCCTGGGTACTTGGTTAGGAAACGCTGTACCACTAGATTTAGGACGTGTGCTAGGCATGGTACAAGCATCAATTTACCCTTGCGGAGAGAAGGTTGCTGCCATTATCACAGACGATCATTCCCAGCTGAAGCTGGCATGGTGTTAACCATCTCTGCACCTGGCCCTGCAGAGCTGACAGAATTTCTGGCCTGGTGTGGCTCCTGTCCCCTAAACAAACCAGCTCAAGCACAGTATGGCTTTTTGCTTGAGCCATTGCGTAGACCCTGTCAGGCGTCGGTTTAACTGACACTTTGCCAGAGACGGAGGAAGAAGAGGGAGAGGTGGTGGTGGTGGAGGAGCAGACAGACCTCATACAAGCAGCTTTCTGGAGGCGTGGTGGATGAACAAGTTCCAGCACAGAGCCCCGTCTTGGATCCCTCCCAGCTGCAATCAGAGTTACCCAGTGTGCCGTGAAGGAAATGTAACGACCCTGTCCATACTTGCTGGACCACGTGTCTAAAGTCACATGCACCTTGCTGCTGACTGCCTTTTCCAATGACTCGATAACATTGTCTTCCACGTGCTGGTATAGTGCTGGAATGGCCTTGCGTGAAAAGTAATGGCGTTTTGGAACCTGCCACTGCGGTACAGCACATTCAGCAAATTCACGGAAGGGAGCAGAGTCCACCAGCTGGAAAGGCAGCAGCTGCATTGCGAGTAATTTTGCTAAGCTGGTATTTAGACGCTGTGTTTGGGGATGGTTGGGACTATATATTTTTTCTTACGCTGCAGCAGCTGCGGCAACGTAATCTGACTGCGTAAATCTTCAGCTGAAGGGATGATGTCACATTGTGAGGAAGGACCTGGTACATCCATTACTGTAGCCTCATCCCTGTCAGTGGAGGTTGTAGGCAATGACATGGCAGGACATACAGTGAGGGTAGAGACAGATGAGGAGGAGGACCTACGCAAAGTTTTGCGCCAACGGGATGTGTGGCACTTGTTCATGTGTCACCTCAAGCACGTGGTACCCAAGCGTCCGGTGTCTTTCCCACGCTTGAGCCTCATCTGACATAGATTACAAATAGCAACGGTGCGCTCTGCTGCACATTTCTTGAACACCCAGACAGCAGAGTTCCTGGATGTGTGCTTTGAGACAACAGCGCTCTGCACCTGAGCAGCTCTGACATCTGATGCCTTGGACTGGCTAGTGCTATGGCTGGTCATAGAGGATGTTGTGCCTTGTGTTTGCTGTGTCTCCTCCTCCTCCTCCTCCTCCCCTTCACTTGATTCCTCTGTTTGATCAGGCACCCAGGTGGAGTCAGGGGGTGATGACGATGATGTCACTATCTCTTCGTCACTGGAGCCAACTTGGCAGTATGCTGCAGCTGCTGGGGCAACATGAGTGCCAGTTATTTGTGTGTCATCATCACTGGCACCCCCTTCCTCTAGGTTGATTATACTCCCTTCCTCAACCTCAGAGATTGAATCAGAGCACTGTACTTGCTGCGCATCCTCAAGCAGCATGTCACTGTCATTGTAATCAAACAATTCAGCTGACTCCTCCGTGTGTGATAGCGAGGCTACGGCAGGAGTAGCTGTGGACATGGAGTCTGCATTAGATGCTTTGGCAGCTGAAGTGTACTGTAAACCACTAGAAGCCTGGCTGGCAGAGGACTCGGAGGATGAGGATGGCCTGGTTAGCCAATCCACCAAATCCTCTGTATGTTGCTGCTGCTTAAGACGGCCAGCACCAGTTAGAAAGGACAAGCGTGCCCCTGCAGAGGATGCACCATGTCCACCAGGACCAGAGGCACAGCCTCCCGACACAGGGTCTGCTTGCCCTCTTATCTGTGTCTGGGAGCGTCTGCCTGTCCTTTTTGTTCTTTCAGACATGGTGAGTGATATATAGATTAAATATATACAGAACTCTGATTCAACTCTGGTATAAAGATTTACAGAACTCTGGTATAACTCAGTGAGACACCCTGATAGTTGGCAGCCAGTGACAAGACACAGATTACAATTCCCTCCTATACATCAGTGTGACCCCCTTATGGGTGGCAGTGAGAAGCCACAGATTACAAGTCTCAGAAACCTCCTATAATCAGTGTGACCCCCTGATGGGTGGCAGCCAGTGAGAACACACGGATTATAACAATTCCCAAATATTTTGTAGAAATTTGTGACCCCCAAAAAGACTTGCTGACAGTGACAAGAGACAGATCACCTCAATTCCCAGATATTTGGTAGAAATGAGACACCCCCCCCCCCCAGTAGCGTGGCAGACCGACAGTAAGAACACAGAACTATCTCCTCTCAAATGTGTGCAGAAGCGCTGCGTGGAAACCTTATATACAGTGGCAAGAAAAGTATGTGAACTCTTTGGGATTACGTGGAGTGTTGGATGAATTGGTTGTAAAATGTGCTCTGATCTTCATCTAAGTCACAACAATTTGAAAAACAGTCTGCTTAAAATAATACAACACAAACCTTATATGTTTTCATGTGTTTATTGAACAGAACATGTAAACATTCACAGTGCAGGGTGGAAAAAGTATGTGAACCCCTAGCCTAATGACTTCTCCAAGAGCTAATTGGAGCCAGGAGTGACCCAACCTTGAGTCCAATCAGTGTGATATTATTGGATGTGTTGCTGAAAGCTGTCCTGCCCTTTAAAAACACACACCAGTTTTGGCTTTACTGGTTTCAAGAAGCACTGCCTGATGTGAACCATGCCTCGCAGAAAAGAGTTCTCAGAAGACCTACGATCAAGAATTGTTGACTTGCATGAAGCTGGAAAGGGTTACAAAAGTATCTCCAAAAGCCTTGATGTTCATGTGTCCACGGTAAGACAGACTGTCTACAAATGGAGAAAGTTCAGCACTGTTGCTACTCTCCCTAGGCGTGGTCGTCCTGTAAAGATGACTGCAAGAGCACAGCACAGAATGCTGAATGAGGTAAAGAAGAATCCTAGAGTGTCAGCTAAAGACTTACAGAAATCTCTGGCACATGCTAACATTTTTGTTGACACATCTACAATAAGGAAAACATTAAACAAGAATGAAGTACATGGGAGGACACCACGGAGGAAGCCATTGCTGTCCAAAAAGAATATTGCAGCACGTTTGAAGTTTGCAAAAGAGCACCTGGATGTTCCACAGCACTACTGGCAAAATATTCTGTGGACAGATGAAACCAAAATTGAGTTGTTTGGAAAAAACACACAACACTATGTGTGGAGAAAAAAGGCACAGCACACCAACATCAAAACCTCATCCCCACTGTAAAACATGGCGAAAGGAGCATCATGGTTTGGGGCTGCATTGCTGCCTCAGGGCCTGGACAGATTGTTGTCATTGATGGAAAAATGAATTGCAGAGTTTAAGACATTTTGCAGGAAAACGTAAGACCATCTGTCCGCCAACTGAAGCTCTGCAGAGGATGGGTGATGCAACAGGACAATGACCCAAAGCATACAAGTAATTCAACAAAAGAATGGCTTCAACAAAACAAAATACGCCTTCTGGAGTGGCCCAGTCAGAGTCCTGACCTCAACCCGATTGAAATGCTGTGGCATGACCTTAAGAGAGCGATTCACACCAGACATCCCAAGAATATTGCTACACTGAAACAGTTTTGTGAAGAGGAGTGGTCCAAAATTACTCCAGATTGTTGTGCAGGTCTGATCTGCAACTACAGGAAACGTTTATTGCTGCCAAAGGAGGGCCAACCAGTTATTAAGTCCAAAGGTTCACATACTTTTTCCACCCTGCACTGTGAATGTTTACAGGTTATGTTCAATAAAAAACATGAAAACCTATAATGTTTGTGTTGTATTATTTTAAGCAGACTGTGTTTTTCAAATTGTTGTGAGTTAGATGAAGATCAGAGCACATTTTACGACCAATTGATCCAAAACTCCACGTAATCCCAAAGAGTTCACATACTTTTTCTTGCCACTGTAGTGTGCTGCGAGACTTAGCTCTGTGAGCCCATGATTGGGCAAAATTTGCCCATTGTTGAACCTGTCTTTCACCAGACCTGTGGTCAGGTGCAAGGCTGTAGCCAATTACGAGCTTCAGGCCAGTGTGAAAGTGCATTGTGGTCCATTGTGGGCGAACACCCGGAAATGTTCGAAGTTCGCGAACAGGCTATGTTCGATGCGAAAACCGAACAGCTCATCCCTACTCCTGATATCCCAATATTATGGGATTATTATGGTATGCTCCACGGCTTTAACTCTTATGCATCATTTGGAGCTCATGCCGTATACTGTATGGTTTTACATTCTAATATGGAGGTTTTGAATATTGTGGACCCTACCGATATTTGAAATACTGGAAGCTTCAGATATTTTGGGATTCTGAACCAAGTTTACCAGAGTCTACATCCCCCCCCTCCCATTAATGCTAGTGTTGGTGGAGCCACTTTGCCCTTTCGTTCGGCACGCTACAGTGATTTCACCGCAGGGTCGGCGAAGTGCGTCAAACAATGACTCACCGAAGACCGCCTCCGACCAGCCCGCCGAACACCAAAGACAGCCGATCAGGCCACTGAACGCCACCTGGGGGGGACTCTATTTTTTTTAGGAGTTTCAAAAATATTTTTTTTAAAAAAAATGCATGAAACGGTGTGGAAATAATAATAAAGGCCCTATAAAATTAAGTCTGTTACAGAGAGAAGAAAGAAGAAGCAAATTTTGCTATGAAAAAAAATCCAGAATAAAAAGGCTTTTTGCTGAAACTGAAAAGAATAAACCAGTTGAATTTAAAAGGCTAATATTTTTTACATTGAAACCTATGGGATTCGCCCATTTAAACCTGTCCAACTGAACCATCGAAAATCAGGGCATTTCGCCAACATTTCGGCATTCTCTGAATAGATTAACCATTACTTCTCCATGGAACAATTACGCTGCTGCTGTAGATCACCACTTTTGCCTGAATTTGCAGAACTGACAGCTTAGTGAATAGACTGCCACGAAATTGCACCGACCCATGCATTTTGGTGTCTTTACTCACCTTTTTGCATCTTGCCATACGCAGTTCCCCTTCCAGCGCGGGGACTCTAACTCAAAAGTCCCGGAAGCATTTCTGCACAATTTGCACTTCTACACAACTGACGTAGCATAGGAACCACAATTTGTGTGCCTCTGTGGAACTTGCGCACTTTATGTACACAGGTACAGTAGCGTCCCTGCAGACCGACAGAATAGAGCTGCGCGCAGATCCAATCCATTGGCTGACAGACTGTTGTCACGGGTGGTCTCAGGGGGTGATGTCAGCACACTTTCTGACGTTACTAGTGAACAGTAGCTTGGAAATTCAAAAATCCCGGCTGCTGGTGACGCAGCGTAGGATGCAGGTAACTACTCCACTTATCCGCCACCACCCCTGATTTCACCTGAGCACGTTAAAACAGTCGGGATGAGTAATGTGTCCCTTTTAATCCAAGATATCTAGTGTTCTGGAATATCTCCGTCCATCACTTTTGGTTTATCTTGTTTATGTGTAAGATAAGTAGGTGGCTGATTCCTTCACATCTGCTACATCGATCGCTGACAGCGAGACTAAATTTAATTATTGTTTAATAACTTTCCTGCATATTATTAACACCCTATTAGAGGCAATTACCATATGACACGCTTTTCGGGAATCGCCCAGAATGGAATTTTACTGTTATTTTTAATTGTTCTTAAAGATTTTCAAAACACATTTACAGATATTCAGTCATACATTAAAAGGGATACTGTAGGATTAAAACATGAAGGGGAACTGTGGGGTTAAATGTTATTCCCATCTAGCTCTCTCTATAACCCTCTAGTAAGTGGAGCTCCTTAAAGGGACATGCAGGTCTAGATTTTTTTTTTTAAAAAAATTGACAGTTGAACACTTTACCTATAGACCAACTATAATAAAAATCAAGTTTTATAAATCTATAAAAAATATTTTCTTGCTTTTAAACAAGTTTCATCTCTGGCCACGCCTATCAGGGGTGTTTCTTCAGCTCCCACTTCCTGTATATTCCACGCCTCCTCCCTGCCCACTACTACACCCATCAAAGCTTCACATGAACCAGCGCAAGCTGTGCACTTGAAAGTTTTGAAACCCTGATTGGGGGAAACTGAGGAACTGAATATTAGCATCTCTACAACTGTGAAAGCATGACTCACACAGACTCGCTCAGGGGCAGACTGACCCATCAGGCACTGCCCTGTGTCCATGCAGTGCTCATTGCCAATCTGGCATTGAGCAGGGGCTGCAGCCATGCTGGCGATGATGCAACAAACTTGGATTTCCCCTGTCGGGCAGGGGAACCCCATTATGTGAGACGCAGGAGTCATTTAGACTCCTGTATCTACAGACCCATGTATCCTAGGACGGTTCAGGTGTCGTTTGAAAGGCCAGAGCCTTTCTAGGGGAAAAAAAAAATCTCAAATCTGCTTCTGGTCTCTGGATCCCTTACTTGGGCTCCATCAAAGCAAGCATTAAAGGGTGAAAACAAAATATCGCTGAAAAGTAAAAATCCCCCTCCCGCTTATTAATAGCAGCGTGCCATGCATAATAGCAGCATGCCATAATACGAGTCTGCCATGCATACCACCAATGTGCCATGCATGCCAGCCAGACATAATTTATATGCATAATCTATAAAAAAAAATGGCCGCCTAAACTCAACACTAGAGTGTTCGGGTTTGGCTTTTAGACAAGGTGGCAACCCTAACAGGAGCTCCCAGACTCAAAGTTTTTGACCAAATAGCAATGTTTTGTCCGTCGCAGTGGCATTCATGCTGCAAGGGCTGAAACGTTGCTGTTCTACCCAATAAATCTGAATATAAAAGCCTCTGTCTGCTGTGCACACTGTGTTTTAGAAAGGATTTCAGAAATTATAGCTGTACAGGTCTAAAGAATTTGCATGTTACATACAGATTTCTTTACCCTTACTCTGTCTCTCGCTTTTTAGCTGCCACTGAAAACAAGAAAACATATACTGTTCAAAATATGCATTTCCCAGTCCTTTTACATGTCTCTCGCAAATTGAACATATAATTAGATTTATCATATTTGTTGGAAAGACATCAACAGATCACATTGTTCATATAAAGTGATATAACATACACAATATAAAACAGAGGTAAATTACCGTGTGCGCCTCTTAAACCACATGCATAAAATAATTCTTTTGAGGAGTTCTGCAACACACTGAGCTGTCTCTTCAAGCAGCCTTTAAAACCAGGGAGCGGCTAGTTCCGATACCCTGGAAAGACTGGATGCTAGTGGGCAGTCCTACCCACTACATAACCAAGCTCACTTAAAAAGAGAAACCCATCTCCCAAAAAAAAATAAAAAAAATATATTGGACTGTCCATGTATATACCAGACAGGTAGCCCAAATAGAGATTTGTTGTGCAGAAAATATTAAGATTATGGAAGTCTTTTTAGGGTTACTTTTTTTGTCTTTCAGTGCTGAATAGGTAAAGCACAGACATTTGTCAGTTCAGGAGCAAATTCAGGGATTTCAGTCTGGCTGAATTCCCAAATAAATAAACAGCGCAAAATGCCAACAGGCATGTCAGCTTAAGAAAGAACAAATTGAAGAGAAACCCCGTCAAATGGCTATCGGGAAAAACATTAGAAACACATAAGTAGAGACCTAAAATAGAAGTTCCTGGGGATCTGCTAAGAGGTTGGTGCCAGGACCACCTCACACCCTGCATCTCACCTCATGCGAGGATTTATAATGGAATTTAATCACCTGGCAGTGCAGATTGACTGGGAGAAAGGTAAACATTTGACATTAAATGGAAAGAAAATTAACTCTTCTATAATGGGGGGGCTTCATTAGCACCTGTTTTTCTCAAGGGGGAATTGGGATCCTCGAGTGGTATTCTTCTATTACTGCATTTATGAGGTCTTCTAGTCCACAAGCGACAATGCATTATTTTAGCACTTGACAGGACACTAGTAGACATTGTAATAGTGCCCTCAGCAATAACAGGCACTGTAGTGGTTATTCAGAAAGCACCAAAACGTCAGTGCTTTCTTGTTCGGTGCACTTCGGAGACTCACTATTCACTGCAGAAAGAACAAGATGGAACTGCTATTCTTCTAACAGGTGTTTAAACCAATAAAAATTAGAGATGTGCATTTGTTTAGGAAAAATTCAGCATTTGGAACAAAATTTTATAATTCGTATTCGGAAGTACTTCCGAATAACGAAACTATACGATACGAATTTGAAACGGTATGTAACAAATTTATTTAGTTTTACACGGTCATCATAAAAGAAAAATTTGAATAACTGATATCAACTATTGAATTTGAAATGAACTACCAAATTGATAAACTATCGAATAGATTTTAACTTACAATACAAGTAATAGTCAGCAGAGGACTTTATGAAACAAATTAATTTGTTTCACTGTTTAATTTGACTTAAATACTAAATCTGTGACACAGCTTAATATTTAACCCTAGATTGTCTTTTAACAGCAAAATTTGATTAACTGGGGTTTTATCTAGTGATCCGAAATTTCAAATCGAAACGAAATTAGTTACGAAATTCCGAAAATGAAATGATTTAAAAACGTAACGAAACTAAACAAATTTTTCAGCCATGCACATCCCTAATAAAAATGCATTAAAGTGTGTCCAATATAAAGGTCCTATAAAAATAAACTTTACAAAAAAAAATGGGAATCAATTTCTGTACAGGGCTATTCGAGGCCTCGTCTACCCCTGGGCTAGCTAACAACCAGGCCGACGCCTAGGCGGCCACTATGTGCTGCGGTCTTTGACAGGGCAGCGAAATGCCCTCCCTGGCAAAGTGCCTCTGAGCCATGGCACCAGGGTCCGGCCAACCCTGCCCTATTCTTACTTTTTGTGTACAAGGTAGGTAACCATGTTTATTCAGCAGACTTAACTTCCTGCTCCTTATCTTACGTGTTCAGTGTGGGGAATGGAATTATTTTACCACTGTTCAAAGCTAAAGAGCAGGGGTAAAGGGCAATAATCTTATAGAAGGAGAGCGAAAACAAGATGGCAGCAGGAAACAAGCAGCTGTAGCTCTGTTTTTCAACTTAAAAAGTTAAAAAGTGTATTTTGGGAAAAAAATACAATTCTTTAAAGAGAATCACAATGCAGTTGATTGCAGTTAGAATATACTGTATATAGGGGATGATTGAACACTACAAGAATATTCCTTTAATGGAGAGTAGGTGGGCACACAGACGTCCATCAATCACTGCATAGATATCTTTAGAAAATATAGTGCAACATTAAAAATGCATTATCTACTTAGAGCATTAAACCATTTTAATGTATTATGATGAGTTCTAATTTTTACGGTCATATGGATTTTCGAATTTGTACTTACAAAAGTGCATCGCCTTATCCAACGCGTGACTCGTCACTTACATTTCCGTATGTTGCATCTTTTCCTGCATTGTTACATTGTAAAACCTTATTAAAGAGATTTAATATATATATATATATATAAAAAAAAAAGGTTCAACTCCCTGTACAGCTCATGTGACGGGATACCATTTTTCCCTCAATTGTCCCGTTTGCTAAAATATTCCCTAATTGAGCTTGGGAAGCCTTCTAAGTGAAGTCTTCAAAGTGAGCACTTAAAGGAGATCTTCTGGTGAGTGATTTAGAATTTTGTTTCAAACAGATCTTTTCTATTCATCTTAAGGTTTTAAGTTAGGTCTGGTGTGTAAATTAGGTTAGGCTGGTGACTCATTCCTCTTACTGATTAGCACGCAATTGATTCCAATTGTATGCTAATTTGCTAAAGTGGTTAAACTTGTCCACTCCTTGCTGGGGGAGGTGTTCTTAGGTGACTATATAAAGCTTGTGGAATATTAGCTTGGTCTAATTGAGCTTGTGAAGTCTTCAAAGTGAGCACTTAAAGGAGATCTTCTGGAGATACTCTGGAGGTAGTCTGAGGTTAGACAGGAGGTAGAAAACCTACAAAAAGGTAAGATTTGTTGGTTTAAATCCATTCTTTTATAATGGCAGGCTTGGTCCAGTGTAAGAGCTGTCATGCATTTGTTTCTAGATCCAATTTTTGGAGGTTTGGAGTGTGCCTGATATGTAGGCAGCTCTCTTTATTGCAGCAGGAAATTGCCTGTTTGAAGTCTGAGATTTGTAAATTATCTGTTACACAAACTCAGGCTATGGCTATGACTGTTACAAAGCCACTGCCACAGGAGGCCTAGGAGCGGCAGATGGACTACTGTAGGATCTGGTAGACTTAGAGTTGTGGATAGAAGGCATGTCCCACAGTCTGTGGCTCTTCTTAATTCTTTTGAGGCACTTTCAGAGTGTAGTGGTGAGACGGAAGTAGGCTCAGACACCATAGTTGAGGAACCACCATCCCCTATGCCTAAGGTATGCAGGACTGCAACCAAGAACAATAAGGAAAAGGTGGGACATGATAGAAGGCAATTGTTGCTGGGTGATTCTATCATAAGAGGTGTTGAGCTGGAGAGTAGTGGTTTGGTGAGATGTCTTCCTGGGGCTACTGCTCGTAGAGACAAGAGACGTATTCTCAATATTGTCAAACAAGCAAAGCAGCAAGGGGAAGTGGATGTTCTAGTCCATCTAGGGACAAATGACTTGGCTAGCAATGAGGTTTCTGAGATTAAGGAAGATTTTTGTGTTCTTGGAGGTGAAATACAGCAGATTGCGTCCACTGTGTCATTCTCTGAAGTTTTGCCTGTGCATAACATTCAGGATAGGCAGATGCGCAATAGGGAATTTAATTTGTGGCTTCGGGAATGGTGTCGAGAGCAAGGATTTGGCTTTGTGTCCCATGATAGCTCTAATTGGAGCAGAAAGGAACTGCATAAAAAATATGGTTTGCATCTTACTCATAGGGGAACGTATGTTCTCAGTGAGAAGTTCAAAGGTTTCGCAAAGAAATATTTAAACTAGGAGGGGGGGAACAAAAGGGTAAAAAACAATCTGCCTGATTGTCCCCCAAAACTAAATCGGAGGGTGCAAGCAACATGCGGGGGAAAAAAATGACAAGCTCAGAGTCGTGTCTATAAATGCTCGCAGTTTAGTCAATAAAATCAATGAACTGGAGGCAATGATGGCAGCTGAAAAAGTAGACTTAGTGGCGGTTACGGAGACATGGTTCAGTGAGAAAAATAACTGGGACATAACAATACCGGGGTACTCTTTATATAGAAAAGACAGAGAAGGTAGGAAAGGAGGAGCAGTGGCCCTGTATGTGAAAAACAACATAAAAACGAACCAAATAAAAGTGAGCGAGGTGAACATAGTCAGTTTGGGTTACGCTAACATTTGGCAATCATACAGTAGCTCATGTAGGTGTGATCTATAGACCCCCTGGACAAGTAGAAGAGCTAGATAATCTGCTGCTTGAGGAAATAGCCAAAATGGCAATGAAGGGGGAAGTTATTATCATGGGGGACTTTAATCTTCCTGATGTGAACTGGAAAACCAAAATAGCTGGGTGCACCAGGAGTACAAATATTCTAAACTCCCTACTGGGATTATCTCTAACACAAGTAGTTGAGGAGCCAACCCGTAAAGAGGCCATATTGGATTTAATACTCACAAATGGAGGTTTGGTATCGGACGTTGTTGTAGGTGAAAATTTGGGATCTAGTGATCACCAGTCAGTATGGTTTAATATAAGAACAGGGATGGAGCCGCACCACACAAAAACAAAAGTTTTAGACTTTAAAAAAACTGATTTTTCTAAAATGAGACTTTGTGTGAAGGAGTCATTATCAGACTGGAGGAGTTTAAAGGGAGTCCAGGAGAAATGGGATTATTTAAAGGAAGCATTATTGAAGGCCACAGGCAATTGCATTCGACTTGTTAGCAAAAACAAAAAAGGGAAGAAACCACTGTGGTACTCTGCAGAAGTGGCCAAAATAGTGAAGAAAAAAAAGACAGCATTCAATAATTATAAAACAACTCAGAGTGAAGAAGATAGGCAAACCTATAAGATTAGGCAGAAAGAGGCAAAGCAATTTATAAGAGCCTCCAAAGCACACGCAGAAGAGAAAATAGCTCAGTCAGTAAAAAAGGGGGACAAAACATTTTTTAGATACATAAACGAGAAAAGAAAAGTAAAACAAGGATTAGTTAGATTAAAAACAAAGGAAGGAAGGTATGTAGAAGAGGATAAAAGTCTCGCTGACTCAATGAATATTTTTGTTCAGTCTTTGCAGAAGAAAAGGAAGGAAAGGGACCTCAGTTAGGAGGAAACACTAACGAGACAATTACATATCAGTTTACAGAGGAGGAGGTTCTACAGCAGCTGTCTAAACTAAAGACAAATAAGTCAATGGGGCCTGATTAGATCCACCCTAAATTATTAAAAGAGCTCAGTGATGTAATAGCAAAACCGTTAGCAAGGATTGGTTAAATAAATCTGTTAACGGGAGTCGTCCCAGAAGACTGGGAATTAGCAAATGTTGTGCCCATTCACAAGAAGGGTAGTAGGGAGGAATCTGGGAACTATAGGCCAGTTAGTCTTACGTCAGTAGTGGGGAAATTAATGGAAACCATGTTAAAGGAAAGGATTGTTGCCCCTTAAAAACACATAGATTACAGGATCAGAAACAACATGGGTTTACCTCAGGGAGATCATGCCAAACTAATCTTATTGATGTTTTTTGATTGGGTAACAAAAATAATAGACACAGGTGGTGCAGTAGACATTGCTTATTTAGATTTCAGTAAGGCTTTTGATACTGTTCCGCATAGAAGGCTTATCAATAAATTGCAATCTTTGAGCTTGGATTCCAATATTGTTGAATGGATTAGGCAGTGGCTGAGTGACAGGCAACAGAGGGTTGTGGTAAATGGAGTTTATTCGGCGCAAGGTCTTGTTACCAGTGGGGTACCTCAGGGGTCAGTACTTGGACCCATTCTATTTAATATTTTTATTAGTGATATTGCAGACGGTATTAATGGAAAGTGTGTCTTTTTGCTGATGACACAAAGATTTGCAACAGGGTTGACGTTCCTCGAGGGATCAGCCAAATGACAAATGATTTAGGTAAACTAAAAAAATGGTCGGCGCTGTGGCAATTGAGTTTTAACGTGGATAAGTGCAAGATAATGCACCTGGGACGTAAAAACCCAAGAGCTGAATATAGAATATTTGATACAGTCCTAACCTCAACATCTGAGGAAAGGGATTTAGGGGTTATTATTTCAGAGGATCTAAAGGTAAGTAGTCAATGTAATAGAGCAACAGGAAATGCTAGCAGAATGCTTGGTTGTGTAGGGAGAGGTATTAGCAGTAGGAAAAGGGAATTGCTCATGCCACTGTACAGAGCACTGGTGAGACCTCACTTGGAGTACTGTGTGCAGTACTGGAGACCGTATCTCCAGAAGGATATAGACACCTTAGTGAGAGTTCAGAGAAGGGCTACTAAAATGGTGTACGGCTTGAAGGAGAAAAGTTACCAGGAAAGGCTTAATGATCTTAACATGTACAGCTTGGAAAAAAGACGAGACAGAGGAGATATGATAGAAACATTTAAATACGTAAAGGGAATCCACAAGGTAGAGGAAGGGAGTATATTTAAAAGGAAACAAAGTAGCAAAACAAGAGGACATAGTCTTAGATTAGAGGGGCAAAGGTTTAAAAGTAACATCAGAAAGCATTATTTTACTGAGAGGGTGGTGGATACATGGAACAGTCTTCCAGTTGAAGTGGTAGAGGCCAAAACAGTAATTGAATTTAAGCAGGCATGGGATAGGCATAAGGCTATCCTAAACAAAAGATAAATCCAGGTAAAGTATCCATGTAATTGGGCAGACTAGATGGGCCGAAAGGTTCTTATCTGCCAACATTTTTCTATGTTTCTATATTACACCGCATTATATTGTGTGTCTGATCCTTAAAAATATTTTGAGAAATAAATAGGATTAATTTTGTATCAATATTAACTCGGGTATTACTACTTGTTACATGTGTAAATGGCTACGGTAATTTTACAGCACAAATGTCAGTGTTATGACGGCGTCATCTTTTAGAAAAAAAACAAAACAACCAACATTCCATCTCACTACGATTCAATACCTTGTATAGCGACAGGATGAGTGATGGGAGTTGTGGTGAATTGATTGCTTCGTGCTGCAGTTGCTCATCTGCTTCTCACTCACTCCAGGGATCTCTGAAGAGGATGCTAGATGGACGGCCCCAGCTGGTTATGCCTGGTTTCCTCCTGGTGAAAGAAAAACCACGTACACTCATTATTTTGCGGCTTAAGTGTTCACTGCGTCGGTCCTGAGGCAATATGTCAGCAGAGAGATACACCATGCATTAATGATTATAGGCAATCACAATGCACGCCACTCGGTTGGATGAGATATTATTTACTGTCATTAGTTTTACAGTCATGATCCGCAGAGTGTCTTTGGTTTCCTTCCTCCTTCCCTAGGGACGTATGTACACCACTCTTACTAACCTTCCTGTGCTTGTAATTCGGTCAGAATAAATGTTATGTGCTTGTAATCTAAATGTTATATTTATATATAATTTAAAATATTACACACATGGTGTCCATAAAGTTTTATTACAATTTCAAAAATTACAAAGGCAAATGAAAAGGCAGGTAAGTGAAAATTATTACAAAAGGAGGCGTATATATTTAAGTTTTTTTTGCCTCATTTAATACACCTCTATATGGGCACCATTAGTTGCACGAAGCACATCAAGACGATACTTGATTTCTTGCCATGTTAGCTGTAGCATACCCTCATCAATGGTGGCAATGGCATCAGTGATCCTCTGCTTTAGATTAGCGATGTACCGTACCTTTGTTCGATACACGATAGCTTTAACATAACCCCGTAGAAAGAAGTGGAGGGGAGTGATATCTGGTGAACGAGGTGGCCAGGGATTTGGGGCACCCCTTCCAATCCACCGGTCTGGAAATGTTTCATTTAGGAACCCATGAACAAGCAGTCCCCAATGTGGTAGTGCAGCATCTTTCTGGAAAATGATGGTTGGTTGAAGGTCATGTAGTTGTGGTGCCACATATTCAGTCAAAAGGTCAAGGTAAACATTTGCAGTAATTGATGTCTCGCCGAAGAAAAACGGACCAATGATTCGATCGCACATGATCCCACACCTAAGTCTAAATTCATCTAAAGCAGAGGATCACTGATGCCATTGCCACCATTGAGGGTATGCTACAGTGAACATGGCAAGAAATAGAGTACCGTCTTGATGTGCTTCTCGCAACTAATGGTGCCTATAAAGAGGTGTATTAAATGAGGCAAAAAAAATAAATATATATGTCTCATTTTGTAATAATTTTCACTTATCTGTCTTTTCATTTTTCTTTCAGTGATTATATAGAACCAATATGTTGCACAGCGCTTTGCAATTGGGAAATATAAAGGACATAACTATGCAAAATATACAGCATTTAATGTAAAGTGCTCTGCTAGATATCCCATTAACTTACAATCTAGACTACAGTGCAGTCTATGTAATGATGCTGTGGAGGGATATTGATATATTAGATATAGCCAGTGAAGATCCCGCACTCATGGGTCCACAATTTCACACCTGGTGCACCACGAATACAAAGTCTGGGTCTTATCAAAAGAGGCTTCCTGTTAAACAACCGTCAACGTTTCAGCTTGCTCACTGTAAGCTTTCCTCAGGAGGACAGCATGACAGCATGCCTGACTAAAGCCTAGAGCCGAAACATTGCAATTTTAGCCCCCCGTGGGCAGTGAATAAAGATTTTTTTTCTATGGTTACTTTGGTGTGGCCCATCGTTTTTTGTGCAAATCAGGTGAGCGATAGATACAGTCAGGTCCAGAAATATTGGGACATCGACACAATTCTAACATCTTTGGCTCTATACACCACCACAATGGAGTTGGGATGAAACAGACACATCATGGGCTGTCACCTTCGCTGCTGGCAGCTGTGTATGTACAGTTGTGTTCAAAATTATTCAACCCCCAATGCTGTAAAGGGTTTTAGGGAATTTAGTGTACATTTGTAATTGTATTCAGAATGAAATCCTACAAGGACTTTTTAAAGAACCATATGCAACTAAAATGACATCAATTGGTTTTGTAATACAGTAGTAAATGTTTCTTTTGTGAATTCTTCATTGACACAATTATTCAACTCCTTAAAGACTACCACTCTGAAGAACAGAGGTTCATTCAAGTGTTTTCAATCAGGTATTGAAAACACCTGTGGATGTCACGGAGCAGCAATAAAGCATAATAAGCACCAATTAGGCAGCTTTAAAATGACTGTGATACTCAGCTCCTTCTAGACATTTACTGGTGTGGTTACAAACATGAAGTCAAGAGAATGGTCCAGGAAGACAAGAGAAGAGGTGATTACTCTTCACAGGAAGGGCAATGGCTATAAGAAGATTGTAAAGATGTTAAACATACCAAGAGAGACCATAGGAAGCATCATTCGCAAATTCAAGGCAAAGGGCACTGTTGAAACGCTACCTGGTCGTGGCAGAAAGAAGATGCTGACTTTGACTGCTGTGCGCTACCTGAAGCGTAGAGTGGAGAAAAGTCCCCGTGTGACTGCTGAGGAACTGAGAAAAGATTTGTCAGATGTGGGTACTGAAGTTTCAGCTCAGACAATACGGCGCACACTGCGTAATGAAGGCCTCCATGCCAGAACTCCCAGGCGCACCCCCTTGCTGTCTCCAAAGAATAAGAAGAGTCGACTGCAGTATGCCAAATGTCATATGGACAAACCACAGAAGTTTTGGGATAGTGTTCTGTGGACTGATGAAACAAAATTAGAACTGTTTGGGCCCATGGATCAACGCTATGTTTGGAGGAGGAAGAACAAGGCCTATGAAGAAAAGAAAACCTTGCCTACTGTGAAGCATGGCGGGGGGTCAATCATGCTTTGGGGCTGTTTTGCTTCTGCAGGTACAGGGAAGCTTCAGCGTGTGCAACGTGCCATGAATTCTCTTCAGTACCAGGAGACAGGGCCGCCATCAGGGCATTACGCCCAATACTGCCGTAAGGGGCCCGGGCCCGGTGGGGGCCCGGGCCGCCGGGGCCTGGGGGGAGGATCCCGGGCCCCCGACGGCAGCGGCGTCGCCCTTTAACAGCTCCGGTATCGGACTCGATGAGTCCGAATCCGGAGCTGTGTCCCTGCTGCTGCTGCAGGAGACGGAGGAGACTGACACACCGTGTCTCCTCCGGCTCCTGGCAGCTTCACTTCCTGGCTGGGCGGGGCCAAGCAGCGTGTGAGGGGCCTCCCAAGCATGTTGCTTTGGCTCCGCCCCTCCACTCAGTGAAGCTGCGCGCCGGAGCTGGAGGGGCTGGGAAGAAGACCAGAAGAGAAGATTAAAGAAAGGGTGAAGAAAAGAAGAGCTGAAGATAGAAGACAGCGAGTGGTGAGCCAGGGCCCAGACCCTAAGACCCAGGACCCAGACCCCTAGGCCCAAACCCAGGGCCCAGACCCCTAGGCCCAGACCTCTAGGCTCAGACCCAGGACCCAGACCTCTAGGCCCAGACCCCAAGACCCAGACCCAGGGCAAATGCCCAGGGCCCAGACCCCAAGACCCAGGGCCCAGACCCTATGGCCCAGACCCAGGGCCCAGACCCAGGGCCCAAACCCATGGCCCAGACCCCCAAGGCCCAGGACCCAGACCCTTGGGCCCAGACCCTTGGGCCCAGACCCCTAGGCCCAAACCCAGGGCCCAGACCCCAAGGCCCAGGACCCAGACCTTAGGCCCAGACCCCTAGGCCCAAACCCAGGGCCCAGACCCCCTAGACCCAAACCCAGGGCCCAGACGCCCAGACCCCTAAGCCCAAACCCAGGGCCCAGACCCCAGGACCCAGACCCAAGGCCCAGACACTAGGGCCCAGGGCCCAAACCCCAGACCCCTAGGCCCAGACCCCTAGGCCCAGACCCCCTAGGCCCAAACCCAGGGCCCAGACCCTGGGCCCAGACCCCTAGGCCAAACCCAGGGCCGACCCCAAGGCCCAGACCCCAAGGTCCAGACCCCAAAGCCCAAATACAGACCCAGGGCCCAGACCCCATACCCAGGGCCCAGACCCAGGGCCAAGGCCCAGACCCAGGGCCCAGACCCTAGGACCCAGACCCCAGGGACCAGACCCAGAGACCAGGGCCCAGGCTAGACCCCAGGGACCAGACCCAGGGCCCAGGCCCAGACCCAGACCCAAAGGCCATCATACACAGCCTGATTCTGTGAGATTTATTGCTGTGGATTCTGTGATATGTTCAGACACACCGCTCATTACTGTGAGTTTTATTGCTGTGGATACTGCGATAAGCTAATACACACTGCACATTACTGGGAGTTTTATTGCTGTGGTGCTATGTTATGTCCTTTTTTTTTTTTTTTGAAGGGGGAGAAAAGCTGTTAGAGGTTGAGGGGGGCCCTGGGGGGCCCCATCGTGAGGTTTAGTAAGGGGCCCCATCATTTCTGATGGCTGCCCTGCCAGGAGATATTGGATGACAATGTGATGCAGTCCATCACAAACCTGAGGCTTGGGAGACGTTGGACCTTTCAACAGGACAATGATCCCAAGCATACCTCCAAGTCCACTAGAGCATGGTTGCAGATTAAAGGCTGGAACATTTTGGAGTGGCCATCGCAGTCACCAGACTTAAATCCGATTGAGAACCTCTGGTGGGACTTAAAGAAAGCAGTTGCAGTGCGCAAGCCTAAGAATGTGACTGAACCGGAGGCTTTTGCCCATGACGAATGGGCGAAGATACCCGTAGATCGCTGCAAGACACTTGTGTCAAGCTATGCTTCACGTTTAAAAGCTGTTAGTATGGGGGCGTGGCTGGCGGCGGAACGAGACACACGCATGGTGACTGAGCTCCGTCCCTGCTTTAACTGTCGGCGGATTATTTGACCCTACAACGGATGGGAAACTTGTTTTCCTCGTAGCCCCGCCTTCGGTCATCAGGTGGTGCACCTCCGGAGCCTGCTTGGACCCCTCCTCCGGACCCGCAATTCAGATGGAGGCCACTCGAGTAACTTCATACCCGGTCGCCGGCGGCCATCTTGGAGGCCTATCGTAGCTGCGCTCCCCTTATCCTGCACGAGGACGCACTCTTCAGGCGATGGGGAAGAAGGGTAGGGGCACCGGAGGGGTGGAGGACCCCTGCACCCCTGACATCCGCCTGTCACTTGGAGGGGGCCTGGGACGGAGGCAGCTGCGCCCAGCTTCATCTGACGGAGAGTTCTGCCGGTAGCGGCGGAGGCCAATGGTCCCCCTGTATTACACGCGACGCCGCCTGGTCCAGGAGACGACACGCTTCCCGCCACTAAAGGGGACATTCGAAACCTGCTGGAAGACGCCAGAAAAGCTTGGCAGGTAGACTTCCAGGCCCTTGGGGCGGCAGTCGAGGTGACCCAGGCCCAGGTAGGCGACCTGCAGGCTCGCATGCAAACAACGGAGAATGCGCAGGTAGAAGTTTCTTCCATTGTGCACGCCCTACAACAACAAGTCTGTCATCTGCAATCTGCGGTGGTGACCCTGGAGTCGAGGCACAGACGCCGGAATGTGAAACTCCGAGGAGTCCCCGAGACCATACCGGACTCGGATCTTCTGCCCTATGTCACGCGCTTTATCGAAGCTGCTCTGGGTCCCATGGAACATGTACAGGACTCTCTCCTCTCGGCCTTCCGAGTGCGGAAGGCGGCTTCGGCCCCCGAAAAAGCCCCACGCGATGTTCTCATCACCTTTAAAGAAGCGACCTTACCCTCAGCATTGTTCCGTGCTGTGCGAAATACACCGACGGTCCTGTTTGAAGAGACACCTATTGCAACATTTCGGGACCTTCCTTTTTTAGTACTGGCGGCTCGACGAAAGTTTCGTCCGGTTACGGTTCTCCTCCGCGCACATGCCGTAGGATATAAATGGGGCGCCTCCGGATCCCTTATTATTACCCCCCCGGGAGGACATGTTCTTGTGGCTAATACGGCGGAGGAAGCTGGGAATCATCTACGGTCCTTGGGCCTGTCTCCCATTCCCACAGGCCAGGAGGCTACGACCCGGCCTGGCGGCTTTATTTCACCCCCTGACAATTCGGACTAAGATTACACCTCTAGAGAAACCCCCCCCCCCCACGAAAGGAGTTTTTGTGCTGCCGTGACTGTTCCTGCGGCCCTCCCTTGTAGCCTGTGAATTTTTATTATTTTTTCTTCTTTCCCACGTTCTTTCCCCCCAGGGATGTTCATCCTGCAGGTGATGATGTTCTCCTCATTCCCACTCCTCCCCCTTCCCCCCCTTTTTTTTTTTTTTTTTTTTTGAGTGGCATACACCGGGTGTACACGAGGTGTGCCATCATGGTTTGACATGCCGTGCCTGGCCTTCGCCCTCCCGGGCCTTGTGACATTACCCCTCCATGGCCTCCCTTGGGAGTGCGCCAGGAGAGTCACGATTATGGCTCTTGCCACTTCTCCTGTATCCCCCCTCCTCCCCCCCCTTTTTTTTTGTTATTTCTTTTTCCTCCAGAGGTAACATCCTCTCCCTTTCACGGCGAACTGTGATACACCCCCTATCTGTTTCCCTCTCCCCCCCCCATTTGCATTTTCTTTGATTTCTTGTAGTCAGCGTATTAATGGGGATTTGCAGCCCCTGCCTATAGTATTGGACTTCTATTAAGTTTCATGTCATGACCTTTTGCGAAGTTGCTTCATGTTATCTAGGGTACCCGTTTATTCTTGTTGTGGCCCTGGGAGTCCACTTTTTGCTGGTCGACTTGTGACCTGTTATTCAGAAATAAAAACCTTAAATTATAAAAGCTGTTAGTACTTATAACTGTAAAAGGATGTTGTACTAAGATTGAATGTCACTTGGGGGTTGAATAAAACTGATAATGATGTGAGCACAGAAAAGACATTTGTGGTTATTTCATTATAAATGTTATGTTATATTTGTCTGACCTACACGTGCCTCTTTGATTTAATTGTAAGCAAGATGACTGAATGATCAAAATCAATGTCAAACTGGCCAAAACACTCAATTTCAGTGGGGGTTGAATAATTTTGAACACAACTGTATATGTGGTATATATATATCAGTCAAGTCTTCAAGATTTCCCAGTGGGCTGCAGCATTGGGGGCCAGTAAGAGCATCGTGACTCGTAAAAGGGGAGCGAATATTATGGTCTGCACCATCTGCAAACATAACGCTCTCCCACCAGGGAGCATGTTTTATCACATTGCTGGACCACCAGGGATTTAGCACATTCCCTGTAAATCAGGCAGAATAGGAGGCAACATGTTTATTGTTTTTAAATTAATTTATTGGTATGGGCAGCTGATGGAAGGAGGGCCTCAACCAGTGGGTCAGTAGTAGACCCCAAGATATGTGATGGCAGCCCTGTGTATATACAGCATAAAATAGAACACTGGAATGTCTTGTAACAAAACGAAATTAAGTATTAAACTACAAGGGGTTTAAGTGTAAAAGCCTGACCCATTAATAATAACTATATATGTAATATGGGCATATATAATGTATATAATATATATGACTAAAGTGGTTTTAACAAGATATACCTCCGTTTCAATCAATATCTGTTTCCTAAACAAAATGAATTAATGCAGAAGACATCTGTCACGCAGAGCACGTATTGATCTCATCAAAGCAATAGTCTTGGTAATTGTGTCTACTTGCATATGAAGAATTGACGGAGGCTTTTTGCGTCTTTGTACCGGGGCAGTAGAAAACTGATCCGGTTAAAGGGATACTCTTAAAAATACAGGGGTTGTTTTTTGTTCTTAAATAATTGGGCAGATGCCCAAAGCCAGAAGTACCCAAAGCTTTTCCGTGCAATTTGGGCTCTTACACAACTTGTATAGCATAGGAACCGCAAATTAGGCAGTTCCATGCCACAGGTTTCTCTGAAATCTCAAACGTTCTCGGAGATGGTGACATTTGCACTCTGCATGCTGACATCACTAGTGACTGGCAGCCGGGAAATTCAAATTCCCGGCTGCTGGTGACATTGGGTGTGACACGGGGCGGCGAGTATACGAGCCCAGGATGCGGTGATACACACGAGATGGCCAAGATATGATGCATAAACAGGGGGGTTATTGTACATATTGTACATATACACAGGAATGACTTACTGAGGGGTGATGCAGGAACAGGGCTGACTTGGGATACTGTGGGCTGGAAAACTAACAGAGGCAGAACATGGGGGAAATGCTGGAATACTACACAGATACAAAAGAAACCCTTACACAAGACACCAGATGGGACAGGGAGGTGAGTCTTGGCAAAGCAGGAGTCTTTGGTAAAGCCAATTGAGTCTATGGCATAAGTTTCCAGAGTGGTATCCAATCATGAGGTCTTTGGCAAGCCGTGGATCAAGGGCTGGAGGAGAGCAAGAAGCATGTTTGAAGAAAGAAAAAGGGTCTGGGATGCGGGAATCAATGGAGTAAGCCGATTAGCCTCTGGGCAGGTACCAAACAACTGAGCAGTTCAATGGAGCATTGGAGGAAGGGGTGTGCCCTGCTTAAATGAAAAGTCCAGGTGCTAATGAGGAGCATCTGGTCAGTTCAGCAGGGGAGACCTCAGTCACGAAGCACAGGGCATGAATGATGCTGAGGCTTACGGTAGAGCCTTGCCGGATTTGCCCTTCTTCCTGCGCCGTGGACCGTCACAGGCTGGGATGGAGGAAACTCCTTCACTTCACCTACAGGTCTATTCACTAAAGGTGAAACTCAGATTGAATTGCCGATTTGGAAAGTGAGATAAGAGAAATTTTCTGCTTTGGCTATTTTGTCCTAGACTTTTCACTTCTGTCCATTCCCCGAGAGTCCCCTTTACTGAATAGACCTGCTTAGTGATTTCTTCAGATTGGGGAAAGGGGATACTCCTCACATACTGACCAATTTAAAACGCTAGTGGTCATGATGAGTAGAGCGTCCCTTTAACTGGAGGGAGAATGAGAGGTGTAAGGCCGGGTGCACACGGGACGTTTTCTTTAATGCACATTACGTGCGTTAAAGAAAACCGGCATCGCACTCTACGCCTACCCACCCCCCCCCTTGCGCGATCCTCCATAGGAGGATCGCAGAGCCCCGTCGACGCGAATCCTAGCGCATCATCACTATCGATGCGCTAGGATGTTTGTCGACGGGGCTGCATGATCCTCCTATGGAGGGTCGCGCTCGGGGGGGGTGGGCGGACGTCAATTGCGACGCCGGTTTTCTTTAACGCACGTAATGTGCATTAACCCTTTCGCTGCTGAGGCTTTTCCCGCCTCTGTGCTGAGGTCATTTTTACCGGTTTTGCTCATCATGTTTAAACGTGTTTTGAAGGCTTATTTTAGTATATGACCCAGACATATTATATATCGTTCTTTCCGTCAGACTCGGCAGATTCATAATATGTCATTATTATATGTATACGTCATGACCTGTCTGTATATTATAACAAAAAATGCAATAAAATATGAATTTTCAATAATTTACAACGTGTAAAGTGGTTTTTTTTCACATTTTAAGACGCGAGCAATTGCGGTTATATTTTGTATGGGGTGCGCTTGTTAAAAAAATTAGAAATGGGGTCTCGTTACATTTATTTTATTTTTTTTTGGGGAAAATTACGCGATTTTTAACAAACGCACCGCATACAAAAATCGTTAGTGCAGCATCATTGTTCACATTATAATTGAAATGGGAAGAATATTGCTGCATTAACAAACCAAAAAAAAGAAAAAAAACTTTTTTTAAAAAAACAAAATTTAAAATATTTTGGTTTTAATTTTTATTTTTAAAAAAAAACTCTTTTCACAGTCGTGTTTGGTATCGTTGGAACGGCCATGCTCTGGCTGATCCAACAGTACCAAACTTTAACCACTAACTGCCACCAATTGTGGAGATAGGGGGTTCATTGGAACCCCCTATCTCCACCATTGGTGGCAGTTAGTGGTTAACTCCAGGACTGGTGTCATCGTGCTATGCACGATGACGCCAGTCCTCAGGGGGAGTTCCCGGAGGCTTGGCCGACATCCAAGATGTCGGCCAGCTCCGGGAAAGGATCACTAACCGGCGCTTTTCAGCGCCGATTCGTGATCCGGCTCCCCAGGGGTCAATGCCAGGTACCATTTGGAAGGGCAGGCTGTGCCCTTCCAAACGGTGCCTGGCATTACGCTCAGGACCCCCGTGATCGGGAGGGAGAGAGGTCCGAAGGACCTCCCCCCCACCCCTCCCTTTCAGGCGCCTGCTCCGCACACGCGGGGGGGTGCGCCTGAAATAGAGGTCATCGCGCCACCGCGATGACATCTATTATGCCCGCGGCGGTCCCGGATTGACGGGCTGACATCTTGGATGTCAGCCCGCACCGGGGGGCACAACGATCGGCCGGAATCCGGCCGATCGCAGGCTGCTTCGGGAGGACGCGCTCAGCGCGTCCTCCGCAGCCAACCCTTCCTGCGGCAGGACGCGCTGAGCGCGTCCTCCGCAGCGAAGTGGTTAAAGAAAACGTCCCGTGTGCACCCGGCCTTAATGTTTAAAAGTCATCAGGAAAATCTACAAGCGCACATTATCCTGCTTACTGTCTGTTAGCATCAATTTAAGGCAGGGTTTCTCAACTCTGGTCCTCAGGACCCACTAACAGGCCAGGTTTGCAGGATATCTGAAGCACGGCACAGGTGATATGATTTGCTGCTCAATGATTGCAGGATCCAGTCTGCATTTCCAAGGTGAACCTTAAAATCTGACCTGTTAAAAGGGTCCTGAGGAGTCGGACTGGAGAGGAGAAACACTAGAGATGTGCAATTCGTTTCGTTCCTTATTGCAATTCGGTCGAAATTCACCATTTTCGTGTTTCGGGAGCATTTCCGAAAACGAATGTAGCGCTGTGTTTAAATCCTTGTCGTGGCAGTACCTATTTTTGGCCACCGGAAGGAGACAAGCGTGATGAGAGACACTGAACTTTGCATTGAGACTACATTTCCCGGCATGCTTTGCCGGCGGACACAGGAAGTGGGTGGGACACACAGGGTTACATCCTGAGCCTCGTGGAGATAGCTGGCAGAGCGCGCCAGGGAGTGAGTGAGACAAGACGCAGTGCTGCAGAACGCAAGAGTGACTAGGCCGGAGCGCAGGTGCGGCCTATCAGAGTTCCAGATCGGGTTGTTCAGCCTTACAAGAGGGAGACCCAGCGATCCACCATCTTACCCAAGCTGCTATTCAGGAAGCCGGAGGACCCCAAGTTAGGCGTACCGCAGGTCGATCGGATTGGGAGAGCAGGCGGTAAGCTGGACAAGTCACGGCCGGAGCAGAGAGAGCCAGACAACGGATCCAGTAGCCGGCACCCCAGTAAAAATCGAGCGGAGAGACGTCCTGGGTCAGCGGAGCCTTAAGAATCTGGTGGATGGGTGAGAGGCCTCCAAGGCCGTTTGTGATTAACGAAAGCACGCTGCTGTTGTTTCTAAAACCCACAGGGCCCCAACTTGACTAGTCGAAGACACCGTTTAAGCAATTCACTGGCCAGTTGAATAGTACCCGGGTACCACAATACACACACACATTTACATTCCGGGACTTAACCTGTGCGGGACTCCCTTCCTAATCTCCGAAAGGGATTAAAGATTTGTTTCTTATTTCTTTTTCCGATACGCATTTCTCGAATTACGAAGCATTGTATTTTTCTGTTTCCGCTGTTCGTCTCTCGAATTTCGAAGCATTATATTTTCTGTTCCGATGCGCGTTTTCCCGAAATACGAAGCCTCGTATTTCTTTTCCGCTGCGCGTTTCCCGAAATACGAAATACTGTAAATATATCTACGAACACCGTGTTATCTATTATATGCCATTCATTCTAGTAAACTATATAATTTATAAAATCCACAATGGTGCCGGAGTATATTTATTCCCTAGTGCGGGGAGACTGACCCGTGGTTCAATTTCAGCGGCTCCTCCGGGAGTGAGCGCTACACGAAATATCGACCACCTGAAATTTCGGATTGATTCGGATCATGTCAGGTGATTCGGATCAGTTGGTTTTTCGCTTTTTTAGGAGTTATTTTGTTTTTTTAGGAATGGGAAGTAGATTACTATCAATAGAATGAACGTTTCTTTTAGGATTTTTAGTGTAAATTTTGGGTGAAATTTTAAGTTTCCTAACTTTTTTTTTTTAAAGAAACAGGGTTTTGTAACTCCTAGGTTTCAATGCAGCATATGAATCCGCACACTGCTGGGAAACGCCTCTCTGCAGTATAATTAATGCAGCATATGAATCCGCACACTGCTGGGAAACGCTTCTCTGCAGTATAATTGTGGATTATTCCAGCCTTGGTGTTAGAATAATTTTAATAAAGACAGGAGGCAAATATTTTGCATTCTCTTTTCTTTGCTGCTGTGATTTAGTAAAGAGAGTTTTACATAGCAACAGTAATAACCAATAAACAAATAGCATTCCAACGAGAGCAGTAAGTCCCTCCCACGGCCTCTTTTCTTGCATGCGGGACGAGCAGGAGGTCCATGAAACAGGTAAGCCAAAAAGATTGAAGATGAAGAAGCCGAATTTAAGCCGAAGCCAACAGGAGGAGCAGGTGAAGAACCGGAGACCAACGGGCATCCAGAAGAAAGGAAGACCACCGGGGCAGCCGAAGCCAATCAAGCTAAGGAGAAAGACAGAGGATACGTGAAAGTACCAGGTGATGGAAACGTGTCGCTCAACATGTAGCTAACTCACTAGCTAAAAACTATCAAATCGGTAGAGAGAAGCCCTAAACTAGGCTAGCCAGACATGCAAACAGCAAATCCTACTAAGGGAAGAAAACTAGTTAGAGAAATAATGGACAATGAGTCGAGTAGGTGTCTACATATCTAAATTTTTTTTTTTCATTTTTTTTTATTGAACAAGCAGTAAATCCGGTACAATTTGAAGAAACACGGGCACAGGCGGGCGGGAAAAATATTCGCCTCCTGTCTTTATTAAAATTAAGATTATTCTAACACCAAGGCTGGAATAATCCACAATTTTATATCAAATCGGGAGGCTTCATATTTTGCAGTTTTAAAGCTGCACAAGAGCCCCAGACGCATGGGAACGAGGGCGAAAAGAAAAGGTACGAAAAGTGAACGCTCTGGACCAGAGAGCCATCGGCTTCCGCAACAGAGGAAGCCGCTGCACTGCGCACGGAGTGAGCGCCGAAGTGAGGAACAACGCCCACTAGGGAGAGCAGCAAGCGAACCCATCTAGAGAGTGTAGGTGAGGATACAGGTTTGTAAGGAGAAACCTAAGACACCAAAAGTTGGCTGGTTGGAGAGGCGTGCAAAGAGCGGCAGAGGTAAGTAGTGACACAACGAGCGACACACAGGAGAGGATCGGTGGGAAAGTAAGGATAGAAAACCTCATGAGATAGCGTTTTAGTGCACCTGGTAAGTGCGAAGATGACGCCCTCAGGGGAGAAAGCCACAGCGTGCGCATCGAAGGCTAACATCTGAGACACGTCGAAAGAACACCAAACATAAAAGGACTGTTAATTTTGCCGAGAGCTGACGGAGGGACAGCAAATCATTATCTGGCCAGCTACGCAGGAACTTGAGCATAAGCGCAACATCCCAGAAATGAGCATACTTAGGGACCGGGGGTGAGTGAACCGAATGCCTCGGAGGAGACGACACACGGAAGGGTCCAGGAACACTACTCAGGGGAACGTGAGCTACCGATATGGCCACGCAGAATAGATTAACAGTACGGTATGATTTGCCGGACATGGAAAGGTCTGCTAAAAAATTAAGAATTAGAGGTAGAGGGGCTGTAGCGGGATCAGCCTGTTGCACACACCAACTAAACCAAGTTCTCCAGGCGTAACGGTAGCTCTTTCGCGTGCCAGGAGCGCAGGAATCCCATAATAAGGAGCGAGCTGCTTCTGTTCTGATAGGACTGGCAGCATGCAGGGTCCCCGGAAATCATCCACGCCACCAGGGGAAGGTTGCCCTCCAAGACCAACGGGTGCGGCCTGCCTTGAAGATCCAGCAGAATTGATTGGAAGGACGGTAGCAGAAGCGGGTGAAGGCAAGAAAGTTCCAGCGTCAGTGGAAACCAGGGCTGAGTGTGCCACAGGGGTGTGATTAGGAGAATCTGATAGGTATTCCGCCGTGAGGGAGATGTTCCGTTCCAGACAGTAATTGAAGAGGGAGAGCATAAGGTCCGATAGGAGCATGGAGCAGGAGCCTCCCAGCCTTTTGACGTATTGGACTGCGGAGATGTTGTCCATCCGGAGAAGTAGAGAACAGTCCCTGAGATCCTGGGTAAAGCTGCGGACGGCAAAGGAGACGGCGATGAGTTCTAAGCAATTGATGTGAAGCTGCTGTTCCTCAGGAGTCCATGCACCACCCGTGGATGCGGACCCGCAGGTCGCTCCCCAGCCCGATTGGCTGGCGTCCGATTCCAGAAAGAAGTCCGGTAGAGAGTCAAAGATGGCACGCCCATTCCAGGCCTCCATGTGGCGCAACCACCATAGGAGTTCCACTCGAACCGCCGGGGTAATGTGGACCAGTTGGTCGTAGGAGGGGTTGAGACGGAGGTACGCGGCATTCAAGAGCTGCATCGCTCGATAATGCAGCGGGTCGGGAAATATGGCTTGGATGGAAGAGAGTAGGCCTACAACCCTTGCCAGATCTCGAAGGGGCAGCGCAGCCAGAAACGCAGAAACTCTGCTATATGGTCAGGCCAGGGCCGGATTAACATAGGGGCTGATGGAGCAGCAGCTCCAGGCCCAAGCCCAAGAATAGGCCCAGAGAAAGAATAACTATGTCTGCATTTGGTGTGCAGTTGGACTCCTGTATCTCCAACTCCATAGCGGCTACAGGGTCATGTGAGGTATCACTGGGAAGGCCAGAGCATGGCTTGTCCAATGATACCAAACATGGCCAGTTTTTATGTAACAATACAAAAATAAATATTTCTTTATTTTTTTCTTTCTAACACAGCAAAATTTTTCACTTTTCAATGAACAATGATGCTGCACTAACTCACCATCACATTTCTCATGTCACCAACAAGTGTGGAGGTGATGGCACAATCCATTGTTACAAATTGTTACATCAAAAACCTAAACCGCCGCAGCTCAGGGCACTGGGGGGGACTTTGGACCCCTGCGTCACTAATATTTACAAACGTGACATTGTCCATTTGTCACTTACTTATAAAATGAGCAATACCACTGCCATTACTCACCTTTTAATTTATCCCGCTGGGAGCAAGGTCAGTGGTTTATACATAGTCATATTATTCATAAAACACCATCCTCCAAAACACAAGGTAAGTATTTCATTTTTTAATTAAAATTGTATATTTTTTTTCAGAAAAATGCAGTAACAGCTTCCCATTTCACTTTTTTTTTTTTTTTACAAGAATTCCCTATAGAACCACAAAGGTTTGGATGATAAAATGGGAAAAATTTATTTTACACTCTTTAAATGATTGAAATCTGAATGAAAAATGAATCACACAGTATCTGCCTGGTTAGATATACCCGTATCTGCACTATTAGATAAACAAAAATATGTTTTCATTTCACTAAATTCCAAAATAAGCCCACCAAAATATTCAGCTCCAGGCCCATAGAGATCTTAATCCGGCCCTGGGTCAGGCGGGAGCCAGGCCGATGACCTGGGGTGGGTAGTAGTGCGCGGGTCAAAAAACGGGACACCTCTAGCACCGGGGAGCGGTGCTGGGGTATCTGAGGACACCAGGGAGCGAGGCGGCGGAGAGGGGTATGATAGCCATGGCATCGGAACGGGGCTCACCCGTTGACCTAGGAGTAGCCGGCGGGTCACCGGCGGTCTCTGCTCCTTCCTCCTCTGGATAATCCGCCTGGTAATCATCCAGGTCACATACGTCATCCCCTTCATGATGGGCAGAAATGCGGGAGGATTTTTAAGCAGGGCCCTTACTCTTGCCCGCGGATTCAGACTGAACCTTCCAGGGTCTTTTACGCGATGGCGCGGCAGCTTCGGATTGATCGGACTGGGAGTCCACAGAATGAGCCGGGGACTGGGCCCTAGAAAGTACCGGAGGATCCGGCTGGGGAAGTGGGGGCAAGGCTGTGAGGGCTATGGGCAAAGTTTCAGAAATGGCCGTAAGGAGCCAGGCCTTAAGCTCCTCCTGATTGATGGGGAGTTGAGGAGGATCCATGATAAAAATCAGGGATTACGGGGCTCACCCGTTGAGGTCAGGGCCGGCCCGTCCATGGAGCGGGGTGGAGCAGCCGCTCCAGGCAGCACTTTGTCAGGGGCAGCATTTTGCTGATCTTTCAAAGGCCACCAGCCCGGACACGGCTGCAGGACAGTGTTCCGTTGAAAACCAAGCTGTGACCGCCCCTTTCAGCAGGCCGGCGCCGACCCCTTTCAGCAGGCATGGAGGCCATCAGCTTAAGTTTTACCAGCCATGCAGCCTGGCTGTGGTCTCTCCTACAGCGCGGTGCGCCTGTGAGATGGAACGCGGTGCTTAGAGCCTGTCACGTAACACGCGCGGCAGGACTGATAGCGTAGGCAAGCACGTGCCTTTAAATGAATAATCCCGGGGAACCATGAGGCTGCAGAGGTAGGCCTGGCGCTTGATTTCATACAGGAGACTCTGTGCACCCCCCCCTCCCGTGTGTGTTATGGAGGTTCCCCTCTTGCCCTTGCCTCCACACAGGGGCCTGTTGCTGCCAGCTCCTCTGTCCTGGTTGTGGGAAGACCTGGACAGACACCCTATCCCAGATTCCTAAGGGAGCTGCAGTTTGAGGGTTGCACGGGGCCCAGATTGAAGACAATCTGCAGCTCCCTTACAGCCTGCACAGCATGATGGGAGCTGTAGTTCGTTGTTAATAGCTGGGGATCTGCTTTTCGCTGCTAAAATAAATAAATCACATTTTTACCTTTCTAAACTGGGGGGGGGGTGGGGTAGTACGGAGCTGCCAGGGTTTGATGGGGGAATAACAGAAATGACTGGGACGCTGTAGGTATTAATGCCGCTTTATGGCCTTTACCACCCCCCCCCCCCCTAGTATTCCCTGAATTATTAAATCCTGGTGAAAAAATTAGCATTTTCCTAATTTCTATTTAATGGAACCCCCCTGTGAAATATTATCGACAGTAACTCTGTACCCTCCGGAGTCATTAATCCTCTGAGTCTCCCTGTTACCGACTGTGTCGTGTGTGTGACGGTATGTGGATGTGTGATATGTGGCGCTCTGTGATATGCTCATACACACCATGTTTTTTTGGGGGTGGGGAGCAGCAATTCATCCTTCGCTCCAGGCCGCACAGTGGCTTGGGCCGGCCCTGGTTGAGGATAGATATATATATATATATCTCCAACCAAAGTCGTGTGCTTATCGTGGCTCACCCGATGTTTTGCGGGCAAATATATAGAAAATGCCGCCAAGAGGAAGAAAAAAATATATGATAATTTATCGGGGCTCACCCGAGGCAACAGAAGGGTCCTGCAGTGAAGCGGAGGCCGTTCGTTAAAGGCGCGTAATTTTACTGCCACCTGTCAGGCTATGCAGGGCATGAAGGACGTGATCTCCGAATGGCAGCAAAACGCGGTTGAAAAACCCCAAAATGGGCGCCAGAGTGCGCAAGTGCGCTAGGTACACCACGTTACTCTGAGAAGTGAGCAGCGCATGCGCGGAAGCAGCGGGCGCCGCGCAAAGGGAAAAGCACCAAAATATATACGCATAAAAATCAGGAAACAATGCCGATAGTCACCCGACGGCCAGAAGACAAGAGCCCTCGGTACGCCGGGACACCACAAGCAATAACGGCAAAGCGCAACCTGCGGGCGGGAGAGTGCCCACACAGCAGGGACGAACCTAGGAAAAAAACAGTTCAAATACACAGAACAGAAAATTATATCAATAAACATACAATTAAAGTCTAAATAGAAAATACAAGTAAACTAGGCTTGACAACTAGTGATGATTCGAACTCCATGCAAGTGAATGGGACTCGAACGTTCGTTTTTTTTTTTTGTTTTGTTTTTTGGAGTGCCCTCCAAGAGGGCATATATGCAAGATATTTGCCATAAAAGGTGTATGGGGGTCCGGGCAGTGCCCTGGGGGACAGGAAACAAGGACAAAAAGTTTTTAAAACAATTGTTTTTAAAGGAACAGTGAGTTTTCCATGAACTAAAGGTTAAGAATAAAAATGAAACATTCCTTCAAATATCATGCCTAGGAGGTCCCCATAACCTGCCCGTGAAGTGGCGGATTTGTAGGCTGTATAGAAACATTTAAAAACAAGAAAATGACATTTCAAATGACGGTACATGGTTTTCCTTTTAATCTATTCATAAACAACTGCTTGGGGCGGCAGTCTGTATGAAAAGAGGAGACGTTTTAGGACACACAGAACAAGTTTAGTGATTTTTTTGGCTAAGTTATGGTGAAACTTATGCAGGCTTTGGATGAAAGTAACAATAGGTGCTTTAAAATTGGGCTTTTAGTGTCAGCAACACCATAACCCCTCTGTGGTATTGTGGAAGAGTGCAGGGTTGGACCCTGTGGTCAAATATTAAAATGATATGAATCTGGTACAGGCATCAGTGCACCCATATATTGTGCCTTTGGTGGCAGCAAGTGCCTTCACACCATAACCCCTCTGTGGTATTGTGGAAGAGTGCAGTGGTGGACCCTGCGGTCCAATATTAAAATGATATGAATCTGGTATAGGCGTCAGTGGCAGTGCACCCAAATATTGTGCCTTTGTTGGCAGCAAGTGCCTTCACACCGTAACCCCTCTGAGGTTTTGTGGAAGAGTGCAGTGGTGGAGGTTTTGGTAATGCAGAAGAGATCCCCGATCTATTCAGTTACATCAGCAGCTATAACAAAACTGGGTCAGCAATGTTTAGGCACTTGTACTGCGCTACTGTATATAGTGAGAATCAGCGCACACCTGTAGCAACAAGAAGCAAACAGAACAGGCAGGGAATACACAGCGAATAGTCAAATGGCAGGCAAAGTCGGCAACAGATCGGGTCCTCAGAACAAGCAGGGTCAGTAATAAGTATACAAACTGATTTGGTAAGCTAGCGATTTGGGAATAAAGGCTGAGACGCACTTGTTATGGACAAGAATATGTATCTGCTTTAACTATATTCAAAGGCCTAGAAAAATGCTCATTTAAGTTTGATATGTCTTTAAGAGATGATGAATATAACTGTCTTTTCAGATAAAACCAAAATGTATCTTGCGTAACTTCGCTATTTCTGCCGAAGTAGCTAACCACAAAGTCATGAGGAATTTATTTCGGTATCAGAAACAAGGGTGTAGGCCCATCCTGCATCCTAGAACAGAACATCCACACACCCATGATGGAGAAAAACGGCTGACACTTGTCAATGACGCATGATACCTTGACCTTTTAGAAATAGCTGATATTTGATTCTTATATAGTTAATAAAATAATCTGTACACAATTTTATGCTGAAGTTGACTCCCACTCGCTTACTCACCAAACGGCTATAAAACATGTATCGCAATCTAATAAAGGACAGAGAGATCACTGGCTTTGTCCAGAGAGGCTGCATTGACCCATTCGTTGTCTGTGTGATTTCTTTAAGTGCGCACCTTAATTTACCTGATTTCTCCACCGATTAGAACAGAGACTGGCATCCGAAGGAAGAGGATAGTGTCCTCCATCACAATTTGACGCCGCAACGTGGGGCCCTGGGTTAAAATGTCTTTGCCATCGTGCCACCACCAAGGATTTCCTGGCGGGACCACACCAGAACCGGAGCCTGATCAACTTCGTAACCTCACAGGTAAGATACCTTTTGATATCTTGCCGGTGACGTGTTCTGGTTTGTGGTCCTACCCCGGGAAACCCCAGTGTGACACTTGGGAAAGGCATCAAAAGTGGGGTTTAT
The DNA here is from genome assembly GCA_009667805.1 of Leptobrachium leishanense. Taxonomy (NCBI): domain Eukaryota; kingdom Metazoa; phylum Chordata; class Amphibia; order Anura; family Megophryidae; genus Leptobrachium; species Leptobrachium leishanense. The sequence goes on along the minus strand of CM019075.1, from coordinate 28,761,303 downwards.
TTAACTTTGCCCAGGTGCCCGTTATACTGACCCACGAATCGCATGCCAGTTGTCTGATTGTTTGTACGTCTGTTCCCGGTTCTTTGAATTGACGGCATATTTTCTGATAAAGCATTGTGATTTGGTTGTTAATCAGAGAGATTATCGCGATCCTGTGGTAACAAGTGGGGTGTACTTGGTTAGCTATCTCCAGGTGGTAACAGGTGATGTGATGTAATACACGCATACCTGATAGTAGGATTTTCCTAACAGTAACAGGTGAACACAAGCTTGGTAGTAGGACGCGATATATCTGATTTATAGTTTGATTGACAGGGGTTTTTGTGCGTACCGGTATATAGAGGATGCATTAGGCATATCTAGTAGTAACTCACAAGAATATATATATCTAGTAGGAACAGGTGACGCGGTAAAGGAAGCACCTGTAGGATATATATGCTGTGGTAAAACAGGTATTAATTACACCTGCTAACAGGATCCTATATTTGGAATATAGGGGAGGACGAGACGCTTTATTCTCGTGGTTAAAATAGGACACGATAGATATAGGTCTATCCTCGTTTCTGACTGATACTACGTGAATTGTTTTAAATTGATCAGGAAAAGAGCTAACGATCAAAGAATGGGTAATGAACAGAGTAGCCATGCTGGTTGGTTGTCCCCATGAAAGTTAGTTGAGGAAAGAACAGGAAAAATAAATGTGACCAAGCTAAAGCTTTTAGGCAGGGTCTGCAGATCAGATAGTCCCAGATTACAGGCAGAGGAATGGAGAAGTTTATTGAATAAAAAAGGAATGTTGATAGATAATGGATTATGGAATGTAGCAGAAGCATGGTATAGGGTTGCAAAGGAGATTGAGAAGGAGGGCTGGACAGAAACAGAGGAAAATAGGAAGGGAAAAACTAATTACTATTACCTCACCCCAAAATCCGAACCCCCTTCTTATGGTGAAATATCAAAAAAGAAAATAATAAACCCAACCCCAACGACAACTGCCCAAGAACAGCCGACAGGTCTCTACCCTGTTTTACACATCGATGGGTCATACCACACCCCTTGTCCTGTCATGTCCTCATTAACAGTCAAAAGCCAGGTACCGACAATATCCCCTATTATTCCTCATTTGCCCAATTTAGACACCACCTTCCAGAAAGTAGACCAGACCAGTGACTTGGGTCAATTGTCATTGTCCAGTCATTCATATGACTCTGTAAATCATACAGATGAGTCCCTGACGTGACCAAGCAACTACTATAAATGTATGTGTATATAGTGTGTGTATTTGTATATATGGATGTATATGTGGATGTATAGAAGTATGAGATGAAAATGTATAAATTTAATCGGCAGTTGGACAGGGACGCCTGTTCCAACTCGTGTAAATGGTTACAAAATATGATGAATTTTTATAAGTGGGATGAAAGTTATTTTAAACCAGAATCTGATAATCTATAGGATGCAGATGATAGTTTATGAGTCAATGTGAGAAGAGGTTAGGAAAGTCTGTCCTAGATATGGCAACTACAGGTTGCTTTCCAGTAGAGAGCATTAAGAAGGACATATAGGTGAATAGTAGTATGTATGTCAGAGATGTAATGCAAGGTAAGCAAAGAATGTGGTATTTAGGAAAGTTTCAGTAAGACCAAAAGCAAAGTAGACAGATGAGACATGACACCTGCTTTTTTTGTGACATGATTCCATTATTAGGTGCTTGTCCCCTCTGCGTTGTTTACTGTTGTAGTGTATATGTGAAGTATAAGACGTACGTATGCGGAATTATTATTCTTGTAGATAGAAACGTGTGTCTATATTAATTGAGGGATTTTTGCTTACGCCCTAATGTTTTATTATTTTAGTAAAAAATAGTTTTATACAAAATATGTGCTCAGGATCGAAAGGCTACACATTCTATCAGTATTGCTCTGCAGGACAGAGTGCTATGGAGCCCGATAGAGATCTGTAGAGGTTTAAAACCATCCTCTGAATTAAGTGTTCAGAAAAGAGAAAACAAATGAGCTTTAAAATATCCCGCAGACCAGAAAGTGAAACTAGAAAGATTAAATTGGTTCCCCTTTTTTTTTTTTCTATGAACATGCAGATATTTTAACCCTGTAGGGAGAGAAAAAAAAACAAGAAATATACAACTCTATGCAATTTTTGGGTAGAGCAAGTTTTTTTTACCCCCTGCAATTGCTTATTTTGGTTTAAAATGGATAGTATGCAAACTGTCGGTATCAGAGGATTGCAGGTTTTTATTTTTTTTAAGGAGAAATGCGTATTTTGTATAAGATTTTCTAGTTAATAACGACCCCACAGACAGAGTGTGACCTAGCTATGTACATGATAAAGTTACTAATGCCAGAAAAGTTTTGTCCCCCAACAGTCTAGTGATGCCTGCTGATTAAGTATTAATTTGGATAATAAAAAGAAAGACATGAGCAGCCCGAGTATTGACACCGCATGACATTTCTGCCTTCCTCCAACAAACCCAGCCCAAATAACTGTCCTCCGCAAGGCACCTGCGCCTGCAATGTTCCGTACTGCTCCTGGATAACGTCGCCCTCTTCCGACGCCTTCACCTGGCTGCTCTCTTTCATTTTCCTGAGGGGGGTGGTGACGATGCTGATAGTCACGAGGTGCAATACCCCTCTGCCCGTACGATTGCCTCGAAGCCATGTTCCCAGAAACGGCACACCTGCCCTCTGTGTGCAATACTCCTCTCACAGCCCCTTACCTGACACTGTATGTGGATGGCTCCCGCTTTGCAGACAAATCCGGGAAATATCACACAGGGTGCGCAGTCACAAGCGCATTTTCAATCATGTTCAACTTCCCCCCTCGCCCCCACCCTTTCTGCCGGAAGAAAAAAAAAAGAAAAAGCGGAACTACACTCACAGTTCTAAAAGTAAAAGCTTAATACACCAGAAGCCAGAGGAAATCATTTAGCAGACCAGGCAGCCACGCAGACACAGGAAAAGGAACTCGAGCAGCCAGTTCCATTGTTAGTACAGATTAAATGGGCCCTCACACCTCTCAAAAACATTGAATGCCCTCATCGGTCTACACAATCTGTCACCTTTCGAAATACTGTTTGGCACGGCCCCCAGACTAGGGTGCTATTTCCCTCAACAATTGCAGTCTGACAGCCTAGTAAAATATGTCACCAGTGTTTCAAAAACATTAACTGATATCTATGGTCAGGTGTTCTCTTGCATTCCAGACCCTGAAAGTATTGACGGCACTCATCAACTAGTCCCGGGAGATTGGGTACTCCACTTGAGCCCAGATACGACAGCCCTTTCCAAGTCCTCCTCACAACAGCAACTTCAGTAAAGCCGGAAGGAAAACCCACCTGGATCTATGCTCCCCACTGTAAAAAGACCTGTACACCAGAAACGGACCAGACAACAACCCAACCATGATTATGTATGTCCTTCTCATTTGGTGGGTGGGAATCCAGGGGCAAAATGTGGCTGTCATAATGGGACAGGCGGCTGTTGCTATGGTGCAAGAAGTTGTGGGGGAACAGGTGGGCATTGGCATAATTCCACCGGTTGTCAAACAGATTGCTGATGCCACGGCAGTTGCTGCCGCCGATAACAAACTAACCACTTTCTGGTACAATTCCTCTAACTATTGTGATGTAAACCCTTGCCCAGGCCCCCGCCTGCAGTGTATCTGGAGAAATGGGATCCCACACAATTATGATATATATGTGCGTTACCAATAGCTATTGGGGACAGGAGTGTGGTAGTTGGGGATCAGTGAGATGGAATACTGGGGTTTCCTGGGGACACAAACCACAAAAGCGCCCTAGACAAAGATTAAAAATGGTAAATCACTTCTTACTCGCATGACACTGAAAATGGCCCCTAACACATGTCCCACCCAAGAACTGCAGGACTCAGACGATGACAAAGTATTTAAATCTAGAACAGGGGCGACGGCACTGAAACTAATCCTAACCCTAGAAAATCCTGGACCCGGGGATGCGGGTACCTATATTCTGGGAATGTGGGAAAAAGGGGGGTCAGAGAATCCCTGGAGCCTGGGGAAATTCCGCCTACGAGATATGTACCTTGCCCCTGACTGGGTCCCTCCACACCAACAGTCCAAACCCCTTAATCACCACATGATGATCTCTTCCAATGATATAGTAGCCATCGCTAAGCCCACGTTCGAGGATACTATGGCCATAGAAACAGGTTACTCGGATATGAATGTTTGGCTAGAATGGATGAAATATAGCGCGAAGTCCCACAACAGAACCAATTGCTATGTGTGTGGTAGTGCTAGGCCTCATCTAGGTACGGTACCTCTCAATATCCCCGAGGATATCGAGGAATGTTTTCTCAGTTTGTTTACCAGCACCACTCTAAATCACGATGCTTGCAAAGAATGGAAGTTGTCGGATATAATCTCTGCACGTGAATACAACACGTTTATATATATTGGACTTATCAGCCAAGCCTCCAATATGTCTATATTGGACTTACTGGACCTACCTCAGCAGTTGCCTCCAATATATCAGGGATTATTATTTCATAAGAAACTTATACGAGACACAAATATCAATCGTTTATATTTCCTAGAAATTATCCTGAATTCTTTTTAATTGTCTGTGTTTTGCTTTCAAAAATACAATAATCAATAATCGGATAAAAATATATATATATTTATTACGTATACAAAAAAAGTTTCAAATCTCATATCATAAACAACAATTTATAAACCACAATCCATCAGCATATAAAAACTAGCTTCACAATATATGTATCTCCGGTTAGTAACTGCATATATGATTAATATCATTTACCTTATCAGTTAGTAACTAATACACAAATGGTTAATAAACATTTCTGCTTAATACAACATGCATTTCCCAGCAAACAATGTTTAACCAGCCAGCTCTTATAGATATATATATACATATCTCTATGCTACATGGATCAACAAAAGATGAGTTAATTTAATGATAAGTAATAAAAACTTATTTAGTGAATCCTCCCCTAATCTCGAGAATTAAACTTCTTCTAATCTTTTGCTTTTTATTTTGTAGTTATATAATTCCTTGCTTATTAATTTTAATCACAGTAATTTCCAAATTCAATATATATAATGGTATCAATCTTGCAACATTTCTGTTAGGAATAAATCCTTATATCCACTTCTTCATATTTCTATCTGCAGAATAGAATTACTTAGAATTTGGATTTAACCGTATCCGAGAAGTCTCAGTCTACGTTGCAAAAATCTCTACAAATATATTTTTACATTAATTCCTTATTTCCTACATTACCTGTCCAATTTGGACGTTGATAAGTCGGCCTTGGAATTCCTGATGTAGTAATTTTTGGAATGTGTGAAAATTATCGATATCAGATAATCAATGCATGTGAGTTAGAGAGTTGGTGAGAGTCAGAAATTTAGTGAGAATCTTGATTGCCTCATGTCTTGGGATCTGCCTGCATCGTGGTGTGAGTCTGAATGTTGGAATCTTGGACTCTCAGAGGGTCATGTGTAATGCATTGCAGTGTGAGTCTGACTGCTGGAATCTCCGACTTCAGAGTGTCATGTGTAATGGACGTCTGAATGCAATGCGATGTGAGTCTGTCTGCTGGAATCTCCGACTGCCTCACAAAGAGCCTTGCCGCTTATTATAGCCAATTTGACGTCACACAATATTTTTGGTAATATGAATTATAATATTTACTATCCTCTAGAGGGCAGTATTGCACTTCTTAAATTAATTCCACCATTTCTTTTTAATTCTTAACAAAAACCTTCTCCCAATGTATAGACACTGTGTCTCCATCTGTCATACTTGATTTATATCCTCACTCCCTTTTGGTTGCTTACTATCAGCTAAATTCTCTTCTGGTTAACTCACAGAATCTATTCTTTAGTAAATTTTATTATTTACCAAAGTATATATTTCATACTGTAATTATAATAAAATATACCTTGATTATAAACATATATTTTGTGAATATAAATCTATATTAGAGAACTTTTAACTCTTTTTCCTATACCCAAAAGACAAAATCTCTTTTGTTTTAAAACTTAAGACAGACCAATAAATTTAATTATGACACGTCTTATCACTTAAACCTTAGCCTTATCACATACAACATTCTAGATTCCTTCGTGTCTGGCACTTCTTAAAAAAAATATAAAAGACTTTACCCAGGAATGAACTCTGTAAAAAAAATCTCGTTCATTTCTAAACCTAGAGAAATTAGAAAGAAAAACTGTCTTTCAAAACAAAATGGCTACAGGCGTCCATTTTAAAATTCTCTTTTGTGTGTAATATACCCGACAAAGTCCAAATACCCCTCCAGACACAAAACCCCAGACTCTCAGAGTATCACTATCTACCCCGGGAACTACACCTGTTACTCCTCTTGGGGGACCAGTGCCCGGGTAGTTGGGAACTTCACAGAAGGTTATTGTGCGCGGTACAGCGCTGTGGAGAAGGAGAAAGTGCAAAACCAGGTAATATCCCTGGGAGATGTCTATTGGATTTGCGCTGACCTGCGAGTCCGCTCCCGCTTGGTAGGTGCGTGGGACGGTGAGTGTTCCTTGGCTAAAGCCATCATGCCCCTCCACATCCTGCCCTCTGATGATGATCTGCCAATAGCCCACACCCCCGGACTCACTAGACAAAGGAGACAGGCGAAACCTGTACCTGGCAGTTTCGATCCACACGTCTACATTGATGTCATAGGAGTCCCAAGGGGGGTGCCTAATGAGTTCAAAGCTAGAGACCAGGTAAAGGCAGGATTCGAATCTTTAATCTCCATGATAACCATCAACAAGAATGTTGATTGGATTAACTACATCTATTACAACCAGCAGAGGTTTGTTAACTATACCCGACATGCCCCTCCAGGGTTTGGCAGACCAGCTAGGCCCGACCTCTGCGATGACCTTCCAGAACCGCATGGCCCTCGATATGCTACTGGCAGAGAGGGGTGGGGTCTGTAAGATGCTGAAAGGTACTGGTGGCTCCTGTTGCACCTTTATCCCGGATAACACAGGCCCCACTGGTAAGGTCACTAAAGCCATTAGGTCACTAAAGCCATTAAATAATTGGAAGACCTGTCTGAGGAACTGAAGAACTCTGGTATTACTGATCCATGGGATCAGTATTTTGGTTGGATGAGCGGCTGGCAGAAGATCCTCACACAAATAGGAATAGTTATCCTAGTAGTAATGGTTCTGTTGGCGGTGATTGGATGTTGTCTTTTACCCTGCATTAAAAAGGTTGTAGAAAGAACTGTGGAATCCACTACCCCTGTTATGCTTAGTCACTTATGTGGGGAAACTGGGGTAGACATTGACAACTCTTATGGTAACCTACAATTTATGGAGATAACTACAACTGAGTCTTCTAAAAAGCTACACCCTATAGTGATGCAACAACCACAGAGCAATGAGTCCATCTACCCCCTCCCTCGGGACACCTGTATCTAAATTGCCTTGAGATAGGATTTGTGACCCTTTGCAAGATGAGTTGTAGTCCCGATTCTTGAGCCATCAGTCTTGTCACGCCGAAGGCCAAAGGTACAAAGGGGTTGGTTCAATAGGAGCCTTCGTCTCAAACTTTGGTGAAGATTTGGGATGGCTGGCGAGACTATTAGGGGAACGGATGAAGGTGCAACTCGTCACCAAGGGGACACTTAAAAATGTGCATTTTAGGGGGGACTGTTATGGACAAGAATATGTATCTGCTTTAACTATATTCAAAGGCCTAGAAAAATGCTCATTTGAGTTTGATATGTCTTTAAGAGATGATTAAAAAACCTGTCTTTTCAGATAAAACCAAAATGTATCTTGTGTAACTTCGCTGTTTCTGCAGATTAGCTAACCACAGAGTCATGAGGAATTTATTTCGGTATCAGAAACAAGGGTGTAGGCCCATCCTGCATCCTAGAACAGAACATCCACACACCCATGATGGAGAAAAACGGCTGACATTTGTCCATGACGCAGGATACCTTGACCTTTAGAAATAGGTGATATTTGATTCTTATATAGTTAATAAAATAATCTGTATGTACACAATTTTATGCTGAAGTTGACCAAAATGTTAAGTTGACTCCCACTCGCTTACTCACCAAACGGCTATAAAACATGTATCGAAATCTAATAAAAGACAGAGAGATCACTGGCTTTGTCCAGAGAGGCTGCATAGACCCAATTCGTTGTCTGTGTGATTTCTTTAAGTGCGCACCTTAACTTACCTGATTTCTCCACCGATTAGAACAGAGACTGGCACCCGAAGCAAGAGGATATTTATTTATTTATTTATAAAGGATTTTACCAGGAAGGATACATTGAGATTTCTCTCGTTTTCAAGTATGTCCTGGGTTCAAGAACATTGAAGTGTTACAGTTACAGAAATACAAAGTAATACAATGCAAGATATTAAAAATAAAAAACAACAAATATACAGATTAACAGAAAACAAATATGTAGAAAAATAGTCATTATGTTACATGTATACAGGTGCATTCTGTATTGAGGTATGTTAGTAAGGAGCTCTTGAGTGACTTAAGACTGGTGGAAGATTTGATGGTGTCTGGGAGGTTATTCCATAATTGCGGTGCTCTGTAGGAAAATGAGGATCGAGCCACTGTCTTTTTGTATTGCGGTATTGCAAGTAAGGTGCTGGTCCTGGATCGGAGGTTATAGGATGAGGGAGCTGCTGGGGGAAGCAGTCTATTCAGATAGGGTGGCAGCTTCCCAGAAAAGCTCTTAAACACCAGGCTGGAAAGGTGAAGGGTGCGTCTAGATTCCAGCGATGGCCAGTTTAGCTCTTTTAACATGTCACAATGGTGGGTCATGTAGTTACATTGTAATGCAAAGCGGCAGAATGAGTTATATAATGTAGTACGTTTCTGAAGATGTGTTTGTGGGGCGGCTGCGTACACTACATCTCCGTAATCAATAGCCGGCATAAGCATTTGTTGTACAATCTGCTTTCTTACCACGGGACTCAGGCAGGATTTGTTTCTGTACAGGGCGCCTAGTTTAGGGTAAAGTTTAGATGAGAGTTTTTCGATGTGAGGGCCAAAGGATAGATTAGGGTCCAACCACATACCTAGATATTTGAGAGAAGTGACTGTGGTCAGCGTGCCATTTGATTTTGTCCCCACACATAGATGGGGATTTTGCAATTTGTGTAGTTTAGGTTTTGTTCCAAAGAGCATCGTTACAGTTTTGTCATTATTTAAAAAAAGTTTGTTGTGTTTGATCCACTTTTCTACATCTGTGAATTGTTCTTGCAGCACGGCTTCCAGCTGCCGGAGAGTTAGTTTGCTGGTATAGATTACGGTGTCGTCTGCGTACATGTGTACAGTTGAGGCTTTGCAGACGTTGGGCAGATCATTTATGAATATTGTGAATAGTAGGGGGCCGAGTATTGAGCCTTGGGGTACACCGCAAGTGACAGGGAGGGGGAGGGAGGAGCTGCCAGAAATTGACACATATTGTGATCGGTCAGATACATATGATTGAAACCAGGTTAACATGCGATCACCCATGCCAGAGTTTTTTAGTTTTTCTAACAAGATGCCATGGTCTACTGTGTCAAAGGCCTTGGCAAAATCAAGGAAGATGGCTCCAGTTAGGTTTCCTTGTTCCATCCCAGCCTGAATATCATTACAGACTTTTAAAAGGGCGGTTGTAGTTGAGTGATTTGGACGAAAGCTGGATTGATCTGGGGTTAAGTAGTTCCAATATTGATAATAATCACGTAATTGTGTGTAGACTCATTTTTCCAAAATTTTTGACATTACAGGGAGCAACGATATCGGACGGTAGTTGGATACCAAAGTACTGTCACCACTTTTATGGATAGGTACCACTCTTGCAGTCTTCCAGAGTTTGGGTATGTATCCAGTCGCCAGTGATTCATTTATTATATTGTCCTCCATCACACACTGAGCGTGTAGCGACACACAGCGTAGAGAAGCGAAGAGAAACAAACATTTTGCAGGCTTGACTTCACTCCGCTCCGCCACGCAGCGTGTCTACACTGCATTACGTTTGCTTCTCACTAATGATGAGCCGAACACCCCCGTGTTCGGTTCGCATTCGAACTCGAACAATTTCAAAAGTTCGAGTTCGAACACGAACCGAACTCAGTGCAATCAATGGGACTCGAAAGTTCGATTTTTAGAGTGCCCTCCAGGCCTCCAAGAGGGCATATATGCAAGATATTTGCCATAAAAGGTGTATGGGGGTCCGGGTAGTGCCCTGGGGGACAGGAAACAAGAACAAAAAGTAAAAAAAAATACGTTTTTAAAGGAACAGTGAGTTTTTCATGAAATAAAGGTTAAGAATAAAAACGAAAAATTCCTTCAAATATTGGGCCTAGGAGGTCCCCATAACCTGCCCGTGAAGTGGCGGATTTGTAGGATGTATAGAAACATTTTAAAACAAAAAAATGACGGTAAATGGTTTTCCTTTAATCTAAACAACTGCTTGGGGCGGCAGCCTGTATGAAAAGAGGAGACATTTTAGGACACGCAGAACAAGTTTAGTGATTTTTTTTGGCTAAATTATGGTGAAACTTATGCAGGCTTTGGATGAAAGTGACAATAGGTGCTTTAAAATTGGGCCTTTAGTGTCGGCAACAATGCCGTCACACCGTAACCCCTCTGTGGTATTGTGGAAGAGTGCAGTGGTGGACCCTGCAGTCCAATATTAAAATGATATAAATCTGGCATAGGCGTCAGTGGCAGTGCACCCATATATTGTGCCTTTGGTGGCAGCAAGTGCCTTCACACCGTAACCTCTCTGTGGTATTGTGGAAGAGTACAGTGGTGGACCCTGCGGTCCAATATTAAAATGATATAAATCTGGCATAGGCGTCAGTGGCAGTGCACCCATATATTGTGCCTTTGGTGGCAGCAAGTGCCTTCACACCGTAACCTCTCTGTGGTATTGTGGAAGAGTGCAGTGGTTGACCCTGCGGTCCAATATTAAAATGATATGAATCTGGTAGAGGCGTCAGTGCTCCCAAATATTTTGCCTTTAGTGGCAGCAAGTGCCTTCACACTAGTGGTGTATTTAGGTTTTGTGCTGCCCTAGGCCTGACTAAAATCGTGCACCCCCTAATTTAAATTTGAGGCACCCCTTCCTGTCAAGGGCACACCTCTTCCTGGTTAATCCCCACATTTCCTCTTTAATCTCCACCTTTTCCTCTTAGAGCTCCGCCTTTTCCTCTCTTTATATTAAAAGCGGATACCAAGTGCCTACTTGTATCTATTGAGATAAATAAAATTATGAAATGTTTAAATTCAAGCATTTTTACAAAGAACAGCCATGCATGTCAAGTATACTGGATCAAAGCCACTCTAATCGGTTGAACAATAAAATCCACAGAAACGTGCACTGTATATGAGCGAATCACAGAGCTGCACAGCAATAAAACCCACAGAAATGGGCACTGTGTATGAGCATATCAGAGCTGCACAGCAATAAAACCCACAGAAATGTGCAGTGTATGAGCAAGCATGGGATAGGCATAAGGCTATCCTAAACAAAAGATAAATCCAGGTAAAGTATCCATGTAATTGGGCAGACTAGATGGGCCGAAAGGTTCTTATCTGCCGACATTTTTCTATGTTTCTATGTTTCTATCACAGAACTGCACAGCAATAAAACTCACAGCAATGTGCAGTGTGTATGAGCGTATCCCAGAGCTCCAGGGCAATAAAACTCACAGTAATATGCAGTGTGTATCACAGAATCCGCAGCAATAAAACTCCGAGCAATGCAATATGCGGTGTGTGTGTCAGCGTATCACAATCCACAGCAATGAAAATTCCAGCAATGCAATGTGCAGTGTGTATGAGTGTATCAGAATCCACAGCAATAAAACTCCGAGCAATGCAATGTGCGGTGTGTGTGTCAGCGTATCAGAATCCACAGCAATAAAACTCCCAGCAATGCAATGTGCGGTGTGTATGAGTGCATCAGAATCCACTGGAATAAAACTCCCAGCAATGCAATGTGCGGTGTGTATGAGTGCATCAGAATCCACTGCAATAGAACTCCCAGCAATGCAATGTGTGGCGTATCAGAATTAGGGATGAGCTGTTCGGTTCGGAGTTCGCATCGAACATAGCCTGTTTGCATGTTCGCGAACTATGAACATTTCCACGTGTTCGCCGCGTGTTCGCCCACAATGCACCACAATGGACCACAATGCACTTTTCCACTGGCCTGAAGCTTGTAATTGGCTACAGCCTTGCACCTGACCACAGGTCAGGTGCAAGACAGGTTCAAGACTATGGCAATCACGGCTCAGAGTCCTGATTGGGCAAATTTTGCCCAATCATGGGCTCACAGAGCTAAGTCCCGCAGCACACTATATAAGGTTTCACACAGTGCTTCAGCACGCGTTTGAGAGGAGATTTGAGAGGAGAATGTTGTTGTTTTAGTGTGTGTTCTCACTGCCAGTCTGCCACCAGCTACTGGGGGGTCTCATTTCTACAAACTATCTGGGACTTGTTCTAATCTGTGTATTCTCACTGACACCCAGTATTTTGGGGGTCAGTAATTTCTACAAAATATTTGGGAATTGAGGTGATCTGTGTCTTGTCACTGCCAGTGCCACGCAGTATTTTGGGGGTCAGTAATTTCTACAAAATATTTGGGAATTGAGGTGATCTGTGTCTTGTCACTGCCACTAGCAACTATTTTGGGGGGTCAGTAATTTCTACAAAATATTTGTGAATTGAGGTGATCTGTGTCTTGTCACTGCCACCCAGTATTTTGGGGGACAGTAATTTCTACAAAATATTTGTGAATTGAGGTGATCTTTGTCTTGTCACTGCCAGTGCCACACAGTATTTTGGGGGTCAGTAATTTCTACAAAATATTTGGGAATTGAGGTGATCTGTGTCTTGTCAACGCCACCCAGTATTTTGGGGGGTCAGTAATTTCTACAAACTACTGCGTGGCACTGGCAGTGATCACACAGATCACCTCAATTCACAAATATTTTGTAGAAATTACTGACCCCCCAAAACAGTTGCTGGTGGCAGTGACAAGACAAAGATTACCTCAATTCCCAAATATTTTGTAGAAATTACTGACCCACAAAATACATTCTACAAAATATTTGTGAATTGAGGTAATCTGTGTCTTGTCACTGTTGCCAGCTATCAGGGGGTCCTATCAGGGGTCTCACTGACTTGTAGCAGATTTCTGGGAATTGTAATTTGTGTCTTGTCACTGGCACCCATCAGGGGGTCTCACTGATTTAAAGGAGGTTTCTGGGAATTGTAATCTGTGTCTTGTCACTGGCTGCCAGCTATCAGGGTGTCTCACTGAGTTATACCAGAGTTCTGGAAATCTTTAATCTTTATACCAGAGTTGAATCAGAGTTCTGTATATATTTAATCTATATATCACTCACCACGTCAGAAAGACCAAAAAGGACAGGCAGACGCTCCCAGACACAGATAAGAGGGCAAGCAGCCTCTGTGTCGGGAGGCTGTGCCTCTGGTCGTGGTGGACGTGGTGCATCCTCTGCAGAGGCACGTTTGTCCTTTCTAACTGGTGCTGGCCGTCTTAAGCAGCAGCAACATACAGAGGATTTGGTGGATTGGCTAACCAGGCCATCTTCATCCTCCGAGTCCTCTGCCAGCCAAGCTTGTAGTCCTTTACAGTCCACCTCAGCTGCCAAAGCAGCCATCTAATGCAGCCTCCATGTCCACAGCTACTCCTGCCGTAGCCTCACTATCACACACGGAGGAGTCAGCTGAATTGTTTGACTACAATGACAGTGACATGCTGCTTGAGGATGCGCAGCAACTACAGTGCTCTGATTCAATCTCTGAGGTTGAGGAAGGGAGTATAATCAACCTAGAGGAAGGGGGTGCCAGTGATGACACACAAATAACTGGCACTCATGTTACCCCAGCAGCTGCAGCATACTGCCAAGTTGGCTCCAGTGATGAGGAGATAGGGGGTGATGACAATGATGATGAGGTCACTGACTCCACCTGGGTGCCTGATCGAACAGAGGAGTCAAGTGAGGAGGAGGAGGCACAACAAACACGAGGCACAACATCCTCTATGACCAACCGTAGCACTAGCCAGTCACAAGGGCTTGTCAGTGGTTTACTTCCTAAGTGGGCTATTTTCAAGTGGAGTTAAAAACAGGAATTCTACCTGTACTGGTCTGTGGTTTGTATCTCTAGAGGGAGAGAAACCTCTGGTTTATTTATCAATTTGTTTAATTTCTTTGTTTTGTTTTTTTTCTGCTGTTTTTTTCTGTTGTGCTTTTTTTTTTTTCCCTGAGTGGCTGGTGGCTTGTTAATTGGGGGCGTGTAGCCTGTCAGGTGATTTCACTTGTATGGCTACATAAACTCAATGGCAGCTCACTGAGCTTGCTCACAAGGGCTTGTCAGTGGTCTACTTCCTAAGTGGGCTATTTTCAAGTGGAGTTAAAAACAGGAGTTCAAATAACAGGTACAAATTGTGATATATATTCTCTTGTTGTGGGTATGAGTGTTAGCAAGCTTGAAGGTTTGACCCAGTGCACATCCTGCTGCATGTATGCATGTCTGGAGGAATCCTTCCAGGGTCCATATCTCTGTAGCAAGTGTGAACGTGTAGCTCTTCTGGAAGCTCATATTGGAGATCTGGAAGGGCAAATCGTAACGCTGAGGCAGATTGACAATCTTGAAAGGAGCCTGCTTCTCACGGAGCAAAGTATAGTTGAGGAATCTAGGGGTGTGGGAGGAGTGGAGTTAACCGGGGAACAGGTTGGTAGCTGGGTGTCAGTGACACGTGGTAGCAGGGGGGCAGGGAAGAGGAAAAGGTTGGCTAGTCCTGATCTTGCGCACACCAACAGATTTGCCCCTTTGAGCGAAGATGTTGGGTGCATCAGCTCAGGTGTAGCAGTACTGGAGGAGGCTGCTCCCTCTAACAGCAGGGGGATCAGCCCACCAAGTAAGGGAGGGATAAAGAGGGCAAGTAAGCCTAGACAGGTTGTGGTGGTAGGGGACTCTATTATTAAGAGAGTAGACAGGGTAATCTGTCGCGCTGATTGCCTTAACCGGACAGTTTCCTGTCTGCCGGGTGCCTGTGTTAGGCATGTGGTTGACAGAGTTGATAGATTATTGGGAGGGGCTGGAGATGACCCAGCTGTCATGGTCCATATTGGTACCAATGACAAAGTAAGAGGAAGATGGAAGGACCTGAAGAATGACTTCAGGGAATTAGGAAGTAAACTGAAGAAGAGGTCCTCCAAGGTAGTATTTTCTGAGATCCTACCTGTGCCACGTGCTACAGTGGAAAGGCAGCGGGAGATCAGGGAGGTCAATGCGTGGCTTAAAGCTTGGTGCAGGAAGGAGGGCTTTGGGTTTTTAGAGCACTGGACTCATTTTGCACTGGGGTACAATCTGTATAGTCGTGATAGATTGGACCTGAATGGAAGAGGGTCTGCTGTGCTAGGGGAGAGGATGGTTAAAAGGTTGGAGGAGACTTTAAACTAGTGGAAGGGGGGGAGGGATACAGTATCTTACAAAATGGAGACAGAGCAGATAGCGGAAGGGTTTCAGTTCAGACTAAGGGGGGTGGAGCCGGGGGGATGGGTAATGTCAGAACAGAGGAGGTATGTAATGTAAAGTCGCATTCAGCATGTGTGGGTAGAGACAACATTAAATGTATGCTTGCTAATGCAAGGAGCCTCAATAACAAGATGGGGGAACTAGAGGTAATAGCATACGCTAAGCAATACGACATTATAGGAATAACAGAAACGTGGTGGGACGAAACGCATGACTGGGCTGTAAACTTAAACGGTTATACATTGTTTAGAAAGGATAGGAAACATAAGAAAGGGGGTGGAGTGTGTTTATATGTAAATCAGGATTTAAAGCCTAATATTACACAACTGGAAAGCGATGAGGGAAATGTGGAATCCTTATGGGTAAATATTTTGTTGGGGAATAAACAGGGAAGTCAACTATTGGTTGGCATATGCTATAAACCACCTAATATAGATAATGATGAGGAAGAACAACTGTTAGAGCAAATTAGGAAGGCTGCAGATCATGGTAGCACTTTAATTATTGGAGATTTTAATTACCCGGACATTAATTGGGATAGTGGGACTAGTAATTCAGCAAAGGGAATCCGGTTTCTGAACATTTTAAATGATACCTTCATGTCACAACTGGTAGAAACACCAACTAGAGAGGGTAACTGTCTGGACCTGGTTATAACAAATAATGTGGATCTTTTCTCAAATATTAATGTAAAGGAACAGTAGGGAAACAGTGACCATAATATGGTGACTTTTGAAATAAACTCAAAAAAACACATTCATAAGGGGCATGCTAAAACATATAATTTTAAAAAGGCCAACTTTATTAAAATAAAGGAAGCTCTCAATGTCATTGACTGGCAGAAACTCTTTCACGGGAAAAACAATGAAGATAAGTGGAATATCTTTAAACTAACACTAGAAAAGTACACGTCACAATATATTCCACTGGTTAATAAATATAAAAGAAACAGACTGAAACCAATGTGGCTTAGTAGGAAGGTAACTAAGGAAATGAAAAATAAAAAGAAGGCATTTAAAGCTTTTAAATTTGATAAATCTGAGGCATCCTATAAAGCATATAGGGCAGCCAATAAAGCATGTAAAAATGCAATTAGATGGGCTAAACTAGAAAATGAAAAAGAAATAGCCAAAGAGAGCAAGACCAACCCTAAAAGATTCTTTGGGTACATAAATTCTAAAAAAAAACAAGAGTGAAAATGTAGGTTCACTAAAATATGAGTCAGGGTTATTGTTAACTGAAGATCAGGATAAAGCAGAAATTTTAAATGATTATTTTTCTTCAGTATTTATCAAAGAGAAACCTATAACAGGAGACATGAAATTCATTAATAAAAACTTACTAATACAAAGTGACTGGTTGACTCAGGACGACAAGGTTTTGCAGAAATTAAACAATGTGAATGTGAATAAAGCCCCAGGGCCAGATGGAATTCACCCGCGAGTACTGAGAGAGCTATGTGTTGAAATATGTAAACCTCTGTTCTTAATCTTTCAAGATTCGTTTCTTTCAGGAATAGTACCAGAGGATTGGAGAAAAGCTGACGTGGTCCCTATATTTAAGAAAGGTTTAAAATTTGTGCCTGGGAATTATAGACCTGTGAGCTTAATGTCATGGAGCTGATGTAACGCTCCATGCTTCAAACCCCAAGAGACTTTATGTTCATTTATATCGTGTGTTTTTAAATATATTTTACATCGTTTGGTTTTAGTTTAATTTAGTTTAGTGTAAAATGGCATAGCTTTGGTTTTAAAAATACTTATATTCCTGTAGGTAAATGTGTTTTTGTGTATACATGAACAAGCTTTACTGCTGTGTAATTTATGCACCAGGGCTTTTCCCATTATCTAGCTGCATGTTTAATTCAAGGGATCTCTGATAGTGTGTGTTTAATCTGATGTGTTAGAACAATGGATATACAAATGTTGTGTGAGCTGAAGGCTAAAGAATGTAAAGAATGTTTATTGTGAATAACTGACTTAATGTAATTAGTATGGGTATGCAAATTATGACTGTTGGACTTCAGCATAAATGGTGGCGTTTGGTTCATTAAAAAGTCAGAACTCTCAGAGCTCAGAGAGAGAGGATCCTGTTTTAAAGCATACAGCCGCGCCTGGTGTCTTTATTTCAGCGACGCTACACTATACACTATCACCCTCAGAAGGCAGAGAGCGGCCTTCTGGAGATTCCTAACGGCTCCAGGGCAGAGGAACAGAAGCAGGCAGGTCAAGCTGCTCGAGGCGCTGAGGACAGCGCTCCCAGTAGCCGGGCTGACCGCAACGAAGGGGTGTCTGGAGAGCCAGGACAGACAGAAGGGAACGGTTCCCTCACACTGGTGGCAAGCGGTGGGATAAGCTCTCCAACCCCAGAAGAAACGCAGAATGGCAGGGTACGCCAACTACAAAAAAGACACCCTGCGGGGCATCCTGGAGAGCCGAGGAGGCACCCCGGGCTCAAAGAACAAAAAGGCCTTGGTCAAAGAACTGCGAGAAATGGACCAGCGAAGAGAGGACACGGGACCCCCGTCCATAAGAGACCGGTTCCAGCGAAGAGTAAGGAGGGCGATGGCCCAGGACTAGGCGGATGAACCTGGTAACTGGCAGGATGAGCACTGGTGGAAAGATTTTGTCCGCCAGGAAATGTGGAACGAGGCCATCCAACAGGAGGAGGACTGCCCTGAAGAAGCCCTTCCCACTTATACGGAGAGGTACGAGCCCAGTGGTACTTACGGGTGCCCTTTTTGGGAGAACAGCCCCAAGAGGAATGGCTGACGGAGCTAGGCGAACTGGTCCAGAGCGAAATTATACTGGACACCAGCTACAGAGCGCTCCAGTGGTTTACGTCCCAACTAATGCCCAGCACAGCAGACAGCGGCCCAACAAAAGGCTTCGACTACGGCGGCACAGGGCTGCTGTATACAAGGATGGGGAAAGACCCCGGTTTTGGGGACGACACAGAGTGGCGGCGGGAACAACTCCTGGATCTCCGGTATGAGGAACTGGAAGACCTTGACGATGACCGTGATGCAGAGGAACTGGAGTTCCTGGTTGAGCAGGAATGGGAGCTCGAAAAGGCCTACAAAAGGCTGTTCGACGACGCTCCACAGCTAGGCCTGAGCCCCATTACCTGGGACTGTCTGGCGGAAGAAGCAGGCAGTCAAAGTGACACAGACGAATTGGAGCCCGAGGCGCTCCCTTGGTTCCCCCTCATGACCGCAGCAGAAGAGGAAGCGCTGGCAACAGGGCGGAGTGCCGCTGGCCTCTTCCCAGACCCGGAGATGGAGGACACCATTCTCCCGCAAGACGACACTGTGTCAGTGTCTATCCCCCCAGCTGAAGTTCTGGCGATGGGGCAGAGCGCCAATGCCCTCTGCCCACCTTTCATAATGGTCACATCGGATCCAGGAGAGGATCCCCCCGGGCTGGTTTTCCCACAGCCCATGACCCCACCGGAGATGGAGGACGCCATCCTCTCGCAAGACGACACTGTGTCAGTGTCTATCCCCCAGCTGATGTGCTGGCGACGGGGCAGAGCGCCGATGCCCTCTGCCCACCTTTCATAATGGTCACATCGGACCCAGGAGAGGATCCCCCCGGGCTGGTTTTCCCACAGCCCATGACCCCACGGGAGATGGAGGATGCCATCCTCCTGCCAGAAGACACTTTGTCAGTGTCTATCCCCCCAGCTGAAGCGCTGGCGACAGGGCAGAGTGCCGCTGGCCTCTGCCCACTCCCCAAGTTGCACCAAGACGACCCGAGCAAGGATCTCCACAGGCTGCCGGCCCAGCAACAAATGACCCCACCGTGAATGGAGGACACCATTCTCCCGCCTGGAGACACGTCCCCAGCATCTACCCCTCCAGCGGAAGCGCTGGCAACAGGGCAGAGCGCTGCTGGCCTCTGCCCACCTTTTTCGGTCCGCACAGAAGATTTCGGTCAGGACTCCCAGGGGCTGCCGGCCCCACAGCCGATGACCCTACCCCGACTGGAGGTAAACTGTTTCCCGTATATTACACCCGTCCCCCCAGCAGAAGAGCTGGCAACGGGGCAGAGTGCCGCTGGCCTCTGCCCACCACCCAACTTGTGCCCAGAGGATCCAGGCAAGTTTTTCAAGAAGGTGCTACCCTCCGGACCAATGGCTCCCCTGAGAATGGAGGGCGCCATTCTCCCGCAAGGAGGCACTTCCCCAGCATCCACCCCCCCAGCAGAAGCGCTGGCTACAGGGCAGAGCATTTCCAACCTCTGCCCACCACCCAACTTGTGCCCAGAGGATCCAGGCAAGTTTTTCCAGAGGGTGCTACCCTCCCGACCAATGGCTCCCCTGAGAATGGAAGACACCATTCTCCCACAAGGAGGCACTTCCCCAGCATCCACCCCCCCCAGCAGAAGCGCTGGCTATGGGGCAGAGCATTTCCAACCTCTGCCCATCCTCCCAACCCTTTAGGCTGGAGGCCTCTTGCCTCACCTATTCCCCTCAACGGCTGGCCAGAGCACCAGGGGCACATGCAGTTGGGACACGTTCCCCCCGGGTTATTGATACCCTGGGAGAAGGTACAGGCGGTACCTCTCCAACAGCGAGACACTTCCCCAGGAGGGGACACCAACAAAGGATTACACCAGCGACACGCCAGGCCCCAGAGTATAGGGCACCCCTCGGACAGCGGGCCAGCCCACAAGGACAAGTGGAGAAACCCAGGGGCTCGCCTCCTCCCGACAGACTATGGACTCACACCCAGGCATACCCTGTGGCGACCGTCGGACCCCACTGGTGATGCTTGTGCGCCAGCACCCTGGAACTTTGAGGATGGCGCAGAAAAAAGGACAAGGTGAGAAGTCTCGTCAGTGGCAAGAGATCCGTTTGGGATCTAAGCTTGCCCTGCCGTTCTGCAAGGGGGGACATATGTCATGGAGCTGATGTAACGCTCCATGCTTCAAACCCCAAGAGACTTTATGTTCATTTATATCATGTGTTTTTAAATATATTTTACATCGTTTGGTTTTAGTTTAATTTAGTTTAGTGTAAAATGGCATAGCTTTGGTTTTAAAAATACTTATATTCCTGTAGGTAAATGTGTTTTTGTGTAAAACAGTAAACAAGCTTTACTGCTGTGTAATTTATGCACCAGGGCTTTTCCCATTATCTAGCTGCATGTTTAATTCAAGGGATCTCTGATAGTGTGTGTTTAATCTGATGTGTTAGAACAATGGATATACAAATGTTGTGTGAGCTGAAGGCTAAAGAATGTAAAGAATGTTTATTGTGAATAACTGACTTAATGTAATTAGTATGGGTATGCAAATTATGACTGTTGGACTTCAGCATAAATGGTGGCGTTTGGTTCATTAAAAAGTCAGAGAACTCTCAGAGCTCAGAGAGAGAGGATCCTGTTTTAAAGCATACAGCCGCGCCTGGTGTCTTTATTTCAGCGACGCTACACTATACACTATCACCCTCAGAAGGCAGAGAGCGGCCTTCTGGAGATTCCTAACGGCTCCAGGGCAGAGGAACAGAAGCAGGCAGGTCAAGCTGCTCGAGGCGCTGAGGACAGCGCTCCCAGTAGCCGGGCTGACCACAATGAAGGGGTGTCTGGAGAGCCAGGACAGACGGAAGGGAACGGTTCCCTCACACTTAACATCTGTGGCTGGGAAAGTATTTGAGGGGTTACTAAGGGATAATATTCAGGAATTTATTGGGAGGTATAATGTAATTGGCAAAAATCAGCATGGTTTCATGAAACACAGATCATGTCAGACTAACCTAATTATGTTCTATGAGGAAGTAAGTAGAAGTATAGATCAGGGGGTCGCAGTGGATGTGATTTACTTAGATTTTGCCAAAGCTTTCGACACAGTTCCACACAAAAGGTTACTATTTAAATTGAGAAAAATTGGTCTAGATGAAAATACTTGTTCTTGGATAGAAAACTGGCTAAAAGATAGGGTACAGAGAGTGGTCATAAATGGTACATTTTCAAGATGGACACCAGTGGTAAGCGGTGTCCTCAGGGGTCTGTTATAGGACCAATACTATTCAATTTATTTATAAATGACCTTGAGATAGGCATTGAAAGTCATGTATCAGTGTTTGCAGATGACCCAAAACTAGGAAAAGTAATACAATGTGAGCAGGATGTTACTTCGCTGCAGAGGGATTTAGATAAATTGGGGGACTGGGCACTTAAATGGCAGATGAGATTTAATCTAGATAAATGCAAAGTTATGCACTTTGGAGTGAAGAACACACAAGTAATTTATACCCTAAAAGGTACGGAGTTAGGGAAATCCAAGCAGGAGAAGGATTTGGGAATAATCATAGACTTCAAACTAAGTAACAATGTGCAATGTCAAACAGCAGCCGCCAAGGCCAGCAAAGTATTGGCATGCATTAAGAGAGGAGTTCACTCACGGGATGAAAACATAATTTTGCCTCTGTATAAATCAATGGTCAGGCCGCACCTTGAATATGACTTGCAATTTTGGGCACCTGTCTTTAAAAAAGATATAATAGCGTTAGAAAAAGTGCAGAGACGGGCAACTAAATTAATAAGGGGAATGGAAGGGTTAAGTAATGAGGAAAGACTAACAAGCTTAAACCTGTTTAGTTTAGAGAAACGGCGCCTTAGAGGGGATCTGATAACCTTATATAAATATATACGGGCCATTATCAACCATTGTCTGATAATGAATAGGTTAACGGGTCTATACATAGGACAAGGGGTCATCCATTTAGACTGGAATTTAGCTTAAAGCATAGGAAGGGTTATTTTACGGTGAACAATAAAGCTGTGGAATTCTCTGCCTGTTGAGGTGGTTGGGTCAGAGTCTGTACAGACTTTTAAAAAACGACTGGATGACTTCCTGCAGACACAGAATATTAAGGGTTATAATATTTAATATGTGGGTAAAAGCTTCTTGATCCAAGGAGAAATCTGACTGCCATTCTGGGGTCAAGAAGGAATTTTTTCCCAGTAGGTTGCATATTTCAGACTGGGTTTTTTGCCTTCTTTTGGATCAACACCAGTAGGTTATGTGGGAGAGGCTGAACCTTATGGACGCATGTCTTTTTTCAGCCTATATAACTATGTAACTATAACTATGTAACTATGTAAGGCTTCAGATGTCAGAGCTGCTCAGGTGCAGAGTGCTGTTGTCTCAAAGCACGCATCCAGGAACTCTGCTGTCTGGGAGTTCTTTAAGAAATGTGTAGCAGACCCCACCGTTGCTATTTGTAATCTATGTCAGATGAGACTCAAGCGTGGGAAAGACACCGGACGCTTGGGTACCACGTGCTTGAGGCGACATATGAACACCTGCCACGCATCCCATTGGCGCAAAACTTTGCATAGGTCCTCCTCCTCCGTCTCTACCCCCACTGTATGTCCTGCCATGTCATTGCCTGCTACAACCTCCACTGACAGGGATGATGCTACAGTAATGGATGTACCAGGACCTTCCTCACAATGTGACAGCATCCCATCAGCTGAAGATTTACACAGTCAGATTACGTTGCCCCAGCTGCTGCAGCATAAGAAAAAATATAGTCCCAACCATCCCCAAGCACAGCGTCTAAATGCCAGCTTAGCAAAATTACACGCATTGCAGCTGCTGCCTTTCCAGCTGGTGGACTCTGCTCCCTTCCGTGAATTTGATGAATGTGCTGTACCACAGTGGCAGGTTCCAAAACACCATTACTTTTCATGCAAGGCCATTCCAACACTATACCAGCACGTGGAAGACAATGTTATCAAGTCATTGGGAAAGGCAGTCAGCAAGCAAGGTGCATGTGACTTTAGACACGTGGTCCAGCAATTATGGACAGGGTCGTTACATTTCCTTCACGGCACACTAGGTAACTGATTGCAGCTGGGAGGGATCCAAGACGGGGCTCTGTGCTGGAGCTTGTTCATCCACCACGTCTCCAGAAAGCTGCTTGTATGAGGTCTGTCTGCTCCACCACCACCTCTCCCTCTACCTCCTCCTCCTCCTTCTGAGTCTCTGGTGAAGTGGCAGTTAAACCGACGCCTGACAGGGGCTACACAATGCCTCAAGCAAAAAGATGCCATACTGTGCTTGAGCTGGTTTGTTTAGGGGACAGGAGCCACACCGGGCCAGAAATTCTGTCAGCTCTGCAGGGGCAGGTGCAGAGATGGTTAACACCACGCCAGCTTCAGCTGGGAATGGTCGTCTGGGATAATGGCAGCAACCTTCTCTCCGCCCTACGCCTGGGTAAGTTGCCGCATGTACCATGCCTAGCACACGTCCTAAATCTGGTGGTACAGCATTTCCTAAACAGGTACCCAGGGCTGGCAGAGCTTCTCAGCCAGGCCAGAAAAGTCTGCAGACACTTCAGACGGTCATTCCCAGCAAGTGTTCGCCTGGCATAAATTCAAAGAGAATTCCATCTTCCCACAAACTGTCTGATCTGTGACATGCCCACCAGGTGCAACTCGACATTGGCAATGCTGCAGCGTCTGCACAAGCAGCAGAGGGCCATCAACGAGTACCTGTGTGAGTATGGCACAAGGACAGGTTCGGGTCAACTTGTTTCCCCCCCCCCCACAGTGGCTGATGATCAAGGATGCATGCACTGTACTGTCACCATTTGAGGAGGCAACGAGGAAGGTGAGCAGGGACAGTGCATGCATCAGTGACACAATTCCTTTAGTGTTCCTGCTGGAGCACACTCTGCAGGGAATTATAGATGTGGCTCTAGAGGCAGAGCAGCGGGAGGAAGAGGAGGCCTTCCCTAGCTCTGAAGGCCCCAGTCTTTCCGCAGACAGCATTCCAGCGGGTCCTCCTCAGATCAGACAGGAGGAGGATGAGGAGGAGGAATATGTAAGTAGTGGGGGCATTGAAGGTGGGGATTCTTCAAGGGAGGGTTTTGTGTGCCCAGAAACACAAGTACTAGTATGTGGCTGGGAGGAGGAAGTGCACGATGGGGTCATCCTCCTCATTGAGCAGGAAGACTCGGAAGCTAATGCCACCTCCAACCTACGCTGCATGGGCTCCCTAATAATGCAAAGCCTGCTAAAAGACCCCAGGATTCGTGCTATCAAGGAGAGGGATCATTACTGGTTGGCAACCCTTCTTGATCCACGATACAAGGGTAAAGTTGCAGAGCTCATCCTGCCCGCACAGAGGGAGCACAGGATGAAAAAACTTGAGGACGCTCTAAAGCGACACTTGCGTAACACCTTTCCAGGCACTGGTAGGTTACCAAGTGATGACACAGGTGCTTCTGAGGCTGCGGATGATCAGAGGAATAGTGGTGAAGGCCGGGGCCGTTTGATGCCTTTTTTAATTTTTTTAGTCCACGACGCCCAGGGACGTCAAATGTAGGCACCCATTGCCAGCATCTTCACCATATGGTGCAGGACTACCTAGGGGCAAGGGCAGACCTGGATACCTTTCCAGCAGATGATCCACTGGCTTACTGGGTGTTGAGATTGGATCACTGGCCAGAACTTAGCCAATATGCTATGCAGCTACTAGGTTGCCCTTCATCTAGCGTGCTTTCTGAAAGGACGTTCAGTGCCGCTGGAGGTTTTGTCACAGACAAAAGAGTGCGTCTGTCCACCGACTCTGTAGACCGGCTGACATTTATAAAAATGAATCAGTCCTGGATCAGCAGCTATCAATCCCCTGATGCTGACGTAACGGAATAGATTGGGGATGGCTTCTGCATTCACAAAACCTCCAGCACTGAACTCTTCCACAATACCACAAAAGGGTTACGGTGTGAAGGCACTTGCTGCCATGAAAGGCACAATATTTGGCTGCACTGACGCCTGTACCACATTTATATCATTTTAATTTTTTAAACTGCAGGGTTCAACCCTGCTGTCACGTGGCGTGTGCGGTTCAGGTGAGAGCCCAGCAGGCGGCGACACAGAGGGGAGGCCAGACAGGAATCACGCAATGAATATTCTTTAATGAAACATAAATAGGCCTTAACTGCAGGCACTTAAAAGAACAAAGGATTTATATAAAGTCCAGGGAGAGTTCTTGACTGGAGAGCCTGGGGATTGTGGGCAATGCAGTCCCAGACTGCAGACAGGGCCCACCAAGGATAAATCTGGACAGCGGACAGTGGTACCTTGATCAAAAGGTCAGAGACAGAGATGAACTGTAATCCACAGGTGGAGATCGCTGAGAGTCCCTTGAACAGACAGAGATGTATCCAGGAACAACAGGGCAGACAGACAGACGGATGGATGGATGGATGGATACTGGATACACAGGATAAGCTGGAGCAGGTTTGCACACGTCCAGATGACCTCAGTCAGGGAGCACATACAAAGTTGTGGTAGTTATAGACCACGGCATCATCATTTTCCCACAATGGGTTAGCCCATGCTAGGGCTCTACCAGACATATGATTTATCATAAATCCCACACGGGCACGATCTGAAACATACATTCTAGGGTTTAGTTCAAAATGAATGCTGACCTGAGTCAAAAAGCCACGACACCCAGCCTGTTCCACACCAAACGAATTGGAGAAGTCATGGATACATGGGAGGCAGGTAAAGCAACCTCAGGTGTGTGGGATTGCAGGACCGGGGCAGGGGTCACCACCCGTGGTTCAGGCTGCAAATAGGCAGGAACGGACAAGAATAGTTTGTATAGCCTGAGCAAAGGCATCCATGCGGTGGTCTAATTCATTGACACGAGAGGCACATGCAGCGAGCTGCTGACCCACGTCTGCAGGGTCCATGGCCCTAGCGTAATGTCAGGATTGGGTAACCCCGCTTGCAGACTGTAAGCCAACAGACCCTGACCAACCGGTCCTTAGTAATGGCCGGGTTATGGTCAGTAATACTGAGAATGACGAACACAAAGAAAGTGGCGGAGTGCAAAGTAAAATAACCTGCAGAATAAAGTAACCCACAATGCTCTAGCTAGTCGGTCCTTAATAATGGCTGGGTTAAGCAGAGCAAACCACCAAAAACACACGTAGGCAGGGGTTAAGGAAATTGAGGTCCGTTTAAACTATGTCAGAATTCAGGGTTCCAGAATACAGGAAAGTCGAGACAAGCCGGGATCGTATTAACCAGGAAATCAGTCAGATAGGAATTCAGAAATAACAACAAGGCACTAGGCGTAACTGGAACCCAATACAACCGAGGCTGGAACAGGGGATGGAGCACAAATCACCACCCTCCAACATACTCAGAGTCTGGATTGCCATAAACGTCACCATAAGCACGTAGGGCCCTCTCAAAATGTGGCAGGTTTTCTTTTCGGACCAACGTGCCATTGGATGCCCAGACGCAGCCCTCGGGAGCAAGACGTACAATGGGTGATGGGCCCTTGGCACGACCCGGTAGGGCAGCGCCCTTGGCACAGCTCGATGGGGCAGTGCCCTCGGCGATGACCGGTGGGGCAGCGCCCTTGGCAAGGCTCAATGGGGCAGCGCTCCTGGCAAGGTTCAATGGGGCAGCGCCCCTGGCAAGGTTTGATGGGGCAGCGCCCTCGGAGGTGACCGGTGGGGCAGTGCCCCTTGGCATGGCTCGGTAAGGTAGCGCCCTCGGCGATGACCGGTGGGGCAGCGCCCTTGGCATGGCTCGGTGGGGCAACGCCCTCAGCGATGACCGGTGGGGCAGCACCCTTGGCACGGCTCGGCGGGGCAGTGCCCTCGGCGATGACCGTGGGGTAGCGCCCTTGGCACGGCTCAGTGGGGCAGCACCCTTGGCATGGCTCGGTGGGGCAACGCCCTCAGCGATGACCGGTGGGGCAGCACCCTTGGCACGGCTCGGTGGGGCAGCGCCCTCGGCGATGACCATGGGGTAGCGCCCTTGGCACGGCTCAGTGGGGCAGCGCCCTTGGCATGGCTCGGTAAGGTGGCACCCTCGGCGATGACCGGTGGGGCAGCGCCCTTGGCAAGGCTCGATGGGGCAGCGCCCCTGGCAAGGTTCGATGGGGCAGCGCCCTCGGCAAGGCTCGGTGCAGCAGCGACCTGGGTGCAGCACGGCTCTGCGGCGACCTGGGTACAGCACGGCTCTGCGGCGACCTGGGCAGTGAGCAGCTTGCCCTTACGGCGGCGGCGACGGCCCCGTGGCGGTGACAGTTCCGAGGATCCTGCGGGATGCAGGGTAGCGACCTCTGGAGATCCTGCGGGATGCAGGGCAGCGACCTCTGGAGATCCTGCGGGAATACAGGGAAGTCGAGACAAGCCGGGATCGTATTAACCAGGAAATCAGTCAGATAGGAATTTAGAAATAACAACAAGGCACTAGGCGTAACTAGAACCCAATACAAAAGCATTCCAGGACAAAGGCTGTGCAATATAGGTACCCCGGGTGGACCGTGACACCTGCACTCTTCCACAATACCACAAAAGGGTTATGGTGTGAAGGCACTTGCTGCCATGAAAGGCACAATATTTGGCTGCACTGACGCCTGTGCCACATTTATATCATTTTATTTTTTTGAACCGCAGGGTCCAACCCTGCACTCTTCCACAATACCACAAAAGGGTTACGGTCTGAAGGCACTTGCTGCCATGAAAGGCACAATATTTGGCTGCACTGACGCCTTTACCAGATTCATATCTTTTTAATATAGGACCGCATGGTCCACCCCTGCACTCTTCCACAATACTACAGAGGGGTTACTGTATGAATGCACTTGCTGGCCTGGCACCAAAAGCACAATATTTGGGTGCACTGCTACTGACGCCTGTACCAGATTCATATCCTCAGAGGGGTTACTGTGTGACGGCACTGTTGCCGACGCTAAAGGCCCAATTTTAAAGCCCCTATTGTTACTTTCATCCAAAGCCTGCATAAGTTTCACCATAATTTAGCCAAAAAATCACTAAACTTTTTCTGCGCGTCCTAAAATGTCTTTTCATACAGGCTGCCGCCCCAAGCAGTTGTTTATGAATAGATTAAAGGAAAAAGCATTTACCGTCATTTGAAACGTCATTTTTTTGTTTTTAAATGTTTCTATACATCCTAGAAAAGCGCCACTTTACGGGCAGGTTATGGGGACCTCCTAGGCACGATATTTGAAGGAATTTTTCATTTTTATTTTTAACCCTTATATCATGGAAAACTCACTGTCTCTTTAAAAACTTTTTTTTTTAACTTTTTGTCCTTGTTTCCTGTCCCCCAGGGCACTACCCGGACCCCCATACACCTTTTATGGCAAATATCTAGCATATATGCCCTCTTGGAGGGCACTCTAAAAATCGAATTTTGAGTCCCATTGACTTGTATTGAGTTCATGTTCGAGTTCGAACTTTTGAATAGTTCGAGTTCGAATGCGAACCGAACTCGGGGGTGTTCGGCTCATCCCTAATCAGAATCCACTGCAATAAAACTCCCAGCAAACCGAGTGAATATGAGCACACAGCAATTATTTATTCTATATTTACCGGCCTCCGTCTGCGGTAGGGCTGTGTGCAGAGTCAGCAGGGACTGTGTACGGATTCAGGAGGTCCCTCCAGGCCACATTAGGGTCGTGGCTGTGCCTGTGCTTGGAGCCATCTTGTCAGCAGTGGGGTGCCACTGCCAGAAGGTGCACCGTGGCTTTGATTCCCTTCCCAGTGGGAAGTCCAGAATAGAGTGAGAGTCCGTGTTAACGAAAGGGCGGGCAGCTGCATGCGTGCGTGTCATGTGGTTCAGCCAGTCAGGTGGTACTGAGACTCAATACCACCTGACTGGCCGGACCGTGTGACCTGCACGCACGCAGCCTCACCAGGAGCCAGGACGCTCAATGACAAATTTCCATCACTGCAGTGCTGGTTAAGGAAAGGTCCACTTTAAACAGCAGTAAGCAGACAGGGCTTCATATTCTTCTGATACCCCCCCTTTACCTGTCGTTTACTGTCATCTTCTCTCTCTGCACACAAATCATATCCCCCTCCCCTCTCCTAGAGCTGCTGCGGGGCAGGGGAGGAGCTATGGAGGGAGGAGAGGGGGATTTTTATTCTATTCGATTTTATTCCGTATGCAAACGCCCTGCTCCACTGCTCGTTGTTTGAGAACACAGCTCAAAGCTGACACACAGTGACAGTGGCACCTCCTAGTACCCCCTAATGACACCCCAATAATCACTGGTACCTGGGGCGGCCCGCCCCTTGCCACTCCCCTAAGTACACCACTGCTCTGTGATATGCTCACACACAAGTTTGGCGAACTGCCAGCAAGTACGGTGCTGTTTGAAGGCCGTGCAAATCCCCATAGAGAAGTAATGGTTAATCTATGCAATAACTAATAAACCATTTATTATTTTTAAATTGAAAAGTTTTTATTGTTTTATGCAAGGAAAGGTACATTACAAAACAATGCAAAATGTGATGTTTAACAATGAGGCTTATCCAGTAGATACTAGACATTAAGCAAGTGTTGCAATATTTGCACTCCTATCGTAAGGAAAAACACATTTAACTCATAAATTGCTGAGGGTCATTTTTGGTAGTCGTCCAACCAAATAATGATGAAAAATCTTATTACAAGCCTCTGGTGTCGTAGGGGTGTGTAATAACAAGGAGAAGAAGGGAGAAAAAAGAAAGGAGATTGAAGAAAGAGAAGAACAGAAGAAAAAAAAGGGGGGGGACGAAGAATTAGAGGGGGACAAGTTTGAGAGGAGGGGGTCCAGAAGGGTCAGAGTAAGTATAGTGCAGGAAGGGAGCAATATTGTCATAAAAAATTGTGTTGTTAAAGGCACACATAGGGACCTCTGGCAGGGGCCTACATCTGTTAGATCATTTGTTTCCTATATATAAAGTATCATTAGAGTCTAATGCTCCGTCGTGGTAGGGTAACCCCGGCCTCCGTTGCCCTCCTCCAGCGCCTTCCTGAACTGTGCTGAGGAGCAGTAAGTTGACCAGTGGTACCACGTCTCTGTATAGAGTTGTGCTGCTTTTGTGGGAGATAGGGCTAGTTCCTCGTTTGACCTCAGGGTTTCCATTCTGTCAATCATTGTTTTTAAGGGGGGGATCGAGGTTGTTTTCCAGTATAAAGGAATCAAGGATCTAGCTACCAGGAGAATACGCATTAGTACTGATTTCTTCATTGATTTCAACGAGAATGGAAGTTGTGAAAGTAAGAATATTTGTGGTGTAAAGTCTAGGTCCACCTCTGTAGTATTGCGCACGAGAGCTTGAATTCTCCTCCAGTATATTTGTATCAGAGCACATTCCCCCCAAATGTGCAGATATGTGCCCATTTCAGTCGTACATCTCCAGCAGATTGGGGATATAGTGATATTAAATGTGGCCATAAGGGCAGGAGTGCGGTACCAAAAGGTCAGGAGTTTATAGGATGTTTCCTGCAACTTGGCGACCTGAATACCTGAATGAGTAAGGGACAACGTACCAGACCATACTTCATCTGTTATGGAAGTATTAAGGGTGCGCTCCCAGCGAGACATGTATTCCGGAGGTTCATTGACCAGGTCACGCAGAAGACCATATAGTGTGGACACGCCATGTGCTAACGGGGAGGTCCGTCGGCAAAGAGTCTCAAAGGAAGAAAGCGATCTAGTTAGAGAGTTGTTATTTGGTAAACTCCGCAAGAATGATTTAATCTGATGAAAATTAAAAAGTTCTGCAAATGTAGGGACCGGCCGGTCAGGTGCCTCTAAAGTTACAAAGGTTCCATTCCGTATTATGTGGTGGACCCCTATGTTTGGGGAATCTGCGAGGCGAGTCGCCAATGATTGTAATATCTCAACAGGGAAATCTGGATTGTATCGCAAAGGTAGGAGGGGAGAAGGGTATGTAGATAGGGTATATTTTGTTCTAGCCTTGTGCCAGACGGTCAGCGTGTTGCCCACTGGGGAGAGTTCTTTAGCAGTGTTTTTAACAGCAGACCAGGGAAGCCACGGAAGAGTCCACATAGGGCGGCCGGCTTGCGCTTCCTCCAGGTCGAGCCACTTCTGCTCAGGAGAACCAGTCACCCAGTCAATCACTCTAGCTAGGTGCGTTGCGTAGTAATACAGGCTCGTGTCTGGGAGTGCGAGCCCCCCATTCTGTTTCGATTTGCAGAGTACGTCATGCTTGAGTCTAGGGCGAGTGTTAGGCCAAATGAAGGAAGAAAATAGCGTGCGTATCTCTTTATGAAATGATAGAGGAATGCAAATAGGGATCGTGTGGAATAAGTATAACAGGCGGGGCAGGAGATTCATTTTAATAACGCTGATGCGTCCCATCCAGGATAACTATTTCGGGGACCATCTTGCAATATCCGTTTTGAAGACCTCAATAAGTGGTGTAAAATTTAATGTAAATAGCTTTGCGATATCTGGTGAAAGACGGATGCCTAGATATACTAGTGACGAGGAGCACCAGCGAAATGCATATTGCGTGCTCAGTACGCGTCGCCAATGCTTTTGTGGCGAGATTGCCAGGATTTCTGATTTCGAGTAATTTATTTTAAAGCCTGATAGCAAGCCGTATTCATGAAGCTCTTTAACCACTTCTGGCATAGACCCTACTGGGTCGGGTAAGATGAACATTAAGTCATCCGCATATGCGGAGACCTTATGTTCGGCGTGTGCACCTTGTATCCCCGTAATGCCCATGTTTTGTCGTATTGAGGACACCAGTGGTTCCAGACTAAGTGCGAATAAAAGTGGTGAGAGCGGGCAGCCCTGACGCGTGCCATTATGTATTTGAAATGTGGGCGTGAGTGCTCCGTTTACTCTGATTCTAGCCTTCGGCGTCGAGTACAGCGCCGTAATCCAGCACAAAAAAGCTTCACCAACACCATATCGTTTCAGTGTTTGGAACAGATAAGGCCATGGTACCCGATCAAAGGCTTTTTCAGTGTCGGTCGAGAGAAGTAGTAACGGACGTGCCATGCGTTTCGAGTGGGCAATGGCATTTATGACTCTAACTGTCGCGTCTCTGGCTTCGCGTCCCAGAATGAACCCTACTTGGTCAGGGTTAATTAGCTGAGGCATGAATCTTTTCAATCGATTGGCTAAGACTCGTGCTAAAAGTTTCATATCGTTATTAAGGAGGGAAATGGGTCTGTAATTTCCGCAGGCTGTGTGATCTTTATCCGGTTTTGGAATTAGAGATATCGTCGCCATCAACGAGTGAGGGTGAGGTCTTGTCCCTTCTCGGAAGGCACTAAATAGCTGCACAAGTGTAGGCAGGAGGTCTCTAGTATTTTTCTTATAGTACTCTATGGGCAAGCCATCTGGACCCGGGCACTTCCCATTTTTGGACGTCTTCAGTGCTTCCAGTATTTCTTCCGCAGTTATTTCCGTGCACATTGCTTCACGGTCCGAAGAGTCTAGGGGCTTAAGAACCGTACGTGCCAAGAAGGCGTCAATACGTTCCAAATTCCTATCTGCCGGTGTTAGAGTGTCCAACTTATATAGACCCAAGAAAAACCTCAGAAATTCCCCCGAGATTGCACTTGGGCCCGTTACAAGAGTACCCCCTGGTGAACGTATTTTTGGTATATAAGATTTAATACGTCTGTCTCGTAGTATCCGAGCTAGCAGTCTGCCTGGCTTGTTTTCTTGTAGTGCGAAAAACGAGCGAGATCTCAGTGCCTGGAACTGAAGGGACGAGCTCGTCAGTTTGTCAAGAGCCTGTCGCACCTGAAAAAGGCGTCGATACACCGTGGCGTCATTTGATGTGATATGTTCAAGTTCTAGCACCCGAATCGTTTCTAGAAGTGTGTTGCTTTCTAGAGTGTGCAATTTTTTCCTAGCCGTACCCTTGCTAATAAAGAAGCCACGTATGACGGCCTTATGTGCCTCCCAAAGTGCCGAGATAGGTGTGTCAGATGTAGAGTTTTCCATAAAAAATTGTTCCAGTGTCGCGTGAAGTTCCTCACCAATGAGAGGGTCATCTAGCATTGAGACGTTTAATCGCCATTGACGTTCGCGGGGGGAAAATAGCTGCGATTGTAGTGCCAGTTTAATGGGTGCGTGGTCCGACCATGTTGTGGCCAAAATTTCTGCTGAGCTTGATAGGTTGAGGTTACTATGATGCATAAAGAAGTAGTCTATTCTCGAATATGAGCAGTGTACTTGTGAGTAGTATGTGTAATCACGATCCATAGGGTGAAGTGCCCGCCAGACATCCACCAGCCTATTTTCATGTAGTGCGCGTCGGATTGTGCGCAAGACATGAGAGGGTGTGGCTGAGGTACCCGCAGAGGAGTCAACCAGTGGATCAAGCGTCACATTAAAGTCCCCAGCGAGGATTGTAATCCCCTGCTGGAAAGTTTCCAGCGAGCGCAGTATTCGTGATAGACAGGTATGTTGTTTTTTATTAGGCAGGTATTTAGATACGAAGGTATGAACTGTGTCAAGGATGGATCCCCTGACAAATATGTATCTACCGCCTTCATCTATCATCGTGGTGTCCAGTACGAAAGGGATATCTTTAGAGATTAAAATTGCAACTCCCCTAGACTTACTTTGGGAGTAGTTACTGAAAAATCCTACGGGATAGAATGCGTCCCGCAAAGTCGGGGCTGACCCTGATCGAAAATGGGTCTCCTGGAGGAAGGCAACGGACGCACGTGAAGCCCTTAAATCACGTAATAGACAAGATTGTTTTTCAGGAATGTTGAGGCCTCGAACATTATGGGTTTGTAGATGTAAGTTGCAAGGGGCATATGGCGTTTTCATATGGGGCATGGTAGTAGCGGAGCGTAAGAGGTACTTTTAAAGAAACTGGGTTCAATGAGTGAGTGTATCAGTATCAATTCCAATGTAAAAAATTACTGAGGTAGTGGTAGAGAAGGAAGCGTACGGGGTTAAAAGGGAGGGAGGATGTAGAGGAGAGGATAGGGGAAAGAGAGAAGAAAAAAAATAAGTCAGGAGAATAAGGAGGTGTTAAGTGCACCAAACTGGGTGTCACCCGCCGCCACAGTACCGTAGGCCAGGTGGGAGGACTCTCAATTGGGGTTAATTGCACTATACCTCGCGTGGTACTAGTAAAATGAAGGTACTAGTAAAGTTAGAGTGGAGCTCTCAGGTAAAAGGCCCGAATTCTGCCGTCACTGACTGAATATGCTGTAGGGTAAAAACCGTGGTAGGCAGGTGTAAGTAATAACAGGAGTAGGAGGGGCGTATAGCAGGAACGAGACTGTGCATCCCTTTAGAGGGACCAATATCCATTTATATTATGCATATGTAAGCAATTAGAGAGGCGTGGGTAAATACGTTGTTGTAACCTTAACCACATCAAGGAACGTTATGTGATAACGAAACAGCGATAGAAGCAGATAACTCTTAATACGTTACGTAGCTTACCATCCTAGAGAAGGTAAGGCCCCTTAGAGAGGTAACGCATGTATAGACCAGCTTTGGTAACAATCTTATAACAGTTATAATAACCCTTATTAAAAACTTAAAGGTAGAATCATATAAAGCGCCAACCGTGCGTAAACATCAAACAGTTAAGAAACCATTGCCCTCCCCCCACCCAAGCGACCGTCCCACCCCCTCCTTCTAAGCCGCTATACCTCCCCTGTCACTTATCAATGAGGTCGTTACTCTAGAGCTTTAGTCTGGAGCCAGCTGCGCACTCCCCATCATCTTGGAGAAGCTACTGCGTTGATATATAAGGCTCATGAGACTATCTCGAGCCTCAGTGCGAGACAGTGTCAGTTAGGTAGCCATAGTGCAGGGTAGCAAGCTCAGGCAGCATCCAATCATCTTTGACCACTAGTAACGAACAGTTGAAGCATGTGACAAGACACTTCCAGCAGAAAGGGGGATGTACTGACTTCCGCGTGGCACCAGCAGTTGGTAATCAGTGGGCAGATGGGGGTGAAGTCTCCAGGTGGCCGATGTCTATCACCCATACATGGGTGGTCTAGAGGTCCCGTATGCGTCCCTTAGGTGCGAGTCCGAGTAGACTAAAGACAATCTAACAGCATCACACCAAACCAGAGGCTTTGTAATTAGAAACAACTCAGAAAAGCGTATGGATAAAATCAAAAGTAAATGGTAAAGCCATAAAGTTCAGGTGGGTAGAATGTGAACCATACTGTTACAAGAAGCCTTTTCAGAGATTCCTCCCCCCCCGCATCTCTCTCCCTATTGATATATAAGCAAATAAGGAAAAGTGAAAACTAGAGCCGTCTCCAGACGCGTAACCATTATGACGACACCATGTAGTTGTGTGGGGTGGGAAGTGGGTGGTGAGCCACGAGCTGAAAAGTGCTATCATTCCTCATCGTACTGCCAGCTTTTGGTTACAAAATCTAATATAGTCTCAGCATCTGGCGCTGTATTAGGGGGAGCTAGAATCCTTCCGGGGTGGTAGTCCGCCATTGTCTATACATGCGTAAATACAGTCGCTGTAGTATATGCACCAGCCATCCATACAAAAAAGCTGATTCCTGGAGTGCTGGTCAGCTTACTGACTATGCCAGCCATTCTCATGTGGGAACGGGGTCTGAGTTCGCAGAGTGTGGTGCTAGATCGCGTCGGCCGTCACGAGGTGATCTTTGTGGACGGGTGTCACGGTGGCAGTACCACCAGGCACGCACCACCCTATCCTTGCCCTCCGATCCTTGGAAGTGGTTGGTCTGTATATATATCCCTATGAATATAACTCGCAGCAAGGTGAGGCCCTGGTTCCTGAGAGAAGCCCCTATATGCAGAGATGCAGTGTAAACTGCAAGGACAGATGAAAGCAACACAGGGTTAACAAAAGACCTCTGTACGGCAATACCAAAGATTTCCCGGAACTGAAAGGCCGGTCTTTAGGATAGCCGGATCTAATCTAAAGGAAAGTATTACCTTGAAGCCGTACAGAGTCTTTTGTTGTATACAGATGACAGGGTTACCTGGAAACGGTACAGACAAGGAAAATACTATAGAGTAGTCATATAGAGGAAAGCCAAAAGGTCATAACCAGAGAGAGTACATCATACAGGATACAGGAATAGGAACCAGAAGGGAAGTCAGCCAAGCCAAAATCGGTAACCAGGGAATCAGAATGGAACATAAACAGCAAACCAAAATACAGCAATAGACAGAACTAAATACACAAAAGGAACTGACATAAACTGGAACAGAAATAACAGAGGCAAAAACTAAACAAGGATGAACAAACGGAGGATAACAGGAACACAGCAAGGAGCTCTCAGGACACAAGTCGCAAGGAGACCAGGCAAAGTAAAAATGACCCAGCAATGTCCTATAGGTACATTGCTCTAATATAGTCAGAGGAATCAAGGCAAGGGTAAACAGGTGAGCAGCACACAGAACACCAATTAACCCCTGGGAGGCCACCCAGGAATTGGCAGCAACAGAAACACAAGGGAAAAAACACAATATACAAATACAGAGGGCAGGAAGACAGGTATGCCAGCATGGAACGTGACATTATCC
Source organism: Leptobrachium leishanense (assembly GCA_009667805.1). NCBI lineage: Eukaryota > Metazoa > Chordata > Amphibia > Anura > Megophryidae > Leptobrachium > Leptobrachium leishanense. The sequence continues at coordinate 28,724,384 of CM019075.1, read as the reverse complement.
CCTCCTCCACGGGTGACCCCAGGGCACCCAAAACAACAAACATGACAGAATTAGGAAACCAGATCACGAACACCAGTCACCAAAGTTACATAGTTACATAGTTACATAGTTATATAGGCTGAAAAAAGACATGCGTCCCTCGGGTTCAGCCTCTCCCACATAACCTACTGCTGTTGATCCAAAAGAAGGCAAAAAACCCAGTCTGAATGCTTGCCAATATGCAACATACTGGGAAAAAATTCCTTCTTGACCCCAGAATGGCAGTCAGATTTCTCCTTGGATCAAGAAGTCCTTTGAGGTCCCACTCAGAGTCGTCTTCCTCCTCCACAAGACGCCCCCGTCTATGAGGGTTCCTTTGAATGGCAACCCAGTGGTCCTTCCTGAACACCAGTCCAAAGGGCGACTGCACATAGCCCTCAGGGACATGACGGGGTAGGGGGATCTTGGCATCAGTTAGACTGGACATAGAATCAGTGGGACTAGGGTTAGACACCTTTTCACGTCTTCTCCTTGAACGAGATCTAGAACTGGTGACCACCCCACACGACACGGCAACAGTGGGAGTAGGCTCGCCTACCTGTGCCTTACCATGAGGTTTGGAAACCTCGGACTCTCTGTGGGGCATGGGTACAGTGGTGTTGCAATGTAGCTCTGGCACTGCTGACACACAGCTTGCCATGGATCTGACTGGCAGCTTACCAAAATCAGACATCACTACTGTTACCGCTGGCATCGTGCCAGGATCAGGCAACATTGGTAGCACATTGCCAGGCTGGACTGGCTGTGCATTGCCAGATGGAGACAGGACTGGCTGCGCATTGCCAGACGGAGACAGGACTGGCTGCGCATTGCCAGACGGAGACAGGACTGGCTGCGCATTGCCAGACGGAGACAGGACTGGCTGCGCATTGCCAGACGGAGACAGGACTGGCTGCGAATTGCCAGACGGAGACAGGACTGGCTTACCGCCAATGGGCACTGGGGTTGCGGCTCTACTTGTAATACACCCAGTAACAATACGTAGGGACTGTCTTTTGGCTGCCAGTCGCTGCTCAGAACCAGACAGTTGTGTCTTTAAACCCCTACAGCCATCAGAGGTATTCACATAAGTCTGAGGTTTATTATCGGATGCCCAGAGCGACATAACCTCCATGGGTACTTCATCCTCTGGCCTTGTGGCCAAAAAGGATTCATCCTTCATAGACTCAAGTGCCTCTTTCTCAGACCTGGATTTCTCAGGAGGTCTGCATTCAAAGTGGGGTCTGGTGCCATCAGATCCCCTACGTGGTCTGGCACTATCCGACTCCCAGCTAGGTCTGGCACCGTCAGACCCCCTACGTGGTCTGGCACCCTCTGATTCCCAGCTGTAACTGGTGCCAGTAGATCTCATGCGTGGTCTAGCTTTAGCGGCCTTACTGTGGGACATGGGCACAGTTGGCACTCGGCCAGTATCAGGGTGCACAGACTCACCACAAATCTTGAGACGCACCGGCACTCCAGCACCAGGACACACCGGCTTGAGGGGACAGCCAGACAAAAAGTGCAACGAACTGGCACAATAGAAACAGAGATTGTACTCACGTCTTCTGTTCTTTTCATCAGGAGAAAGCAGACCACGAACCCTGCTCTCAAATGAGACCTGATTGCCAGAGTCTAGACACAGGCTCAGTAACCCTTTGAGGTGAACCACAAATTCCTCAAAAATGTGCAATAAGATTTCCAACACGGTACACATCTCTGCGGGCTTATGTAAAGGCTGGGTCATTATGTCACGGTGGCAGTACCATCAGGCACGCACCACCCTATCCTTGCCCTCCGATCCTTGGAAGTGGTTGGTCTGTATATATATCCCTATGAATATAACTCGCAGCAAGGTGAGGCCCTGGTTCCTGAGAGAAGCCCCTATATGCAGAGATGCAGTGTAAACTGTAAGGACAGATGAAAGCAACACAGGGTTAACAAAAGACCTCTGTACGGCAATACCAAAGATTCCCTGCACTGAAAGGCCGGTCTTTAGGATAGCCGGATCTAATCTAAAGGAAAGTATTACCTTGAAGCCGTACAGAGTCTTTTGTTGTATACAGATGACAGGGTTACCTGGAAACGGTACAGACAAGGAAAATACTATAGAGTAGTCATATAGAGGAAAGCCAAAAGGTCATAACCAGAGAGAGTACGTCATACAGGATACAGGAATAGGAACCAGAAGGGAAGTCAGCCAAGCCAAAATCGGTAACCGGGGAATCAGATTGGAACATAAACGGCAAACCAAAATACAGCAATAGACAGAACTAAATACACAAAAGGAACTGACATAAACTGGAACAGAAATAACAGAGGCAAAAACTAAACAAGGATGAACAAACAGAGGATAACAGGAACACAGCAAGGAGCTCTCAGGACACAAGTCACAAGGAGACCAGGCAAAGTAAAAATGACCCAGCAATGTCCTATAGGTACATTGCTCTAATATAGTCAGGGGAATCAAGGCAAGGGTAAACAGGTGAGCAGCACACAGAACACCAATTAACCCCTGGGAGGCCACACAGGAATTGGCAGCAACAGAAACACAAGGGAAAAAACACAATATACAAATACAGAGGGCAGGAAGACAGGTATGCCAGCATGGAACGTGACAACGGGGTGAACCCGTCTGGCGCGTTGGTGGTGAGGTCGTAATGGGCGAATGTTCCCAGTCCACGATCTCAGTCTGTGGGAGATGCAACTCTGACAGGAACAAGTCCACGTCCTTAGGTGTTCGAATCGTGTGAAGCTGGTTATTCCGACGTACTTGCAATGAGAACGGGAACCCCCATCTGTAGGGGATGTCTGCCTCCCTCAGTAGTTGCGTGACCGGTCGTAGAGAGCTACGTGCGAACAGGGTATGCGGGGAGAGATCTTGGAACAGCTCGAAGTTCTCATTGGCAAAACGCCACTTTCGACGTGCCCGTGCCCTTAACATTATCTCCTCCTTTATCGTGAAATCCGGAAGATGGCAAATTATATCCCGAGGGGGGCCAGAGTCAGCCGCAGCTCTGGGACGCAGCGCCCTGTGTGCCCTATCAATCACGATGTGATGCAGAGGGGGGCATCCCAAGATCTGAGTAAACGCTCCCATAAGGAAGTCCTTTAGCTCCGTGACGCCTTCATGGACTCCCCGCACTCTTATATTGTGTCGCCGCGATCTATTTTCTAAATCATCTGTAGCGCTCACTCCCGGAGGAGCCGCTGAATTTGAACCTCGGGTCAGTCTCCCCGCACTAGGGAATAAATATACTCCAGCACCGTCGTGGATTTTATAAATTATATAGTGTACTGAATAAATGGGCATATAATGAGTAACACGGTATATGTATATATTTTTACAGTACTTCGTAATACGAGAAACACGCAGCGGAAAAGGAAAAATACAGCACTTCGTAATGCGAGAAACGCGCAGCGGAAAAGGAAAAAAGTATTTTTAACCCCCTTGGTGGTTGGAGAGTGAGTCCCGTACAGGTTATGTCCCAAGGAATGTATGTGTATGTGTGTATTGGTACCCGGATACAATATTCAACTGGCCAGTGAATTATTTATGAGGTATCTTCGACTAGTCACGTTGGGGCCCTGTGGGTTTTGAAGAAACTGCAGCGTGCTTTAGTATTTTACAACGGCCTGGAAGGCCTCTCACCCATCCGCCAGATACTCTGTACTCCGCTCGACCCAGGACGTCTCTCCACTCGATTTTGACTGGGATTCTCTGTGTCACCGGATCCGCTGTCTTGCTTGTCTGTATCTGCCACAAGATGTCCAGCTCACCGCCTGCACTCCCTGTTAGATCGATCTGCGGTTCTCCTAACTCGGGGTCCTTCAGCTTACTCTGTATCAGCGTGGGTTATTGCGGTGGATCACTGGGTCTTCGTGTAATAAGAAGGAAAAACCCGGTCTCCAGCTCTGTCAGGCCGCACCTGCGCTCCGGCCTGGTCGGGATCACTTTCAGCTACACTGCGTCTTGCTCCTCTCACTCCTAAGCGCTCTGCCAGCTCTTTCCACGAGGCTGAGGATGTCAGTCTCTCTCTCCCCACCCACTTCCTGTATTCACCGCAAAGCATGCTGGAAAACGTAGTACAGTTCTTTCCTTGGTTGTCCAGCATTAATCCACCAGTCTCTGTCTCCCTCTGGTGGCCATTGTAAGTAAATGCAGCAGAACAGTCTTTTTAACAGCGCTACACTCTCCCCCTCCTAGAACTCTTGGGTCCCTCCAAGGAGGTAACAGTTGCATTACATTTCAACACATATTAGGTAACATATACAGGCTCAGCAGCAAGCATACAATGGGTTAGATACACTTCCTCAAGTTGACTCATGCTTTGGACTACCTCAGCTAACATAGCAGACACTTCGGGCAACCTTCGCACTGTGGTGATGGCCTCTTCAGTGCTATGTCCTGGTGAGTCATAGGTGAGTCTCTGGGGCGGTCGAACAGCGCGTTTTGGTTCTGGCTCAATCAGTTCCTCTTCAGGTGGAAGTACTATAGGCGCGGGGTCAGTTCTTCTTTCTACCACTAGAGCAGACATCTCTTCGGAGTATGATCCTTCCAGTGAAGGTATAGAACTGTAGTCATAAGATTCAGCTTCAGGAACTACAGGGATTTCGATAGTCTCGGGGACTTCTAACTGAAATTCAGGGGCCTCAGGCCTCATATTACTTTCCCACCGTTCAGGAACCGAGATAACCTCTTCAGGCTCCGGTGAGCGCCTCCAGGCCAGACAAAAACGTTCTTCCTCACTGTCCCTTTCGCTCTCTTTGATAGCCCGGGTCTGCTGAGACCGAGTAACGGGAGGCAAACGTGGAGCAGGCGGATTCGGCAGAGAAAGTTCGTCCCCAACTGGTATCCTCACAGCCTCTCTCAAAGGTAGTAAATGATTCCGGTGCCAGTTCTTAAGAGGCCCAGCCTTTCCATCCGACCAGATTTGATACACCGGCAGACCCGGCAGTTGCTTGCAGACAATGTAGACCTGAGAACTCCATCTATCTGCTAACTTGTGCCTCGCAGCAGCACCCAAGTTCTTCAACAAAACCCTATCATCGGGTTGTAGATCCTGTATCCGAACTTTCAAGTCATAGTTCCGTTTATTCCTTTGTTCCCTGTTTCCTGAGGTCAAACGGGCCTGTTCAAACACAGATGCCAGATTCTTTCGAAGTCTATCCACGTAATTTCTATGGTAACCTACCGACGTCTGGTCCAGAGATAGCCCAAACGCCAAATCAACCGGCAGTCGAGCTTCTCTTCCGAACATAAGACGGTACGGTGAGTATCCAGTGGCGTCACTCTCCGTACTGTTATATGCATGTACTAGCGTAGCTATGTGACGACTCCAGCTCTGCTTCTCTGTGTTTGACAGTGTCCTCAGCATATTTAGTAGTGTGCGATTGAACCTTTCGGGCTGAGCATCACCTTGAGGGTGATATGGTGTAGTTCGGGTCTTTTGGATTCCCAGCAGTTCCAGTAATTGCCCAACAAGCCGGCTTTCAAAGTCTCTACCCTGATCAGAGTGTATTCTCCTTGGTAGGCCGTAGTGAACAAAGAACTTTTCCATCAGAACCTTCGCCACTGTCGGAGCGCGTTGATCTTTTGTAGAAAAGGCTTGGGCGTAACGTGTGAAGTGATCAGTCACTATTAGAATATTTCCCTGCCCACTAGCATCCGGCTCTAAGCACAGGAAGTCAATGCACACCAAATCCATGGGTCCTTGACTTTGCAGATGGCTCATTGGAGCGGTTCGGGTCGGTAGGGTCTTCCTTTGAATACACCTCAGACATGAATGGCAGTAACTTTCCACTTCAGCTCTCATGCAAGGCCAATAGAACCTGTCTCGCACCAGCTTAAAAGTCCTTTCTGCGCCCAAATGTCCATGCTCATCATGTAGCGATCGCAGTACACTCTCCCTATGTTTAGTGGGAAGGAACAACTGTTGGGTCTCTTCAGCATTGGTTGAGGGGCCCCTTCGGTAGACCACCCCATCCAACATCTTCAACCGTTCTCACTCTTTGTAGACCAATCTGGCTCCATCTGGGGAATTGGTCAGCAGAATTTCCCGCTGGTTCGCAGTTAGGGCCTTTATGGTTAACGCAATTAAAGGGTCTCTAGCCTGATCAGCTTTCAGGTCCGGTTTTGAAAAGGTAGGCAGACTTTCATCCCTCAACTGCGTAGGGTTGCAGTAGAACTCCGGAACAGCCGCAGCCATGACTCCTATAGCCTCCGCTTCAATCCCTCCCTTGACCCGGCGCTCTGCTCCTTGACACAAAGCTTGTATCCCGTCTGGAGTTAACTGAGTCCATTCTGTAGTGTAGGGTCTTCTCGACAAAGCATCAGCATCTCGATTATTCACCCCAGGGCGATATTTCAGGCTGAACCGAAACCCTGACAGAGCGGCCAACCACCGATGTCCCGTTGCGTCCAGTTTTGCAGTAGTAAGGATGTAGGTAAGAGGATTGTTATCTGTCTTTATCACAAATTCGGCCCCATATAGATAGTCCTTTAGCTTGTCTACCACTGCCCACTTTAAGGCTAGGAACTCCAACTTGTGGGTAGGATAGTTATTTTCTGAAGGCGTAAGGCTCCGGCTCACATACGCTACAGGCCTCAGCAATCCACCATACTCTTGATACAGGACTCCTCCTAGACCTTCTCTGCTGGCATCCACATGTAACTCGTACGGCTTGTGAGGGTCCGCATAGGCCAAGACAGGAGCTCGAGTTAAGCTCTCTTTCAGCTTCGAAAAAGCACCCTCACATTGACTAGTCCATTCTCCCTGGATAGACTCTCGAGCTTTCCTCGGCCCTGGAGCTGACGGATTTCGGTCAGAGACCTTGCAGCCTTCTTCTGTGCTTTCCTTCTGTAGGAGTTTGTTCAGTGGTTGAGCTATTTTTGCGAATCCTCCTACAAATCTTCGATAATAGGAACAGAACCCCAAGAAAGATCTAAGTTCAGTAACGTTTCGGGGTCTAGGCCAAGAAGCTACGGCCTCCAACTTCTGAGGGTCTGTCGAAACGCCTTCTGCTGAGACCACATGTCCCAGATATGTAACAGACGGTAAACAGAATTGACATTTCTCCAGAGATAGTTTCAATCCCTCTTCATGGAGCCTCTTCAAGACCTTCTCCAAACGTTGTTCATGTTCTTCCAGAGTCTTCCCGAACACAATTATGTCATCCAGGTACACTAATACTTCGATCAGATTCATGTCCCAGACTGTCTTCTCCATTAACCGTTGGAACGTGGCTGGAGCCCCCGTAAGGCCTTGAGGCATTCTGTTGAATTCGAAGAACCCCAATGGGCAGATGAACGCAGTCTTCTCTTTGTCTTCAGGATGCATTGGTATCTGGTGATACCCACTTCGCAGGTCTAGTACACTAAACCATTTTGCTCCAGACAAACACTGCAAGGCATCTTCTATCCGAGGAGTAGCATATTGATCTGGGATGGTTCTCCGATTCAGCGTGCGATAGTCTATGCATAGGCGGACAGAACCATTCTTCTTCCGGACCATTACTATTGGAGATGCATATGGGCTCCTGGACTCTTGGATCACCTTGGTTCTTTGCAGTTCATTCAGCTGTTCTCGTAGATCATCCAAGTCTCCCAGCAGAACTCGTCTTGACCTTTCACGAAACGGCTTGTCCTCTTGTAATCGAATGCGGTGCTCAGTACTTTTAGAAACATAGAAACATAGAAAGATGTCGGCAGATAAGAACCTTTCGGCCCATCTAGTCTGCCCAATTACATGGATACTTTACCTTGATTTATCTTTTGTTTAGGATAGCCTTATGCCTATCCCATGCCTGCTTAAATTCAATTACTGTTTTGGCCTCTACCACTTCTACTGGAAGACTGTTCCATGTATCCACCACCCTCTCAGTAAAATAATGCTTCCTCATGTTACTTTTAAACCTTTGCCCCTCTAATCTAAGACTATGTCCTCTTGTTTTGCTATTTTGTTTCCTTTTAAATATACTCCCTTCCTCTACCTTGTGGATTCCCTTTACGTATTTAAATGTTTCTATCATATCTCCTCTGTCTCGTCTTTTTTCCAAGCTGTACATGTTAAGATCATTAAGCCTTTCCTGGTAACTTTTCTCCTTCAAGCCGTACACCATTTTAGTAGCCCTTCTCTGAACTCTCTCTAAGATGTCTATATCCTTCTGGAGATACGGTCTCCAGTACTGCACACAGTACTCCAAGTGAGGTCTCACCAGTGCTCTGTACAGTGGCATGAGCACTTCCCTTTTCCTACTGCTAATACCTCTCCCTACACACCAAGCATTCTGCTAGCATTTCCTGCTGCTCTATTACATTGACTACTTACCCTTAGATCCTCTGAAATAATGACCCCTAAATCCCTTCCTCAGATGTTGAGGTTAGGACTGTATCAAATATTCTATATTCAGCCCTTGGGTTTTTACGTCCCAGGTGCATTATCTTGCACTTATCCACATTAAAACTCAATTGCCACAACTCCGAACATTTTTTTAGTTTACCTAAATCATTTGTCATTTGGCTGATCCCTCCAGGAACGTCAACCCTGTTGCAAATCTTTGTGTCATCAGCAAAAAGACATACTTTTCCATTAATACCTTCTGCAATATCACTAATAAAAATATTAAAGAGAATGGGTCCAAGTACTGACCCCTGAGGTACCCCACTGGTAACAAGACCTTGCGCCGAATAAACTCCATTTACCACAACCCTCTGTTGTCTGTCACTCAGCCACTGCCTAATCCAGTCAACAATATTGGAATCCAAGCTCAAAGATTGCAATTTATTGATAAGCCTTCTATGCGGAACAGTATCAAAAGCCTTACTGAAATCTAAATAAGCAATGTCTACTGCACCACCTGTGTCTATTATTTTTGTTACCCAATCAAAAAAATCAATAAGATTAGTTTGGCATGATCTCCCTGAGGTAAACCCATGTTGTTTCTGATCCTGTAATCTATGTGTTTTTAGATGTTCAACAATCCTTTCCTTTAACATGGTTTCCATTAATTTCCCCACTACAGACGTAAGACTAACTGGCCTATAGTTCCCCGATTCCTCCCTACTACCCTTCTTGTAAATGGGCACAACATTTGCTAATTTCCAGTCTTCTGGGACGACTCCCGTTAACAAGGATTGGTTAAATAAATCTGTTAATGGTTTTGCTATTACATCACTGAGCTCTTTTAATAATTTAGGGTGGATCCCATCAGGCCCCATTGACTTATTTGTCTTTACTTTAGACAGCTGCTGTAGAACCTCCTCCTCTGTAAACTGATATGTAACTTTTAGCTAGGCCTTTTGCTTCCCCATGACGTAGGTCCGGATGCTAAGGGAGTGACTCTTTCAGTCCTGGCCGGCTTGGCAGTTGGCCAGACTTTGGGCCCTCTCGCCCTCTTAGTCCTGGCTTGATTTTTGGAGCGGGTTTCAACCTTCGGGCACCTGGTTTGCTCCCTTACCAGGGCCCTCTGGAGTTTCCCGCCTGCAGGGCGGACAACAGTTTCTCCACAGCCTTTAGGAGTTCTTCGATCGGTTTCTTTTCAGCCCTCCCTTGTGGGCATTGAACCCTGAAATGGCCGATTTCCCCGCAGCCAAAACATTTTTTTCTCGGGAGTGTGAGCATATTTCCTTCTTGCGGTTCACTTGGCTACTGTTCGAGGTTACAGCAACCCCTTCAGTTCTGGTGTCCTTAGCCGACAGCAACGTCATTAACTCCATCATTTGCAACATCTGAGTTTTTAAAGCCAGCACTTCAGTCTGTACGTCTGCTACACAGAGAGTTCCTACTTCTGCGGTGAAAACTATGTGCGAAGCATTTGCAACCTTTTTAGCCTTAATCAAGGCCTCTTCTTCTCGGATAGCTTTGACCAGTTTGGAATAGGTCAGTCTTGTGCTCTGGTATCTAGTCTGAAATTTCAACATTATGGGATCCAGTGGGAGTGCTCCTTTGAAAATTTGATACATCAAAGCTTTGCTTGCATGACTCGGTTCCATGCCCCCTTTAAGAATGACCTGATGGATGATTTTATCCAGCCACCAGACATATGTGGACAATTCTTCTCCTTCCTTTTGATAGGTGTGAAAGAACTTGTGGATAAGCTCGGCACAATCCTCCACTCCCCCGAAAATTTCCTGTAAAGCTTCTAGTTCTAGCTTCGCAGCAGTGCAGCCGGGCTTGTCCCTTTTTAGATTTCGAATGACATCTGAAGCAGGACCTCTTAGGCTCTCGATCAACCTTTGTCTCTTCACGGTGTCAGCAACTTCCCATTCTTCCACTTCTTGCACTGCCTGATCTATCCAAGTCTCAAAGTCCTCTTCTCCAGTTGGCACAGGGACCTTACCAGAATAAAACCGTAACTTGCGATATCCGTAATTGGGAGACACAGCAGAGTTTTTGGCTAGTGTTTCCACCAGTTTCCCCATAGTGGTGAAAAATGTAGCAGGAGGGAACCCTGTAGTTGGGGTAACATCGGGAACATTCGCGTGATCACCACGTGGCGTACTTGGCTGGACCAGTCGAACTTCCACATCGTCGGTCAGCTTCACACTCGCGCCCTGAAAACACACTGGAACACCCTTTCTCCACTCAAAAAGAACATACGTGTGAGAGGTATCTGGGTTCTCTTTAATGTCCAGGATTAACCCCCGATGATCTGATGTCAGCGCGGCCACGGCCTGGCGAATCTGATCTTCGGCCCAAGTGTCTGCAGGAATATCCACGACTATACACAATTCTAACTGACTACTGTGCTCCTCACACCATTTGGCAGCAGTGTCTGGATCCATATTTAACCCTTTAAATGCAGTTTTTCCAGAGACTGGATCCCGGAAACGAGCCCCCACGTGTAGCGCTCACTCCCGGAGGAGCCGCTGAATTTGAACCTCGATAGGGAATAAATATACTCCAGCACCGTCGTGGATTTTATAAATTATATAGTTTACTGAATAAACGGGCATATAATGAGTAACACGGTATATGTATATATTTTTACAGTACTTCGTAATGCGAGAAACGCGCAGCGGAAAAGGAAAAATACAGCACTTCGTAAGGCGAGAAACGCGCAGTGGAAAAGGAAAAAAGTATTTTTAACCCCCCTTGGTGGTTGGAGAGTGAGTCCCGTACAGGTTATGTCCCAAGGAATGTATGTGTATGTGTGTATTGGTATCCGGGTACAATATTCAACTGGCCAGTGAATTATTTATGAGGTATCTTCGACTAGTCACGTTGGGGCCCTGTGGGTTTTGAAGAAACTGCAGCGTGCTTTAGTATTTTACAACGGCATGGAAGGCCTCTCACCCATCCGCCAGATACTCTGTGCTCCGCTCGACCCAGGACGTCTCTCCGCTCGATTTTGACTGGGATTCTGTGTCACCGGATCCGCTGTCTTGCTTGTCTGTATCTGCCACAAGATGTCCAGCTCACCGCCTGCACTCCCTGTTAGATCGATCTGCGGTTCTCCTAACTCGGGGTCCTCCAGCTTACTCTGTATCAGCGTGGGTTATTGCAGTGGATCACTGGGTCTTCGTGTAATAAGAAGGAAAAACCCGGTCTCCAGCTCTGTCAGGCCGCACCTACGCTCCGGCCTGGTCGGGATCACTTTCAGCTACACTGCGTTTTGCTCCTCTCACTCCTCGGCGCGCTCTGCCAGCTCTTTCCACGAGGCTGAAGATGTCAGTCTCTCTCTCCCCACCCACTTCCTGTATTCACCGCAAAGCATGCTAGAAAACGTAGTACAGTTCTTTCCTTGGTTGTCCAGCATTAATCCACCAGTCTCTGTCTCCCTCTGGTGGCCATTGTAAGTAAATGCAGCAGAACAGTCTTTTTAACAGCGCTACACATCTATGCGGCGAGTCATGTCCGAGAGTCGTTGGTCCGCTAGCGTGTCTTGGTCATGTGGGCAGATCTGGTGTGCCACGGCCGTTTCCTCTAAGCGTGCCACCCTCTCATCGATGGCCGAGATATCAGCCCTAACTGCCGTTATTTCTTGTCCAAAAGTTATTTGTATTTGGTCAAGCATGTCCTTAAGGTCCGTTCTCGTGGGGAGCTCAGCGCGCGTGGGCAGGTCAGCTATAAGCATCTCCAGTCTTTGCATCGCTAACTGACCTCTTTGTGAAGACGGTTCCAGCTGCGCGGGAACGGCCGCCATCTTGGCCGGGGATTGAGCTGCAGGCCGCGATCGTGAGGAGCCAAAATAAGCCGTAATAGGGCTTGCTGGTGTCCCTCCTGGGGTACTGATGGGTCTCCCGGGTGTCTTGCGTGTAGTGGAGCGTACCATATCCACTAGCTGATGTGTAAAGGCGAAAGATTCAGCGGCGGTATCAGGAGCTCTCACACTACACGTCCATCTCTGTAGCTGGTCAGGCCACGCCCCCAGGGCTATTTTATTCACCATTTATTATTTTAATCTGCAGTAAAAAGTCTTTATTGCTTTTTTTTTTTAGTACCTTTTAGTAATTTTTCAGATTTTTTTGGCAAAATTTCTCCCCCTTTTTTTTAATAGCGGTTTTTCTTTTTTCTGTAACAGAACTTTTTGTTATCAATCATAGGATCTTATATGTAAATTCCAGACATTTTCGTTCAGTAGTTCTTTTCAAAAAAGCAGGCCACGGGTTTGCGGTGGCAGCATTCAGCGGCCAAATCCATGCACTTTGGGGACCCTGCGGTGAATTCACTGCAGGGTGGGGAAATTTTATTCCCCGAAGTGCAGGGAACTACAGAACACCAAAATGTTGGCGTCATTTCGGTGCTCTGTGAGTAACCCATTTAGTGGTGAGGTTTTTTGCTGCCCCTTGGAAAGTGAAAGCCTAGGCCTTGCCTAACCAGGACATACTTGAAAATTAGTGAAATCTCAATGTATCCTTCCTGGTAAAATACTTTGCCGCCGCGCCCTGGAAAGTGCCGCCCTAGGCCTAGGCCTTGTCGGCCTAGCCCAAAATAGACCACTGCTTCACACCGTAACCCCTCTGAGGTATTGTGGATGAGTGCAGTGGTGGAGGTTTTGGTAATGCAGAAGAGATCCCCGATCTATTCAGTTACATCAGCAGCTATAACAAAACCGGGTCAGCAATGTTTAGGCACTTGTACTGCGCTACTGTATATGGTGAGAATCGGCGCACACCTGTAGCAACAGGAAGCAAACAGAACAGGCAGGGAATACACAGAGAGAATAGTCAAATGGCAGACAAAGTCGGTAACAGATCGGGTCATCAGAACAAGCAGGGTCAGTAACAAGTATACAAACTGATTTGGTAAGCTAGCGATGCGGGAATAAAGGCTGAGACACACTGAGCGTGTAGCGACGCACAGCGAAGCGAAGAGAAGCAAACATTTTGCAGGCTTGACTTCACTCTGCTCCGCCTTGAGGCGTGTCTACACTGCATTACGTTTGCTTCTCCACGCACTGGACAGGACTCCACTAACTAAATTAAAATGTACACACAAAACCGTTTTATTTTCACAAAGCACATGTTATATAGGCAAAAAAAAGTTTCTACTGAATAAAATACATCAAAAATTACTGTTAATTTAATAGGAATAGTATAAAAATATAAAAAAACGGTAACCCCATATCATATATATTATAGGGACACGGAGCACGTAGTGTATAGAGTAGGGATGCATTGATACCAATACCACACACAGACATATACGTATATATCAACACGCAGACCTATATATATGTATATATCAACACACAGATATATATATATATATATATATACACCCACCCACAGACCTCAGACCATACGCACATGGGGGGGTGGCATGTGGACAATCTCATCTAAATGCGCCCCCCCCCCCATTTGGCTGATCCCTCCAGAAGAAATGTTGAACCCGACAGAGCAGAGAATATATATATTGCTCTATCGGGTTCAACATTTCTTCTGGCGGGATCTGCCAAATTGGGGGGGGGCAATTAGTTGCCAAAATGTGTGTGTAATACAAGTCTGGATATATATATTTATAAGAATATAGATATATATCTTATCTATATATATCATACCCGCCCTTATCTTCCCCTATAAATTTGCTAAAAGTATACACAAAAAAACCAAACCACTGCCTGAGACCCCGCGCAGCCCACATGCCACCCCCCTCTACCTGGCTGAATGTATCTAATACACACTATATTGCCAAAAGTATTCGCTCACTTGCCTTGACTCTCATATGGATGGCTGAGCGATTACTTTTGGCAATATAGTGTATATAATTAAATACATTCAGCCAGGTAGAGAAAGAAAAAAAAAGTTTTATTTTATGTTCATTTAAAAATGTCCTCGGATTTTATTGTTTTTAGAAATGTGTCTCCTTACCTTAGCCTGGTGGTCAGTGGGGGCTCCCTGGATCCTGGTTGTGGTGGGGGGGGTCTGCCATGGCCGCGGGTGCAGTGGCTAGTGAGCCACTGCACCTGCGGCCACAGCAAACCCCCCCACCACAACCAGGATCCAGGGAGCCCCCACTGACCACCAGGCTAAGGTAAGGAGACACATTTCTAAAAACAATAAAATCCGAGGACATTTTTAAATGAACATAAAATAAAACTTTTTTTTTCTTTCTCTACCTGGCTGAATGTATTTAATTATATACACTATATTGCCAAAAGTAATCGCTCAGCCATCCATATGAGAGTCAAGGCAAGTGAGCGAATACTTTTGGCAATATAGTGTGTATTAGATAGAGGGAGTGCCCTGCACCGCCTCTCTCTGCCACATGCACCTGGGCGGCTAGCCCGCACAGTCGCAGCTCTGTCATCCGGCGGCTGCATGCTCCTCAAGGGGATCCTTGGGAGGCCCCGGCAGGCTGCCCTCTACAGTGTCTGATTACAGGGCCGTGTCTGCCTGATGTTTTAGTAACAAGAATGTTTTATCCCATAAACTTCAATGTTAAAAATATTCCCGTTTTATTTCAATATCTAATAAACCGTTGCTTATAATATTCTGCAGTAAAGAGTCTCTTTATTTCTAGATTTTTTTTGTATTTTTTAAAGCATTTTTATACTTTTTTCAAAAAAAATATTTTTTTCGAACTTTTGGTGAACGTCCCAAAAAAGTTCGAAGTTCGCGAACAGACGATGTTTGATTCGAACTCCGAACAGATCCGAACCGAACGCTCATCCCTATTTGTAATGAGAAAATTAAGCTCTAAAAAGTTAATATATATTCTCCCAAAATTCATATCACCTCACGTATGCAAGTAATATGAATAGAGCCATGGCGGGTCATCCAAGAGCAAAGCGAACAACAATTGTCCTCGGTTTGTTTTAAGGTTAAGGCCAGGGTCAGATGAGCGTCTTTGAGAGGGGAAGGAATGTCCTTGAGAGTGGACGTACCTTCCACTCTGACGCCCGTGTGGCCACTTCCCTGAGCGCTGTTGGTGCGCTCAGCGCTGCAAGGATCAATCCTCCCATGGAGGATCGCGCTTTGCAGCCGTCGGGTGTGCGTCGTAGCGCTTCGACGGGGGAGGCTTGCAGTACAGCTGCTGTCGCGAACACAATTTGTGCGCGAGCAACAGCGTGTGGTTGGCCCCGTCGCAGCATCATAGCACTGGACACCGGGAGGCACGTCAGTACGGGCCTGACACCAGCTATTTGGTTAGGGTTTTACAACGCTAAAAACCAGTTGAAATGGGAAACACATAATTTACAAGAATAAAATACAGTTGTACCAAGAAATTAATGCAACGCTAGATGCAAATAAATGTTGTGACATTATATGAGCTTATTTAAAAGGATGCCACGGCGACTGCGTGCCATAATCACAGCAAAAGGAGCTTACACTCAATATTACAGTGCGTCACTCCTTTTTTGGCCAGGCTTGTTACTTATTTAATGAAACAGAATGCTGCTTTTTTTAGATGAGGCTTTTTCTTCAACATAAAAACAGTGTAAATGAAGTAGAATAGTGTGTTGCCTTTTAGCTCAGACTCCGTTAATAAAACAATGAGCGCAGCCGCGAGAACTGTGTAAGTTTGTCCCTCTTCCCCCGCCGTCCTGCTTTCCCACTGTCTATTCCCTAGGGATGTGCAGTGCGGCCTGCTGACCGGAAGAGGGCTCTTCCAGCATTGTTGTGACGTCAGTTCGGACATTCCTTCCCTTTCCGGTGGGCGGGGTTTCGCCTCCCGGTCTGCTCCGTGATACGGATCCCTGGGAGAGGGAGAGACAAGCAGGGGACACGGCGGCCATGTTCACCGCCGGTTCCGCTGGGGAAGGTCTGGGTGGCAGGAGTTGAGGCGGCGCCGTCTAGGAGTGCCCGTGTGAGGGGCAGGGCGGGGGGCTCAGCCCGGTACATGGACCCTCTGGGCCTGGGATTCAGACAGCGCCTGCTTCCTGTGCAGTAGCCGGACCCCGGGGGTGGGAGCAGAAGCCGCGCCCCGAGGAGAGCCAGGCTGCGGAGAGTGTGACCGAGCCCCGGAGCCCAGTGATAAGGCGGCCTGAGCCCGGCAGCGATATGTCGGCCAGGGTACGGCTGAAGAAGCTGGAGCAGCTGCTCCTGGACGGGCCCCAGAGGAATGAGGGAGCCCTGAGCGTGGAGACCCTGCTGGACGTGCTGATATGCCTGTATACGGAATGTAGCAGCTCCACACTGCGCAGGGACAAGTATGTCAGCGAGTTCCTGGAGTGGGGTGAGTGACGGGGGCATGTGTGCCCGGGGGGGGGGGGTCACTGTATGGGCTTTGAGAAGGGGGTCACTGTATGTGCATTAAGAGGGGGGCGTTGGCAGGGGGTCGCTGGGAATTGAGCGAGGGGGGTCACTGGGAATTGAGAGAGGGGGGGTCACTGGGAATTGAGAGAGGGGGGGGGCACTGGGAATTGAGAGAGGGGGGGTCACTGGGAATTGAGAGAGGGGGGGGTCACTGGGAATTGAGAGGGGGGGTCACTGGGAATTGAGAGAGAGGGGGGTCACTGGGAATTGAGAGAGGGGGGGGTCACTGGGAATTGAGAGAGGGGGGGGTCACTGGGAATTGAGAGAGGGGGGTCACTGGGAATTGAGAGAGGGGGGTCACTGGGAATTGAGAGAGGGGGGGTCACTGGGAATTGAGAGAGGGGGGGTCACTGGGAATTGAGAGAGGGGGGGGTCACTGGGAATTGAGAGAGGGGGGGTCACTGGGAATTGAGAGAGGGGGGGGTCACTGGGAATTGAGAGAGGGGGGGTCACTGGGAATTGAGAGAGGGGGGTCACTGGGAATTGAGAGAGGGGGGTTCACTGGGAATTGGAGAGGGGGGGGTCACTGGGAATTGAGAGAGGGGGGGGTCACTGGGAATTGAGAGAGGGGGGGGGTCACTGGGAATTGAGAGAGGGGGGGGTCACTGGGAATTGAGAGGGGGGGTCACTGCATAGACTGTAAGGGCCATCGATCCGTTGTGTGTTTGCTATTAGGTACTGGATCAACATGGCAGTGTGATGCAGCATGTTCTCAAAGGGTGAGTGAGGAAAGAGACAGGGCAGAGACACAGGATGTGCTGTAGGAGAGCGTGTCAGTGGGCAGCATGCTTTGTATGAGTGGGGAGGATACAGCCGCACACCTTGTATTGCGCATTTATTTATAAAGTATTTTACCAGGAAGGATACATTGAAATTTGTCTTGTTTTTAAGTATGTCCTGGGTATACTCTAAAGTTCTACCAAATCCTGTGGTTACCTTGTAATGTTTCTTCCTGGCTCCTGAATTTACCATAAACTTGCCTAAACCTCCATTATACCTTAAGGCAGGAGCTTGGTGTACTTATTACAACAGACGTGGCAGAGATGGCGCATAGTTGCCAGCCTCACATTTGTTGGAGCCGGGCGAAGTTCTGTTTGTAGATTCCTGTTTAATAAACTTTTAGGTTTAGGAGGCCGGGTCTAACTGGCCCATGGATTTTTTTTTTTTTTTTTAATCGTTGGTTCTTTGTGCTCGCTCCTGGAATCTTCATGAGATCAGATATTAATATTATTAAAGTTGTGTTCAGATGCCCCACCCCGACATGTTGGCATGCACGTATTAAACCTGGAATTGGGCAATTTGGCGGAAGGCTCTGGATTGAGTTGGATAATACAGCCAGGGGAGGAAATGGTTTAGTGTAGGGGGTACGAAACGTGACAGCTGTACACAAGGGGGGTTTGATTGAAGGGCAAAGGATGTGAACAAATTGTCTTCTGCTGACACAGAACAGCGCTGCTCGAAATGACCTAAAGCCTGCAGTATGGGAGATGCTTGAAGTGTTATTAGGTTACTTTGTTCTATCCTCGTCCTCGCACCTATTAAATAAATCTGTTTATATTATACTGTAACCCGTAATACTCTCGTTGGCCAGAAATTGATGTATATAATAAAGGAAATGTTAGCATAAAACAAACAATGGAACATTGCTGTGGGATCTAGATCAGGCCTGGTTGGTTTGTAGATCCTGTTGCGCCATTGGTTGCCTGAAATTTGTAGTTCTGTGCCGGCCTGGACATGGGTTAGCAACCTTGGCCCTCCCAATGTTTTTTCAAATTCATTTCCCATGAGGCTGTTCTAGTTAATGAGGGAGCATCATGGGAGATGTAGTTATAAACAGGGCCGGATTTACCATTAGGCACAGTAGGCATGTGCCTACAGGCGCCTAGCCTGCCACAAGGGGGCGCCTTGCTCTGTGTGTAAAAAAATAAAAAATAAATATATTATTTTTGTTTTACAATTTGCAATAATTTAGACCACTTTATCTCTGGCGCCCTAAGGGCTAGATGGACATATGAGGTATCATTGGAAAGGTCAGCTTTTAGGCTGGGGTCAGACGAGCGCAGTGTTAACGTCCGTGTTGCCCGCACATAAGTACGTCCGTGATAGCATACAATTG
The DNA here is from genome assembly GCA_009667805.1 of Leptobrachium leishanense. Taxonomy (NCBI): domain Eukaryota; kingdom Metazoa; phylum Chordata; class Amphibia; order Anura; family Megophryidae; genus Leptobrachium; species Leptobrachium leishanense. The sequence goes on along the minus strand of CM019075.1, from coordinate 28,705,548 downwards.
TGTTAAATGGAGCCCCACACACAAAGTGCGGAGGTTGACGGACGCTGCAAACGGACGCAGGTTAGGCAAGAACGTAATACTGCTAGAACGGACGTACAGAGTGCACCATGTCCGCATAGCTTTCTGTGTGAGTGATGGAACGTGGTCAGACAGACTGCATTTATACGTCCAGCATTTTTGACGGACAGAATGTTCTTTCATTGTAATTTATTTTCCCTGCTACATCAGTCAAAAAATACGTCAGTGAAAAAAACGGACTGTGTGGCCACTACCTTGTAGTCAGTCAGAAAGTACGTCCGTACTGCACCAACGCACAGTCCGTAGAAAATGCGCTCATCTGACCCTAGCCTAAGCCTTAGATATACCCAAATATAACCAGGTTAGATTTATGTAAAAATAAAATATCTATTAACTAGGGATGCACCGATACCACTTTTTTAAGACCGAGTACAGATACTTTTGTTCAAGTACTCACAGATACCAAGTACCGATACTTTTATTTTATGTCACGTGACGCTTTCCAATAAGAACAGACCTCATATAAAGCCCCCAGGTCTCATAGATATGCCCCCCCAGGTCTCATAGATATGCCCCCCAGGTCTCATAGATATGCCCCCCCAGGTCTCATAGATATGCCCCCCCAGGTCTCATAGATATGCCCCCCCAGGTCTCATAGATATGCCCCCCCGGTCTCATAGATATGCCCCCCCAGGTCTCATAGATATGCCCCCCCAGGTCTCATAGATATGCCCCCCAGGTCTCATAGATATGCCCCCCCAGGTCTCATAGATATGCCCCCCAGGTCTCATAGATATGCCCCCCCAGGTCTCATAGATATGCCCCCCCAGGTCTCATAGATATGCCCCCCCAGGTCTCATAGATATGCCCCCCCAGGTCTCATAGATATGCCCCCCCAGGTCTCATAGATATGCCCCCCCAGGTCTCATAGATATGCCCCCCCCCAGCTCATGGATATTGCCTCCAGGTCTCATAGATATGCCCCCCCCCAGCTCATGGATATTGCCCCCGGGTCTCATAGATATGCCCCCCCCAGCTCATGGATTTTCCCCCCAGCTCATGGATTTTCCCCCCAGCTCATGGATTTTCCCCCCGCTCGTGGATACTGCCCCCCAGCTCGTGGATATTGCCCCCCCCAGCTCGTGGATATTCCCCCCCCAGCTCGTGGATATTGCCCCCCCCAGCTCGTGGATATTGCCCCCCCAGCTCGTGGATATTGCCCCCCCCAGCTCGTGGATATTGCCCCCCCCAGCTCGTGGATATTGCCCCCCCAGCTCGTGGATATTGCCCCCCCCAGCTCGTGGATATTGCCCCCCCAGCTCGTGGATATTGCCCCCCCCAGCTCGTGGATATTGCCCCCCCCAGCTCGTGGATATTGCCCCCCCCAGCTCGTGGATATTGCCCCCCCCAGCTCGTGGATATTGCCCCCCCCAGCTCGTGGATATTGCCCCCCCCAGCTCGTGGATATTGCCCCCCCCCCAGCTCGTGGATATTGCCCCCCCCAGCTCGTGGATATTGCCCCCCCCAGCTCGTGGATATTGCCCCCCCCAGCTCGTGGATATTGCCCCCCCAGCTCGTGGATATTGCCCCCCCAGCTCGTGGATATTGCCCCCCCAGCTCGTGGATATTGCCCCCCCCAGCTCGTGGATATTGCCCCCCCCAGCTCGTGGATATTGCCCCCCCAGCTCGTGGATATTGCCCCCCCCAGCTCGTGGATATTGCCCCCCCCAGCTCGTGGATATTGCCCCCCCCCCAGCTCGTGGATATTGCCCCCCCAGCTCGTGGATATTGCCCCCCCCAGCTCGTGGATATTGCCCCCCCCAGCTCGTGGATATTGCCCCCCCCAGCTCGTGGATATTGCCCCCCCAGCTCGTGGATATTGCCCCCCCCAGCTCGTGGATATTGCCCCCCCCAGCTCGTGGATATTGCCCCCCCCAGCTCGTGGATATTGCCCCCCCCAGCTCGTGGATATTGCCCCCCCAGCTCGTGGATATTGCCCCCCCCAGCTCGTGGATATTGCCCCCCCCAGCTCGTGGATACTGCCCCCCAGCTCGTGGATACTGCCCCCCAGCACATGGTTTGCCCCCCTCCGCTCATACTTACCTCCCTTTAGCGACACCGGAAAGTCTTCGCGCGCGCTCCTTGGAAGGTCCCCAGCCGTGACCACGTGGGACCATGTGATCGCGGCTGGGGTCCTTTCAACGAGCGCACGCGTGAAAACTTTCCCGGCGTCGCTCAGGATGGTAAGTATGAGCGGAGAGCAGCTGCAGGGCCTGTCCGAATGCTCTATCGGCATTCGGACAGGCCCTGCAGCTGCTCTCCTCGCTTTGTTTATACTTACCTTCCTTTAGCGACGCCGGGAAAGTTCCCGCGCGTGCGCTCGTTGGAAGGACCCCAGCCGCGATCACATGGTCCCACGTGGTCGCGGCTGGGAACCTTCCAAGGAGAGCGCGCGCGCACGCGAAGACTTTCCCGGCGTCGCTCAGGAAGGTAAGTATAAACAATGCGGAGAGCAGCTCCGGGGCGGCTGTGCGAATGCCGATTAGAGCATTCGGACAGCCGCCGCAGACCCTCGGATGCTGGCTCAATGCCGGCTTCCGATATCGGGGGTACTGCACGAGTACCAAGTACTCCTGCAGTACCCGGTATCGGCACCGATATCAATGCTAGTATCGGCATCGGTGCAACCCTACTATTAACCCTTTCGCTGCTGAGGCGTTTCACGCCTCTGTGCTGAGCTCATTTTTACCTGTTTCGCTCATGTTTAAACGTGTTTTGAAGGCTTATTTTATTATGACCAAGACATATATCGTTCTTTCCGTCAGACTCGGCAGATTCATAATATGTCATTATTATATGTATACATCATGTCCTGTCTGTATATTATAACCAAAAATGCAATAAAATATGAATTTTCAATAATTTACAACGTGTAGTGTTTTTTTTTTTTCACATTTTAACATGCGAGCAATTGCGGTTATATTTTGTATGGGGTGCGCTTGTTAAAAAAATTAGAAATGGGGTCTCGTTACATTTTTTTGGGGCAAAATTACGCGGTTTTTAACAAACGCACCGCATACAGAAATTGTTAGTGCAGCATCATTGTTCACATTATAATTGAAATGGGAACAATATTGCTGCATTAACGAACCAAAAAAAAGAAAAAAACTTTTTTTTATTTTTTTTTTATTTATTTATACTTTTTTCACAGTCATGTTTGGTATCGTTGGAACGGCCATGCTCTGGCCGATCCAACAGTACCAAATATTAACCCCTAGCTGCCACGGATCGGGAGATAGGGGGTTCCAATGAACGATGGGGGTTCCCTAGCACGATGACGCCAGTCCTCGGGGAGTTCCCGGAGGCCCGGCCGACATCCAAGATGTCGGCCAGCTCCGGGAAAGGATCACGACCCGGCGCTTTTCGGCACGGGGGGGGGGGCGCCTGAATTAGATGTCATCGCACCGCCGGCAGTTCCGGGTGCTGGGCTGACATCGAGGATGTCAGCCCGCACCGGGGGGCACAGCGATCGGCCGGAACCCGGCCGATCGCTGGCCCCAAATGGAGGACGCGCTCAGCGCGTCCTCCGCACGGATTGCTACCTGCGGTGGACGCTTAGCGCGTCCACCGCAGTGAAAGGGTTAAAATATTATTTTTTTTTTCTTTTTCTAACACTGCACTATTATTCAGTTTACAATTCTAAAGAAAGTGAACAGTGATGCTGCACTAACTCGCCTCATTTACCATACTGCCAGCAAGTGTGTATCTGGTGAAGCAATGCATTGTTTAATTCACAACCTAGACTGTGGCGCTGCAGTGAGGAGGGGCAGGAGGACTTTAGAACATGCATCCCTGAATTGTACAAGGTTAAGTGAGGTGTCATTGGAAAGGTCAGAGTCTAGTCTTTACTATGATACCAAACAAGACCATGTAATGTGTAAAAATAAAGAAAAATGAAAAAGTAAATGCAAAACATTTTTTTCTGTTCTACAGCAGAGGCAATATATGCTTTTACATATAAAACAAACAATGCTGCTGCATTCACTGCCCTCCTCCTTTAACCATTCTACCCCACTGACTCCCTCACTCCCTGCCCCTTCTACTATGTCTTCCTTTTCTATAGTCTCGGAGGAGGATGTAACAGAACTTATGTCCGACCACCTGTCCACTTGATCCTATCCCCTCACACCTTATTCAGCTTGTCCTACCAGTTACTGTCCCTGCTTTGACTCATAATTTTAACCCCTCCTTTGGAAGCTTCTCTGTATTCAAACGTGCTTTGATCACCCTATTCTAAAAAAAAACCATCTCTTGATCCTACCTCCATCCCTCTACTGTCCCATCTCCCATCTCCCTGCTCCCCTTTGCCTCCAAAATCGTAGAACGTCTGGTCTATAACCTGCTCACCAGTTTTCTTGCTGCTAACTCTCTACTTGACCAGTCCGGCTTTCACTCCCAGCGTCCACTGAGACGGCTCTGACCAAGGTGACTAATGATTTAGCTGCCACTGAAACCGAAGGTCACTGCTCCATCCTAATTCTTCTTGACCTTTCCGCTGCATTCGACACTGGTGATCATCCTCTCCTGCTCCTCATGCTGCGCCATAGGCTCTGTTCTGGGTCCCCTACTCTTCTCGATCTATACTACCTCTTTGGACAACCTCATCTCTTCCTATGGATTCCAATATCACCTCTATGCTGATGACACCCAAATCTACCTTTCCTCTCGATCTCTCTCCTCCGGTGTTAGACCGTGTTACAGCCTGCCTATCGGCTGTCTTCGACTGGATGACTTCCTAAAGCTCAACCTCTCTAAAACAGAACTTCTCATCTTCCCTCCCTCTAAAACCTCCATTCCTGCGCCAATTTCTCTTCAGGTGAATGGTGCCACCATTACTTCTACCTCTCAAACTCCGTTGCCTCAAGGTCCTCTTGGACCCCAATCTATCCTTTTACTCCTCACATTCAGTCTCTAACCAAATCCTGCTACTTCCACCTAAAAACATTGCTCGCATCCGTCCCTTTCTTAATCCAGACTCTACTAAAATGCTCATCCAAGCTCTTATCCCCCACCTTGACTACTGTAACCTCCTTCTCTCTGGCCTTAAGAGATCCCAGATTCTCCCTCTGCAGTCTGTAAAGAACGCCTGTGCCCGACTCATACACCTCACCTCTGTCAATCTCTACACTGGCTCCCTGTTTCCTTTAGAATCCAATTCAATATACTGGTGCTCACATACAAAGCTCTCCATAGCCACACCCTACTTACATCTCCTCCCTTATTAGCAGGTACATCCCATCTCCACCACTTAGTTTGGCCAATGATCTGATGCTATCAGTTCCCCGTACCCGCACCCCCCAACTTTTGCCTTCAGGACTTCACTCGAGCTGCATCCTTTCTATGGAACTGCCTCACCGCAACATCAGACTCGACCATCTCTCCAGTCCTTCAAGAAGTCTCTGAAAATGCATTACTATAGAGAAGCCTATCGGCTCACTCCATGATCCCCCACTGTCATTTCCTGCTCCATCTTCCCATTCAGTCCTCATTTAACCCGCTACTTAAAATACCCTATTCATCCTCACCTAATGTGTCACCCCTCTCCTCTTAGATTGTAAGCTCTTGAGCAGGGTCCTCCCTCCTTCTCTTCCGTGTGTGTAACATTTATGTATATTTGTTATTCTGTCTCTCCCATTGTACAGAGCTAAGGAATTTGTTGGCACTTTATAAATACTTGTAACTGTAACTAATTCAACTAAGGCAACGGATTCTGCCCCTTCTTTTGATTTGAGCGTGGAGAAAAAAAGTTTTTTTTTTTTTTAAATGTTTTTTTTTTTTTGTTTTTGCCTCCAAAAAAAAATTTATATAGTATTTTTGGCATGTTTCTTTTTTTTTTTTGTTTGGGGGGTAGGGGCACTCTGCATTTCTGTGCCTACAGGCTCCTGAGGTGCAAATCCGGCCCTGGTTATAAAGCATCTGTAGGTCCAAGGTTGGTGACCCTTGGGCTTGAGGTCCACTGTTTGGTCAGCGCTTTACTAGACTGCATGTACAGACCATTTGCTGGACTTCAGCTGAGGTTTTTGTCTGAGTGTTTTCCACTGCTGGACTCCATTGTCAATTTTTTTTTTTTCCCCTTCCCCTTAGGTTACAATATTGGCTGAAGTGTCCATAGCTCATGTTCTCTCATCGGTGCCCTTGCATCCTGGAAACCCCCACAACGTGTTTGTATATACTTATTAAAGCTGTACTGTAACAGTGTTTGGTGGAAAAGATCTCCACTTTTCTTATTATTTATGACCGTTTCCGCAGCGCTTTACAATAACCAAAGGGAAAGAGATAAACTGACATATGATGGAAACGCGGTGTAGAGGACCCTGCTCATAGGAGCTTCAATCTAGAGCAGTGTTTCCCAAACCTGTCCTGGGGACCCTCAACCAGGCCAGATTTTGCAGATCACCTGGGGAAAAGCAGACTGAATCATGCAATCACTGAGCAGCAAATCATTTCACCTGTGCTGTGCTTCCTGCAAACCTGGCTAGGCGGAGGGTCCGGAGGACAGGTTTGGGAAACACCTGATCTAGAGGGATTAGGGTTGAGGAAGACGAGAGGCATTTTTTACTAGATGGCAAGATCATTAGTGCCAGTGGTTTGGGAATGGTGGGGTCATAGAAGCAGCATCAATCTTGAGTGACTTTGTAGGTTTATTCTTATGTGGATTGTATTGATACACTTCTAAAACCACTTCCATTCGCATAGTCTCAAACTGATAGCTGGATACGTCGCTGTGATGTCCTAGAAACCCCTTTTCATCTGGCACTGGCAGATTTTTTTTTTATACCTCTTCCTCGCCTATTATTTATTTGTGATAGTTTGTTCCATCGTGCTCAGTAGAATGGTGATGGTGTTTTAGTAGCTGTGATACGATGTGTGTGTGTGCCAGATATCTGAAGCACAGGTGTTTTGATTTGCTGCTCAGTGATTGCAGGATTCAGTCTGCATTTTCACAAGATAATCTTTAAAACCTGGCCTGTTAGAGGGACCTGAGGACCAGGGTTGGGAAACACTGCTGTAACAGGAGGGGCATTACAGAGGTCCTTAAAGTAAACCTTCATAAAGACAGGCTGGATAAAATAAGCATCATAGCAAGTGGAAGCTGTATACTGTGCTTATTTTTCACTTACAAGATCCTGATCTTATTTTTTTTTGTAGCGGTTGTCAGAATACTGTGGACTCTGATCCTTGTTCACTGGGTGTGAGATTGATGCTCATGAGGAGAGAAGGGTCATTGAACTCTGCTTGCAGAGGGTGGTGGGAAACAAGCTGAAAGCACAGGGAATTGAACTAAAAAGGTAAAAATTGTAATTGTTTGACAAGCTTCACAGATTTAAAGAGAATTGTGATGTATTTGGTGGGGTATATTTGGGGTACGGTGTGAGTGCTTGGTTAATACCACATATGTACGTATTGTGTATTGATATTTTTATATATAGTTTCTTCCCTCATGTCATTAAGAGTAATAGAGGAAGTGTTCTGGTTTCTCACTTGGGGTGTGACAGTAATTACATCATTGCTGTGGTTACTGTATTGAATTACTGACTAGTAGCCAGTCTGGGCCACCACAGTCAGATCCTTATCGCACTCCCTGTATGCCATGTGTCAGTGGGATTTTCTCTTGTTTTTTTCTGATTTTGTTTTTTTTCGTATGTTGTGTGCCTAATCTGGTTGAGAAATGAGTACCGGCTAGATCTCGGCAAAATGGAGATAAACTGACAACTGAATAAAGGACCCCATTCCGGTGTTTTAAGGATTGCCGAGCGGCGATGTCCCCAGCGGCCTGACTGTGACGGCTGTGTAACGTAAATTTAAAGCTTCCTATTTGCGTATACTTTAGGGGTTATTCACTAACCTCCAAATTCGCCCGAATTGCACCAAACGGTGAATCACCGTACGGTGCAATTTAGGGTTAATTCGTCTATTCAAAGTTATCAAATACAGGCAAAATATGGTGCAATTTGGTGGCACCAAAATTGCCCCATAGTAAACTGTATAATCCAAAAAAGCAGTAATCTGCACACTGAATGCAGAAGAGGTGCAACCTCCAAAAAAGGCTTTCCAAACCTCAAACAATCAAATTAGGAGATGCACTCATGTAGAATAAAAATAAACTTTATTAGTCTCACAATAACAGACAAAACATATGATGTATGTATACAAATCAAAAGCAGTAATTGACCACGAGCAGATTAACCCTTCAAGGGAAAAATACAATAAGTAATGGATATAAATTACCCGGCACTTGGAGAATATGTGAATAGTAGAACGGAGCCAAGGATCCCAACGTTTCGACAAACGTCTTTATCAAGGGATAAAAGATACACGCCCAGTATATATACACCTCACCATAATCAGGGAGAACCAATCCCTCATTCAATTTATTTAAACACACCTGATTCAGGTGCCGACGGCCGCCGTGGCTGGCGTCGACCTCGCACATGCATTGCATCACGAGCATCAGTCGTCGGCAAGCAGACCAAGCGCACGCGCCCAGAGTATTCGGCGCATGTGCTATGGACACCCATAGAAGAACAGCACTCCCAATCAAGACATGTATTGAACCAACCTCAGTCGCAGTGTATCAGTAAGCATGATGAGTATTCGGCGCATGCGCACTAGACGCCCATAGGGAAACAACACTCCCGGTTAAAGCATATGTTAAACCAACTCGTACGAAATACATCAGTTAACATAATTGATATGAAAAATGTCAATTCTCAACCGTTTATACCTACATAATAATCATCATATAATATATATATATCACAACAGAAAAAGGGGAAAAAAGTAATAAATAATATATATATTAAACATAATTGTGCATCAATAATGCGAACAAAATCCGTTATCGCACCATTGCTAACCACAAAAAGCCCCATAATTTATACATCAATAAATCAAAATAAAATTCATGGTCCCATCACAATTATCAATTCTAGGGTTATCTATCGGTGCCGATACCGGGTACTGCATGAGTACTTGGTACTCGTGCAGTACCCCCGATACCGGAAGCCAGCATTGAGCTGGCTTGCCAGCATCTGAGGGGCTGGGGCTGCTGTCCGAATGCTCTATCGGCATTCAGACAGGCCCCTGCAGCTCACGGCATTCATACTTACCTTCCACAAGCGATGCCGGCAAAGTTTCCGCACGTCCGCTCGTTGGAAAGCCCCCAGCCTCAATCTCGCGAACTCCCATGTGATCGCGGCTGGGGACTTTCCAATGAGCACACGCGCGAAGTGTGACTGCGGGGACAGCGAGGGAGCGCAGGACATGTAAGTATCGACCCGAGTGTGTCTTGAGGATACCGCTTTCAGTATTGAAAGTTAACCCCCGAGCTACACTTATACCGCTAGTGGGCCAAAATAAATAGGACCGATTCGGACATATTTTATGTCAGAATCGGACCGCCAGGGAGGTTAAACTTTGTTACAGTGAGGGTGGGCTGCTCGTTGTTTCTTCTTTACAGTAATACAGGGGGAGTGGATTTAGCTCCCACTGGTTATTTCTCCCCACAGAGAAGACTAATCATCATTAATTAAAATCCTAAAATAATGGTATTTTATGTTTTATTCTGGATTTTTCACCTACAGTGGCAAGAAAAAGTATATGAACCCTTTGGGATTACGTGGAGTTTTGCATGAATTAGTCATAAAATGTGCTCTGATCTTCATCTAAGTCACAACAATTTGAAAAACAGTCTGCTTAAAATAATACAACAAACATATGTTTTTTTTTTGAATGAATACTGCGATTGCGATTTTATTTGCGATTAGCACATGGATATACTGCCCCAGCTCATGGAGATACTGCCCCAGCTCACCTCTTTGCGCCGCGTGTTCGGCTCCCTGTGAGCTTCCGGCGGCATGGAGCTTGGGCGCTCGCCTGGGGGAACCACGTGACGAGCCGCGAGAACGCGGCTGTACACGTGGTTCCCCCTGCGAGCGCCCAAAGTTCCATGCCGCCGGAAGCTTGCAGGGAGCCGAACACGTTAATTTCCGCAGCCCTAAAATGAATAGATAAAATTGCACCCTTATGCGATTTAGAAATTGCATGTGCTTAAATTTTTTTTTTTTTTGTGCTTAATTGCACAGCCCTACAGTGCAGGGTGGAAAAAGTATGTGAACCTTTGGACTTAATAACTGGTTGACCCTCATTTGGCAGCAATAACCTCAACCAAACGTTTCCTGTAGTTGCAGATCAGACCTGCACAATGATCTGGAGTAATTTTGGACCACTCCTCTTCACAAAACTGTTTCAGTGTAGCAATATTCTTGGGATGTCTGGTGTGAATAGCTCTCTTAAGGTCATGCCACAGCATTTCAATCGGGTTGAGGTCAAGACTCTGGGCCACTCCAGAAGGCATATTTTGTTTTGTTGAAGCCATTCTTTTGTTGAATTACTTGTATGCTTTGGGTCATTGTCCTGTTGCATCACCCATCCTCTGCGGAGCTTCAGTTGGCGGACAGATGGTCTTACATTTTCCTGCAAAATGTCTTGATAAACTCTGGAATTCATTTTTCCATCAATGACAACAATCCGTCCAGGCCCTGAGGCAGCAAAGCAGCCCCAAACCATGATGCTCCCTCCGCCATGGTTTACAGTGGGGATGAGGTTTTGATGTTGGTGTGCTGTGCCTTTTTTTCTCCACACATAGTGTTGTGTGTTTTTTCTGAACAACTTAATTTTGGTTTCATCTGTCCACAGAATATTTTGCCAGTAGTGCTGTGGAACATCCAGGTGCTCTTTTGCAAACTTCAAACGTGCTGCAATATTCTTTTGGACAGCAATGGCTTCCTCCGTGGTGTCCTTCCATGTACTCCATTCTTGTTTAATGTTTTCCTTATTGTTGATGTGTCAACAAAAATGTTAGCATGTGCCAGAGATTTCTGTAAGTCTTTAGCTGACACTCTAGGATTCTTCTTTACCTCATTAAGCATTCTGTGCTGTGCTCTTGCAGTCATCTTTACAGGACAACCACGCCTAGGGAGAGTAGCAACAGTGCTGAACTTTCTCCATTTGTAGACAGTCTGTCTTACTGTGGACACATGAACATCAAGGCTTTTGGAGATACTTTTGTAACCCTTTCCAGCTTCATGCAAGTCAACAATTCTTGATCGTAGGTCTTCTGAGAGCTCTTTTCTGCGAGGCATAGTTCACATCAGACACTGCTTCTTGAAACCAGTAAATCCAAAACTGGTGTGTTTTTAAAGGGCAGGACAGCTTTCAGCAACACATCCAATAATATCACACTGATTGGACTCAAGGTTGGCTCACTCCTGGCTCCAATTAGCTCTTGGAGAAGTCATTAGGCTAGGGGTTCACATACTTTTTCCACCCTGCACTGTGAATGTTTACATGTTCTGTTCAATAAAAACATGAAAACATATAATGTTTGTGTTGTATTATTTTAAGCAGACTGTGTTTTTCAAATTGTTGTGACTTAGATGAAGATCAGAGCACATTTTATGACCTATTCATGCAAAACTCCACGTAATCCCAAAGGGTTCACATACTTTTTCTTGCCACTGTATTACCCCCCCCCATTGTATCACAATGCAATGTGGTATTCACGTGTTTTTTCGGTGGGGAAAGGGTTAAAGCCGATCTAAGCAAGAAGTGTTAGTAATTAAAGACTTCTGACAGCGGAGCCTGATGGTTTAGAAATGAGGAGCCAGGCAGCAATTTTAATACAATTTCTAAGAACTGTAGGAGCCAGAGATAAACTCGTGGGGCCCGTGGGTTTGTCGAGATTTGATTTATTGATTTGAAGCGGGAAAGGGATCCGGTCCCTTTTGGTAAATAGATACCCATCTTTTGTTGTTGATCACAGGTTACAGGTATTTAGAAAGCACCAACTAGTTCCGTAGGACTGTACAATGGGGTCACTAGGCATCCTTATGGCTAAGGTCACCTTTCCTGCAGCGCTACAACTTCATAAAATAAATGTTTTGCTTTGTGCTCTTTACAACTATTTTGTCTATTTATTTCATTTTTTCTTTTGCAACCCTGATTGGTCCTCACGATCACCCATTGTGTGTGTGTGTCCATTCTAGTTTTAAAGTGAATTTGTTACGTCCAGGTCCACTTTCCCCGTGATGGCCAATCGGGGGATGGTTACCACAGTGATCTTTATGACCAATGTGGTATCTTCTTTCTTGATGAGATATCACTAGCCAGAGCTTGGCTCCACTATCCTCATCCTTCTGAGTGGCACATTTTGAAGGTGACTGGCCCTCAGCTGTGACGTTGGCACGTTGAATCAGTTTGGTACCCGGAGTGAGCGGAGGGCTGTCCTGAAGGACGACTCTTCCAGTAACATCCGTCCATCACTCTGGCGGCATGCCACAAGAAGTGTGTGATTACAGAAAAACTCTCGAGACCCACACACGTACCTAAATGAGACAGCGAGAGCGATTCCCTGTCAATCCAAACTTGTGTTTGACGTTTTGGCATGACGGCTGCACCTGAAGAGAGATTGCAGGAGATGGGTCGTTTTGCTCTCGGAGCTTACTAAGGCCCCGTTCACACTGTGCGATTTATTGCGCGGATTTTGCCGCGACGTCGCGCTGTGTAGCTTCGCCAATGCATTTCAATGGAGCTGTTCACATCTTGTCGCACGTCGCTGGTACATGACCCTTTTTTTGCGATTTGCATTGGTGGTGCTTTGCAAAAATCGCACAAAATCGCGTGATTTTCAAATCGCACAGGGAGAACGGGGCCTAAATCAGCGGCCGCTTCCTGGACCTCCATTGTCCTTGCAAACTGTCCTAACACCAAGTGATAGACAGGCACTCCGATTAATGATGTCTTATAGTCTACCGCAAATGTCAGACTGGGGTATCCCATAACCGTTTCCATCTATTTCCTCTTCCTGCCCATCCTGTTTCCCATTGCATCCTCTGTGAGGAATGCGTGTATGACAGCTGCCTTCATAAAACACGCTGCAGGAAGCCAGGGGTCTGAACACTTTCATTGCTCTACCGTTGCAGCGAGGGTGTGATTCATTTCTTATCTCCGTGCCCGCTTCCAGGAGCGTTTGCTTAAATTTCGCAATCTCTTATTTTGAAGGGCTTTCTGGCTACAAAATCTGTAGTTAGGGCAGAGCTTGGCAGCATCGCGTCACGCTTAGTAGGCATCTAGATGTTTTGAGGAGCCGGGCAGTTTTGTCTACGAAAAGTCAGGAACCATCAGCAAAATTCTAGAATTTCAATGATGTCTTGGGACTTTAAAATCATTTTACTGTGTACAACTCTTTAGTCGTTTAAATTTGCCCTGAGTTTGGAATATGTCACATTATGTAAATATTAAAGGATTACATGGATATTTGTAAACTCTATTTTTTTTGGGAGGGGGGGCACGCACACTGACGACACACAGCAGTATAAGGCATGAACTGATGGGAAAATTATAAATTGTAGGCCAAAACGTAAAGGGATAGTTGACAAACCTCACTGCTCTATAACCATGGAGACACAGGTTCGAATCCTGGCCAGAGCACCTCTTCAGGAAGTGTCCTTGGGCAAGACCCCTAACGGTACATACTCGCCACTCAGGACATACTTGACAATGAGAGAAATCTCAATGTATCCTACCTGATACAATCCTTTCTCAAAAAAAGCTTCAAAAATCTATTTTTTTCCTAATAATATTTTGCGTATGTACAAGCTGTTACAATGATAAACATAGTGGAAGCCGTCAGGACAAACTGTTCAGCAATGAACATCCCCTGTCCAAAAAACAAGACACAGGCAGGAAATTTTATTTCCTGTTTATATAGCGGAGAATAAGCCAGGGCTGCCGGAGAGCTGGCCTGGCCGCTCATACCCTTATCTGGCTGTGAGAAGGAAGGTGTAAACAGAAATCTCAACCTGTGAGGGCAAGAAACATGTGGGAGCCCGTGTCTCATTTAAAGGCAGTGGCACTTGGCGCATCTCCTTCCCATTGTGTCCTTTACAAAAGAAAGCATCAAGTCTCATGGTTTTCTACTATAAAAGAATTGAGCATGGCGGTGCATGCCGGAGCTGCTGCCTGTTTGGAACGTTCAACAAAACGAACGGAATTCTCTGCTTCTTAAATTCTCCCTCCAGACCAAGATGCGTGCTCAGACTTACTTTACTTTCCGGCTAAGGCCCGCGTCAGACAAGCGCACTTTTTGCGTCCGTCTGACCAGACTGTTTGCTGTCCTTTGTAGCTTTTCAAAGGTGTAAATAGAGAACACCACACGAGACACGTGCGCACTTTTTCAGCGCGCGCAACGCATGTTGCAACGGACACCAAAATGGCATCAACGTGAAGAAGCTAGACGGACGTAGAGAAGCTGCATACAGTTTTTTTCCTTTTTCTCAACATCAAAGTTAACTGATACAATGTAACCACAATCTCATCAGTTAAAAAGTACGTCCGTTACTGTGCGCAGTCAGTGCACTCGTCTGACTCCCCCGCCTAAGTGCCTACGCGGCGACTCTGAGGGAGAAGTCTGTGGATGTTACTTTTATAATTTTAAGGCCGGGGTCAGACGAGCATCTTTTGAGAGCGGAAGGAACGTCCGTGAGAGTAGACGTTCCTTCCTGACGCCCGTCTGGCCACCTCATTGAACGCAGTTAGTGCTCCTATGGAGGATCGCGCTTTGCAGCCACATCAACGCTCGTCTAGTTTTTTGTGCATGGACGCTTTATAGTGCGTGCTATTCGTGCGCACGCTACAGCGTGTGACTGGCCCGTCAAATTGATACAATGCTGCGACGGACACCTGGAGGCACGTCCGTACGGGTGCTCATAGAGTGCTCTTCTGACCCCTTCCTAAATGCTGAATTGATTTTTGGTTGCAACTTGAAGAATGTATACTATATTTAGAAGCGCTCCATGCGTTTTGGGAGCAGGACATGTTATTCTTTATAGGTCTGAGTGTACTGGAAAAAAAATCTAAATTAAAAAACAACAAAAAGAGCTAGTAGTCCTCAGGCTCTTTGATCTGTCCAGCCTTGATTTGGGGAACGTGCTGTTTGAAGGGGTCAGCCAGGCTGGTGCTTATTCAGTTAGTTTTTATTTACATTTGCTTTCATATCGTCCATATTATTGAAAAATAAACAAAAATATTAGGGATGCACCGATACGATACTAGTATCGGTATCGGGGCCGATATTGCCGTTTGCACGAGTACTTGTTACTCGTGCAAACGGCCCGATACATCCCGCCGAAGCCGGCGCTGGGCCGGCTTGCCGGTATCCGCGGGGCTGGGGAAGCTGGCCGCGTGCATGTAAAGCACGTGGCCAGCGTTCCCCTCCGGCGCGCCAAATACTCACCCTTCCTGAAGGTCCGGTCGCTGTGCAGTGATGCGTTCCCGCGGCCACTGGGCGCTCCTGTGACGCTGCCTCTCGGCTGGAGGCCGCGTCACAGATGCGCCCGGCGGCCACGTGACCGCATCACTGCCCAGAGACCGGAACTTCAGGAAGGGTGAGTATTTGGCGCGCCGGAGGGGAACGCTGGCCGCGTGCTTTACATGCACACGGCCAGCTTCCCCAGCGTTCGAGCTGGGGGTAAATCCATGAGACCTGGGGGTAAATCCATGAGACCTGGGGGCCAATCCATGAGACCTGGGGGCCATATCCATGAGACCTGGGGGCCATATCCATGTGAGCTGGGGGCCATATCCATGTGAGCTGGGGGCCATATCCATGTGAGCTGGGGGCCATATCCATGTGAGCTGGGGGCCATATCCATGTGAGCTGGGGGCCATATCCATGTGAGCTGGGGGCCATATCCATGTGAGCTGGGGGCCATATCCATGTGAGCTGGGGGCCATATCCATGTGAGCTGGGGGCCAAATCCATGTGAGCTGGGGGCCAAATCCATGTGAGCTGGGGGCCAAATCCATGTGAGCTGGGGGCCAAATCCATGTGAGCTGGGGGCCAAATCCATGTGAGCTGGGGGCCAAATCCATGTGAGCTGGGGGCCAAATCCATGTGAGCTGGGGGCCAAATCCATGTGAGCTGCGGTCAATCTCATATAAATTTTTATGAGGTCTGTTCCTATTGGAAAGCGTCACATGACATTAAATAAAAGTATCGGTACTTGGTGAGTACTTTTAAAAAGTATCGGTACTCGTACTCGGTCTTAAAAAAGTGGTATCGGTGCATCCCTAAAAAATTATATATTTTATCCTTTTGAAAGTGCTCCAGACTTCACTGAAGCTGCAGGGACTTTGAACTGCAAGCTCTTTAGGAGAAGGACCCTGTGTCTTGCTCTGATTTACTGTAACCCCTGCACCGCACTTCAAAATATATGTTGGTACGATTAAAAATACATGAAGAATTCTAATAATATTGAGCTCAAAGCAGGAAGTTCCTCGGCCGTTCAGTAATTGCTCATTATGGTCGGGGGAGGCGCAGGCTTCTATTCCACGGTTGTTGATAAAAGGGAGATCGTAAATAAAAATATTCCGTTTAGAGCAGCTTTTACTTACCCTCTCGTTTTTACCACAACTATTCGAGGGTAAGCATTTTTGGTAGCGTCTGGCCACAGAAGGAAGCGCAGGACAGCCTGGTACTGACTGCGACACTGCACATACAGACTCCTGGAGACCATAGGACTCCTCCATGGAGCTCCGTGCGTCTACTTTGTGCAAGATCGTGCAGGAGCCACAGATGAATCATGAACGATGAGGAACTATTTGTTTCCAGGCTGCTCCCGGCGAGAGGAAGCGGCAGATCCCGCAGTCCTCTCCACTGCAGAAGAAGAGGGAAGTAAGGTGTGTGTGTTTTTTTTTTTTTTTTTTTTTTTTAAATTTAGTTTTGTGATTTTTGCTTTTGCAAAATCCCTTAACACCAGCTTTTCAGAGTCAATATTTCCATGAAAATACTGGCTCCAGAATAGATGTATTAGTTATCTTGGAATAGCTCGTTCTGAGGCACAAATTAACACCTCTTGTAGAAAGTATAGGAGATGTGAATTTAGAGTAGAGAAACCCTATACTTGAAGCAATAGCAGAGCTTGCGCGAAGAGTAGAATAGTGATTTCCGGTGGTAAGATAACTTGTCAGGACAAATATATATATATATATATATATATATTTATATTTCACACATTTCTTTGGTTTGAACTCACTGTTTGTTGGTTTCCCAGACCCGGTGCTGTAGCATCAGCCTAATTGCAGTTATGTATCACAAGTAGTGCCAGCGCTCCGGGATTTCTTCATAAAATAATTCTTTATTGATCCATTTAAAACTAGTCAACGTTTCAGTTCCACTTGGGAACTTTCATCAGGACGATAATTTTAAGGATTGATTGAGATTGGTGATGATTAAGATTATCGTCCTGATGAAAGTTCCCAAGTGGAACTGAAACGTTGACTAGATTTTAAATGGATTATTTTATGAAGAAATCCCGGAGTGCTGACGTTACTTGTGTTTTATATATAGATAGAGTATAGCAGTACGTAGTGATTCCTTTTTGTATTGGATAATGTTATACTCTGAAAGCTAGTCTTTTACAATGGATCTCTCTAATTCAGGTCTGGAAGCTTTACGGAGTATGTATTCATATATCTTCTTGTGAAGTGTGGAATAGAGCGCATTCCAGACACTGGACTTACTTGGTTCGTTAAAATGCACTACAGTACATAGAAATAATGAGTTACGTTTACATTTAGGGTACCAGAAGAAAGCCCAGCTATTTTTTATTCTATTAACCTCCCTGGTGGTGTTCCCGAGTGTTTCTCGGGGTTAAATTTCACCGCTGAGAGCGGTAGCTCCGAGACGCACTCGGGCTGTATACATCGCTTCTCCCTGCACTCCCTCAATGATCTCTGCAGTCTCCTCCGGCGATAGCAGCGTTTTACTTCCTGGATTCCTTCTCGTGAGGAAGGAACCAGGAAGTATAAGGTCGCGGTCGCAGGAGGAGGCAGCTGGGGACATCGAGGGAGCGCAGGGAGAGGTAATGTATCCAGCGGCATCCCGAGTTTTGCTCGGGGTTACTGCTTCCAACATAGGAATTTAACCCAGAGCCACTCTCGGGATGCCACTAGGGTGGGCAAAAAATTGACCATTTTCTGAATCCATAGACTGCCAGGGAGGTTAAAAATGGAGCTCCCTTTTTCCTTCTCTTTATTGAGTAGATTCTTTTTATCCGGTGCCAAAATATTTTTTGCTTAGGGTGATTTTACTCCCCTTTTCTCGATAGTCGCACGCAGCTCCTCCTCTTCAGTCAGGGGCTTGCAAATCTGGAAGTTCCTGTAACTCTAATATGCAATTTTCATTCCTATGCATTTGTGTACCGTAGGAGCTGCAAATTTCACACCCCTGTGGACTTGCACACTTTATTTCCATAAGTTCCCTAGTGCGTGCGCCAGAGCTGAAACTATTAATCGGTAATCGATACTTGTGCAAATGCCCTGATACCGACAAGCCAGCGCTGGGCTGGCTTGCTGGTATCCGAGGGGCTGCTAGCAGAATGCATTAAAATTATTACGCTAGCATTCCCCTCTGGCTGGCCACGTGGTCCTCCACGCCGCCGCCAGCCTCTGACGTGGCCTCCAGCCTAGATCTCGCAAGCTTACTTCACAGCCTTCACAAGCTGGTGGTCGGCGACTGCTCAGAGATCCACGCAGCCAGTCGTGCTCGATGGAACACGCTGGATATGCATGATCCTGGGGTCTAGGGTCTGTGTCGGTGTCAGGGTATGCATGTGTGTCTAGGGTCTGTCTGGGTATGCATGTGTGTCTAGGGTCTGTGTCTGTGTATGCATGTGTGTCTATGGTCTGTGTCTGGGTATGCATGTGTGTCTAGGGTCTGACTTTACGGTGCTACCACCCTGCAAAGGATACAAGTATCTACTCGTGATGGTGTGCACCCTAACGGGGTGGGTTGAGGCCTTCCCAATCAGTACTGAAAAGACTACAGAAGTAGTTAGAAGCCTAATGAGAGAAATTATTCAGCGCTATGGACTTCTGCTCGAAATTGGGTCAGACAACGGCCCAGCTTTTGTTCAGAACTGTTTGCAACAGCTTGCCAGTCTGCTGGGCATAACCTGGAAGCTACATACAGCCTATAGGCCCCAAAGTTGGGGAAAAGTTGAATGTATGAACAGAACGTTAAAGACTTTGATGTCAAAACTGTGCCAAGAAACGTCACTGGGCTG
This sequence comes from Leptobrachium leishanense, assembly GCA_009667805.1. Taxonomy (NCBI): domain Eukaryota; kingdom Metazoa; phylum Chordata; class Amphibia; order Anura; family Megophryidae; genus Leptobrachium; species Leptobrachium leishanense. The sequence goes on along the minus strand of CM019075.1, from coordinate 28,686,343 downwards.
GTTGGAAGTGCTGCCGATAGTCCTATTGCATATTAGATGCAGGCCAACCCCCCCAATTGAAACGAAGTCTGTACGAACTCTGGTTTGGGTGGCCTACCCCTCTGATTAATGAGCCAAGGGGGGGACCTTCAGGCAATAGGTGAAACTAAATTGAATAAGTATTGTTTTTGGGTCAAGCAATGCAGAAATTGAATACCTGGGTTGGTGATAATTTATCTCACTTTTTGTATCCATTATTGTATAAGTGTTGTCAAGGTAATTCATTATGGATGAAAGAGTGGAAGATTGGCCCACTAGGCCAAAAATGGAGGGGTCTTTACCTTGCTCTATTATCCACCCCCACAGCAGTGAAGGTGGCCGAGGGGGGTTTCGTGGATACACCGCTCCGGACTCAGACTAGTGACAGTAGCCACAGAGTCCTATTGAGGACTAATTATTTTTTGCCCAGACCAGCAAGTAGGTGTTTTGATGGCCATAATAATGCCTGACCACCTGCCAACGATGGAAAACCAGGAAACCCAGAGGGTAGCCCGTGAACCCATTATTGTTACTGTAATATTGAAGTGTGTAAGCATCAAAAGTTTTAAAATGAGATGATTGCAAAACAAATTAATGTGGTTTTAAATGGTTTACGTGAAATAACAATGTATTATGAATGTTGTATTTTTATCCGACATTCAACTGAAGAATTTCCCGATTATTACTAGGTAATCCAGGATCACCAAGAGAAAGTTTTTCAGTTACAGAGCAAGGCTAGACAGATTGTGGCGGAAGGCTGGAACCCTTTCCGGAGGTTCGGGTCATTCGGAGATTGGTTTGGATCCATGCTGGGATTTATCTCATGGATTGGATCCATGATAATGATGACAATTGTGATCCTGGTAGTAGGGATGTTGCTATATCGCATTGGATTGTGCCTATGGCCATTATGTAGGAAGGTCTTGACACCCACACAGAAGATACCATTGATGATTACTCCTGATTTGTTCCCAGTGAAGGCAGTGCCCCCAAATTACGAGGTTTTCAATAATGATACATTCAAGGTATAGTGGCTAAGGGTCTCAGGAAGGAGAACCTGAAACCCTAGCCAAGGGGGGAAAGTAAGGGAATCAGGCCAGAAATAAGCCGCCATGATGGTTCATAGCAGCCATCTTGAGCAAAACTTTGGTTAAATAGCGAATAGTAGCTGAATTAGACACGTTTGCATAGATTCTTTGGAATTCTTTAGAATAACAGGCAGAGCAATTAAATTAACAAAATCCGTTCAGAAACTAGCAGAAGTGTCAGGATGGAGATTAGTTACATCAAGGTCAGAAAGCTAGGGACTAGAACAATGATGGATGTGAAGCCATCTGGGTGCTTATCAGTAAACCCCACAAACAAGTTCCAGGGAGGTAGGCACAGACAGGATCTATTTGAGTGTTAAATTATCCAATTGTCATAATAATGTGAAAGCTGCCAATTTACTGCAAGTTTGTGGAATGTCTTTGTATTCAGCAAGGGGAAGGTACAGACCCACGTGGGGTGGGAGAGTGTCACCATGGGGTGGGCTAATCGGGCTGTACCTGATTATCTATTCACTGTATAAAATGCTATGTTGGAATGTATTCGGGACTCAGTCTTTGCGATTCAATCCTGTCTGAGCGTTGGTGACGTCACAATAAAGTTCGCCTATCCTGAAGAGACTCGTGTCCAGCCAGTCATTGTCTGCGCCGGCCCGACTTTCTCCCGAGTGAGCCAGGTGGATTCCGGTAACAGCCTAGCAGGTTTTTAAAAGCACACTAGCAAAACATGCATGTCCCTTTTAACTGACTCTAAACTGTTTTGCTGCACAGACCGATTAATCGAGAATGTGAATAGTTGTCAACTATTCTCATTATTGATTAGTTGTCGTTTAAATTGACTGTCAATTCATGTTTTCTCTCAGGCGTTGTACAATGTTGCAGACTCACAGGAAGTCTACAAATACTTGTAATATATTTACGCCCCCAGTACCTGGCAGCAAGCCAGCAGTGGTGCTTACATACAGGTCAGAGAGCAGATATTTGTGTGAATAACCTGAAGTGCTCTGTGCGTAGAATGCATTAGTCTATTATGAGCCCACAAATGTGGCTCACGTTATACAGTATATATATATATATACACACACACACATTTTAAAAAGCTCTCTCCTCTCATAAGAGGACGCAGGGGTTAATGTAAATCAGACGCAGCAAGTTAATACAATTCTGCATAGGGATGCACCGATACCACTTTTTTAAGACCGAGTACGAGTACCGATACTTTTGTTCAAGTACTCACCGATACCAATTACCGATACTTTTATTTTATGCCATGTGACGCTTTCCAATAAGAACAGACCTCCTATAAAGCCCCCAGGTCTCATAGATATGCCCCCTGCTCATGGATAATTGCCCCCCCAGCTCATGGATAATTGCCCCCCAGCTCATGGATATGCCCCCCAGCTCATGGATATGCCCCATTGCTCATGGATATGCCCCATGCTCATGGATATTGCCCCCTTGCTCATGGATATTGCCCCCTTGCTCATGGATATGCCCCCTTGCTCATGGATATTGCCCCCTTGCTCATGGATATGCCCCCTTGCTCATGGATATGCCCCATAGCTCATGGATATTGCCCCATTGCTCATGGATATTGCCCCATTGCTCATGGATATTGCCCCATTGCTCATGGATATTGCCCCATTGCTCATGGATATGCCCCATTGCTCATGGATATTGCCCCATTGTTGCCATGGTTATTGCCCCCATTGCTCATGGATATGCCCCATTGCTCATTGGATATTGCCGCCCATTGCTCATGGGATTGCCCCTTTCTTCTTGTCATGGATATTGCCATTGCTCATGGATATTGCCCCATTGCTCATGGATATGCCCCATTGCTCATGGATATTGCCCCATTGCTCATGGATATTGCCCCATTGCTCATGGATATTGCCCCATTGCTCATGGATATGCCCCCCCTCCGCTCCGCTCATACTCACCTTCCTTCAGCGACGCCGGGAAAGTCTTCGCGCGCGCGCGCTGGTTGGAAGGACCCCAGCCGCGACCACGTGGGACCATGTGATCGCGGTGTGGGTCCTTCCAACCAGCGCACGCGCGGAAACTTTCCCCGGCGTCCTGAAGGAAGGTGAGTATGAGCGGAGAGCAGCTGCAGGCCTGTCTGAATGCTCTCATCGCATTCGGACAGGCCCTGCAGCTGCTCACTTTGTTTATACTTACCTTCCTTCAGCGACGCCGGGAAAGTTTCCCGCGCGTGCGCTGGTTGGAAGGACCCCAGTCGTGATCACATGTCCCACGTGGTCGGCGGCTGGGGTCCTTCAACCAGCGCGCGCCGCGCGAAGACATTCTCGGCGGCGCTGAAGGAAGGTAAGTATCGCAGAGCTCCAGTGGCGGCTGTCCGAATGCCGATAGAGCATTCGGACAGCCGCCGCAGCCCCTCGGATACCGGAGCCGGCTCAATGCCGGCTTCCGGTTATCGGAAAAAATATTCGGGGGTACTGCACGAGTACCAAGTACTCCTCAGTACCCGGATCGGCACCGATATCGATACTAGTATCGGTATCGGTGCAACCCTAATTCTGCAGACAGGATAACGGGTCTTTGGTAATCTCTTATTTTAGCGTCTTTTTATTCAGCCATCAAGCCAATTTAGTATTTTAGCGTCTTTTATTCTCAGAGCTGCTGCTGTGAAGTCAATATTTATACAATGTTGCAAGAAAGCTTTGAGTTTCTCTCCCATACCAAGTTTTGCTGACTCAACAAATTCACTGCTATAGGTATTTTACAGAATTGTTGTATTTTTCCTCAAACCATTACACAAAACTACCTTAAATAACTGCTGTTATTAACCCCTAAATAACTGCTGTTATTAACCCCTAAATAACTGCTGTCATTAACCCTAAATAACTGCTGTCATTAACCCCTAAATAACTGCTGTCATTAACCCCTAAATAACTGCTGTCATTAACCCCTAAATAAAAACTGACGTTAACCCCTAAAAACTGACGTTATTAACCCCTACACTATTGAGTTATTTCACCTTTCACAGTTTTGTGCTCAAGGTTTTTTTTCTCCACATGGTTGAAATGGGTTAACGCTCAGACTATACAGTATATCACATTGTGTATTAATTAGCTTTTTCTCTTATGCCATTTTAGGGGTAATGGATAGGCTACATGCTTCAGTGTATACATTTCATGTATAGCCATTTTATGGGTTAACGTGTATGGAGTTGCCATTTTGATACGCCATTTTATGGGTTGCGTGTAGGCTCTGCCGCATGAGTGGCTCCAGAGTGGCCATCGGGCATGCTGGGCGTTTGCAGCTAGCCTCTCGGGCCAGATGGCCATCATCATAACCAGCCGCACTGAGAGGCAGCCTAGGCTGACTTTAAGATCGCATCCGAAGCACCCTATGACCTAGTCAGCGGGAGCCGGCTGGCCGCTGGCCCCCGCTGATTAGGTCACAGGGCACGGCGCATGACGTCCGCTGCCCTATGCCATTGCGGCAGACGTCACGCAACGCACTATGTGACCAAGTCAATGGGGGCTCCCTCTGATTAGGTCACAGGGCACGCTTCGTGACATCAGCCGCCAGGGCCTAGGGCGGCACATGGTGCACCCTGTGTCGGAATCAGAAGGGGCCAGTTGCCATAGAAGTTCGCAGGGCCACAGCTCCACAGTAATGTGCAGTGTTTACTATGGAGCTCTGACACCTTCCTAAACACTGCACGTTACTGTGGTGCTCTGTGACACCCTCCTAAACACTGCTGCGTGGTGTTTTACAGGGTGTCACAGAGCTCCACAGTAATGTGCAGTGTGTATGAGGGTGCCATAGAGCTCCACGGTAATGTGCAATGTGTATGAGCATATCACAGAGCTCCACAGCAATGAAACTCACAGTAATGTGCGCTGTGTAGAAAAAAAAAAGTGGACTGCTCAATCCAAAATGTCCGGGCCTATTTTTTGTCCCAGTCCGGGCCTGGGTAGGCTACATATTTCACAGTGTATTCATTTAATGTTCTCCCTCAATTAATGGCACTTTAGGGGTTAAGGGATAGGCTCAATGCCACACTGTTTATTTTTTTATTGTATTTCCCTGGGTTTATGCATTTTAGGAAGTTAGAAACTAAAGGGTTTATTCACCTTTAGACCCTTTGCTTTTCGCCACATTTCGGCAAATCCATTTTGCCAAAAATATGGTGAATTCTCTATTTAGCGAATCGTCACCGTAATTTGTGAAAATTGGAGTCTCTGCAGCAGTTATCTGACGTCTGCGAAAAGCGTGAATAAAATAGTGAATTTAACCCCTTCGCTGCTGAGCCATTTCACCTCTGTGTGCCGAGCTTATTTTTACCGGTTTTGCTCATCATGTTTAAATGTGATTTGAAGTCATGTTTTATTATACGACACAGGCACATTATATATCACTTTTTACAGCAGATTCGAAAGATTCATAATATAACATTATTATATGTATTACGTCATGTCCTGCCAGAATGCTATAACAAGAGAATTGGACTTTCTAATCATCTACAGCGTGTAAAGTTATTTTTTTTTCACATGTTATCATCCGAGCCTTTCTGGTTATTCTACGGGTACACTTATTAAAAAAAAAATATAAGAACTGGGAACTGGTTACTTTGTTAAAAAATATTTTTATTTATCTTGGATCAGCACAAAGAAAATCAAACAGAGAGAGACGTCATATTCTACAACAACGACAGATATGAAAACCACACAAACATGGCATCCAGCCGTTAAACGAAGAAGTCATAATACAATTGTACCGAAAAATTAGATCAAGTCCAGGTATTCCGTACGTGAACTGACATCTCCACCATTATCTACATGAAGTGAATTCCACCAAGAGGCAAAAGGGTGGTTATGTGCAGATAGCTATAGTGTCTGTGGGGGAGGAGGCCAGAAAACGGGTTAAGGGTGGTCAGGAGGAGGACCTTGTGGATCGGCGGTGTACCTCGCAGCAACCGCAAAGAGTACCAGGGAGCACAGAAAAAGGTACGTTGCAAAGAGTCCTTGGTTTCGCATGGAAGAGTACGAATAAAGGGGGACCACTTGGAAAAGAAGGGCTGAGTCCTCTTTTCCTGAGATACCAAAGCCTCAGTCCAGTCTGCCACAAATACGGCATAAATTCTCTCGTAAACCATGCGAAAGGAAGGAGGGGAAGCGGAGATCCTTTGGGACAAGATCGCTTTCTTGCCGGTCGGGGCTAGCAGAGTAAGCCAAAACCGATGGCATTTATCAAAAGGCCGGGGTGGGGGGGTCAGACGATTAAAGATGGTCCATTCCGGGGTTAAAGGGAGTTCCAGCTGGAGAACCCACGGCTCGAGTCCTGCGGGAACGCCGTTCCGCACTTCTCCCGCAGCGGGAATGTTGCGGGAACGCATGTTTCCGCTGTCGGCCGACTTATCACTGTGGCTGCTAGCGGAATGCGTTAAACTGCATTCCGCTAGCAGCCCCCTCGACTGGCCACGTTCCCTGACCACCTGCCTATCTGCTTCCTGTGCGCGGCCGTCGTCCCCAGCCCTGGGAAGGCTGTGACGCGGCCTGCAGCCGAGATCTCGCTAGACGTGTCATAGCCTACAGAGGGCTGGGAAACACCGGCAGCAGGGAGCAGGGAGGAAGACGCGGCGCGGGAGGTCTGAGCTGCTGGGGTAAGTATAATTCTGGGGGTCAGCCTGGTTATATTATTCTGGGGTCAGCCTGTGCATATTATTCTGGGGGTCAGCCTGGGTATATTATTCTGGGAGTCAGCCTGGGTATATTATTCTGGGGGTCAGCCTGGGCATATTATTCTGGGGGTCAGCCTGGGCATATTATTCTGGGGGTCAGCCTGGGCATATTATTCTGGGGGTCAGCCTGGGCTATATTATTCTGGGGGTCAGCCTGGGTATATTATTCTGGGGGTCAGCCTGGGTATATTATTCTGGGGGTCAGCCTGGGTATATTATTCTGGGGGTCAGCCTGTGCATACATATATAATTCTGGGGGCCTGTGCCTGGTTATACAGGATTCTCAGGATTGTGTATTATATATATATATATATGACACATACACTTTTTTTCTTCTTCAGGTAATGGGGGTTGTGGAATTCTTGGGTGAGTTCCCTCACTTTTTTGCCAGGACTTGACCCCTGGGAGAACCTGTAAACCAAATTGTCGTATTGTGTCCCAGAACAGTTGAATGAAGGGGCATGCCCATAAGCAATGGCGCAAGTCGGCCTGGGCACCCTGATTTTTAAACAGTTTGCGGTAGGCGATAGTCCAGCCCGAGCTGTTCTGTTGGGCGCCATATATGCTTGATGGAGTATTCTATAGAACATATCCCAGTAGTTAGCCGAAGGGAGGGAGCGTCTGGATAGTAAGGTGGACCCTATCAAGTCATGCACGGAGAGCTCCATCTAGTTATTGCTGCCCACGGGAGCTTGGTAGGTAGCGAAGATTGCAAGAGCGTGTAAGTAGCAGAGGTAGAGGGGGGACAAAGGGTGGGCTAGTAAGTGCGTGTCCAGTGGATTAGCTAGATCATTAGGGGATAGTGCGCTTAATTGGGTAAGGAGAAATTGTTTTATTTGTAAATAAAATACCGGGTGTATGTCTAGGAGGTGCAATTCGGTCCTTTAGGGTCGTATAAGAATACGGCACGCTCGATACTCCATCAATGTAATGATGAAGATGGGTAAAACCACGTTGAGCCAAGGTGTGAAAAATCGGAGCAGGGGAGACGTTTTGAATGTGAGGGTTATGAAGGATAGGGGACCACAAAGACGTTTTCCAGGTCAACTGAAGGAGCTTGCGAATCTTGATCCAAGCTACTTTCGTAGAGTAAAATAATGGATTAGAGCGCAGGCTGGGGGGGGACAATGGGCGAGCTTTGGTGAAGGAATGCCAATAGGGAAGATGAGGGGAGCAATGCCTGTCCGACCTGTAAGGGTACAAAGTGTGAAGTGCCATTCAACCAGTCAGCAGCATAACGGTATAGGGCCGCTAAATTATAATCAAATATGTTTGGGAAATTAATACCTCCCTTATCTAGCGGCTGTTGGAGCGCGGGGAGTGGAATGCGTGCTCGTTTACCTTGCCGAATGAATGCCGCATATTGCCTATGTAATATACGCAGGTCTGTGGGTTTCAAGAATAGAGGCAAGACCTGCAGAGGGTAGAGCATTTTGGGGAACAAGGTCATTTTAATGAGTGCGGCCTTTCCTAAATAGCACAGAGGGAGAGAACTCCACGCCAACAAGAGCTGCTTAGTTTGGGTTAAATGAGGGTAAATATTGAGACTATATAAGTGTGACAGGTCCGCCGGTAGGACGATCCCATGGTATTTAATGGAAGGTGTGGGGATCCATGAAAAGGGAAACTGTCTGAGCCAGTCGCCCTGCGGGTTTCGGTCCCAGGGGCAAAGCAATAGTCTTAGTGTAATTAATTTGGAAACCCGAGGCCACGTGAAATGAATCAAATCACGTCGATAGTGGATGCCGGGTTCGAAAGAAACAGGAGCAGGTCATCTGCAAAAGCTACCACTTTCAGGAGTTACAGAGGAGGACAAACTGATAGCAGTGATTGCCGGGCATGTCTCTGATGCGGAGGAGGGGTTCCAGGGCGAGTTTAAACAGTTATGGCAATAAGGGGCACCCCTGTCTGGTTCCCCTCTCTAGCACGAAGGGGGCAGAGTGGAGTCCATTCGCGGTGACCACTGTGGAAGGGTTGCGGTAGCGCGCGCAAAATCGGGTTAAGAACAACTTCTCAGAGTGGTGGAACTTAATAAATCTCTCTAAGCCCAGGATATCCTGTTGAACGCTTTATCGGCGTCACAACTCAATAGAAGATTGGAGGCGTGGGGAGTAAGGGAGGAGGACCATATGGCCGCTATAGCCTTGCGTATGTTCGTAGTAGAATGTCGGCCAGAAAGAAAGCCAGTTTGTTGGGGGCTCACAAGACGTGCGAGAGGTCGCTGTAGGCGGCAAGCCATAATAGTGGAGAGCAGTTTCAGGTTGGTTTTTAACAACGCGATGGGCCGGTATGAGGTGCAAGGTTCCTCCCCTTGCAAAATATTGTTATAAAAGGGAGACCAAGTGTGGGATCACTGCGCCCGAAAGGAGCTTCTAATATTCCACCCCAAACCCGTCCCGTATTTGAGTGAGATGATCGCGTTACGGACGTCAGTGTGTGTAATAGGTGCTGAGAGTGCATCACGGTCGGTCAGGGACATCTTTGGAATCTGCGCTTTATGGAAAATGTTCAATTGTGCCGGACAATCGTCAGGGCCCGCCTTGTAGAAATCAGCAAGATGGGGGGTGGCTGGCAGCGGAGGGGAACAGACGTGCCTGGACGGAGCTCCTTGAGATGGTGCCTTGTTGGGGGCATTTTGGCTGGATACCTCCGTCTTTTCTCCAGTATTGGAGCTCCTCTGCGGCTAGCCATCGGCCGTGTATGGTCTGGAGCCTGTTTAGTCCCCCGCTCCGGACCACAGAGACTCGAGGCCTGGCCCGTTGATCCCCAGCTACAGCATCTCCCTGGCGTCCATTTTGTGGCCTACCACGCAGCATGGACCTCAGCTCAGCGGCGGTGCCAAACTTAAGCAGCCTGTCACCCTTGGATGATGCCGTGATGTGGTCTGTGGAGACAGAGGGCCCCCATCTCTCAGCCGCCAGGATTTCACCACAGGTGCTGCAGTTGCGGGGTTTGGAGGTCGGATACGGGCGCCGTCGTCCCCTCCCCTCCCCCCCCCGTGATAGTGGATGCTGGACTGGCGGCCGCACCAGCAATATACACCACAGGCCGAGTTCTATATAAGTTTGTACTGCGCTACAGTACATAGCAGGATGGAAGCGCACCAGAAAAACACCTGATGGCAGACACAACAGACAGGGGTACAGAGAGAGAACAATCGTGATAACAAACCTGGTCAGCAACGTGTAGACACTTGTACTGCGCTACTATATGTGGCAGGATCAATAGCACACACCAGCAGCAGATACACCAGATGGGCACAGAGAAAGAGAATAGTCGTATAGGCAGGCAAAATCCACAACAGATTGGGTCCTCAAAACAAAGCAGGGTCAGTAACGAGTATACACAATATTTCAGTAAAGCAGCGATGCGGGAATGAAACTCCACGGCAAGGCAAGGCATACAGCGCGCGCTCCTGATTTAAGAGTCCCGGCGGCTCCGTGTCATCACGCCGTGCCCTGCCCCCTGATCAGCCACAAAGCGCCGGGTACCGCTGGAGCGCTACTGGCACTCGGCCAGCCGGCAGCACCATGCGTCCGGGGCCCACCCGATCGCCACCCGGGGCCCTGGATGTCACACTGTCACAGCGAACCCAACACCAGCTCTTAGCCAAAACTGGTAGACTGCCCCCCCGAAACCTGTGTCTGGATCCGCCCCTGGTGACACCAACCCTAGTGACGCCACTGCTCCCTCCACCACAATGGCAGACTTGCCCATTTCTCCAGTCCTTCAAGAAGTCTCTGAAAACGCATTACTATAGAGAAGCCTATCGGCTCACTCCATGATCCCCCACTGCACATTTCTTGCTCCATCTTCCCATTCAGTCCTCATGCAACACGCTAGTTCAAATACCCTATTCATCCTCACCTAATGTGTCACCCCTCTCCTCTTAGATTGTAAGCTCTCGAGCAGGGTCCTCCCTCCTTCTGTTCCGTGTCTAACATATATGTATATTTGTTACTCTGTTTCCCCAATTGTACAGCACTAAGGAATTTGTTGGCGCTTTATAAATACTTGTAACTGTAACTAATTCAACAAAAGGCAACAGATTTTGCCTCTTCTTTTGATTTGAGCGTGGAGAAAAACAGTTGATTTTTTAAAATAATTTTTTGTTTTGTTAGCCTCAAAACAAAAATTTAAATAGTAATTTTGGAATGTTTCTTAGTTTGTTTGGGGGGGGGGGGTAGGGGCGCTCCACATTTCTGTGCCTACAGGCTCCTGAGGTGCAAATCCGGCCCAGCATAGAGGTGGATTGTGATTTCTGTCGTGTCTATAGTGCCACCACCCAGGCAGAATTCAGTCCAGTGTTCCCATGTCCCCCCCCCCTGTAAGGTATTTGAGACCCTCTTGGTGTGTCTAGGCTTCCTAATATAAGTCTAAAATACCAACAATAATTTAATACGCTAAAATACTTCATAGAGGTGGATGGTAATCTCTGTCGTGTCTATAGTGCCTCCACCCAGGCAGAATTCAGTTCAGTGTTCCCATGTCCCCCTATAAGGTATATGAGACCCTCTTGGTGTGTCTAGGCTTCCTAATATAAGTCTAAAATACCGACAATAATTAAATACGCTAAAATACTTCATAGAGGTGGATTGTGTTTTCTGTTGGGTCTATAGTGCCTCCACCCAGGCAGAATTCAGTCCAGTGTTCCCATGTCCCCCCCCTATAAGGTATTTGAGACCCTCTTGGTGTGTCTAGGCTTCCTAATATAAGTCTAAAATACCAACAATAATTTAATACGCTAAAATACTTCATAGAGGTGGATGGTAATCTCTGTTGGGTCTATAGTGCCTCCACCCAGGCAGAATTCAGCCCAGTGTTCCCATGTCCTCCTATAAGGTATATGAGACCCTCTTGGTGTGTCTAGGCTTCCTAATATAAGTCTCAAATACCGGCAATAATTAAATACGCTAAAATACTTCATAGAGGTGGATGGTAATCTCTGTCGTGTCTATAGTGCCTCCACCCAGGCAGAATTCAGTCCAGTGTTCCCATGTCTGTCCCCCCCCCTATAAGGTATTTGAGACCCTCTTGGTGTGTCTAGGCTTCCTAATATAAGTCTAAAATACCAACAATAATTGAATACGCTAAAATACTTCATAGAGGTGGATGGTAATCTCTGTTGGGTCTATAGTGCCTCCACCCAGGCAGAATTCAGTCCAGTGTTCCCATGTCCCCCCCTATAAGGTATTTGAGACCCTCTTGGTGTGTCTAGGCTTCCTAATATAAGTCTCAAATACCGACAATAATTAAATACGCTAAAATACTTCATAGAGGTGGATGGTAATCTCTGTTGGGTCTATAGTGCCTCCACCCAGGCAGAATTCAGTCCAGTGTTCCCATGTCCCCCTATAAGGTATATGAGACCCTCTTGGTGTGTCTAGGCTTCCTAATATAAGTTTAAATACCGACAATAATTAAATACGCTAAAATACTTCATAGAGGTGGATTGTGTTTTCTGTTGGGTCTATAGTGCCTCCACCCAGGCAGAATTCAGTCCAGTGTTCCCATGTCCCCCTATAAGGTATATGAGACCCTCTTGGTGTGTCTAGGCTTCCTAATATAAGCCTCAAATACCGGCAATAATTAAATACGCTAAAATACTTCATAGAGGTGGATGGTAATCTGCCGTGTCTATAGTGCCTCCACCCAGGCAGAATTCAGCCCAGTGTTCCTATGTCCCCCTATAAGGTATATGAGACCCTCTTGGCGTGTCTAGGCTTCCTAATATAAGCCTCAAATACCGGGAAATAATTAAATACGCTAAAATACTTCATAGAGGTGGATGGTAATCTCTGCCGTGTCTATAGTGCCTCCACCCAGGCAGAATTCAGTCCAGTGTTCCCATGTCCCCCTATAAGGTATATGAGACCCTCTTGGGTGTCTAGGCTTCCTAATATAAGTCTCAAATACGGCGACAAAATTAAATACGCTAAAATACTTCATAGAGGTGGATGGTAATCTCTGTTGGGTCTATAGTGCCTCCACCCAGGCAGAATTCAGTCCAGTGTTCCCATGTCCCCCTATAAGGTATATGAGACCCTCTTGGTGTGTCTAGGCTTCCTAATATAAGTCTTAAATACCGACAATAATTAAATACGCTAAAATACTTCATAGAGGTGGATGGTAATCTCTGTCGTGTCTATAGTGCCCCCACCCAGGCAGAATTCAGTCCAGTGTTCCCATGTCCCCCTATAAGGTATATGAGACCCTCTTGGTGTGTCTAGGCTTCCTAATATAAGTCTCAAATACCGCAATAATTAAATACGCTAAAATACTTCATAGAGGTGGATGGTAATCTCTGTTGGGTCTATAGTGCCTCCACCCAGGCAGAATTCAGTCCAGTGTTCCCATGTCCCCCTATAAGGTATATGAGACCCTCTTGGTGTGTCTAGGCTTCCTAATATAAGTCTAAAATACCGACAATAATTAAATACGCTAAAATACTTCATAGAGGTGGATTGTGTTTTCTGTTGGGTCTATAGTGCCTCCACCCAGGCAGAATTCAGTCCAGTGTTCCCATGTCCCCCTATAAGGTATATGAGACCCTCTTGGTGTGTCTAGGCGTCTTAATATAAGTTTTAAATACCGGCAATAATTAAATACGCTAAAATACTTCATAGAGGTGGATGGTAATCTCTGTCGTGTCTATAGTGCCTCCACCCAGGCAGAATTCAGCCCAGTGTTCCTATGTCCCCCTATAAGGTATATGAGACCCTCTTGGTGTGTCTAGGCTTCCTAATATAAGTCTCAAATACCAACAATAATTAAATACGCTAAAATACTTCATAGAGGTGGATGGTAATCTCTGTTGGGTCTATAGTGCCTCCACCCAGGCAGAATTCAGCCCAGTGTTCCTATGTCCCCCTATAAGGTATATGAGACCCTCTTGGCGTGTCTAGGCTTCCTAATATAAGTCTCAAATACGGACAATAATTAAATACGCTAAAATACTTCATAGAGGTGGATGGTAATCTCTGTTGGGTCTATAGTGCCTCCACCCAGGCAGAATTCAGTCCAGTGTTCCCATGTCCCCCTATAAGGTATATGAGACCCTCTTGGTGTGTCTAGGCTTCCTAATATAAGTCAAATACCGACAATAATTAAATACGCTAAAATACTTCATAGAGGTGGATGGTAATCTCTGTCGTGTCTATAGTGCCTCCACCCAGGCAGAATTCAGCCCAGTGTTCCTATGTCCCCCTATAAGGTATATGAGACCCTCTTGGCGTGTCTAGGCTTCCTAATATAAGCCTCAAATACCGGGAAATAATTAAATACGCTAAAATACTTCATAGAGGTGGATGGTAATCTCTGTTGTGTCTATAGTGCCTCCACCCAGGCAGAATTCAGTCCAGTGTTCCCATGTCCCCCTATAAGGTATATGAGACCCTCTTGTGTGTCTAGGCTTCCTAATATAAGCCTCAAAATACGGCAATAATTAAATACGCTAAAATACTTCATAGAGGTGGATGGTAATCTCTGTTGGGTCTATAGTGCCTCCACCCAGGCAGAATTCAGTCCAGTGTTCCCATGTCCCCCTATAAGGTATATGAGACCCTCTTGGTGTGTCTAGGCTTCCTAATATAAGTCTCAAATACCGACAATAATTAAATACGCTAAAATACTTCATAGAGGTGGATGGTAATCTCTGTTGGGTCTATAGTGCCTCCACCCAGGCAGAATTCAGTCCAGTGTTCCCATGTCCCCCTATAAGGTATTGAGACCCTCTTGGTGTGTCTAGGCTTCCTAATATAAGTCTAAAATACCGACAATAATTAAATACGCTAAAATACTTCATAGAGGTGGATTGGTAATCTCTGTTGGGTCTATAGTGCCTCCACCCAGGCAGAATTCAGTCCAGTGTTCCTATGTCCCCCTATAAGGTATATGAGACCCTCTTGGTGTGTCTAGGCTTCCTAATATAAGTGTAAAATACCGACAATAATTAAATACGCTAAAATACTTCATAGAGGTGGATTGTGTTTTCTGTTGGGTCTATAGTGCCTCCACCCAGGCAGAATTCAGTCCAGTGTTCCCATGTCCCCCTATAAGGTATATGAGACCCTCTTGGTGTGTCTAGGCGTCTTAATATAAGTTTTAAATACCGGCAATAATTAAATACGCTAAAATACTTCATAGAGGTGGATGGTAATCTCTGTCGTGTCTATAGTGCCTCCACCCAGGCAGAATTCAGCCCAGTGTTCCCATGTCCCCCTATAAGGTATATGAGACCCTCTTGGCGTGTCTAGGCTTCCTAATATAAGCCTCAAATACCGGCAATAATTAAATACGCTAAAATACTTCATAGAGGTGGATGGTAATCTCTGTTGGGTCTATAGGGCCTCCACCCAGGCAGAATTCAGTCCAGTGTTCCCATGTCCCCCTATAAGGTATATGAGACCCTCTTGGTGTGTCTAGGCTTCCTAATATAAGCCTCAAATACCGACAATAATTAAATACGCTAAAATACTTCATAGAGGTGGATGGTAATCTCTGTCGTGTCTATAGTGCCTCCACCCAGGCAGAATTCAGTCCAGTGTTCCCATGTCCCCCCCTATAAGGTATTTGAGACCCTCTTGGTGTGTCTAGGCTTCCTAATATAAGTCTCAAATACCGACAATAATTAAATACGCTAAAATACTTCATAGAGGTGGATGGTAATCTCTGTTGGGTCTATAGTGCCTCCACCCAGGCAGAATTCAGTCCAGTGTTCCCATGTCCCCCTATAAGGTATATGAGACCCTCTTGGTGTGTCTAGGCGTCTTAATATAAGTTTTAAATACCGGCAATAATTAAATACGCTAAAATACTTCATAGAGGTGGATTGTGATTTCTGTTGGGTCTATAGTGCCTCCACCCAGGCAGAATTCAGTCCAGTGTTCCCATGTCCCCCTATAATGTATATGATACCCTCTTGGTGTGTCTAGGCTTCCTAATATAAGTGTAAAATACCGACAATAATTAAATACGCTAAATACTTCATAGAGGTGGATTGTGTTCTGTTGGGTCTATAGTGCCTCCACCCAGGCAGAATTCAGCCCAGTGTTCCTATGTCCCCCTATAAGGTATATGAGACCCTCTTGGTGTGTCTAGGCTTCCTAATAATAAGCCTCAAATACCGGCAATAATTAAATACGCTAAAATACTTCATAGAGGTGGATGGTAATCTCTGTTGGGTCTATAGGGCCTCCACCCAGGCAGAATTCAGTCCAGTGTTCCCATGTCCCCCTATAAGGTATATGAGACCCTCTTGGCATGTCTAGGCTTCCTAATATAAGTCTAAAATACCGACAATAATTAACCCATTAAGGACCACTGACATACATAGTCTGGGGAATTTTCCTCAGGATGTACTAAGGACGTATGGTCCTTTTAACTTCTCCTTCCTCACTATACTCACCTCTCTGGCCAGGCTCCCACGATGGTCTGGCATGCTTGATGGCTGCCCCATGTATTTATGGGGCCCGGCCGTGGCGATGGCACCCCCCCCCCCAGCGCCAGCATTGTTAAATGTGAAACAAACAGCTCCACATAGAAACAACAACTCCACATAGAAGAGAAAGAGCAGCACCGCTGATGAGGGCACAGTCTGCCCTTTTCAGTGGTGGCTCTCTTTAACCCCTTAGGTGCCGAATCGTTATTCGAACTCGGAAGTGGCTGACATCTTGGATGTCAGCCAAGCCTCCTAGTCATCTCCCCATCCACTGACGTCGCCGCCCTATGTGCATTTACATTAGTCGGCCAGTTAACTCACTAGCTGCCAAGTGGTGCTAGGGGGATCCTTTGGATCTCCCAATCCAAAGCAGCAAAAAAAAAAAAAAAAACTTGAGTATAATAAAATAGGACTTTAATTGACGTTTAAACATGATGAGCATAAAAGAGTCAACATGAGCTCAGCGCACAGAGTTGAAATGGCTCAGCACTGAAGGGGTCAAAAGGAAAAACATGTAAAAATTTTGTTTTTCTAATCTCAGTTTTTGATTTTGGGGATTAAATTTTGAGAAAGTGTGGGTTATCCATTTTTTCATCATATTTCTTAAATTTTATTTAAAGTAAATTATTCGATATGATACACAAACGGTGCAGAAACGTAAAAAACAGCAGTGGGCACTTACGGACAGACAATCGTAACACTGCCTGGTCACTAAGGGGTTAAATACGCCAAAAATACTTCATAGAAATGTATGGTAATCTCAGTTGTGCAGGGACAGCCTAACAGTAGCTTTTTTTCAAGCTGTCTGCAATTACTTCAACTTGCAACATTGTGTTTATAAACATTTGTTGCAAAGTGTTCAGCAGTGGCTGGAATTTAAGACGCTTGATTCTTCCATAGGGAATTAAAGACGCTAAAATAAGAGATTACCCGGGTCTTTCATACAGCATTGACGGGCAAGTCATTTTATTGACATCAGTACAGGAATCCAGAAAGTGCAATATATCTAGATGTGAGCTGGATTTGCGGTGATTACATGTTCTACAGGAATAGTAGCCCTAAAGAAAGGGCTACTAAAAAAAAAAAAAAGACATTCAATACAAAATAATCTCCAACTTTTGTTTTCCAGGACAGTTCTGGGCTGTTTGGCGGCAACGCATCTATCCCCTTCCGCCATGTTATACAGCCCATGGTCACAGGACACTTACAACCATCCCACTTTATTGTCTTATGTCTGCTGATGTCACTCCTACTGGGACATCACTAGTATGACCACAAGAAAGCTGACCAATCACAAAACTGCCTTTAAAAAATGGATTTAGTCTAGCACATTTGCTTTAAGAACATATTGTCAATCTTATGTGTCAGGTAGATAATTGACAACACATGGCTTTGTCAACGACCCATTAAAAAACAAAACCTAATAAAAGACAAATAAAAAGCACTATCCAACCTGTTAATTGCTATTTCCTGCTTCATTTTCAACAATCATAAGGTTACTTTCTGTTGCCAGTGTCACACACAAGCATACTTCTGTATCCTGGAGGGCAGCTGGCGCAGGAAAAAAATAAAAAAATTAAGAGGGACACAACCACAAAAAAATAGGTTTCTTATTTTGTTTCTTTTATGTTGCTGGTATCTTATGGTGTAACTTTGTTTTTGTCATGTTTCTCAAGAAAACAATTTTACTCCATGTGTGTTACTGTGTGCATCCATTGTGTTATTGTTGTGTTGTAAACTCCCCCCCCAACATCAGTCCAAACGATCGTCACTTGGGACCACACCATTGGGCATAGATTCACTCTATGGGTCAGACATTCCAGAGTGTGGACCTACTGATATGCTTTGTGTGGGTACACATGTAAAGGACAATAATCCATCCCTTCAGGTACCGTAAGGTAGATTTTTGGTTCAACATCAGTCAGAAAACAGAATTTATCATTGTATTTTAGCCTAGATACCATTGGTTCTCATGTCAACTGGGCTACAGCAAAGAGTCTAGTCTTAATATTCAATGTTAGGGTCAGCGATAATGTTCGTGCTCGGTCTGTCGCTAGTGGCGTCTAGGCTCTGGAATTGGACGCGCTCTAGGCCTGTCTGGCATGCGCGTGCTAGGCTCTGCGTCTTGGTCTGGGCGTGTGTCTAGGCTCTGCGTCTGGGGTGCATGGAGGTTGTGCCCAATCGCTCTGTTCTAGGCTCTGCCATCGGCGTCTCCGGTAGCCTCAGGCTCTGGTTTTTAGCGCTGAGTCTCTGGCTACTGCTGCGTCTGGGATATGCGCGCGTGTCTAGGCTCTGTGGGGATGCGCGCGTGTCTAGGCTCTCTGGGGGGATGCGCGCCTGTGTCTAGGCTGCTGCGGTCTGGGGATGCGCGCGTGTCTAGGCTCTGTCTGGATGCGCGCGCGGCTAGGCTCTGTCTGGATGCGCGCGTGTCTAGGCTCTGCGTCTGGGGGATGCGCGCGTGTCTAGGCTCTGCGTCTGGGCATGCGCGCGTGTCTAGGCTGCTCGCTGTCTGGGGATGGCGCGCGTGTCTAGGCTCTGCGTGCTGGGGATCGCGGCGTGTCTAGGCTCTGCGTCTGGGGATGCGCGCGTGTCTAGGCTCTGCGTCTGGGGATGCGCGCGTGTCTAGGCTCTGCGTCTGGGGATGCGCGCGTGTCTAGGCTCTGCGTCTGGGGATGCGCGCGTGTCTAGGCTCTGCGTCTGGGGATGCGCGCGTGTCTTAGGCTCTGACCGTCTGGGATGCGCGGTGTGTCTAGGCTCTGCGTCTGTGGGGGATGCGCGCGTGTCTAGGCTCTGCGTCTGGGGATGCGCGCGTGTCTAGGCTCTGCGTCTGGGGATGCGCGCGTGTCTAGGCTCTGCGTCTGGGGATGCGCGCGTGTCTAGGCTCTGCGTCTGTCTGGGGATGCGCGCGTGTCTAGGCTCTGCGTCTGTCTGGGGATGCGCGCGTGTCTAGGCTCTGCCGTCTGTTCTGGGGATGCGGCGCGTGTCTAGGCTCTGCGTCTGGGGATGCGCGGCGTGTCTAGGCTCTGCGTCTGTCTGGGGATGCGCGCGTGTCTAGGCTCTGCGTCTGGGATG
This sequence comes from Leptobrachium leishanense, assembly GCA_009667805.1. Lineage (NCBI taxonomy): Eukaryota > Metazoa > Chordata > Amphibia > Anura > Megophryidae > Leptobrachium > Leptobrachium leishanense. The sequence continues at coordinate 28,667,055 of CM019075.1, read as the reverse complement.
CGCGCGTGTCTAGGCTCTGCGTCTGGGGATGCGCGCGTGTCTAGGCTCTGCGTCTCGTCTGGGGATGCGCGCGGTGTCTAGGCTGCTGCGTCTTGGGGATGCGCGCGTGTCTAGGCCTCTGCGTCTGTCTGGGGATGCGCGCGTGTCTAGGCTCTGCGTCTGGGGATGCGCGCGTGTTCTAGGCTCTGCGTCGTGCTCTGGGGATGGGCTGCGCGTGTCTAGGCTCTGCCGTCTGTCGGGATCGGCGTGTCTAGGCTCTGCGTCCGTCTGCGGAGTCATGCCCGCGCGGTTCTAGGCTCTGCGTCTGGGCATGCACGCGTGTCTAGGCTCTGCGTCTGTCTGGGGATGCGCGCGTGTCTAGTCTGCGGAATGCGCAGTGGCTCTCAGGCTCTGTCTGGGGATGCGCGCGTGTCTAGGCTCTGCCGTCTGGGGATGGCGCTGCGTGTCTAGGCTCTGCGTCTGGGGATCGCAGCGTGGTCTAGGCTCTGCGTCTGGGGATGCGCGCGTGTCTAGGCTCTGCGTCTGGGGATGCGCGCGTGTCTAGGCTCTGCGGTCTGGGGGATGCAGCGCGTGTCTAGGCTCTGCGTCTGTCTGGGATGCGCGCGTGTCTAGGCTCTGCGTCTGGGATGCGCGCGTGTCTAGGTCTGCGTTCTGGGGGCGCGCGTTGTCTAGGCTCTGCGTCTGGGGATGCACGCGTGTCTAGGCTCTGCGTCTGTCTGGGATGGCCGCGCAGTGTCTAGGCCTCTGTCTGTCTGGGGATGCGCGGTGTTGTCTAGGCTCTCTGCGTTCTGGGGATGTGCTTTCGCGCGGTGTCTAGGTCTCCTCGCTTCTGGGGAGATGCGCGCGTGTTCTAGCTCTGCGTCTGGGGATGCGCGCGTGTCTAGGCTCTGCGTCTGGGGAAGTGCTGTGTTGCCCGTCGCTGTCTACGGCTCTGCGTCTGGTCTGGGGATGCGCGCGTGTCTAGGCTCTGGTCTGTCTGGGATGCGCGCGTGTTAGGCTCTGCGTCTGTCTGGGGATGCGCGCGTGTCGTAGGCTCTGCGTTGGGATGCGCGCGTGTCTAGGCTCTCTTGCGTGTCCTGGGCCATGCACGGGTGCTCTAGGCTCTGCGTCTGGGGATGCACGCGTGTCTAGGCTCTGCGTCTGTCTGGGGATGCGCGCGTGTCTAGGCTCTGCGTCTGTCTGGTGAAGGGGATGCGCGATGCGTGTCTAGGCTCTGCGTCTGTCTGGGGATGCGCGCGTGTCTAGGCTCTGCGTCTGTCTGGGGGCGCGTGTCTAGGCTCTGCGTCTGTCTAGGCTCTGCGTCTCTGTCTCTTGGGGATGCGCGCGTGTCTAGGCTCTGCGTCTGTCTGGGGATGCGATGTCTAGGCTGCGCGTGTCTAGGCTTCTGCGTTCTGTCCTGGGGTCTGGGTCCTGCGCGCGTGTCTAGGCTCTGCGTCTTCATGCGCGCGTCTGCTGGGGGTCAGGATGCGCGCGTGTCTAGGCTCTGCGTCTGTCTGGGGATGCGCGCGTGCTAGGCTCTGCGTGGTCCAATGGCGCGTTGCGCGTCTGTCTGGGTCTGCGTTGTCGGACGCGTGTCTAGGCTCTGCGTCTGTCTGGGGGTATGCGCGCGCGTGTCTAGGCTCTGCGTCTGTCTGGGGATGCGCGCTAGGCTCTCGTCTTCTGGGGATGCGGCGCGTGCTCTGCGTCTGTCTGGGGATGCGCGCGTGTCTAGGCTCTGCGTCTGTCTGGGGATGCGCGCGTGTCTAGGCTCTGCGTCTGTCTGGGGATGCGCGCGTGTCTAGGCTCTGCGTCTGTCTGGGGATGCGCGCGTGTCTAGGCTCTGCGTCTGTCTGGGGATGCGCGCGTGTCTAGGCTCTGCGTCTGTCTGGGGATGCGCGCGTGTCTAGGCTCTGCGTCTGTCTGGGGACGGATGCGCGCGTGTCTTAGGCTCTGCGTCTGTCTGGGGATGCGCGCGTGTCTAGGCTCTGCGTCTGTCTGGGGGGTCTAGGCTCTAGCCAACTGGGCTGTGCGCGGTAGCTCTGGCTCTGTCTGGGGATGCGCGGTGTCTAGGCTCTGCGTCTGTCTGGGGATGCGGCGTGTCTAGGCTCTGCGTCTGTCTGGGGATGCGCGGTCGTCTAGGCTCTGCGTCTGTCGGGATGCGCGCCGCCTCTAGGCTCTCTGTCTGGGATGCGCGCGTGTCTAGGCTCTGCGTCTGGGGATGCGCGCGTGTCTAGGCTCTGCGTCTGTCTGGGGATGCGCGCGTGTCTAGGCTCTGCGTCTGTCTGGGGATGCGCGCGTGTCTAGGCTCTGCGTCTGTCTGGGGATGCGCGCGTGTCTAGGCTCTGCGTCTGGGGATGCGCGTGTGTCTAGGCTCTGCGTCTGTCTGGGGATGCTTCGCGTGTCTAGGCTCTGCTCTGTCTGGGGATGCGCCCCGTGTCTAGGCTCCTGTCTAGGCGCGTGTCTGGGGGATGCGCCCGTGTCTAGGCTCTGCGTCTGTCTGGGGATGCGCCCGTGTCTAGGCTCTGCGTCTGTCTGGGGATGCGCCCGTGTCTAGGCTCTGCGTCTGTCTGGGGATGCGCCCGTGTCTAGGCTCTGCGTCTGTCTGGGGATGCGCCCGTGTCTAGGCTCTGTCTGGGGATGCGCCCGTGTCTAGGCTCTGTCTGGGGATGCGCCCGTGTCTAGGCTCTGTCTGGGGATGCGCCCGTGTCTAGGCTCTGTCTGGGGATGCGCCCGTGTCTAGGCTCTGTCTGGGGATGCGCCCGTGTCTAGGCTCTGTCTGGGGATGCGCCCGTGTCTAGGCTCTGTCACTATGAAGCTTGTATCCAGGTGTTAAATCATGTCTTTCCAGGTTAAATCCTGTATTTATTGTGACTTATCATATATTGTCACTAGAATCCACATATATAAGAATTGAGTGTCTGTGTTAATTGGGGGACAGAAATCTTAGTGAGTTCCTGCACTCTTTTTTTTTTTTTTCTTTTTCCTAGGACTTGACCCCTGGTGCCACCTATATATTGTTTGATATAAAGCAGAGATTATTTTTTTTTACCCAGATGTATTCATAGATTTGTCACATTAATTCACATGGTATGGAGCCAGAAGTAAAGTTTTTGGAGCAAGTGGTTACCTGCCTCTTGGGTTTGCCAAGCTTTTGTAGAACATAACTCCTGCTGGTTTTATAAATCATGATCTGCATGCTTCCAGTTGCGTAATGGTAGTTCCTGTGAATCCTCCACCCTATCGTCGTTTTGCTCCTTGCTTACCTTTGTGTCAGGTTCCAAATTTACAGCCCTGTCCCCTGTAAATGTGAAATCCTGTTCAGGCCTTGTGTTATGTTACAATTAACCCCTTAGTTGCAACATATCTGCTCTCTCAGCTTACCTGTCTGCCATGTCTTGATTCACTCCCTATTTAAGAGCAATGCTCCCACAGTGCATTGCTCCATGATTTTCACTTTCCTGATGCATTCTGAGAGCTTGCTGTTTTGTTCCTCTTCTGTTTGTATATTTTGTTTATGTTCCTTTTTATTTATTTATTTATTTATTTATTTATAAAGGGTTTTACCAGGAAGGATACATTGAGAGTTCTCTCGTTTTCAAGTACGTCCTGGGTTCAAGAACATTTAAAATGTTAGTTGTTGGGCGGAGTCTGGACGCCGACCGAGCCGGACGCATGGTGTAGGAGCTCCTGCACCTAGCCGTCAAAACGGAGCATAGCAGCAGCACATAGATCAATTTGACCCACCATTTCGATTCCCCCTTACCGGGAGCATGCCGGGAACCACCCGAGGGGGCAAAAAAACGGATCCACCGACCCCTGCAGTGGCGCCAATTTTCCAGCGCCGCGGCCTGGACGACAGCCAAGATGGCGGCCGGATCCGCGGTGAGGACACATGCCTGGACTCGGTCCCGGGAGCGTCCCAACCAGCGTCTAGAGCTGATATATCGCAGATTCTGGCCAGGATGGGGGACATGCAAGCGAGTCTGGCGATGGACATTGCTAAAATAGCCACGGAGGTACGTGCGGAAGTAGGGGCCTTGGGCCTACGCATTGGAGAATTGGAGGAAGGCACTGGGGACCTCGTGGCGGCTCACAATGAACTGGCGCGCACTACTGACACGTTGTCTCACCGCATGGACCGTATGGAACTTGCTCTGGAGGATGTCGCCAATAGATCCCGCCGCAACAACATCCGCCTGCGGGGATTGCCCGAATCTGTACAAACACGGGAGCTACACGAGACGGTGCTGGGCCTTCTCAAACGCTTGGTGCCAGAGGTGCCCCCGGCGAGGTTGCTCATGGACAGGATTCACAGGCCCTGAGAGCTCCCCGGGCTGACTCCCAACAGCCTCGAGATGTCATATTCCGCCTTCATTATTACACAGTTAAGGAGGAAGTCATGCGTAAAAGCAGGGACGTGGACCTGGTGTATGAAGATGTGAAGCTCGCTCTGTTTCAGGACCTGGCACCGGAGACCTTGCAGCGTCGAAGGGCCTGGCGCCCCATCACAGCCCACCTGAGCCGTCATAACATCCGCTATGCCTGGGGCTTCCCGTTCAAACTCTTGGCCTTCGCTGGTGGTAAAACCTCCACTCTCACCCTGCAGTCTGACCCGCAGCAATTCTTCACCCGCCTGGATTGCCCCCCATTACCGGACGCGGGTAACCTGCTCCCATCCCCCTCCCCGGCACCTCAGCTTACACCGCGCTGGGAGAAGGTGCCCTCCCGGATTCGAGAGGAGGGGGACAGGGATCCCGGCTGAGATGATGGGGAAACCTTGGTGGTGATATTGATTTTTCTCTTTTTGTTTACTTGCCCACATGGTATCAGGTGGTTGCATTAGCTGAGTTGTGAAGGTTCCCCAAGTGATATATAACCCTGTAATGTTCGGCTGTTATTGTTCATGATAATGGTGGGGATACTGTCGTTATTGTAAAGTTTCGTAATGCTGTTCTTAGATAGTTTTTTCATGCTCCGTTACTTGCTCGGTGACGTCCGTTCTGCGATCCTACTGGTCTTCAACCAGGGTCGCGTCTCCTTTCTGACCATCCCCATGGTCGTTCTGGCAATGGATAAGTCCGGAAGTTTTTTCTCTCCTTTTTTCTTTGTGTCTTCTTCTTCTCTCTCATCTTTTCCTCCCCTCCCTCACCTCCCAGTCTCTTACCCCCTTTGTCCCTCTGTCTCCTTTCCCCCCCATTGGGGTCCTCAGGGGTGCCGCCCTGTCCTGTGTACCTGATCTGGCCTGCCCGTGGCGTTCCCCCCCACTCCGTCCATGAATCCTGAATGCCATATTTTGTCCCAGAATGTTAAGGGACTAAATTCCCCTACGAAGAGGAGATTGGTCCTTCGAGAATTAAAACGCGCACGATGCCAGATAGCATTCCTGCAGGAAACGCATTTTGCCCGGGCACGCCAGTTCAGTCTCACAGACCGCACCTTCCCACGCTCCTTTTTCGCCTCCAGCACCGGTAAACGCCGGGGGGTGGCGATTTTACTACATAAAGCATGCCAGATGACGGTTCAACATGTGGATAGAGATGATGAGGGCAGGTATATCCTAATCCGGGGGACAATTAATAATGTGGCTATCTCTTTGCTGAATATTTATGCCCCCAACACCCCGGAAGATTCTTTCTGGGCCCACCTTACGACGCTCCTGCAGCTGACGGAAGGCTCCTTTCTGGTCATGGGGGGGGACTTTAACGCGGCCCCAGCGCCAGCAATAGACAGGAAATCAGGGGCGCTAGGTGCCAGACTTACGGCGTCTCCTCAGGATGCGTTGCTAGCTCGGTTTATACATGACACGCAGCTGCTCGACATTTGGCGACTCCATCACCCAGGAGACCACGATTTCTCCTTTTATTCTCACCCCCACTCCTCATACTCAGGATAGACCTGTTCTTGTTACCAACCAGAACGATCCCATTAACTACCCGCTCGGCGATAGGCTCCATTAGTTGGTCTGACCATGCGCCCGTATCTATATGGGTGAAACTGCCGGGTACTCGATCGGGCTGGTCCTGGCGCCTCAACTCTTCCATCTTACAATCGGCAGCAGTGCTGGAAGAAGTATCTGCCCACTTGGACAGATACTTTGAGGAGAATGACCTAGACGATATTGGTCCTGACTCCCTGTGGCTGGCCCATAAGGCGGTCATGCGAGGCCACCTGATCCAGATTGGTAGCAGGCTGAAGAGGGAGAGGATGAGTCTGCTGGTAGAACTTCAGGAGAGGCTAGCTGACCGGGAAGCAGCGCACAAGTCCTCTCACTCTCAGGCTGATTTTGATGCCCTGACAACTGTACGCCGGGAACTCCGGTCAGCCTTACTGACGGATGTGGCCCGGTCCTTAGCCTGGACCAGGCGGACCTTTTATGAATATTCTAACAAGGCACATACTATGTTAGCGCGCAAATTGAGGAACCAAACTAGATCCAAACTGGTGACCTCGGCCCGTACGCCCCGATCACTACTATCCCCAGCGAGGTAAACCAGATTTTTACTGCGTACTTTAAACAATTATATAACCACTCCCCGGATCACTCCCTCCGCAATCTTGAACACGTGCGGGAGGTGCAGGAATTTCTGGCCACGTGGAAAGGCCCGGAGCTCCCCCCCCCTCTTGCTGGAGGGGTTGGGATCAGCAGTCTCAGAAGCCGAGGTGGCTTCAGTGATTAAACAAATGAAACCTCATAAGGCCCCGGGCCCGGACGGGTTTACGGCTTTTTATTATAAAAAATTCTCTCCTCACTTGAGCTAATATTTAGTTAAACTATATAATGGAATTTTGGAGGGGCGACCGGTGCCTCCGGATTTCCTCCGATCTGATGTGATATTGATTCCTAAAGAGGGCAAAGATCCTTCCTTCCCCCACAATAATAGACCGATCTCTTTACTAAATGTGGATTATAAGATATTTACGAAAATCCTGGCCAACAGACTAGGAGCACTCCTCCCCTCCATTATTCACCGGACCAGGTCGGGTTCATTCCCACGAGGCAGGCATATGAAAATACAAGGAGAAACGTGGTCCTGATCGAGAGAGCTCGCGCAACGGGGACGCCTTCTCTGCTCCTCTCCTTGGATGCGGAGAAGGCGTTCGATAGGGTGGGCTGGCCTTATTTATTTCACCTTCTGGAACACTGGGGATTTCCCCTGGCTTTTGCGCTGCTATCCAGGTCCTGTATAATTCCCCCCTTACAAAAATAATCACCACGGGGGCCTCCCCGGAACCTTTCCCCATAGGGAATGGAACGCGACAGGGTTGCCCCCTGTCACCCATGCTCTTCGCTCTAGCCCTTGAGCCCCTGCTGGATAAATTACGGTCCTCCCCGTCTATCACGGGTTTACAGATTGGGGGGAGGAATTCCTGGTGTCAGCATATGCGGACGACCTTCTCCTGACCATCACGGACCCGGTCCATTCTGTGCCCCATTTGCTCTCCCTTCTTCGGGATTTCTCGGATATTTCCGGGTTTAAGATCAATATAGATAAATCTCGCGCGTTGCCGATAGGCATACCAAAACCGGAGGTCGACCGGTTGCGTCTCCTCACGGGATTTCACTTCTCCACCTCTTCTCTCACATATCTGGGAGTGAAGCTGACCAGTGATCCCGCAGCAATGATTAGAGCTAACTACGATGTACTGATCCAACGTCTTATAGCTGATATGGACTCTTGGGATGCCTTTAATGTCTCCTGGGTGGGTCGTATTGCTAGCGTAAAAATGAATCTACTCCCTCGAATCCTGTACTTGTTCCAAACCCTCCCGGTGCCTGTCCCTCCGGCCTCGTTGGCGCATCTACAGTCCCATGTGGACCGGTTCATCTGGCATAATAAACGTCATAGGGTGGCTAGAAGAGCGTTACATAGACCGAGGGCGGTGGGAGGTTTGGGAGTTCCGAGTTTGTTACAATATTATCATGCTGCCCAACTAGCACAGTTTGTTTCCTTTCATGCACCACCTGGTACGCACCGTTGGGCGGACTTAGAGTCGCATCTCTTTGCTCCTGACTTGCCGCAGTTCTATTTTTGGCTTCCCAAAACCAATCGTCCAATCCTTCGTTCCACCATTAACTCTCTCCACATTTGGGACACTGTGAACCGTCGCTTCACTTTTGCCAGAGAACACTCAGCTATGATGCCTTTTCTCCGCAACCGAAAGTTTCAACCGGGCCTATGCCCTCGCCCTTTTGCAAATCTGGAAGACTTGGGCCTTCAGAGGAACCACCACCTTTACTCAGCGGGGGCACCGCTTCAGTTTGAGAACATCCGACAGAGAGGTCCGGTGGGACCAGCGGACTTCTTTCGCTACCTACAGATCATGGACTATGCGCGGATGCCTGACGTCCGTACGGCCACCACGTCTTCCTTGACGGCGTTTGAGGCTCGCTGTAATGACGCTCGCATCACGAAATCAATGATATCCTCGCTTTATGTCTCCCTCTGTTCAGGCTCTCCAATCTGGGGGGACCCAACTTATGTTGCACGCTGGGAGCGTGATGTGGGGGATGCCCTGCCCAGTGAAGAATGGGAGGATATTTGGGACAATGTGGCACACTGCTCCATCAATGTGGCCCATCAGGAACAGGCTTACAAGATGCTGTTTCGCTGGTATGTTACCCCCTCACAACTTTCTCACATGGACGGGTCTTCCTCTGACTTATGCTGGAGAGGTTGCGGCACTAAGGGCTCGTTCTACCACATGTGGTGGACATGCCCCCTGATCCGACACTTTTGGCTTCAAATTCATGCTCTCATCCAAGAGGTCCTACAGTGTGGAGTGGCTTTAGACCCATGGACATTCCTTCTTCACCGCACCCAGGACACCCTATCGAGACCGGAGAATAAGCTGTTGCATAAAATAGTCATGGCGGCTAGAAGAGCGGTGGCCCAAGGCTGGAGATCGGTGTCCCTTCCGTCTATGGCGCAGGTGTACCTTCGGATTAGAGATAATATGGACATGGATCGTTTATCGGCTCTTGTACATGATACCATGCCCCAACATAGTAAGATTTGGGACCCCTGGCTGGAGTTTGATGTGGGTTAAGAGCTGGACTGCTTGTTTTTCTGGCGGGATATGATACCTGGGTTATGCACTCCTTTGGGGCGGCACCCTATCCCCCTTCCCCCTCCTCCCCCCCTTATGAGGTCTCTTCCTCTCTCTTTTTCCTCCATGTTTGTGCTTCTTTGATCTTTTTCTTATTTCTTCTTTTACCCCCTCTTCGGGGCCTCCCCCCTGCGGTCCTATGGCAGGGGCTCCTCAGGGCTAACCAGTAGCAATCTCTAAAATTGTGGTTTTGTGATAAGATGCCCTTGTTGTCTTTGAAAAATGGAAAATAAAGAATTATAAAAAAAAATGTTAGTTGTTACAGAAATACAAAGTAATACATATATTAAAAAAACAACACAAATATACAGATTAACAGAAAATAAATATGTAGGAAATAGTCATTAGGTTACATGTTTACAGGTGCATCCGGTATTGAGGTACTTTTGGTGCTGTTTCCCTTTCTGTTTACTTCTGTTTCCATGTTCCTTATTTATTTCTAGTTATTCCTGTGTTATTTAGTGCTTCGGTTTTCCTTGCTGTATTTTGGTTTTCGGTTTGTTTTTATGCTGATTCCTGTCTACCGATATTTGGCTTGTGTGGCTACCCTTCTGGCTCTAGAACTCTGGCAACTGGATATTGTATTCTCTCTGGCTTTGATGCCTGGCTCTCCTTTTGACTATATTGATGCTTATTCCCAGACTGTACTGTTTATATTGATATCCTGGTATCTGTATATTTTATAAGACTCTGCACGGCTCTGGTATTTTTTATCTAGCGTAGATCCGGCTACTTTAAAGACCGGCCTATCAGTTTAGGAATTCTTTGTTATTGCCGTGCAGGAGTCTTTCTTTAACCATGCGTTGCTTGTACCAGCTATTGTTGTCTGCAGTAGCATTCCTGCATATTGGGGCTTTCCTCTTGAACTAGGGCCCCACCTTTGGTGCAAGCCTGGTGCTGCCGTGACACTTTGTGACTGAGTGAAATGGCTCTGCAGGGGATGGCAACTGCTTTTCATTGGTCAGCAGGTTTGTGATTGATCTGACTGGTGCTTGGCTTACTTAAAAGAACACCATGAGAAACATAGGCTGTAACTAGATGACTTGTGCATTACAAATAAAAACACCTTATAAAACACATGCTAATTTGTTTTCCATTGAATTAATTGCATGTAAAAGGAAAAATAAAGTTAGATTTTTATCTCCTGAGTCTATTTTGTGGATTTGTACCATAAAATCTTGGCACAAGTTTTACTTTACAGCTGGAGTATAGCTTATAAAGTCATGTGGAGGAGTAAATGTTTAGACAAGGCTGCAAAGGATCTATTGTGTTGTATTGTGTTGTCCAGTGGTTCTCAAGTCCTCCTAACAGGCCAGGTTTTAAGAGTTCCCTTGGGGAAATGCAGACTGAATCCTTTAATCACTGAGCAGCATATCATATCACCTGTGCTGTGCTTCACATATCTGGCAAACCCAGACTTGTTAGCGGTGCCTGAGGACCAGGGTTGAGAACCACTGGTCTAGGCTACCAGAGATGGATGATGGCAGCTGATTGAGATGTGATGGGTAACAACTAGGGATGCACCGATCCCACTTTTTTAAGACCGAGTACGAGTACAGATACTTTTGTTCAAGTACTCACCGATACCAATTACCGATACTTTTATTTTATGTCATGTGACGCTTTCCAATAAGAACAGACCTCCTATAAAGCCCCCAGGTCTCATGGATTTGCCCCAGCTCATGGATATTGCCCCAGCTCATGGATATCCTGACCCCAGCTCATGGATAATTGCCCCCCAGCTCATGGATATGCCCCCCCCTTGCTCATGGATATGCCCCCCCTGCTCATGGATATGCCCCCCCTGCTCATGGATATGCCCCCCTTGCTCATGGATATGTCCCCCTGCTCATGGATATGCCCCCCCTGCTCATGTATATGCCCCCCTTGCTCATGGATATGCCCCCCCCCTGCTCATGGATATGCCCCCCCCTGCTCATGGATATGCCCCCCCTTGCTCATGGATATGCCCTCCCTGCTCATGGATAATGCCGCTCATGGATAATGCCCCCAGGCTCATGGATATGCCCCCAGGCTCATGGATATGCCCCCAGGCTCATGGATATGCCCCCCAGGCTCATGGATATGCCCCCAGGCTCATGGATATGCCCCCAGGCTCATGGATATGCCCCCCACTCTCCGCTCATACTTACCTTCCTTCAGCGCCGCCGGTAAAGTCTTCGCGCGCTCCTTGGAAGGACCCCAGCCGCGACCACGTGGGACCATGTGATCGCGGCTGGGGTCCTTCCAACGAGCGCGCGCGCGCGGGAACTTTCCCGGCGTCGCTGAAGGAAGGTAAGTATGAGCGGAGAGCAGCTGCAGGGCCTGTCTGAATGCTCTATCGGCATTCAGACAGGCCCTGCAGCTGCTCACTTTGTTAATACTTACCTTCCTTCAGCGGCGCCGGGAAAGTTTCCGCGCGCGCGCTCGTTGGAAGGACCCCAGTCGCGATCACATGGTCCCACGTGGTCGCGGCTGGGGTCCTTCCAAGGAGTGCGCGCGCACGAAGACTTTCCCGGCGGCGCTGAAGGAAGGTAAGTATTAAACACAGGGCGGAGAGCAGCTCCAGGGGCGGCTGTCCAAATGCCGATAGAGCATTCGGACAGCCGCCGCAGCCCCTCGGATACCGGCAAGCCGGCTCAATGCCGGCTTCCGGTATCGGAAAAAAATATCGGGGGTACTGCACGAGTACCAAGTACTCCTGCAGTACCCGGTATCGGCACCGATATCGATACTAGTATCGGTATCGGTGCAACCCTAGTAACAACACTCCATGGTACCCCATGGTGATGATGTCCTTTACATAAATCCCACACAAAGCAAGTCAGTAGGTCAGTTTTCTGGATGTCTGACCCATAGAGTCCAATCTATGCCCAAAGTGACGATCGTTTGTAAAGATACCGAGGGGAGTTTACAACACAAAATAACACAATGGATGCACACAGTAACACATGGAGTAAAATGTTTTCTTGAGAAACATGACAAAAACAAAGTTACACATAAGATACCAGCAACATAAAAGAAACAAAATAAGAACACCTATTTTTTTTGTGGTTGTGTCCCTTCTTAATTTTTTATTTTTTTCCTGCGCCAGCTGCCCTCCAGGATACAGAAGTATGCTTGTGTGTGACACTGCAACAGAAAGTAACCTTATGATTGTTGAAAATGAAGCAGGAAATGGCAATTAACAGGTTGGATAGTGCTTTTTATTTGTCTTTTATTATTATGTTTTTGTTTTTTTAATGGGTCGTTGACAAAGCCATGTGTTGTCAATTATCTACCTGACACATAAGATTGACATATGTTCTTAAAGCAAATGTGCTAGACTAAATCCATTTTTAAAGGCAGTTTTGTGATTGGTCAGCTTTCTTGGGTCATACTAGTGATGTCACAGTAGGAGTGACATCAGCAGACATAGACAATAAAGTGGGATGGTTGTGTAAGTGTCCTGTGACCATGGGCTGTATAAACATGGCGGAAGGGGATAGATGCGTTGCCGCCAAACAGCCCAGAACTGTCCTGGAAAACAAAAGTTGGAGATTATTTTGTATTGAATGTCTTCTTTTTTTTTTTTTTTTTTTTTTAGTAGCCCTTTCTTTAGGGCTACTATTCCTGTAGAACATGTAATCACCGCAAATCCAGCTCACATCTAGATATATTGCACTTTCTGGATTCCTGTACTGATGTCAATAAAATGACTTGCCCGTCAATGCTGTATGAAAGACCGGTTATCCTGTCTACAGAATTGTATGAACTTGCTGCGTCTGATTTACATTAACCCCTGCGTCCTCTTATGTGAGGAGAGAGCTTTTTAAAATATGTGTGTGTGTGTGTATATACTGTATAACGTGAGCCACATTTGTGGGCTCATAATAGACTAATGCATTCTACGCACAGAGCACTTCAGGTTATTCACACAAATATCTGCTCTCTGACCTGTATGTAAGCACCACTGCTGGCTTGCTGCCAGGTACTGGGGGCGTAAATATATTACAAGTATTTGTAGACTTCCTGTGAGTCTGCAACATTGTACAACGCCTGAGAGAAAACATGAATTGACAGTCAATTTAAACGACAACTAATCAATAATGAGAATAGTTGACAACTATTCACATTCTCGATTAATCGGTCTGTGCAGCACAAACAGTTTAGAGTCAGTTAAAAGGGACATGCATGTTTTGCTAGTGTGCTTTTAAAAACCTGCTAGGCTGTTACCGGAATCCACCTGACTCACTCGGGAGAAAGTCGGGCCGGCGCAGACAATGACTGGCTGGACACGAGTCTCTTCAGGATAGGCGAACTTTATTGTGACGTCACCAACGCTCAGACAGGATTGAATCGCAAAGACTGAGTCCCGAATACATTCCAACATAGCATTTTATACAGTGAATAGGTAATCAGGTACAGCCCGATTAGCCCACCCCATGGTGACACTCTCCCACCCCACGTGGGTCTGTACATACAAAGACATTCCACAAACTTGCAGTAAATTGGCAGCTTTCACATTATTATGACAATTGGATAATTTAACACTCAACCAGATCCTGTCTGTGCCTACCTCCCTGGAACTTGTTTGTGGTGTTTACTGATAAGCACCCAGATGGCTTCACATCCATCATTGTTCTAGTCCCTAGCTTTCTGACCTTGATGTAACTAATCTCCATCCTGACGCTTCTGCTAGTTTCTGAACGGATCTTGTTAATTTAATTGCTCTGCCTGTTATTCTAAAGAATTCCAAAGAATCACCAATCTCTTACCCTCTTTTCCCCTCTTAGTGCTGTTGCGACTTTTGTCACCTACATGAAAAGCAGAGTTACCGATCGACTTGGAATAGCAAGTGGGACAGTTAGGATTGTGTGAGGACCCGCGTTATTTACCAAGCCTTCCAGGATTGGAAAATTGCATGAACATATATATTTTACTTTCTTTAAAAATAACTTCCTCTGGCTACATTGTAATTATTGTAGAAGTGCTTTCAGTTTTATCTGCCGCTTTCCATGCGCTCCGTAAAGAATGACTGGTATCGGGGATCCTTGTCATCTGGCCTGACATCATTGATTAGCTGTCAAGACCATTGACTTGACGAACAGATGTCTAGGACATAGAGGCTTCCCCAAGCCGGCTTCAGAAAGCGTGCTTAATTAATGTTCCACCTTTTGTCAAGTCAGTGCCATTTGTCCCGATGAAAGAATTATAGCCCGACACTTCGCAATCCGCCATGTCTCCTTCTGGCTGAGAAACCGTTAAGTGAGACTTCCCAGGAAGTAACCAAACAGGAAAAGGAAGCAATCACTTTAGCGGCAGCAAACCTCTGACACACATTGTTTCACTGAACAGATACGAACCCAAGGGTCCCTGCACTTTGGGTATTATGTGCGTGTCCAGAACCATATCTATTACTTGTTCTACATGGACAGGTCTCTACATAAACATTTATAGCAGATGAGATTTAAAGGGACACTAACACTTAGGCCCCGTTCACACCTCAGGGTTTTACAGCGCTTTCCTGCGTGCTGTGAAACGCTCAACCTCGGAAATCCCATGATTTCCTATGGGGCTTGTTCACACCTGGACGTTTTACAGCGCGCAGGAATGCGCTGTAAAACGTCCGACGCCCAAAGAAGTACGAGAGCTTCTTTGGGGCATATAGCAGCACGTTCGCGGCCATAGACCTAGCCGCGAACGCGCTGCAATGCTTCGTTTCTTCGTACGCGCGATACACGCGTAAAAAGCGGTTGTGCACGTTTGAAACATTTTTTTTTTTTTTATTATTTTTATATCTAGTTCCATTTTGTGCCTTTTTTCCATGATGCAACATTTACCAAAATAGTATGGTGCATTTTACTTTGTGGCTCTGCTTTATCCTACATGGTATTTAACAGTTAATGAGGTGGAGGAGGGAATGTTTAGATAAGGCAACAGGAGGTGTATTGTGGTTCAAGCTACTCCAGATAATGAGCTAAAACAAAGAGCTTAAGACTTCTAATCTACCGCCTGTGATGTCCTTTTGAATATATCCCCCATAATGATTTGAGTCCGTGATCAACCCATATACTAATGAAGGAAACTTGAGTGCGTGTGCAAGGCAACGGATAGTAGCAGAATATTGCCTGGGACGAAACCTACTTACTACTAAGGGTGGAGGTATAAGCGGGGACAGGGTTATGGAGAGCTTTGTACATGAGGACAAGTATTTTGAATTTTTCACTGGCTGCTCATTTCTTTTACAATTAAAGAGTGATAAAATAGTAAGGCACAGGATGTGAGGTAGAAAAGTCTGGCAGAGACATTAATTACAGATTGTGGAAGGATTCTGGAATTGGCTAAGGCCAGTGAGGAGTTACAGTAGTCAATGTGGGAGATAATAAATTGGGTGATTTATTTCAGTAGAGTCCTGTGTTTGAAATGGGTTAATACATGCAGAGTTTTTTTCATTGACAGCGTCCTCAGGGCTGAAACGGTGGTGAATGTGCGGTGCAAAATTTCCAGTCCTTTGAGAGCTCTTCTAGTGGTATAATAATATATATTTATATTATTATTATCTGATATCCTCTCTTCCTTCACCTCCCCGTGGTTCCTCAGTCATTTCCTGCCTCTCTGGCACTCACATCGCAGAGGATGCTTTTACTTTCTCCTTTGGCTGTCTAGTGTCAGCGAGCCCAGATTCCCCCTTCAGACAGGATCCGTGGAACAGCCAGAGCTGCACGCCACACACCTGCACCCTTGGAAACTCGGGTGTTCTCGCTTCGCAACAACAATGGCAAAAGCTGTGAGTAAGCAGATGGCTTTTCAATGGATCCAGATCCTTTTTACTGTAATGCAGACTTTGGCAAATTCAGGAACCAGGTAACGATTACTCTTGGCTCCCAGGAAATGCTTGGTGTTCCCCTGGTGTGTTTTTGTTGTTTTAGCAGCCCCTCAGCGTTATAAAAAGGTTAAGCCTGGCTATAGTGCAACATTAACTTTAATGGGATTTGTTTCTTTACAATGTGCTAAGTTCTATATTTTTTTTAATTGAAGGGGAAAAAAAAATCTAAATTTTTTTGTTTCTCAATTTTTTAATTTAGAAAATACAAAGTCAGGAAAAAAAACAAACTGCTATCTGAAAATAATACACCAACATGCTTTTGGGTTTAAAGAATAGAAGCACTGGATGCCGAAGCGTTTCATGTTAGCGCACGCTAACCTGGTTTCAATCATATGTATCTGACCGATCACAATATGTGTCAATTTCTGGCAGCTCCTCCCTCCCCCTCCCTGTCACTTGCGGTGTACCCCAAGGCTCAATACTAGGCCCCCTGCTATTCACAATATTCATAAATGATCTGCCCAACGTCTGCAAAGCCTCAACTGTACACATGTACGCAGACGACACCGTAATCTATACCAGCAAACCAAATCTCCTGCAGCTGGAGGCCATGCTGCAAGAACAATTGACTGAGGTAGAAAAGTGGATCAAACACAACAATTTTTTTTTAAATAATGACAAAACTGTAACTATGCTCTTTGGAACAAAACCTAAACTACACAAATTGCAAAATCCCCACTTATGTGTTGGGACAAAATCAAATGGCACGCTGACCACAGTCACTTCTCTCAAATATCTAGGTATGTGGTTGGACCCTAATCTATCCTTTGGCCCCCACATCGAAAAACTCTCATCTAAACTTTGCCCCAAACTAGGTGCCCTGTACAGAAACAAATCCTGCCTGAGCCCCGCAGTAAGAAAGCAGATTGTACAACAAATGCTTATGCCGGCTATTGAATACATAATTTGTGAAAATTCAGGAGCTTGTGGCAGCCTGGCATTAAGAGTCCTGCCCAAAAAGGTCTGTGCCACATAATTCATGTCTTTGTTAGAGGAGGCAGGTGTATTGCATCGCATATTTTATTTTACGCGGAATAAAAAAAGTCCCCTAGAGATGGTGCACGTGGATAAGTTGGCATCAAATTTATTTACAACGTGCATAAGGTTGGCATATGCCAGCTCTGGATTCCCAGCATCTCCTGGCATCCACGACATTGGAATGTGCAACAAACAGTTACTGTGACAGTGTCTGTAGCTGCTTAGTCTCAGTGACAGAATAAAGGACGGCTGCTCTTACAATCACACAAAGTGCTTTGCCTAACACTTCCCAAGGACTACATATCCCAGTTAAAGGGACATTATATTATAAATTCTGGACCCCATCCTGTTCGTACTTATATTTTTATTATTTAAAAAAAATAAAAAATAGCCCAGGGATCAGCAACATCGGCCTGCAAATGTTCTGGAACTCCCATGATGCTCAGCCATGTATTACATTTAAAAGCGAATCATGGGAAGTTTAGTTCCAAAACATCTGGAGGATCAAGGTTGATGACCGTTGCCCTAGAGTTTCTTTTACGCATCATTTAATCCACCGTACTCTCTTGATGCTGACTTGTCACGTCCCACGCCGGCGGTGCCTGGCAGCGTCCTACTCGCTGGCTGGGCGCCGAGTGAAGAGCAGGATCGTTGTGGTCATGTGAGATGCCGGGGGCCGGGGCACAGCTGGATGACGTGGCGCTGCCGGGTTTAAAGTTCAGCGTCTCACTCCAGTGCCCTGACCTGGTTATCATATCCCTCAATTCTTTCACTTGTGTTTGGTTACTCTGTCTTCTACCCTGGCAATTAATGACGAGCCCACTCTGTGTACCGACCTGGCAATTGCTGATGAACCCGCTCTGTGTACCGACTTGGCAATCTCTGACGAACCCGCTCTGTCTACCGACTTGGCAATTGCTGTTGAACCCGCTCTGTGTACCATCCCGGCAATTGCTGACGAACCCACTCTGTGTACTGACCTGGCAATTGCTGATGAACCAGCTCTGTGTACCGACTTCGCAATCTTTCTGATGAACCCGCTCTGTGTACCGATTTGGCAATCTCTGACGAACCTGCTCTGTCTACCGACTTGGCAATTGCTGTTGAACCCGCTCTGTGTACCATCCCAGCAATTGCTGACGAACCTGCTCTGTGTACCAACCTGGGAATTACTGACAAACCCGCTCTGTCTACTGACTTGGCAATCTTTCTGATGAACCCACTCTGTGTACTTGACTTGGCGGTCTCTGACGAACTCTCAGTGTACCGACTTGGCAATCGCTGACTAACCCGCTCTGTGTACCGACCTGGCAATTGCTGACTATTTCTCCTGGTACTAAGATCCCTGCTATCCCAACAAAGTATATCATTATATTCTGGTGTCTGTTAACCCTTGCTGGGTACGTATCGTTCTGGTTCCTGCAAACGGTCTTCCCGACCACCTAAGGATCGGAGAGGTAGATAGAATACTTTGTACAGGGACCAGCATCATAGACCCAAGGGGGATTCGTGACAAGACCATAACATTTTTTGTTATAAATCCATTTAAAAAAATTGTTTCGTCAGGCTGCGCACACTTTTTTTTTTCTTTCCCTGCACCTAAAATATTTATTTTTCAATAAAAGGTGGAAGAAGTTCTGATATAAATTTTTTCATTTTTTTTTTCTTTAATCACAAAAAACTAACATTCTAACAGGGGTGTGTGTAGACTTTGCTATTCACAGTATGTGTCTATGTATAATTTTTATTGATTTATTGGCATGCCCGCTGGTTAATACATTTTTCAAGGGGCATGGGGGAAAAAAGTTGCGATCGTCCGACTACGGACCCAGTGGATAGCCAGCCTTAATCTTTGCTCTTTTTAAATGCAAACCTGTGCTCTTGAAATTGGTACTAAATTTGGACTAAAGTCAAGCTATTTCCCTATAATTCACATTAATTTTGTCAGCTTTGGGTAAGCATGCTCTGCACACCTTGTCGTTGTCAGATGGGTGTATTTCTGGGCTTTGTATAGAAGGGATGTATTTGAGGAAATACTTCATACATGGGACCGTTCTGTGGCATAATGACCAGGAAGTCACTCTGTACAGCTGCTGCACGAGAAGCAAACAGGATGCCGACACGTTTTTCTAGGAAGTGGCTGTATTTAACTTTGAAAGGCATTGCATGCTTATCGAAGAAGACATCCAAAACCAAGATTTAGAGTATGGATGGTGCGGAGAACCACTAAATTGATTTGAGAAAAAAGATTTTAATACATTGGCGAACCAGAGATTACGGAAACCTTCTTAATTATACTTTTAATCTTTTTGTAACTTGCCTGTCCTGTATCAAGGTAGAGTGAAAGCTTAAAGGGACAACTGTACTCCTCCTGACCACTTTATTTTTTTTTAAAGTGGTCAGGATGTGAGGAGTGCCCAACAACGATCGGGTGAAATCACGTGGTAAGGGGAGGGGTTTCCTCCACCCACCTAGCGTTGGAGGCCACCATGATCCAAAGTTACCCTCCTCATCTTGCAGCGGTGCGACGACTTTGTTTTAGATGGACCAATGCGTAATAAAGCTTTGCGCCATAACCTCCACATTTGCTCCTGTAGTTGGAAATGGTAAGGTGTGTTGAGTGCAGCGGCATTGTTTGCTTTGTAAGTAAAAGCACACAGTGGCACTGCCTTAAAACTGAAAGGGGGTACATTTTGCATTATTTATTTATTTTATTTTTAACTTTTACACATTACATGGTCATATTTGGTGTTCGAAAGACCAGACTCTGACCTTACCAATGAAACCTCACTGTCACGTCCAGCGCTGTCTGCGTTGCTCACTGGCTGGCCGGCTGCTGAATGTAGAAGCGTCCGGGCGCGATCAAGTGATGTGGGTGGGGAGCGGCGTGATGATGCATCGACCGCCAGTTTTAAAACCACTTGTCTAAGGTATGCTCGTTGCCCTGACGTGGTTTTCACTCCCCTCAGTGCTCGTTGTGATTTTGTATCTATTCTATGTATCGACCCTGGCTTGTTTGACAATTCTCTCCCGGCTCTTAACCCTTGGCATTCCATTGACGACCCGATCTGGCAATACAACACCTGGCACCTGGCTGACAATCTCTCTGGCGATAAGACCAGCATTTCTGAGAACCTGCTCTTATATACAATCCCTGGCATTTCCGAGAACCCGCTCTGATATACGACCCCTGGCATTTCCGAGAACCCGCTCTGATATACGACCCCTGGCATTTCCGAGAACCCGCTCTGATATACGACCCCTGGCATTTCCGAGAACCCGCTCTGATATATGACCCCTGGCATTTCCGAGAACCCGCTCTGATATACGACCCCTGGCATTTCCGAGAACCCGCTCTGATATACGACCCCTGGCATTTCCGAGAACCCGCTCTGATATACGACCCCTGGCATTTCCGAGAACCCGCTCTGATAGACGACCCCTGGCATTTCCGAGAACCCGCTCTGATATACGATCCCTGGCACTTCCGAGAACCCGCTCTGATATACGACCCCTGGCATTTCCGAGAACCCGCTCTGATAGACGACCCCTGGCATTTCTGAGAACCTGCCCTGGTACATGACCCCCTGGCATTGCTGAGAACCTGCCCTGGTACATGACCCCCTGGCATTTCTGAGAACCTGCCCTGGTACATGACCCCCTGGCATTTCTGAGAACCTGCCCTGGTACATGCCCCCCTGGCATTTCTGAGAATCCGTCCTGGTGTACGACCCCCTGGCATTTCATTGACAGTCCAATTTTTGTATTAACCCCTGGTGTGTTGTTCTGCATGAATACTCCGATTCTGTTCTAGGTAGACTTTGCCGACCATTCTAAGGAACAGAAGCGTAGGATAGTTGTGCTGCGTACAGAGACTAGCATTAGTTATCGTGGAAGAAAGTGACACTCACTTGACCTTGTGTGGTGTAAAGGTTAGAGACGCAGGGTTCCAAAGGGCACCTAGTGCTCCTCGCTGCAGCAGTTTAGGTTTTCGTTGAACCAACAGCGTAATAAACACATTGTGGTGACACGGGATATGAGATGGTGAGTTAGTGCAGCATCATTGCTCACTTTTATAATTGAAAAGTGAGCAATGGTACTGCGAGAGAATCATTTATGTTGTTCTTGCCTAAAACCTAGTCCTGTTTGGTATCATTTAGAAAGGAGCTATTGTTAACCCCTTCCTGCCACAGTATGCTCCATTCCGTCCTGGCGGCGGGACAGCTTTGGGAAGCCGCCCCCCTGCAGCCAATGACAGGTGTCGACTGCAGGACGGGCCGAAATTCGTGTCGCTCGATGGCACCTGTCGGCGAGGCGTCCCTGCATGCCTCGCTGGTGAAAGCCACCCCTTAAGGGCACCACCCGCGCAGGTTTAAGGGTAACATTATACGTTGTTGCACTATTGTTTTTTTTAATCTTTTTGATTTTCATATATGAACAAGGTACTCTTAGGTGTTTGAGACAAAAATAGAAGTGTTGTTTTATATATAATCTGTTCACTGTGAAATACAAGGTATAGTATAAGTAGAGACCGATGTCTCCTACTGGTTGGTTGTAAACCTTTTTACAGTGTATGTGTAGAGATAGACACTTAAGAAGCTTTATTGGCTTTTACTTTGTTCCCGGTTATTTTCACTGTAATTGGTGTGCTTTGAAAACTTCGTACACTGTTTCTTCACTCCAGCATGGGCTATTAATTAATGTATCACAATTTACCTGATGGCCAGGGGCGGACTGACCCATCGGGTACTGCCCGAGTGCCCGCGGGTCAGTGGGGGCCCGGTTTTGGCATTGCCGGCCGCCGCGTGCTTCTACCAGCGTCCGCCGGCTTGAAACTCTGCCGCGCATGTGGGTTCCACCAGCCAGCCTCGTGATCTCGCGAGATCGCGGCTGGCTGGTGGAACCCACGCGAGCGGCAGTGTTTCAAGCCGGCGGCCGCTGGTAGAAGCATGCGGCGGCCGGCAATATTTTTCAGGAGGGGCCTGGCAGAGGAGAGGTGAGCTGCTGGGGGAAATAATATATCCAGGTGTGAGCACAATAATGTACATGTGGGTGTTGTGTTGTAGGGGGTGGGGTTTTTTATGGGTTTGGCCTCCTGTGGTTGCGACACAAGGGTCCCCATGATCTCCTATTGCCCGGGGGCCCCATTAGTTGTCCACCCCTGCTTTCACCTACTAGTTTGTGGGTGTCTTTCCTTCTTGTTTGACCACCCCTGCTGATGGCCTAAGTTTATTACACCTTCAGCTTTCTTCTCATAGGATCGTCTTTCCACTTGGTGATCTCGAACAACATGTACTCGAGACTGACTCCCGATAGTATTCCTGCTACTCATCTGCACGCCCCGAATAGGTGGTGCTGCTAGAAATTGGGACTTCATAGGAGATAGTGATTTAAGGTGTAAATTAAGGACAATCTCTCCTAAATAGACACGCTTGACAGGTGTGCCAGCCATGATTCTCCTCCTCCCTGCCTGGGATCTTTCCCTGGGTCTGAGCTCTATTCTTTAAGTGAAGGCAGTGTCTGGGGTTTAACGCGGGGCCGAGGAGGATTACGTTTCCAGCGCATTCCTGCAAACGCTCGGCAAACATGTTTGTCACACGCTTTCACACAATAAAACTTCACCCTTTTTTTTTTTTAATGTTCTTTTGTCAGATAAAGTTGTATGCCGCGGCTGGGTGTGCCCGAGATGTACATGTCATCTGTTGACATTTAAAGAGCAGACTGGCCAGATGGCTCCACCACACCCGCGCCACCACGAAATAAAGATCCGAGCAATTTTTTATTTTTATTTTTCTTTACACCATATTTGCATTACATTTTTGTTTGAGACTTGTGAGTGCATATATGCCTCTCCAACCATGAATATTCAGTGTTTTATAAATCACAGGTAGCCTAAAGTCCTGCGGAATGCTTTATTTTAACATTTACACCGGTTTCCCTTTTATTTTGTTGCTTTTTGTCTGCGCATTGAATACATTCATGCCTAATACACAATGTAATTGTTGCTGATTACACCCGCCCGTCCCATGCATTGTGTAAAACTCTCATTTTCAACAGTTCCCTGTTCATAGCGTTGCTGGTGAGTTCCTTTCTTCCTCTAGTACGTGTATGTATTTCTGAGATTAATTGTTGAGGTTAACCACGACTGAACTTTCACACGGAAATCTATTAAAAGGGACGCAACGGGCTGGACGCGACATGGTTAATGTGTCAAAATGGAAAACTGCCAATGACCATAACACAAGGAAACTTTTCTCCGAGATTTACGGTCGCTACCAAGTGTCTTTTGCTGAAAAATACCAAAACAAAACATAAAATAATTATACATAGACTGTTCTTATGATACTTAAGTTTAAAATAATTTTTTTTTGTTTTCTTGCGTTGATCCTGTACGGAAATATTGCTGGGATGAAAGGTTCTAAACTCTAGATCATGGCTTTCAAACTCCGCCCCCCCCCCCCGTGTGGATGCCTTCAGTTCCCAGAATACGTTTAATGTAGTAGATGGACTGGGAATCATGGGAGCTGTAGCTTAGAAACATCAAGGGGGGGGGTGTCAGAGTTTGACAGCCCTGCTCTAGATGGTGTTCCTTTTTTCTTGTGTAATTTCACAGATTTCTGTACACCTCTTGGTGTTTTGAGCTTTGGTAAGATCAGGTAGTGAGTCAGCCAATCAGAATGCTTCCTTAACCATCCATCATATCTGATACAGATGGTTGGAGTTGCAATACTTTTTTCAGCTTCTTACAAAGTGTTTTGACAGCAGAAGCATTGTTTTCATTGTAAGCAAAGTAGTAATAAATAGGGTAGTGGTCTTCCAGCTCCCCTTTACCTCCCACCGCATATTTAGCTACAAAAGGGCTTGACAAATGCACTTAAGATTTAGGAGTCAGACAAAGCTTCTCGTTTATAAACGTTGACTTATCCAGAAACTTAAAGGAATACTATAGACACCATGACTGTTTTAATATAATTTGAAAGGTCATGTTTACTGAATGTCATTCCCGCTCGCAGTGGTCCCAGCAGCTGATTCGGAAATCACAGTGGACCGCTTCTGGAGTTCAGGCCAGTTTTTTTCCCCCAACATGGCTGCCTGTTTGGATAGCAGTTGGACTACACGGCTTCTCACAAGGCCAGCAGTTTTTACATATAACTTAACATGACTATGTGGGTAGCGCTATGGCTGTGTGGATGACGGCTCAGGTAGCTTCATGGTTGTATGGACGATGGCGCAGGTATCGTCATGGTTGTGTGGATGACGGCGCAGGTAGCAGGATGTCGGTGCAGGTACCGTCATGGTTGTGCGGATGACGGCGTGGGTAGCGTCATGGCTGTGCGGATGACGGCGTGGGTAGCGTCATGGCTGCGCGGATGACGGCGTGGGTAGCGTCGTGGCTGCGCGGATGACGGCGTGGGTAGCGTCGTGGCTGCGCGGATGACGGCGTGGGTAGCGTCGTGGCTGCGCGGATGACGGCGTGGGTAGCGTCGTGGCTGCGCGGATGACGGCGTGGGTAGCGTCGTGGCTGCGCGGATGACGGCGTGGGTAGCGTCGTGGCTGCGCGGATGGCGGCGTGGGTAGCGTCGTGGCTGCGCGGATGACGGCGTGGGTAGCGTCGTGGCTGCGCGGATGACGGCGTGGGTAGCGTCGTGGCTGCGCGGATGACGGCGTGGGTAGCGTCGTGGCTGCGCGGATGACGGCGTGGGTAGCGTCGTGCTGCGCGGATGACGGCGTGGGTAGCGTCGTGGCTGCGCGGATGACGGCGTGGGTAGCGTCGTGGCTGCGCGGATGACGGCGTGGGTAGCGTCGTGGCTGCGCGGATGACGGCGTGGGTAGCGTCATGGCTGTGTGGATGACGGCGTGGGTAGCGTCGTGGCTGCGCGGATGACGGCGTGGGTAGCGTCGTGGCTGCGCGGATGACGGCGTGGGTAGCGTCGTGGCTGCGCGGATGACGGCGTGGGTAGCGTCGTGGCTGCGCGGATGGCAGCGTGGCTGCGCGGATGACGGCGTGGGTAGCGTCGTGCTGCGCGGATGACGGCGTGGGTAGCGTCGTGGCTGCGCGGATGACGGCGTGGTAGCGTCGTGGCTGCGCGGATGACGGCGTGGGTAGCGTCGTGGCTGCCGGATGACGGCGTGGGTAGCGTCGTGGCTGCGCGGATGGCGGCGTGGGTAGCGTCGTGGCTGCGCGGATGGCAGCGTGGCTGCGCGGATGGCGGCGTGGGTAGCGTCGTGGCTGCGCGGATGACGGCGTGGGTAGCGTCGTGGCTGCGCGGATGGCGGCGCGGGTAGCGTCGTGGCTGCGCGGGTAGCGTCGTGGATGACTGCGTGGTTATTTTCATGGCTGTGTGGATGACGGCGTGGGTAGCGTCATGGCTGTGTGGAGGACGGCGTGGGTAGCCCTGTCCATCTATATTATCAGAAGCTCCAAATCTCTTGAGTCGTACTTATCTATTCTAGCGTTGGGCTTTGTGCCGTTACAGACGGACTCCTACGCTGTGACGAGAAGCTGATTGCTACAGTAATCACAATTAGTGGATGTGCACAGTATTTCGTATCTGATGTGCACAGGTTTACCTGGTCCGCACGGTTTGATTCATCACATTGAAGCGAAATAAAACTCTGTATAGAAACTGGATTTGCAATCTACAGGTATCAATATTATTTATTCAGATACGTGGGCAAATTGCAAATGAGAGCAGCACGTCTAGGGATTTATAGTAACATTTTCAACAGGGAAGTAATACAAAACATCAACATTTTAAAGGATGGAAACAAAGCTTCAGAGTGTCCTACACAAGCCGGCACTGATTCTAGGGATATTCTGTCAGCTTTACAGCTTCGTTATCTGAATTGATTCTAGTCCAAAACGCACTAAAATGTCTATTTAGTAGAAATATGACTGTTCTAGCAGTAGAAATGTCTTTTCCTCCTTGCTCAAAGGCAAAACTGATCCACTTCAAAACTGTAGACCTGGTGTCCCCTTTTTTCGCAGTTGAGTTTGATTCTCATACTTACAGCATGGAGGCCTCGGCTCCTCACACAGGACATATGTAGGAATAGTCTCTTCTGATTTAGCCATTTTGTATGTGTTACAATATGAGATGATGTTCTAGGTCTCACTAGACAATTCCAAGGGCCAGGTGGCCAAGGCTACTATAACGTGTGGCTATCTATACAAAATGATGAATGAGTCCTTCAGAATCAAAAAACTCTAACAGGGTTATTCAGAGAGCGTGAAAAGCAGGAGAATGACTGGAGAATGAAAAAGTCTAGGTCAAAATAGCCAAACCAGAAAAATTCGCCCTTTCATCTCACTTTCCAAATCGGCTATTTTGACCTAGAATTTTTCATTCTCCAGTCATTCTCCTGCTTTTCACGCTCTCTGAATAACCCTGTAAGATTGTCAAGCCCCGCTCTAGACCTCTTTGCGCCGCCTGTGAATTGAGTCACGCTGGTCTGAAATACACGTGAAGTGACTCGCTTGAGAAATTACGTTCTGACGACTTTTACAAGCCGCCTTAATTTAAAAACAGAGCGTGCTCGGAGTCAGATTCTCCTCCAGTCGTGTTTGATTTGTTTTTTTATTCTGTTGCTAATGTAGCTGCAGTCACCACAATTCCTCACTCGCACGAAGGAACACATCCTGTCCAGAGAGTATTCCTGCCCTCATGATGGGGTGTGTTTATGGAAGGGATGGACCTGGCTTTTATCATCCGCCATGAACCCAATCTTCCAGTGTCTGATATTCAATTTTTCCATCTGGTGTCCCTTGTGCTTATCTCTTTACCCACAGTGTGCCTAAAACTGGCACATGCTGTAACTTTGGCATCCTTGAGGGTTTGATTCCACATTCTTCTTGGTGCTTGCTTAAGCTGGGGACAGACAAGCGCACTATGTGAGCCCGTACTGACGTGCCTCCCGGGGTCCGTCACAGCGTTGTGATTCTTTGGGGTTGGCCACACGCTGTAGCGCGCGCACGAGTGGCGCGGGTGTGCTGTTGATGTTCTGAGAGCCTCCCCGTCGAAGTGCTACGTTGTGCGTTCAATGGAGCTGCAAGGCACGATCCTCCATAGAAGGATCGAGCCTTGCCGAGCGCACTAACTGCACTCAGTGAGGTGGCCAGACGGGCATCAGAGTGGAGGGAACGTCCGCTCTCAAGGACAATCCTTCCGCTCCACAAAACGCTCGTCTGATCCCAGCCTTAGTCTGTTTTGCACATATGTTGATTTGTTATGTACTAATAAAGTTTAAGTTGTCGGTTGAAGCAAGGTATGTGACAGTTTCCTTACAGTTGGATTGCAAATGCTATCGTATTATTTGTATCCAACACTGATTAGGACCAGTACGGTGACTTACTGAAGGTTTGATACCGTTTTTCCCTCCTTGCTTAGTCTCACCTCAGGTTGAGCATGAATTGTGGGATATGTGTTTTAAAAACGTTGCTGACCCCATTCCTAAAGTACATCTTGCAGGTTTCGATTTAATAGTGAGGTATCGCTACGCCTGTGTCGTGTGCAGTAGATGTCCTTCCCTGAGGATCGTTCAGTTCCTCAGGTGCTGCAAGTGTTAAGTTAGCAACTTGGCACTGAACGCTGTGCTGCTGTTCATCGCTCCTCACTGCTAACTTAGCACTTGAAGCCAAGTCGAGAGGTGCTGCAGAGTAGCTGAGCGTGACGTGGGAAAGATGGCCGCCTCCACGGAGCAAATAATCCAATAAGGAAATGTTCAGTTTGAAGGAATGGTGGAGCAATACACCAAATATTTATTGTAACATGGTAAACATTAACACTAAAGTGGTAATAAAATGGACAACAGCGGATATTGCAGAAACAGCACCTTTCATTAAGCAATCCTCCGCCCTTTCGCTTTCATATTCACAGCCAAAGCGTTCAGTGAGACGGCTGTAGCAAACTGAACTGCTGCAATGTAACTATTCAGCAGCTGCTGAGGAACTGAACAGGCCTCTGGCTTAGCAGACCTTTTTAAAGCAGCAACCTTGGCTCTCCAGATGTTTTGGAACTACATCCCCCATATGCTCAGGAGGAGTCGTTAGATTGGTTGTGCCACATGGGTCAGTGATGTAGTCCCATAACATCTAGAGCAGGGATCTCAAACTCTTGCCCTCCAAATGTTGATTGCCTACAATTCCCAGAATTCTTTCGATGCAATGGATGACCAGAGCATCAAGGGAAGCTGTAGTTCTTAAACATCTGGGGGGCCAGAGTTTGAGATGCCTGATCTAGAGGGCCAAGGTTGCTGATCCCTCTCTGTAATTTCACCGCAGGCAGGACTCAGACGTGTGACCGTGAGCACTAGCTGTACCAGAAACTATAGTGACATAGCTTATGAAATGACCAGACTTCCCATACACAATAAGCAGTGATTGTGTAGCTTTCGAACGATCAGCTAATGTTACAGGGTGCGATCTACAACATTGGCTGACACTCACAGCCAAATAACAAGGAATAGATACAATAGGAACACGTTACACACCACTCGATATAAAAGATACAATTTATTAGATCACCTTAAAAAAAAAAAAAAAAAATGCATGTATGTATATAAGAGGTATGCATGGAGAGAGCCTGTGGAGTCATGGGTTCGATCCCGGCGAGCAACCTCTCCAGTAAGTGTCCTTGGGCAAGACCCCTAACGGTACGTACTCGCCACCCAGGACATACTTGAAAACGAAGAGAAATCTCAATGTATCCTTCCTGGTAAAATCCTTTAAAAAAAAGAGGGGCCAAGTAAAGTAAGAAAATGCTTATTGTTCTTTGCCTTCAAAAACCTAGTTATACAAACTCCTAGCATGTGTACACGAAGAAAAGACTCGTTTGTACGTAATCCGAATGCGATTACCAACTTGATAGAAGCAAATAAGAGAAACAAAATGCCATCAAAAAAAGTAATGAAACAAAAAGTAAATAAAGGGTATGGGGAGCCCCCCCCCCGATAGGTAGTGTGAGCAGCAACCAGGTACCCCAACGTTTTATTTATTAAGTATTTTAGTAGGAAGGATACATTGAGATTTCTCTTGTTTTCATGTATGTTCAAGGACATTGAATTGTTACAGAAATACAAAGTTTTGCGTGAAGCCTTTGTCAAGGGGCTTTCCATACATCCACATTGCTGCATTTAAAAAAAAAAGTTTTAAACAAACAAGAGAACCCACTTGGAGCATTTTGCAATTGGATATGGGGGGGGGGATTTTTGATTCCCTACTGGTGACTGGATTAATTCTTTGTTTACCAAGTAGTGTATGTAAATCTGTAATTCTCATAACCAATAAGGCGAGCGTCTGTTGAATGATGCCAAATGTTTTTTTACGTATAGAATTCAAGATTTTTATTGTTACAGAACCCTTTCCTGTTGACAAAACCTTCTATCCTCCTGTCTGAGTGGAAGGCCTAAGGCAGGGGACGACAACCTTCCCCCTCCAGATGTTTTGCTACTACATCTGCCATGATGCTCTGCCATTCATTAGCTTGGCTGAGCCTTGTGGCAAATGTAGTTTCAAAATGTGACGTACCTCTCTTTGGACTTGGGGTACATGGGCCTTCAAATGTATTTCGCAGCGGCAAGCCTCATGTTCTATATTTCCCTGCACCCTCTTGTGTTTAAGTCACCCTGTGCCTGTGGGGTGCAGGGTGTTTGTGTATTCTGTGTTTCGGATGAATAATTGTCTATTTGAGGAGTTTTGTTTATCTGCTTTGTCAGGCAAACACTGCCCTATTATCTGCTGTTTTAGACTGTAATCTTGTTTACCATCCACGGCTGTCATTGTCCTGTCTTGTCTAGGAATGTTGAGCAACGGTTCGTCCCAAATGTTGTTTATCAAAAGGAGCAGTAACATTAGAAACACTTTCTAGGGGAGGTTTTGTATATGTAAATGACCCACGTTTGATCGCATAAATATCTGCTTGTCTCCAATAAAACCCAGTTCCATTTTTTGACCCTGAAAACCTCTCAGATCTACAGCCTCGTCTTATTCTTGGGGGATGCTTGCATGTCCCTGTCCTTAAGCTTCGTCTAAGGAGTGCAGGAAGACACAAGAGCCTGCTGGGGAGGGCGCTGGGATCAGGCAAGGAAGCAGAATTTACAAATGTGACCTGGTCTGGGGCACTGAGATCTGTTACACAAAACATCTGGAGTGTTAAGGTTGGCAACCCCTAACGAAAGGGTTTATTCACTAAGCACCATTCTTTCTTTGAGAGCAAGGGGGAGGTTTGCTTTGGTGAACTCCAGTGAATTCACAATTTGTGGAACTGCCACTGTACTTATCCGTACATTCCCCTGTTCTTTGCTGTTGAAGTTGTCTAGTCCTCGGCATGGCTAAATACACATTTTTAGAAGCCAATGTGTTTTTTTCTTCTTCTTTATAATTCAGACATTAAGGAGCCAGAGTTAACACTTTAGAAGCCAGTGGCTGTCCGGCTCCTGTGTGGAGAGATATTGTCTAGTCATAGCAATCGGTTGTTACGTATGGACGATCGGAATGTATAATTTGTATTTCGAAGCTGATCAGAGTATCTAGTCTTTATAGTGTGTGTGTCTCAAACCACGCAGCTTTCTGACTTGTGCCTGTTTCATGTCCACAGCAAAACCATTTACAAATCTGCTGAAAGGAATGCAGCTTCACCGAGATGACTTTGAAATCATTAAAGTTATCGGAAGAGGAGCATTCGGAGAGGTAAGAGGGAATATATTGAATCCGTGTAATGTATCCCTTCTGTGTTTTGCATCCCTCTTATTCTTATTTTTTTTATTCCTTGGGTTGCACAAACATATGCTGCCGCACAGGGGTTACAATATGAGTAGTACATAGGTATTCAGACATGGGGTAGGTAGGGCCACATTCTAAAGGGAATAGGGTGGAAACAAAACGAAGATCCCTGTAATATGTTGTTAGAGCAGAAGTGGATTGGCACTTTCGGCCCCTCCCCGCAGCTGGTGCGCGCAGAATGCCATTGGTTGCAGTGGGACGGCCTGAACTCAGATCATCCCCCTGCAGCCAATGATGCACGTTGACTGCGTGGGCAGGCCAAATCAGAAACCCCCGGCAGAAGGGCATACCAGTACACTTCGTTGGCTCTAACCGGACGACACCCACCTGTCGTGGAGGGGTTAAAAGAAGAGCATACAGGTGTGCTGATTCATACAGCCCTGCGCCCCCCGGACATTGAGATTTTGCCTCTGGGCAAGTAGCCATATTTTTACATTTAGTCCCTTGGACAGGCAGAGCCCTGGGCCTGTTGCAGAGCACTTTTTTTCTT
Organism: Leptobrachium leishanense; assembly: GCA_009667805.1. Lineage (NCBI taxonomy): Eukaryota > Metazoa > Chordata > Amphibia > Anura > Megophryidae > Leptobrachium > Leptobrachium leishanense. The sequence continues at coordinate 28,635,852 of CM019075.1, read as the reverse complement.
CTGCTTTCTCTTTCGGGCTGAGGACACATGTTTTTCCATGGCAGTGTGTTTTGTAGGATGCCTGGCAGTACATATGGGGGGGGGGTAGTATTTAATTGCTCTTTTGGCTGAAGTATTTTATGTGTTGGGTTACCGTAGGTTGTCAGAAGGGGCAGGTAGATTTGGTACCAATTTAGTCCTACAAACCGATTTTTTTTTTTTTATTTTTATTTATTTTTAAATTCCACACCCCTTAGCATATCTGGTTACCTCCATATAATTATTCAAATACACTGTATGTATTGTGTCAAATAATTTCACTTACAAAAAATAGCTTCTAATTACTCCTTTCGACGACAGATCTCATAATATTGTCGTATTTTGTTTTATTTACACATGTTAGGTTTGCACGTTGTGTTGGTTAACTAAACACTTGACATAAAATCTATCCACTTATATTTGGGGAAAAAGAGGTTTGTGAGGGTCCTGAGAAACAACGGCACTATTGGCCTGCTCTACGGTGGGGCCCACTCAGGTCTCAAAAGGCTTTAGCTCGATTCTGTTATTACAGGGATAACCGCTCTATATGCAAATCAGACGCCATCACCCAGAAAGGGCGGCCAGCACTGAAATGCCAAGGACGTCATCCCTGCACGAGAGATGCCATCCCTGCACGAGAGATGCAGCAACCCCCCACGATCGTTTCAACCTCGTCATGAGGGTATAGCTGACACACCTTTTAGGCACCTCGATCAAGGGGTCCACTTCCGGATTGCACTGTAAACTTACAGTGAAAGAAAGGGGTTTGTGAGGATCCTGAGGACGAGCAACGACACTAATGGCCTGCTCTACAGTGGGGCCTGCTCAGATCTCCCACGGTTTTCGCTCGATTGTGCCATTACAGGGACAACTGCTCCATAGGCAAATCAGACGCCATCACCCAGAAAGGGCGGCCTGGACTGAATGCCACGAGAAGTGCAGCAACCCCCAACGATTTGCGTATATTTAACTGGAACTTTTCCAAAATCATATGGCCCGCATAGTGCTCATACCTCCATATAGATATAATCCAACGTGCAAGAAGTGTCAGACACTTGAGCCTCTTATTTTTAGGAGAAAAGCTTTGTTTACTTAATACACTGTTGGCGTTTTGGCTTGGCAGAGACTTTATCAATACGGTCTTAAGAGACTCTGCTGACAGCAAAGCTACATATTGTATATCCATCTATCGGTTAAGATGCAAAAAGTGGCACGCACCTATGCAAGTTTTCATTTATTTGTATATGCGGGTTCCGTGATAAAACAGACCCAGGATCCAAAAAAGTGGGAAACAGAAGACCTTATTTGCATATCTTACTCAGAGTTCTTTGCTGCATATGGGGAATGTATCATGTAATCTCTGTGGGCAAAGCAGTTCTATGAATTGCTGAGATAGGTAAATGTCTTCTACAATTATGAGCTTTGTTTATATATGTGTAGATTTGGTAAGCTTTAGTCCAGATGCCGAAATCACCAGAGTATAACCGCAGTAGTGATACTTTTTTTTATTTTTTATTGAACTAACTTTACATTTAACGGACCGCTGACGTACTATGTACGTCTTGCCCACGGGTCTCCCTTAGACCCGCAGAAGTACATCGTACGTCAGCGGCTCCTAACCTCCCTCCTTCCCAAACACTTACCTCCCTGCTGGTTCCAACAGCGATCTGGCAGGGAGGAAGCCTGCCCCTCTGCTTTAGAGCGGCTGCCGAGCACGATGACGTCACTACGCCGCGTGGTGACGTCATCGGCAGCCCCCCCCCCCCGGCGCCTGCATTAAAACCAGGAAATGGAGGGGGGGCTCCTTTGGAGCCCTCTATCTCTCCAACCATGGCAGCTAGAAACTTACTTTTAACACCGCTAGAAAGGGGAGAGTCTCCCCTTTTCAGTGGTGTATAAAGTTAAGTTTCACTGCCGGATCGCGACTTGGTGCGGAGTCGCGATTTAAACATGGAGGTGGCTGACATATTGCATGTCAGCAAGGCCTCCTGGTCCCCCCCCCCACCCACTGACATCCCCACCATATGTGTGAGGATATCAGTGGGCCAGTTAACCCTAGCTGCCAAGGGGAGATAGGGGTATCCTTTGGACATCATTGGAAAGGCCTGATCATGACTAGGTTTGGTGTAAAAAAATAAAACAAATTGTCTGTAGGGTTTAGTTAAATAGGACCTAGGCTGTCATCTAAAAAATAATGGGCATAAAATGGTCAGAATGAGCTCAGCGCACATAGGTGAATTGGCTCAGCAGTGAAGGGGTTAAAAAGCAAAAACATGTAAAAATTGGTTATTTCTATTCTCGAGACAAAATTGTGAAACTATTTATTTAGCTGGGGTCTTTGGGGATTAAATTATGAAAAAGTGTGTTTTTACCATTTTTTTTCATTTCATATTTTTTTTATAGTAAATTATAGGATATGATGGAAATAATGGTATTTTTAGAAAGTCCATTTAATGGCGGGAAAAACAATGTATAATATGTGTGGGTTGCATAAACGAGTACGAGGAAAATTTGACCGAAACACGAACAGCGCAGAAACGGATAAACAGCAGCGGTCACTAAAGGACGGACTTGTGTAAAAGCACCCGGTCACTATTTATAATAACATACTTTCAAATGGATTTGTTATGTTATGATCGTTGGATCGGACCTTCAGTGCAACAATCCTATTGAATTTAACCTGCTTTATTCAAATGGCTTGAAGTGCATCTTGTGTTTTTGTTTTTTTGATTCTTCTAGGTGGCAGTGGTTCGAATGAAGAGCACAGAGCGTATTTATGCCATGAAAATCCTGAACAAATGGGAAATGCTTAAGAGAGCAGAAGTAAGTGGACCCTTGATTTGCAGGATTCTTTTATTAATCCCCCCCCCCCCTTTCCATATTCCAAAGTCTACGGGCTTTGGGGTGTATTTATTGGAAGGCAGTGACCTAGTTTGTGACAGACCCTTCCAGGCGCTGTCTGTTTAGACAAAGTCACTGTCTGCCTGCCTCGGTTCTTGAGAATGATTGAGCCTGTTTTTTGTGTGTACAGCAGTGCTAATGCTTTGGATACTGTATGGGGATCTTTCCTGCTTCATTTCCACTTCGTCAGATAAGTGTAAAATACACTACATGCTTTTTATGCACTTGTATAAAACCACAACTGCCAGTTTGACTCTTTTTAATGAACAAAGAGCATCCTCAGACATGTTTTGGGAGAATATATAGATAGATATCTATCTATCCCTTAAAAAATGTGTAATTTCTGAATACATGAAAAAAGAGCGTACTGCCACCAATACTACAACAAACCGTAACGTGCCAAGAGACTTTGTATGCTCTTTGTCAGTCTCTCAGACACCTGGTAAGAATCCTGTAATAATATCTAGTTCAGGTGCTTAAAAAGAGTTGTTGTTTTTTTTCCCCACTAGTGGAAACCATAAGCGGGGTTTGTTTTTTTTTGTGTGTAGAATTGGTAAACTTGATGTCTTTTTTATGAATTTTTTTGGAGATTTCGTTGATATATTTTTATGTATTCTGATCATCTCGGCGATTTTATGCTATGTCATGTTTAGTCTTTTATGGGACAAAGTGATGTTTGCAAAAAGCGACTCCGTAAACCGGTGCCTTCCACTTGACGTGCGTTTGGCTAACAAATTGCATACAGTATTGGAGGCCCATCAGTAAGGGCAGTTGAGGCAGTCCCCCACCTGTAGCTGCTGCAAATCACGACAATGATAAAAATCTATTGGCAGTGTTAGAGATTGTTAATGGTTTTTTTTTCTTTTGGGTTTTTGTTCAAAAACATTGGTAATTTTAAAAAGACATTTTGTAGCCTTTTCTTCCACATGATTACAGTTCTGCAGTGTCTCTCCCTTCTTATTGATGGCTGTCTGGAGAAGCTGCTGAAAGAAACTGAGCGTCTCAAAGGGTCAAAATATCTGTCTGGGATTTATAGACCTGTGCGCTTAAAGGAACACTCTAACCAAAAAATCACCCCCCCGTTTTTTTTCCCTAACCTATCCCTATTCCCTTAATAAAACTTTATTTATTTATTTTTTCTTGTAACTGCAATACTTACCTTAAAATCCTCTTGTTTCCAGCGGCGTTTTTTTTTTTATACTCCCCTCCCTCCTCTTCCGCTCCCGTCCTTCTTCTTGCTGCGTCTTGGCTTCTGGTTTACGTGAGAAGCGCGCATGCGCGCCTCTCACATAAGCCAGCCAATCGGCAGGCTTCCTCCCGGCTCCCTCTGAGGATTAGTGTTGCGCGCAAGAGGATGCGCGCAACACTAACCCTCAGAGGGAGCCGCCAGCTTCTGCGGGGAGTAGGAGACGTCATCGCGCTGAAAGCGCGATGACGTCTCCTACTCGGCAAAAGTCGGCAGAAGCGGGAAATATGATTCCCGCTCTGCTGACTGACAGCTGGGAGGGCGGAGTAAACTTCTCCGCCTCTCTCAGCTGTTTTCAGCATTTTCAGCTGAACCGCTGAGCGGAGGGGGGGGGGGACAGAGGGCGGCATACTCTAGGCATCATGACCACCTAAAATAGCTTAGGTGGTCATGTTGCCTAGAGTATCCCTTTAACCCCTTAATGACCCCTGACGTACCCTGTACGTCCTGTCCTCGGGTCTCCCTTAGACCCGCGGACGTACAGGGTACGTCAGCGGCGCCAAATCCCCCTCCCGCCCGATACTCACCTCCCTCGTCTGATCCCACGGCGATCTGGCAGGGAGGAAGCCTGCCCATGTGATTTACATGGGCAGGCGAGGCTGATGACGTGCCCCCATGTGTTTCAATGGAGGGGAGGGGGGGGGGCTCCTTCGGAGCCCTCTATCTCCCCAACCACTGAAGCTAGGGAGATGCCGTTTGCACCGCTGGAGAGGGGAGAGCCTCCCCTTTCCAGCGGTGTATGGCATTAACAGTTTCGCCGCTGGATCGCTTTTCGGCGCCAATTGGCGCCAAAACGCGATTCAAACCTGGAGGGGGCTGACATCTTGGATGTCAGCCAAGCCTCCAGGTCCCCCCCCACCCACTGACAACCTCACCATATGTGTGAGGATGTCAGTGGGCCAGTTAACCCTCTAGCTGCCATGTAGAGATAAGGGGATCCTAAGGATCCCTTTATCTCCCGATCCATGGCAGCTGGATGGTCATATTTGCCATAATTTAAAAGGCCTGATTATGGCCTTTCAAATGATACCAAACATGACCAGGTTTGGTTTTAAAAATTTTTTTTAAAAAAAAATTAAATAAAAAAATAAAATAAAATAAAAAAATGTTTTTTTAAAAGTTTTTTTTGTCTGGGGGGAGTTTAATTAAATAGGACCTAGGCTGTCATCTAAAAAATGGTCAGAATGAGCGCAGCGCACATAGGTGAACTGTCTCAGCAGTGAAGGGGTTAAAAAGCAAACGCATGTTAAAATTGGGTATTTCTAGTCTCGGGACAAAATTTTGAACCTATTTAGCCGGGGTCTTTTTGGGTGGTTGTAGATTTTGGGGATTAAATTCCGAAAAAGTGTGTTTTTACCATTTTTTTCCTCATATTTCATTTTTATTTTTTTTTATAGTAAATTATTCGATATGATGGAAATAATGGTATTTCTAGAAAGTCCATTTAATGGCGGGAAAAAGGGTGTATAATATGTGTGGTCGAATAAACGAGTAAGAGGAAAAATTGTCCTAAACACTAACAGCGCAGAAACGTAAAAACAGCAGCGGTCACTAAAAGACGGATTTGTGTAAAACTGCCCGGTCACTAAGGAGTTAACGTATGTTGCTGGGAGAGTATTTGAGGAAATATTGAGGATTTCAATGTGATTAGCAAAAATCAACATGGTAAATTTTCAAGATGGACATCAGTGGTAAATGGTGTCCCTCAGGGGTCCTTTACAGGACCAATTGTATTAAATTTATTTATAAATGACCTTGATAGGCAATGAAAGTCATGTTTCAGTGTTTGCGGATGAAACAAAGCTAGGAAAGGTAATGCAATGTGAGCAGGATGTTACTTCGCTGCAGAGGGATTTGGATATATTGGGGGACTGTGCACTTAAATGGCAGATGAAATTTAATGTAGATAAATGCAAAGTTATGCACTTTGGAGTGAAGAACACACAAGCAATTTATACCCTAAATGGTACCGAGTTAGGGAAATCAAAGCAAGAGAAGGATTTGGGAAATTTCCTAGACTTCAATCTAACAATGCCCAATGTCAAACAGCAGCCACCAAGGTATTTGCATTAAAAGAGGAATTCACTCTCGGGATGAACACATACAGGGTTATTCAAAGAGAATCGAAAAGTCACCGCATGTTCGGTGACTTTTCGTTCTTTTCAATTCGGGCCAATTCGGCGATCCCATTTCGGCGACCCTGCGGTGTATTCAGCAAGCACCACAGGGCCGTCGATGCGCAGGGAAAAGCTGCTGCAAACCCGACTAAAAGTCACCGCAAAAACCCGGCGAATGCACGCCGAAAACCCGCAAAAACATCTGGATGAACACGCCGGAAAAACCTGAGCAGGAGCCGATCACACGCAGCGAAGCCTCCGGAAAAAGCCGACACCGCAGAAGAAAGCAGTGAATAAATTTGAAAATCAGTTTGCTTGAATGTTTGAAAAGTGAAGCGCAGTTTGCAAAGAAACTACTGAGCGAAAATGTCTGAAATTTATTTACATATGAGGTCCAAGGAATGATTATAAAAAGGGCTGTTACAGAAAAAAGTAAACTTTAACCCCTTAAGGGCCGCTGACGTACCCTGTACGTCCTGTCCTCGGGTCTCCCTTAGACCCGCGGACGTACAGGGTACGTCAGCGGCGCCAAATCCCCCTCCCGCCCGATACTCACCTCCCTCGTCGGATCCCACGGCGATCTGGCAGGGAGGAAGCCTGCCCATGTGATTTACATGGGCAGGCGAGGCTGATGACGTCGCCACGCTGCGTGGTGACGTCATCAGAAGGTGCCCCCATGTGTTTCAATGGAGGGGAGGGGGGGGGGCTCCTTCGGAGCCCTCTATCTCCCCAACCATTGAAGCTAGGGAGAGCCTCCCCTTTCCAGCGGTGTATGGCATTAACCATTACGCCACCGGATCACGTTGCGGCGCCAATTGGCGCCAAAACGTGATTCAAACCTGGAGGGGGGCTGACATCTTGGATGTCAGCCAAGCCTCCAGGTCCCCCCCCACCCACTGACAACCTCACCATATGTGTGAGGATGTCAGTGGGCCAGTTAACCCTCTAGCTGCCATGTAGAGATAAGGGGATCCTAAGGATCCCTTTATCTCCCGATCCATGGCAGCTAGATGGTCATATTTGCCATCATTTGAAAGGCCTGATTATGGCCTTTCAAATGATACCAAACATGACCAGGTTTGGTTTTAAAAAAAAATGTAAAATAATAAAAAAATTAAGTAAAATAAAAAAATGTTTTTTTTTTAAAAAGTTTTTTTGTCTGGGGGGAGTTTAATTAAATAGGACCTAGGCTGTCATCTAAAAATAATTAGCACAAAATGGTCAGAATGATCGCAGCGCACATAGGTGAACTGGCTCAGCAGTGAAAGGGTTAAAAGGTAAAAACATGTAAAAATTGGGTATTTCTATTCTCGGGATAAAATTTGGAAACTATTTAGCCGGGGTCTTTATTGGTGGTTATAGCTTTAGGGAATTAAATTACGAAAAAGTGTTTTTACCATTTTTTTCATCATCTTTCATATTTTTTTTATATTAAATTATTGGATATGATGGAAATAATGGTATTTCTAGAAAGTCCATTTAATGGCGGGAAAAAGGGTGTATAATATGTGTGGGTTGAATAAACGAGTAAGAGGAAAATTTGACCTAAACCCTAACAGCGCAGAAACGTAAAAACAGCAGCGGTCACTAAAGGACGGATTTGTGTAAAACCGCCCGGTCACTAAGGGGTTAAAAAAAAGAAAGAAAAATAATATCCAAAAAAATCTATAAATAGACTCTTTACTGCAGAATTTTGTAATGAACGGTTTATTAGATATTGAATTAAAACGGGAATATTTTTAACATTGAAGCCTATGGGATTCTCCTGAATAAACCTGTCGCATGAAACCACCGAATGGCAGGGCATTTCGGGAACCTTTCACTGCTGGTTTGTGCTTTCTGAATAGCCGAAGCATTGCTTTTTTATGGGGATTTCACTGCCCTCAAACAGGCACTGAATATGCGGTTAATTCGCCAGGATTTGGCGTATTGCCTGCTCTCTGGATAGCCGAATGGCCAAGAAAGGTAACCGCTGATTTTCACCTTTCTCCAGCCATTCGGATCTCTTTGAATAACCCTGTCAATTTTGCCTCTTTTTCTAAATCAGTGGTAAGATGCACCTTGAATATGCCGTGTGATTTTGGGCACCTGTTTTTGAAAGCGATATTATGGCGCTAGAAAAAGCGCAGCGGTGGCAACTAAATTAAGAGGAATGGAAGGTTTAAGTTGTGAGGCAAGGCTAACCAGTTTAAACCTGTTTAGTTTAGAGAAACGGCGCCTTAGAGGGGATCTGATAACTTTATATAAATCTATACAGGGCCATTATAAACCATTGTCTGGAAACCTATTCATTAACAGGACTATACACCGGACACAGGGTCACCCATTTAGACTGGACGAAAGGAAATTCGGCCTACAGCATAGGAAGGGTTATTTTACAGTGAGAACAATAAAGCTGTGGAATTCTCTGTCTGTTGAGGTGGTTGGGTCTTTACAGACTTTTTAAACGGCTGGATGACTTCCTGCATAAACAATATTACATGTTATGTTTAATATGTAGGTAAAAGCTACGTGTTCAAAGGAGAAATCTGACGCAATCTGGGGTCAGGAATGAATTTTTTCCCCCCAAGTATGTTGCAAGCTGTTCAGACTGTTTTTTGCATTCTTTTGTATAAATATCAGTAGGTGATGTATGAAGGGCTGAACCCGATAGACGCACATAATCCCCCCCCCCCCCAGACTGTATAACTAATGTTAAAAACTTGGGACGTTTTTGAATTCTGCCCAGACGGAGGTCACTTTAGACATGCTCAGTGTGGCAAAGGCAAACTTTAGCACTGCACCGGTTTTAACTCTTCACCAACTGCTACTGATGCTAGAGAAAATCAGCGTAAAGTTTGTCGACATGCAATTTTTGACTTGCCTTGTCCATTGCTTGCCTTGTTTTTTTTTCAGACAGCTTGTTTTCGAGAAGAGAGAAATGTCTTGGTAAATGGAGATTGTCAATGGATTACTACGTTACACTACGCCTTTCAGGATGAAAACTACCTGGTTCGTGTTTAGTTTCATTGCTCGCCTATTGAAATGTTTGGATCTTCTGAGATCCTTAAATTAGCAGTGCTTGGTTTAGAGATTATTAAATCCGCACTACCAGATTTAGAGATCACTAATTCAGCATTTCCTTGTTTAGAGATCATTAAATCAGCACCACTTGGTTTAGGGATCATTAAAACAGCACATGTTGGCATAGAGATCATTAGACCATTTCTGCTGGGTTTAGGGATCATTAAAGCGGCCCTGCCAGGTTTAAATCGATCCTGCCCAGTTTAGGTATCATTAAATCGGCCCTGCCCAGTTTAGGGATCATTAAAGCGGCCCTGCCGGTTTAGGAATCCTTAAAGCGGCCCTGCTAGGTTTAGGAATCCTTAAAGCGGCCCTGCTGGGTTTAGGAATCATTTAAAGCGGCCCTGCTGGGTTTAGGAATCATTTAAAGCGGCCCTGCTGGGTTTAGGAATCATTTAAAGCGGCCCTGCTGGGTTTAGGAATCCTTAAAGCGGCCCTGCTAGGTTTAGGAATCATTTAAAGCGGCCCTGCTGGGTTTAGGAATCCTTAAAGCGGCCCTGCTGGGTTTAGGAATCATTTAAAGCGGCCCTGCTGGGTTTAGGAATCATTTAAAGCGGCCCTGCTGGGTTTAGGAATCATTTAAAGCGGCCCTGCTGGGTTTAGGAATCCTTAAAGCGGCCCTGCTAGGTTTAGGAATCATTTAAAGCGGCCCTGCTGGGTTTAGGAATCATTTAAAGCGGCCCTGCTGGGTTTAGGAATCATTTAAAGCGGCCCTGCTGGGTTTAGGAATCCTTAAAGCGGCCCTGCTAGGTTTAGGAATCATTTAAAGCGGCCCTGCTGGGTTTAGGAATCATTTAAAGCGGCCCTGCTAGGTTTAGGAATCATTTAAAGCGGCCCTGCTGGGTTTAGGAATCATTTAAAGCGGCCCTGCTGGGTTTAGGAATCATTTAAAGCGGCCCTGCTGGGTTTAGGAATCCTTTAAAGCGGCCCTGCTGGGTTTAGGAATCCTTTAAAGCGGCCCTGCTGGGTTTAGGAATCCTTTAAAGCGGCCCTGCTGGGTTTAGGAATCCTTTAAAGCGGCCCTGCTGGGTTTAGGAATCATTTAAAGCGGCCCTGCTGGGTTTAGGAATCATTTAAAGCGGCCCTGCTGGGTTTAGGAATCATTTAAAGCGGCCCTGCTGGGTTTAGGAATCATTTAAAGCGGCCCTGCTAGGTTTAGGAATCATTTAAAGCGGCCCTGCTGGGTTTAGGAATCATTTAAAGCGGCCCTGCTGGGTTTAGGAATCATTTAAAGCGGCCCTGCTGGGTTTAGGAATCATTTAAAGCGGCCCTGCCGGGTTCATGGATGATTAAACGTCTCATTTGTTACTTGTTAGTCTGTTACGAGACCGTAGATGCGAGCCATTGAAATATAATTTGCTGTGGTTTCTTTGTAAGCCATAGTTACGTAGACCTGTCATTAACCAACTGATTACCTGACTTAGTCCACTAGTTTTTATATTTTGTTTTGTGTTTTTATCTTCACATCGTTCATTTTTGTGAAGCTTTGTGTTATTCACCGCTCGTTGTGTCAGTGTTGCTCTAAGAGGAGAAACAAACCTGCCATCTCTTTTTATTTCCAGTATCTGGTTATGGATTATTACGTCGGAGGGGATTTGCTAACGCTGCTCAGTAAATTCGAAGACCGGCTGCCCGAAGATATGTCCAGGTTCTACCTTGCAGAAATGGTGCTGGCAATACATTCCATACACCAGCTGCATTATGTACACAGGTAACAACGCCAAAGACATGTCATGCTTAGACTACATTGTCGTTTGTGGTCGAAAGGGTGTGCAACCATATAGAGCTGCCTCCTTTGTTGTTCACGCCTCTGTTTTTGGGCACTCAGGGCGCCATAACCACTCTGCAGTTGGTTTAAGGAGGTCCCGTGTCCGTGCATGTCCAATAAGTCACTTCCATTCACTCCACCCTGGAGTGTCTTCATTTTTTGTTCTCTTATTTCTTTCAGGTCCGATCACACTCAAATTGTTTGTCAACAGGTAGTTTGTCTCAAACTGCCCGTAGCACATGCGCGCGCATATCTAAATAAACAAACTTCATATCTCTATCGCTATCTATCCCTCTCTCTTTACAAAGTAGAAAACCGGGGGGGGGGGGACACACAGGAGAGAACCTTGGTGCGGGGCCCCACCTCAGTAATATATAAACTATAGAATGGCCGCACTCAAAAATAACACAAAGTTTATTTAAAATGTAGACCACCGTTTCAGCTCACGTAGGAGCCATTCTCAAGGTTACTGTGGCATTGAATAAAACCTGGTTGTATAGTATAACGTTTGATAGCTCGACAGGGCAGCCTAATTGGTGAGTTAGCTAACTTTATACTATATAACTAGGTCTTATTAAATGGCTCCTGCGTGAGCTGAAACGTCTCAACATTTTAAATATGCGATTTTGTTGTAATCTTGAGTGAGGCCATTCTATGGTGTGTGTATGTAGTAAATGCACATATTCATACATTCTTTCTTTCACTCTTGTATTTTTATATATTTAGTGGATTTATGGGCCTATGATCTGTCCTTTGTTTACCTTGCTTGACCATACGATTCTACTTTTAGTATTGACGAGGCCCCCCCCCCCGCTCGGTTCTTTATTGTTCAATTCTATGATTTTTGCTCAGTATTACATCCAGACCTGAAGAAGAGAGCTTGAAAGCTTGTCGTTAAGGCTGGGGTCAGACTAACGCATTTTTAACATGCGTTTAGGCGCACTTAATCACGGCCGTAGTAGCAGCAAATGACGGGCAATATACGAAGTACAGCCGAACGAAAGTTTGGCAACGCAAGCGGCAAACGAACGCATTTTTTCGAGAACGTTGAACCGCTAGTACTGATGTACAGAGTGCGCTGCACCCGCATAGCAGCGTGTGTGCGTGCTTAGGAGACGTCAGACGCTGCTCATGTCCAGCCAACATAACGTCCAGACACCCAAAGTTTCGTGGTTTGGATCCGTAAAAAATCACGCACGAAAATGCGCATCGTTTGACCGTTTTCGCGCATTCCGTGAAAAAAATCGTCAATGCGTTCGGACACACTTTTTGACTGTTGCTGCGAATAATGCATTCGTTTGACCCTGAGGCCAAGGCCCAGAGTTCATTTCAAGTGTGCTATTTGCATTTGGAATCTGTTGCTGTCAACTCTCAAGATGAGATCCAAAGAGCTGTCACTATCTGTGAAGCAAGCCATCATTAGGCTGAAGAAACAAATCAAACCCATCAGAGAGATAGCAAGAACATTAGGTGTGGCCAAAACAACTGTTTGGAACATTCTCAAAAAGGATTGCACCAGTGAGCTCAGCAACACCAAAAGACTCGGGAGACCACGGAAAACAACTGTGGTGGATGACCGAAGAATTCTTTCCCTGGTGAAGAAAACACCCTTCACAACAGTTGGCCAGATCAAGAACACTCTCCAGGAGGTAGGTGTATGTGTGTCAAAGTCAACAATCAAGAGAAGACTTCACCAGAGTAAATACAGAGGGTTCACCACAAGATGTAAACCATTGGTGAGCCTCAAAAACAGGAAGGCCAGATTAGAGTTTGCCAAACACCACCTAACAAAGCCTTCACAGTTCTGGAACAAGATCCTATGGACAGATGAGACCAAGATCAACTTGTACCAGAGTGATGGGAAGAGAAGAGTATGGAGAAGGAAAGGAACTGCTCATGATCCTAAGCATACCACCTCATCAGTGAAGTATGGTGGTGGTAGTGTCATGGCGTGGGCATGTATGGCTGCCAATGGAACTGGTTCTCTTGTATTTATTGATTATGTGACTGCTGACAAAAGCCGCAGGATGAGTTCTGAAGTGTTTCGGGCAATATTATCTGCTCACATTCAGCCAAATGCTAACAATGAGAGTCTCTGATGCATCCCGCTGCATTCTGTATTTAGAGAAGTGAATCCAATCCGATTAGCATCTAGCTGTTAGTTTATATGAACTTCTTCGCCTCATTAAAATGGGCCCACGGCTTCCATAAATTATTTTGGGGATTCATACCTTGTACTTTTAGTGGCTGATTACTCCCACGTGTCATTTTTATAATGCAAGAATAAAATGTCGCTAGTAAACCTTTTATCTCTGTCAGTGCTGTGTGCGGGGGGGGGGGCTTTCTCGTGCAAGACAAACCCCCGAACACACAGTTTGCTTCACATTCACTAGCGTGGTGTATTAAAATAACAGTCTAAATCAATGTGAATTCCTTTTCTATATATTAAAGTACTGGTTGCTGATCAGTCTGCCTTTCATGCATCGTATTGATCTCCATGGATAGTGCATTAGATGTGGCGCTGACTGGGACTGTTGCTGGCGCTGACTGGGACTGTTGCTGGCGCTGACTGGGACTGTTGCTGGCGCTGACTGGGACTGTTGCTGGCGCTGACTGGGACTGTTGCTGGCGCTGACTGGGACTGTTGCTGGCGCTGACTGGGACTGTTGCTGGCGCTGACTGGGACTGTTGCTGGCGCTGACTGGGACTGTTGCTGGCGCTGACTGGGACTGTTGCTGGCGCTGACTGGGACTGTTGCTGGCGCTGACTGGGACTGTTGCTGGCGCTGACTGGGACTGTTGCTGGCGCTGACTGGGACTGTTGCTGGCGCTGACTGGGACTGTTGCTGGCGCTGACTGGGACTGTTGCTGGCGCTGACTGGGACTGTTGCTGGCGCTGACTGGGACTGTTGCTGGCGCTGACTGGGACTGTTGCTGGCGCTGACTGGGACTGTTGCTGGCGCTGACTGGGACTGTTGCTGGCGCTGACTGGGTCTGTTGCTGGCGCTGACTGGGTCTGTTGCTGGCGCTGACTGGGTCTGTTGCTGGCGCTGACTGGGTCTGTTGCTGGCGCTGACTGGGTCTGTTGCTGGCGCTGACTGGGTCTGTTGCTGGCGCTGACTGGGACTGTTGCTGGCGCTGACTGGGACTGTTGCTGGCGCTGACTGGACTGTTGCTGGCGCTGACTGGGACTGTTGCTGGCGCTGACTGGGACTGTTGCTGGCGCTGACTGGGACTGTTGCTGGCGCTGACTGGGACTGTTGCTGGCGCTGACTGGGACTGTTGCTGGCGCTGACTGGGACTGTTGCTGGCGCTGACTGGGACTGTTGCTGGCGCTGACTGGGACTGTTGCTGGCGCTGACTGGGACTGTTGCTGGCGCTGACTGGGACTGTTGCTGGCGCTGACTGGGACTGTTGCTGGCGCTGACTGGGTCTGTTGCTGGCGCTGACTGGGTCTGTTGCTGGCGCTGACTGGGTCTGTTGCTGGCGCTGACTGGGTCTGTTGCTGGCGCTGACTGGGTCTGTTGCTGGCGCTGACTGGGTCTGTTGCTGGCGCTGACTGGGACTGTTGCTGGCGCTGACTGGGACTGTTGCTGGCGCTGACTGGGACTGTTGCTGGCGCTGACTGGGACTGTTGCTGGCGCTGACTGGGACTGTTGCTGGCGCTGACTGGGACTGTTGCTGGCGCTGACTGGGACTGTTGCTGGCGCTGACTGGGACTGTTGCTGGCGCTGACTGGGGCGGTTGCTGGCGCTGACTGGGGCGGTTGCTGGCGCTGACTGGGGCGGTTGCTGGCGCTGACTGGGGCGGTTGCTGGCGCTGACTGGGGCGGTTGCTGGCGCTGACTGGGGCGGTTGCTGGCGCTGACTGGGGCGGTTGCTGGCGCTGACTGGGGCGGTTGCTGGCGCTGACTGGGGCGGTTGCTGGCGCTGACTGGGGCGGTTGCTGGCGCTGACTGGGGCGGTTGAACATATGTATGAGTTTTTTTTTTTTTGTTTTCTCCATGGTCATCAATTTATTTTTTTCCCCTACATCTTTTATTCTGCACCCTGATTTGCCCTTTAGAGTGTGCAGGGTGTTTGCTTGGCCAGGCACGATGTGTAATGATGAGGCGCACTTCTTGCCTCTTTCTTTGCAGAGACATAAAGCCAGATAATGTTCTCCTGGACATGAACGGCCACATCCGCCTTGCAGATTTCGGATCATGCTTAAAGATGAACGATGATGGAACTGTAAGTACCGGTGGTGCGTGCATTCCTACACAGGTTTTCCAGATATTTATTTCTTTGGAAATTAAGCAAGTGCAGCATAAACAGAAAAATAAATACCATGGGAGAGGAGAGGGTGCTGGGCACCTGCTTATTAGAAGGGCTAAGCACCATCTTTGGGCCGAAGAGTCTTCCATGTCCCTGCCTGTGCTTGGCACCCTGAGGGTTGTAAGGTTTGAGGGGCCTGGATAAACCTTCCTTATTAATGCACTCAACTCTATTTTTGCGTCTTAACAGTGGTGTAGATACTTCAGCTGACCTACATAACGAATGAGATATTAAAGGGACGCTTTGCACACCATGACCACATTCGCTTTTTAAAGTGGTCAGTCCTCCTGCAGTGCCCCCTTCCCCTCCTTGCAGCCCCATGTGCCTGATATTCTTGTGTGAAGCGGGGAGTGTCCTCCACACTCACAAGCCTCACCCGGCAGGTGGAATTTGAATATCGGACTGCAATGTCAGCACAGTTATCTTGTCTCCAAATGCTTGCAGCAGTGAGCGTTCTGGGAGACGGGAGCCGATGGAGCGATTCTGCTCGTTTGACAGTCTTGCATAATGTTGATCTTTTATTAATAGGATTTCTCCGGCCTTGTTTAGGTGCAGTCATCTGTCGCTGTCGGGACACCTGATTACATTTCCCCGGAGATCCTGCAGGCCATGGAAGATGGAATGGGCAAATATGGCCCAGAGTGCGACTGGTGGTCCCTGGGGGTCTGCATGTATGAAATGTTGTTTGGTGAAACTCCCTTCTACGCAGAATCGCTGGTGGAAACCTATGGAAAGATCATGAATCATGAAGTGAGTTGGCCATTAACCCATAAGATTCAGTGCTACTTCCTTTTAGCATAGTTGCAGTAACACAGAGGTAATTTGTTTTTGTTGTCCTTCGGAAGCCCCATGTTTCTTTGTATAAATGCTCACTCCACCACAATTCCAATACCCAGGACATATTTGAAAACGAGTGAAATCTCAATGTATCCTTCCTGGTAAAATACTTTATAAATAAATAATAATAAAATTATTCCTGTGCAAATGGGGTAATTTGTAACAGACCTACACCCATGGGACCCTAATGAACCTTGAATCGTACCAACGTGAAGACTACTTCTAAAGCAGAATGTCACAGATTTCAAATAAACCTGTGGCAGAATAAAAGCGCTTGTGGGGTATCCGTTATTCTTCCATCTGGTCTTGTCATGTGAACAACTGGGTGAAGGGTTTACCTGCTGAACACATAACGGGTTATTCAGAGACATTTCGGTGCTCTCTCGTTCTGCGAGTTCAATTCGTCGACCCTGCGGTGAATTCAGCATTCACTGCAGGGTCCCCGAAGTGCGCCAAATCGACCCGCTGAATGCAGCCGACGACCCGCCGAACAGACCGTCGAATGCCTCAGAAAAAAGCTGACCAGCAGCCAACCAGGGTTTAAAAAAAGGAATAAAATAGTAACTTTTAAAATGTGTTTTAAACAAAAAATAATGCATGGAAGTAATATATACGGTCTGTTACAGAATTAAAAAAAGCCATTTAAAAATAATTAGAATCAAAAATTTCGCCTAAAGGGAGACTTTTTGCTCCGAATGAAAATCCTAAACAGTTGAATAAATATTTAATAAAAACCGCTAATTAGTTTAACATTGAAACCTATGAGATTAGCCTGTTTAAACCTGTCGCACTAAACCACTGAAAATCTGGGCATTTCAACAACTTTTCACAGCTGTTCAGCGTTCTCTGAATAGATTAACCATTACTTCTCAATGGGGAATTTCACTGGCAAATTCACCAGTATTTGGCGAATCGCCTGCTTTTTGAATAGATAAATGGACACGAAATTGCATTGTACGCGGAAATTCACCCTTTCGGTGCCGTTTGAATAACCCATATAGAGATGAGTAAATACATTGGCTTCATATCTTTGTTTTTTTTGTATCCAATCAGTCTCCTACTCGACAGTTGTCGTCTGACACCTGGGGTGTCTTATGTAAACCCAGTCATCTCTGGGGTCTATGCAATTACTTTTTCCTTAATCACCAAAATAAATGAGAAATCCTATTTTAAAGACTAGAATTTTTATGAGCAATTTTACAACCTGTAAAGTATTTCACTTAAAGTAGTCACATTAGTGCAGTTTTCCCTAAGCGTGATCTGTAAGCATTGTTTCACCACGTCTGGTAATGCGTATGACTGAGGTGCTGATGGACAGCTTTCATTAACTCGAAAAGATGCACAATGTTGTGTAGAGGGAGTAATTAAATAAGATTTCTTTTTTTTATTAGATTTGTATGAGACATCAGCATTAGTCTTGCAATTAAAGTTAAGTTCCCATCCATGTTCATCACCGAGCAAGTTCCCATTTGAAAAAATTGTCACGTCAGGCTGCGTGCTACACCTCTGCTGAATCATTTGGGTAGACTGTGTCTCCCCATTGTGAAACTGATTTTTTTATTTTTTTCTCTTATCTGCACGTCACAAATTTATTTTCTGATCCTGGTCTGTATATGTGAAGGCACACAGTAACTGCATATTCAGAATAAAACTTATAATTTTCTAATCCTCGGTTAAACAGGTCATCGCATTCTTGTTGACTCTTCAATTTTACTGGTTTATGACAGACGTCTGATGCATTTCCCTACATGTACTTAAATCCCTTAAAGCCTAACTCCAGCACCTCATTTCCACATTCATATTGTCCTTTTTATTGATTTTAGTATTGGCCTTTGTAGTGTGTTGGTGTCTGTGTGGTTGTATATCATTCTCATGTCCTTACTGGGTTATATATCAAGACTTTGTGGAAAGGGAGACATGCAATGCAATCATAGGTGAAGACCTAAACAGGAGACAGATAATAGAGCTGGAGTGAGAAGCAGGAGACTGTCCCACTAGCTGGAGGCGCAGGAGACTGAAGGGCCGCTAGCTGGAGGCGCAGGAGACTTATATTTGCTATACGTGCCTGCCTATGTGACTACCATTGTCACAATACTACTGCTTGTCAGGACAATCTCAAATCCATGGCAGAGGCTGTCATATCATGACTGGTAAACAAATAGTTGAAAAGACCACAAGTAGCTCATTCATTCTTCCTCTGTGTGTAATGTACTAAAAAATAAAAGAATAACTCTGCTTCCTCATTGTGGTTCAGTAAAAGCTGTGCCTGTTTTTACAATGTTAAAATAACATTTTGTTGTGCTTTAGAGCGATTGCGCTTTGTTGCTTTTATAAGTTGTGGCAAGAGACATTTTTAATGTTCCGTTTAACTTTAAATGACAACTCCACGAATACTCATCCAGCCATATGTTGTGTTCACCAGCAAAAAATTCTAGAACCGTAAAGGAGCAAGCACAAGATGTCAAACTCAAAAACTGAAACGTTTATCATAAATTTTGAAAAGTCGTCGTTTTAGCTCTTTATTGGATCTTTCATCAGGATAGCTGCACCAGAGAGCTGAAACCTCAATCTTATTAAATTGATTTTATAATCGACTTTTGTTTTGTTCAGATCTGTGTGCTAGCTCCTTTTCTGTTCATGTGTTTTTTGCCGGGCTAATCACTTTTTTGCGGGTCTCGGGGTCTCTTGTGTTTTTTTTTTTTTGTGTAGTACAAAGGTTATTCTTGGTGGGGATTTGTTTTAGTTATGTGACATGAAAATGTATATTTGTGCAACGTTTACATTTCTTTCACAAATTAATTCCATTAATCCATTCACACGGTCATGCTTTCCCAGAGGCTTCAATAGGATTATTTTGGGCGTTTATTCTATCTAGAATACAGTTGTGTTCAAAATTATTCAACCCCCAATGCTGTAAAGGGTTTTAGGGAATTTAGTGTACATTTGTAATTGTATTCAGAATGAAATCCTACAAGGACTTTTTAAAGAACCATATGCAACTAAAATGACATCAATTGGTTTTGTTTCTTTTGTGAATTCTTCATGGACACAATTATTCAACCCCTTAAAGACTAACCACTCTGAAGAACAGAGGTTCATTCAAGTTTTTTCAATCAGGTATTGAAAACACCTGTGGATGTCACGGAGCAGCAATAAAGCATAATAAGCACCAATTAGGCAGCTTTAAAATGACTGTGATACTCAGCTCCTTCTAGACATTTACTGGTGTGGTTACAAACATGGTGAAGTCAAGAGAATGGTCCAGGAAGACAAGAGAAGAGGTGATTACTCTTCACAGGAAGGGCAATGGCTATAAGAAGATTGCAAAGATGTTAAACATACCAAGAGAGACCATAGGAAGCATCATTCGCAAATTCAAGGCAAAGGGCACTGTTGAAACGCTACCTGGTCGTGGCAGAAAGAAGATGCTGACTTCGACTGCTGTGCGCTACCTGAAGCGTAGAGTGGAGAAAAGTCCCCGTGTGACTGCTGAGGAACTGAGAAAAGATTTGTCAGATGTGGGTACTGAAGTTTCAGCTCAGACAATACGGCGCACGCTGCGTAATGAAGGCCTCCATGCCAGAACTCCCAGGCGCACCCCTTTGCTGTCTCCAAAGAATAAGAAGAGTCGACTGCAGTATGCCAAAAGTCATGTGGACAAACCACAGAAGTTTTGGGATAGTGTTCTGTGGACTGATGAAACAAAATTAGAACTGTTTGGGCCCATGGATCAACGCTATGTTTGGAGGAGGAAGAACAAGGCCTATGAAGAAAAGCACACCTTGCCTACTGTGAAGCATGGCAGGGAGTCAATCATGCTTTGGGGCTGTTTTGCTTCTGCAGGTACTGGGAAGCTACAGCGTGTGCAAGGTACCATGAATTCTCTTCAGTACCAGGAGATATTGGATGACAATGTGATGCAGTCCGTCACAAACCTGAGGCTTGGGAGACATTGGACCTTTCAACAGGACAATGATCCCAAGCATACCTCCAAGTCCACTAGAGCATGGTTGCAGATTAAAGGCTGGAACATTTTGGAGTGGTCATCGCAGTCACCTGACTTAAATCCGATTGAGAACCTCTGGTGGGACTTAAAGAAAGCAGTTGCAGTGCGCTAGCCTAAGAATGTGACTGAACTGGAGGCTTTTGCCCATTACGAATGGGCGAAGATACCCGTAGATCGCTGCAAGACACTTGTGTCAAGCTATGCTTCACGTTTAAAAGCTGTTATAACTGTAAAAGGATGTTGTACTAAGATTGAATGTCACTTGGGGGTTGAATAAAACTGATAATGATGTGAGCACAGAAAAGACATTTGTGGTTCATTATAAATGTTATATTTGTCTGACCTACACGTGCCTCTTTGATTTAATTGTAAGCAAGATGACTGATCAAAATCAAGGTCAAACTGGCCAAAACGAATTTCAGTGGGGGTTGAATAATTTTGAACACAACTGTATATTATCGCAAATAATTTGTTTTGCGGCTCTCTGTAAATTAGTGTCTGCGCAGAAAACATGTCACACCAAAAATTTTTATGAAAAAGAACTTAATCCTGTTTGTTGTACCAAAAGCCTGTGTACACAGTTACACCATCCCTCTTAAAGGGGAGCTCTATTCCACTTAATCTCCCATGTCGTGGTGTCCTTGCATCTTCTGTGCTGGCAGTGTCTCGAGCGTCTCCCCATGAGCGGCTAGCGTGTGCACAGCCAGTTGGATGCCTTTTGAAAGCAAAAGCAGTGAGAATCATTGGCTGATATCTAGTCTCCCTGAATCTGATTAGTACCCCCAGAAGGCTGTCCGACGGATGCTGATTGACAGCCTTCTCACAATGGTTTGTCCATCCCTGTTGTAGGCAGTTCCTCCCCTTTTTGGAAGGGTTAGGAGGGGCACTTGACTCACCATAGCCATGTCACTAAGCTAATGAGGGAGTGGTGGCTAGAGCGTCCTTCAAGTTCTAGGTTTAAAGTAGTGGAATAGATCTGCACAAGGTACAAAGTAAGAAGGGAGCATCAAGGTGTAAAAATTTTGACTTAGGCTAGGGTCAGACGAGCGTGATTTCTACGGACTGTACGTCCGTGCACACGGACGTACGTCAGTACGGAAGACGCAGTAGTGGCCACACAGTCCGTTTATTCACTGACGTATATTTTGATGGATGTAGGAGGGAAAATAAAATAAAAGGCAAAACCATTTTGTCAGTGAAAAATGCTGGACGTATAAATGCAGTCCGTCTGACCACGTTCCATTACTCACACACAAAGCTATGCAGACATTGCGGACGCAGCGCACTTTGTGCGGCCGTTCTAGGGGTTGTACGTTCTTGCCTGCCTCGCGTCCGTGGGCCGCGGCCGTTGTGCGTCCGCAGTTCAGTGCGGACGTACTTCGTGTAAAGGGCTCCGATGGGCTTTCCGTCATGCTATCACGGACGTACTTTTAGGCGCAATCGTGGATGTGAACACTACGCTCGTCTGACACCAGCCTAACTGATGGTGCAATAAATCTAATGGGCAGTCATTAGTTTAAAAATGAAACCTTTATCTGGTTAATGTCAAAACAGATGAATGAGTCTTCAAGTTGAAAACTGAGTTAAATAATCTTGACTAGTGATTTAAATCGATTCCGATATATTTGGTTTTTGTCAAATCTACCCCGATTGATTACAAATCCTGATTGAACACACATTACTATATTAAGAAGACTGCTCTGTAATGTAAGGAAGTTTTATGAGATGAAAATCGGTGAACTCACGCAATCGGTCACAGAGATATCTTTGTAGTGGAGCAATAGAGGGATCGATACGCGGTCACCGATGTTGAGGTGGTAAACCTCCAATTGTCTATGAAGAATGTAAAAACTAATCCATAGTGGAAATCCAGCTGACCCTGGAATCAATGGAAAGTGTAACGTGACCGTGCCAATAATGAGCACTATAAGATTAAAAAGCTTTATAAACAGGGTTACTCAGAGAAAGGTAACTCTGGGGAACTTTTGGAGAAGTGAAAATTCTAGGTCAAAATAGCCAAACCAGAAAAATGCCCCCATTTATCTTGCTTTCCAAATCGGCTATTTTGACCTAGAATTTTCAATTCTCAAAGTTCTCGAGTTTCACCTTTCTCTGAATAACCCTGTGTCAGTCAGTTAAAACCATCATAAGTGGCCACAGTATCCAAAGTCTTGTGGAGCATTGGCCGGGATGAATGAGCCTTCAAGGTGAAAAAGGAGTTGAATCACTAGTCGGTAGGATTATTTAAATTGATTGACCTGTTTTTCATCAAATCTACCCTGATTAAAAATACTGATTTGAACGCACATTACGATTTTAAGGAAAAGCTTGGGGTCCCAGTGGCGCACTTGGTACTTCCCAAATGGAAAATTCTTAATATATAATGGGTATATATCAGCTACCATTGGGTGTTCAACAGAGGAAAGGTCACAGTGAATCGGTCTTTCACTGATAAAGGTACAAATAACAATTGTCAATATAACACCGTTATCAATGACTCTTCGTATCATACATATGAGTCCGTCTCAAAATGCAGGGTGGGTATAAACAAGTGCAAAGATGCATATGATGTGCAAAATCGCAATAATAAAGTGACAATAAAGTGCAAAATAGCCAATAGTAGTGCTACTTTCAAACGTGTGAATCAATCTCACAATGCAAATCGTAATATATATATATATATATATATATATATATATAATATATATATATATTATATATATATATATATATATATATATATACCCACCTAAATCAACCCCAACAGTCTGCACTATTATCCCTCTTCTCTCCTCCCTATGTTATGGAATCCACCAATTGAGGGAAAGGAAATACAACGCTGGGACATTTGATTCTACGAACCATCGACGACCAGTAACCTTGGTCTTGGTCTACCCATCCACTGGATAATTTTCTGCACATGCACTTTCTGTGGCAATAGACTATTTAGAGACTGGCAACACCATTGGACAGAATTACGGACTCTTTAGAATTCACATTAACACTATTTGTGTCTGCACTCTACCAATAGAGGAAGATACCTATTTATGCACTTTATATGCTATTTGCACTTATGGTGTGTATTGTGATATTGTGGACCCTTTAGGATTTGCACTACAAATGGAATAACAGCACGAGTAGATGCACTTTATATACGATTTGCATTGTGAGATTGATTCACACGTTTGAAAGTAGCACTACTATTGGCTATTTTGCACTTTATTGTCACTTTATTATTGCGATTTTGCACTTGTTTATACCCACCCTGCATTTTGAGACGGACTCCTATGTATGATACGAAGAGTCATTGATAACGGTGTTATATTGACAATTGTTATTTGTACCTTTTATCAGTGAAAGACCGATTCACTGTGACCTTTCCTCTGTTGAACACCCAATGGTAGCTGATATATACCCATTATATATTAGAAATTTTCCATTTGGGAAGTACCAAGTGTGCCACTGGGACCCCAAGCTTTTCCATACTATCCATTTGCACATTTAAGTTGAGATTTTTGTGCAACACCTTGTAGGCAGCAACCCCGATAACCGAATATTGATTAAGCGCCTCCACAGATACACTCTCTTGTCAATTACTATTTTAAGACTCGTCTGTAATGTAAGGAAGTTTCTGTTCTGTTCTGTCCATAGGCTCAGCTGTTTTTTTTTTTCTTTTTTTCTAAAGGTCGTTTTTGCTTGTGATCCAACGACTTTATGGCTTATTTGAATTGGATGTATAACTAGCATTTAAAGTTAACTAGCATCAAAAGAGCCATGTTGTTGTTACTATTTAGCGAGCACAAACACATTCCGCAGCGCTGTACAATGATGTACAGTCAGGTCCAGAAATATTGGGACATCGACACAATTCTAACATCTTTGGCTCTATACACTACCACAATGGAGTTTGAATGAAACAAACACAATGTGCTTTAACTGCAGACTGTCAGCTTTAATTTGAGGGTATGTACATCCAACGCAGGTGAACGGTGTAGGGCTTACAGCTGTTTGCAGATGTGCCTCCCACTTGTTAAGGGACCAAAGGTAATGGGACAGAATAATAATCATAAATCAAACTTTCCCTTCTTAATACTTGGTTGCAAATCCTTTGCAGTCAATCACGGCCTGAAGTTTGGAATGCATAGACATCACCAGACGCTGGGTTTCATCCCTGGTGATGCTCTGCCAGGCCTCTATTGCAACGGTCTTCAGTTCCTGCTTGTTCTTGGGGCATTTTCCCTTCAGTTTTGTCTTCAGCAAGTGAAATGCATGCTCAATGGGATTCAGGTCAGGTGATTGACTTGGCCATTGCATGACATTCCACTTCTGTCCCTTCAAAAACTCTTTGGTTGCTTTTGCAGTATGCTTTGGGTCATTGTCCATCTGCACTGTGAAGTGCCGTCCAATGAGTTCTGCAGCATTTGGCTGAATGTGAGCAGATAATATTGCCCTAAACACTTCAGAATTCATCCTGCTGCTTTTGTCAGCAGTCACATCGATAAATACAAGAGAACCAGTTCCGTTGGCAGCCGTACATGCCCACGCCACGACACTACCACCACCATGCTTCACTGATGAGGTGGTATGCTTAGGATCATGAGCAGTTCCTTTCCTTCTCCATACTCTTCTCTTCCCATCACTCTGGTACAAGTTGATCTTGGTCTCATCTGTCCATAGGATCTTGTTCCAGAACTGTGAAGGCTTTGTTAGGTGTTGTTTGACAAACTCTAATCTGGCCTTCCTGTTTTCGAGGCTCACCAATGGTTTACATCTTGTGGTGAACCCTCTGTATTCACTCTGGTGAAGTCTTTTCTTGATTGTTGACTTTCACACACATACACCTACCTCCTGGAGAGTGTTCTTGATCTGGTGTTTTCTTCACCAGGGAAAGAATTCTTCGGTCATCCACCACAGTTGTTTTCCCGTGTTCTCCTGGGTCTTTTGGTGTTGCTGAGCTCACCGGTGCGTTCCTTCTTTTTCAGAATATTCCAAACAGTTGTTTTGGCCACGCCTAATGTTCTTGCTATCCCTCTGATGGATTTGTTTTGTTTCTTCAGCCTAAGGATAGCTTGCTTCACGGATAGTGACATCTCTTTGGATCTCATCTTGAGAGTTGACAGCAACAGATTCCAAATGCAAATAGCACACTTGAAATGAACTCTGGGACTTTTATCTGCACATTGTAATTGGGGTAATGAGGGAATATCACACACCTGGCCATGGAACAGCTGAGAAGCCAATTGTCCCATTACCTTTGGTCCCTTAACAAGTGGGAGGCACATCTGCAAACTGCTGTAAGTCCTACACCGTTCACCTGCGTTGGATGTACATACCCTCAAATTAAAGCAGTCTGCAGTTAAAGCACATTGTTTGTTTCATTCCACCTCCATTGTGGTTGTGTATAGAGCCAAAGATGTTAGAATTGTGTCGCTGTCCCAATATTTCTGGACCTCACTGTATGTTCTCAAATCCCATAGATTTGAAGTCTCTCGAAACTATTAAACTGCATTCTAGCAGCCTGAAATTTGCCTTTTTAGAGCACCGTAATCCCTGTTACACTCCCGATTTATATCCTTGTAGTATCTAAACACAAGATTTAATTAACAAAAAGGAAACTTTTCCTTAATCATAGGAAGTTTGGATGGAGTTTTCAAATTTGTTACTTTAACATTTGTGCTGCAATGGAACTACACGACCAACGATTGTGACATGTTAAAATAACTAAACTGGCCGTCGCTGGAATCCAGACGCACCGTTCACCTTTCCAACCTGGTGTTTAAGCGGTTTTCTGGGAAGCTACCACCCTACCTGAATAGACTGCTTCTCCTAGCAGCCCCCCCCCCCTATAACCCCTTAGGGACCTTGGACGTACCATGTACGTCAGCGGGTCTCTTTTAGACCCGCTGACGTACATGGTACGTCCTGCGGTGTTTTGAGCGCTGGAAGCGATCGGATCACTTCCAGCAGCTCAAACGCCATTGCAGGATGCCTGGGAGTCCAGGCATCCATGCAATGGCGGTTACAAGTGCCGGGGCACCTTGTGATCGCTCCCCGGGAGCGATCAACATCCGGTTTTACCGGAGAGGTGCCCGGCACTTCTAGAGAGCGCTGGAAGCGATCGGATCACTTCCAGCTGCTCTGAGTATATTGCAGGGATGCCTCGACCATTGAGGCATCCCTGCAATATGCTTACCTGCCGCCGGTCCGGCCGTGATCGCTCCCCCCGAGCGATCACTTCCGGTAGCGGCAGGAAGTACTGAGTGCCACGAGGTATCGTGGCACTCAGTACATAATAGATCACATGAGTGATCAGGTGCTCTGCTGGGTGCCTCGAGGGATCAAGGCACCCAGCAGAGTAAAAAAAAGTGTAAAAAAAAGAAAAAAAAGTTAAATAAAAATAAATAAAAATGAATAAAATAAACTGACAGCCAAGATGGCGCTGCCCTTCTAAGGGCAGGGTCATCTTGGGGCTGAGTGGGATGTTCCTAGCCTGCCTCATCAGAGAGGCAGGCTAGCAACATCCAATCAGAAGTTAGAAAAAGTCAAAATAAAATTTATAATTTGTCAGGTCAGGTCAATATTTTGTAAATATTGTCTCTGACCTCTGTGATTCTCCCTCCCTCTCCTCACTTGTGTTTTGGTGAGCGAGCGAGAGAGAGAGATCAGATTTGACAGGTTAGAGATTTTAGGTAGATTGAGTGAGATTAGAAAAATTAAGGCAGATTTAGAGTGAATTTAGGGAGATTTAGAAGAATTGAGGCAGGTTTAGAGTGATTTAGAGAGATTTAGGTGTTTATTTGTATTTTCTTGTGAAACCCAACGGTTCTTCTAAGAACCAATAATCCGCTTATATAAATATAATAATTATAAAATTTTATAATCTATTATATATAATGTCTGAGAGGGTGTACAGCGCCGAGGAGGCATATGCCATCCTGGCGTCAGAATCTGAGGCATCTGCGTCAGACTCAGACCCTGATTTCGACCCCGCTAACTGCTCAGAGACGTCGCTAGATACATCATCTACGCTGGCTGATGTATCTAGTGATGTTTCTGATGCAGATCCTGGGTCACCACCTGCCAGCAGGAGACGCACAGCTCCAGCTGAGGAGTGGGTAGTGCCTCATCGCCAGAGGCCAGATATCCCTCCTTTTACGGCAAATCCTGGCATCAATATTGATGTTGCAGGATTTACCGCCACACAGTTTTTGCAGGTGTTTATGGGGGATGATTTGTTGGGCCACATTGTTGCCCAATCAAATCTGTATGCCCATCAGCATTGTGCTGCGTAGCCAGACTCCTACTTGGCAAGGCAGCAATGGACCCCGCTAGATGTGCCAGAATTTCTGAAATTCTAGGCACTTACTATGCTGATGGGCATCATAAAGAAGCCCTCAATTCGCTCCTACTGGAGCAGTAGCCCCTTCTGTCTTACTCCCATTTACCCCCAATCAATGTCACGTAGAAGGTATGAAAACATTTTGCGTTTCATGCACTTCAGTGACAACAGCCTGTGCCCTCCTAGAGAGCATCCCCAGTTTGACAGGCTGTATAAAATCCGCCCCCTGATTACCCACTTCGCCGCCAGGTTTGCAGAGGCTTATACACCTGGAAGGAATATCTGCGTGGATGAATCCCTAATGAAATACAAGGGAAGGCTGGGATTCAAGCAGTATATTCCTTCCAAACGCTCCAGGTAGGGAGTGAAGGTGTATAAGCTCTGTGACAGCGAGAGTGGGTATACTCAGGCCTTCCGGGTGTACGAGGGAAAGGATAGTAGCCTTGACCCTCCAGGTTGTCCAGAACACATGGGAACCAGTGGCAAGATTGTGTGGGACCTACTTTTTCCCCTGATGAACAAAGGGTACCACTTGTATCTTGATAATTTTTATACGAGTGTCCCTTTGTTCAAGCTGCTGTATTGTTTTGATGCATGCGGTAATGTTCGCAAGAACCGCGTAGGTTTCCCAGCACAGCTTGTCCGCACCCGGCTAAAAAGGGGGGAGACCTCAGCTCTGCGCCAAGAGGAGCTGTTGGCGGTCAAGTACAGAGACAAGAAGGATGTATACCTTCTATCCACCATCCACACTGAGAGGTCTGTGGAGGTCTCTGTACGTGGCAGAGCTGAGCGCATCAGGAAGCCAGTGTGCATCAAAGACTATAACAGGCATATGGGTGGGGTTGATCTGGCAGATCAGCTGCTCCAGCCCTACCAGATTATGCGGAAGTCAAGGGCCTGGTACAAAAAGGTTGCAATTTACCTGATGCAAATTGCAACCCACAATGCCTTTTTGCTCTGCAAAACGAAGTCCAGGTGGGAGCTAGTAGGACACTGTGAATGAGGCTTGCCCTGTAAGCTGTATGGAGTGAAAATGCTTGCAGGAGCCTTGGGTAGACGTGTCCAGGTGGGAGGTAGGAGGACACTGTGGTTGTTGATACATAAGAAATTTTGGGTGT
Organism: Leptobrachium leishanense; assembly: GCA_009667805.1. NCBI lineage: Eukaryota > Metazoa > Chordata > Amphibia > Anura > Megophryidae > Leptobrachium > Leptobrachium leishanense. Next base: position 28,607,124 of record CM019075.1, on the reverse strand, counting down.
CAAAGTTCGAAAAAGTGGTGTTTTTTTCAATTTTTTTTTGTCATATTTCACAATGTTTTTTATAGTAAATCATATGAAATGATGAAAAAAATGGTATCTTTATAAAGTCCATTTAATGACGAGAAAAACAGTGTAAAATATGTGTAGGTTGCATAAACGAGTAAGAGGAAAATTTGTCCTAAACACTAACAGCGCAGAAACGTAAAAACAGCAGCGGTCACTAAAGGACGGATTTGTGTAAAACCGCCCGGTCACTAAGGGGATAATCTCCGATCCAGGTTCAGCACCTTACTTGCAATACCGGCTGGGTGGAGTAGAGGTAACATCACTGCTCTGCGTGGAGAGAGCCTGTGGAGATATGGGTTCGATCCCAGCGAGCACCTCTCCAGTAAGTGTCCTTGGGCAAGACACCTAACGGTACGTACTCGCCTCCCAGGACATACTTGAAAACGAGAGAAATCTCAATGTATCCTTCCTGGTAAAATCCTTTCACAAAAAAAAAAAATGCCACAATACAAAAAGAAAGTGTCTCGATCCTCATTTTCCTTCAGAGCACCGCAATTATGGAATAACTTCCCAGACGCCTTCAAATCTTCCCCCAGTCTTAAGTCCCTTAAGAGATCTCTATTAACATACCTCGATACAGAATGCACCTGTAAACCTGTAACCTAGTGAATATATTTCCTACATATTTATTTTCTGCGTTAATCTGTAGATTTGTGTTTCTTGCATCTTGCATTTTATTACTTTGAATTGTTCCAGTAGTTAAAGAAATCCAATGTTCTTGAACCCAGGACATACTGAAAAAGAGAAATCTCAATGTATCTGGTAAAATACTTTGCAAATAAATATGGTTTTTTGAATACATTTTTTTATTGAACGTAATATTGCTACGTATGAAGCAAATTAGTGATTGTTAAATCTGTGTCATTTCCTTAGTAAAACATCCCTTACTTTCATTTTAATCTTCTTTCTCTCTTTTCAGGAAAGGTTTCAGTTCCCCTCACACATTACGGATGTGTCCGACACTGCCAAGGACCTGATCCAGCGGCTGATCTGCAGCAGGGAGCGCAGACTCGGGCAAAACGGCATAGACGATTTTAAAACGCATCCGTTTTTTGAAGGGCTAAATTGGGAAAATATCAGGAGCCTGGAAGCACCTTACATTCCCGATGTCAGCAGTCCTTCAGACACCTCCAATTTCGATGTGGACGATGATATTCTTAGAAATCCCGTAAGTGTTGTAGTAATTTAATAACGAGATTAAAAGCGAAAGGTTGGAAGTGCCATAGCTGTGTCTCTACACCACTTACATTATGTAGAAGATGCAAAGCAATTCACCAAAAGTGGACGCTCGCTTTAAAATTTTAACCTATTATTAGAAAGTAGCCGCCTCGGCGTGTGCTGATGTACGTGCCGGCTATGCCTGGGTTAGGAGAAGTTAAAATGCAAGTTTATCAGAGTTAATACCAATTGATGCAGACTAGAAGAGGGTTGAACGCTCAAAAGCTTGTCTTTCTAATGATACTTTAGTCCAAATAAAGACGTCTCGGAATCCTGCATTACTAGAGCCATTTTGCCCACTGCACTAATACAGCACATCCATACTACACATTACACATCAAAACATGCCTGACCCCATCCAACACACCAGCGGTGCCAGCTGTCCCAGGCGGAACGGTATGCGTTTCTGGTGCCCGGAGCCCAGGCGAGTCGGAGCAGTTCTGCAGGTGCGTCCGAAAGTTCATAGCGTTGCCAGGCGAACCCGAAACAAGCCAGGCCATCAGAGACAGTCGACCATCCAGGAGCAGCGGGTGAGGGAGGCCGCAGGGATCTAGGAGTAGGTCCAGAGACCAAGGCAGAAGCCGCGGTATGTCCACGGACAATTCCAGCAGCGTCAGGAACCACGGTTGCATCGGCCACCATGGCGCGACGAGAACAAATTCCGACGGAGACAAGCGAAGTTTGCCTAGCACGGCTCCGAGCAGTCGGAACGGTGGAAAGGCGTAGAGGCTAGCCGTCAGCCAATTCTGTAGGAGTGCGTCTGTCGCCTCTGGGTCCGGTCTCTAGCTGAAAAACCTCTGCAACTGACAGTTCAGCCGAGACACTAACAGGTCCACCAGCAGCGGACCCCATAAGTCGTAGAGAGCGCCGAAGACCGATGGGAGAAGTTTCCAATCCCCCGACTCTTTGAAGTTGCGGGAGTTCCAATCCGCCACAGTGTTGTGTAAACCTGGTAGGAATTGTGCCCTTATGTAAAGGCCTCGGGGAAGGCAAACCTCCCACAGGCGTGAAGCCTTTGTCGTTAGAGCCAGCGATCTGGGACCTCCATTGATGTACAATTGGGACCTGCATTGATGTACCGTACCGCCGGGAAGTTGTCTAGGCGTAGTAGGATCGACCGGTGTACGGTGCCGCGTATGAAGCAACGAAGGGCAAACAAGGCCACTAGGAGTTCCAGCTAGTTTATGTGCAGTTCCGTTTCCTCCGTCGACCAACGACCTCCCGTCTCCAGCCGACCGTATCGGGCCCCCCAGCCCAGACGACTGGTGTCCGATTCGATCACCATCGTGTGCATTGGGTCTATCGCCGGACGGGAGTTCCACTCTGACCAACCGGTTGACCACCAATGCAGATCTAGAATCGTGTCGTCCGAGAGGGCAACCAGGTCCCGGTAAACCATGCCTTTCCGGAGAGAACGGGGCGTCAATCGTTGGAGGGCCCGATAGTGGAAAGGAGCCGGGAGAACTGCCAGACGTGTGGCTGCCAGAAGACCAACCACTGGAGCTAGAGATCGAAGACCCGTCGACTTGACCCTCAACAAGGAGCCGACCTCCTTTCAGATGGACTTCACCTTGGAGTCTGGAATACTGAGTGTCATGGATTATGAGTCCAGAGTGAAACCCAAGAATTCCAGACGCTGGGTAGGAATCAGCAGCGACTTTTCCTCGTTGACGAGGAACCCCAGATCCTGTAGGAGGGACACTGTCCACGACACGTGGAGGGACGTTCGGGATAGTGAAGTCGACCTGATCAGTATATCGTCTAGATATATGATCAGTCGTACCCCCCCCCCCCTCCCCGGGGACCGAAGATGGGCCATAACCGGTTTCATCCGCTTCGTGAAGCACCACGGAGCAGACGAAAGGCCGAATGGGAGGCATCTGAAGCGCCAAAGCTCTCCATCCCATGGAAAGCACAGGTAGTCGCGACATTCCACCGCCATAGGAACGGACAGATACGCATCCTTGAGATCCAGCTTCGCTAGCCAGTCACCCGGACGCAACAAGTCTCTCATGGTGTGTACCCCTTCCATCTGAAAATGTTGGTACGTGACCCATTCGTTGAGATCCCTTAGATTGATGATTGGTCGAAGTCCCCGCCCTTTTTGACGACCAGGTAGAGGTTGCTGATGAATTTTGGGGCGGACCCTGACAACCGCTCTATCGCTGTCTTCCTTAGCAGAGTCTGGACCTCTGATCGCACCAGAAGCGTCTGGTCGGTTGAGAAGCGCAAATGGGGAGGTGGATGATCACGCAGGGGGGGGGGGGAGTGGCGCAAAGTCAATCATGTACCCCTTTATGGCTTGGAGCACCCAGGGATCTGTGGAGATATGGGCCCACGCCTCGGAAGAGTCCCAGACAACCCCCTACCGGGAGCCAGTGATCCGGAATCAAGATTGGAAGGCTTACCTGATGGACGACGTGGATAATTGGATCCTCTACCGCGGTAGCCGCGGCCGCGCCAGCAGCCTGCTCGGGACTGGTATGATGGCCCAACGGGACCAGATTCTTGGACTCCCGATGAGGGTTGGGTGCGGCCTTTAGGGTTGCGGGAAGGACCCGCTCTGCCGGCAGCATGACCCTGATAGTTGCCCGGCTCTCCCAAAAACACGTTTGGGACCAAAGACCTTTTTGATGGAGGTCTCGACTTTTTCCAGATTGGTGAAGGTCCCTGCATATTTTCCTAGATTTTTAATAAATGCTTCCCCAAACAAAAGGCCTTGGGCTTCACTGCCCATATCTTTGCTGGCCATAGTGGTCAGTTGGGGGTCCATTTTTAACAGGATCGATTTCCTGCGTTCAGTGGCCAGTGCAGTGTTGGCAGCTCCCAGGAGACATAAGGAGCGTTGGACCCATTCCACCCCCATGCCTGAATCCATGTTAGCGTCCTGTAGGCGAGCTTCCTCTGCCACATCAAAGAGGTGGACTAGCGGGGCCGCCACGTCCAGCACTTTGTCCTCGCACGCTCTAAAAGCGTGGTCAATGCCATGTTTCGGGGAACATCCTTTGGTGATGTACTTTGAAAGTCCAGGTCCACCTCCCGGGGTAATGCAGGCTTCCACGCGGTGGATGGACGTGGGCATTCCGCGCTCAGATTGGCCCGGGTTTCTCGATCCATGGGGAGATGCAGATGTGCGTCCACCCATTTCTCAACGTGCGGTTGTGGCGTCCATGCCGTGGATCGGGGGTTAGTGACCTGTACGGGGTCAAACATGGGGTGGCCCTGCGGGTCCCTTATAATAACCGCAGTGGAATTGCGTTTGGGGACGTATGGCTCCTCCTCGACCATCAGGTCGGAATCTTCCGGTGCGTGAAGCTCGATGGCTTCGACATCCTCCCCATGCTTGGGTTCCTCACTCTCCGAGTAGCTGTACACTGGGAGTAAGCTGCGGCCCGTGGGCTTCAGCTTTTTATCATCGACCGCTTTTTTCGCCTCGCGGTCAGAGGCTCTTTTACGCAAGACATACTCGCCATCGTCAAAGGGCAGTGCTGTGGGGTTGCCAGCCCCTCTAGGAGCAAAATCACCTTGCCGTACAACGGCCAAAGAATCGGGTTCATATGGTGTCGCAGATCGTGAGGATGCCACAGATACGCAAATTGGGCGGCGTGGTGGGGGCCCCATGGTCGTGAATGGGGATCTAAAGGACTGACTATGAGAGGGACCAGCTTCCAGGGAATCCTTAAGGGAAGATACCGCCGGGGCCACTGTGTCCGCTATGGTGGAGCGGAGCGCGGCTTCCATTGCCGCAAAGCGTGCCTTTGATTTTTAATGGCGGCGTTGTGGGGAACCTTGTGCCTGAGGGTCTCGTGAGGCCGAGCGTCGGGAACTCGCGGCGGATTCAGACCTGGGAGAGGTCGAACGAGATTCCGAGTCAGGTTTAGAGAGGGACATCCTGCAGCGTGCCTGGAACCTACTCGCGCGTGTTTAAAATGGCGCCGGGATTAGAACTGCTAGCGCAGACGTGAGGAGATCCCCAGACTCCGCCCCCCCCGCCTCGTGTGTCGAGCGCGAAACTAGAGCGGCGGGAATGCGCAAAGGTTTGCAAGCGGTCGGACGGAGCCGGTGTGTTAGGGCAAGCGGGACAGGAGCGTGGCAACCTAAGGAACGAGCAGGGGGATTTCTAGGTATAATGCTAGTAAAATAATTTGTATCTGCGGAGCGGCGGTTATTGCCGGTTTTGCGGGTGGCCCCAGGCACAGATCCCCGCGGTTAGAAGCCGGGTAGATCGGGCCCAGGGATGAAATAACAAAAAACAATCACTCCAACACAAAGAAATACATAATTTTTGCAGAGCATAAAATGGAGTACTTATCTCTGTGAGGAGCAGCAAAAGAAGAGGAAATGATGCTCCAGACACCCCCCCCTATGGACTGGGATGAGGGGGTGGCCAGGGTCTGAGGGAAGGGATACTCCCACGTTGGGATGTTAGGTGTTTTTTGTTAAATTCTTTTGCTGCTGTAAGTTGAATAAAGAAGACATAAGCAAATAGGAGCCTCCGAGTCGTGTCTTAAAATCAACGTATTAGAGTAGTGCAGGGGATGTTATGCACTTCTCTTGGTGTCTGCATGTTTGACAGACTCTCATTAATCTCATAACGTGTAAGATATGTGTCTGCCTCTTCCTGACGCAAGATACCGCAGGTGCTGGTTCATGTGCTGTCATTTTGCGGCTTGATAACTGCAACTCGCTCCTTATTGCCCTCCCCAACTCCCGTGTTGCCTCTTTGCAGTTTGTAATGAATGCAGGTGCCAGGCTTATTTTTCTCCCCTTCTGTCAATCCCCCCATTGGCTTCCTGTACGTTCCAGGATACAGTTTAAAATACTGACGCTCACGTTAAAATCTCTTAACTCGACTGCCCCCCTTACATGTCTTCGTTGCTCCACAAGCACGTCCCGTCAAGACAACTCCGGTTGGCGGGCGACTCCTCTGCCTTTCCTCTGTCTACACCTGCACGCCCAACTCTTTCCTCCAAGACTTCTCAAGGGCAGCTCCGGTCCTGTGGAATAACTTGCCTCGCCCTTTCAAACTCTCCCCTGACCTTCAGGCCTTCAAGAAATCCCTCAAAACCCATCTCTTCAGATTAGTGTACCACATCACTGATGCAACTCATCCCTCTGCTCACCTGCTGATGATTTGAAGCTGCTTCTATGGCCCCACCATTCCCAAACCACTGGCTTCTATCCAGTAAAACTCCCCTTCTCTTCCTCAACCCCAATCCCTCTAGACTGTAAGCTCCTATGAGCAGGGCCCTCTACACATCTTTTTTTTTTTTCCATCCTATGTCCGTTTATCTATAGCTCGTTCCCTTTGGTTATTGTAAAGTGCTGCGGAAACTCTTAACGCTATATTAATGATGATGATAATAATAATATGCAGAAGCACATCCTGCTCTGTCAATGATGTAGGTCCATTTCAGATTTAGTAGTTCAGTACCATCCCCTTGTTAACCACTTCAATGCGGAGGACGCGCTGAGCGCGTCCTCCCATTGGGGTCAGCGTTCGGCCGGGTTCCGGCCGATCGCTGGCCCCCCCGGTGCGGGCTGACATCCTCAATGTCAGCCCGGCATCCGGGACCGCAGCCGCCGGAATTAGGTGTCATCGCGGCAGCGCGATGACACCTAATTCAGGCGCCCCCCCCGCATGTGCGGAGGAGGCGCCTGAAAGGGAGGGGGGGAGGTCCTTCGGACCTCTCTCCCTCCTGATCAGCGGCTCTGCGGGGCTTAACCCAGGCATTATTTGGAAGGGCACAGCCTGCCCTTCCAAATGGTGCCTGGCATTAACCCCTGGGGAGCTGGATCGCAAATCGGCACTGAAAAGCGCCGGTTCGCGATCCTTTCCCGGAGCTGGCCGACATCTTGGATGTCGGCCAAGCCTCCGGGAACTCCCCCTGAGGACTGGCGTCATCGTGCGTAGCAGTCCTGGACTTAACCCCTAACTGCCACCAACTGTGGAGATAGGGAGTTCATTGGAACTCCCTATCTCCCGATCCGTGGCAGCTAGGGGTTAAAGTTTGGTATGGTTGGATCGGCCAGAGCATGGCCGTTCCAACGATACCAAACACTACTGTGAAAAATTTTGTTTAAAAAAAAAAATTATAAAAAAATAAACACTTTTTTTTTTTGGTTTGGTTTGTTAATGCAGCAATATTGTTCCCATTTCAATTATAATGTGAACAATGATGCTGCACTAACGATTTTTGTATGCGGTGCGTTTGTTAAAAATCGTGTAATTTTCCCCAAAAAAAAATGTAACGAGACCCCATCTCTAATTTTTTTAACAAGCGCACCCCATACAAAATATAACCGCAATTGCTCGCATGTTAAAATGTGAAAAAAAACACTTTACACATTGTAAATTATTGAAAATACATATTTTATTGCATTTTTTGTTATAATATACAGACATGACATAACGTATACATATAATAATGACATATTATGAATCTACCGAGTCTGACGGAAAGAACGATATATAATATGTCTGGGTCATATACTAAAATAAGCCTTCAAAACACGTTTAAACATGATGAGCAAAACCGGTAAAAATGACCTCAGCACAGGGGCGGGAAAAGCCTCAGCAGCGAAAGGGTTAATACCCTTTTGTCCCTTGTCAAGGAATACTACATTGTGCCGCTTGCTTCGTGCTGGTGCAGACCTGCTCTTATTTCTGGTATATTACTTGCGTTCATGTTTTGTTTGCCTATCTCTGCCCTTTACTTATATAGAGTAACTCTGCTTTAGGTTCCTCGCTCCACATATATCCCTCTTTAAAATAATCTTTCTCCTTCAGCTCTAGATCTATACTACCAACCGTTATGCCTCCTTCACCATCACAAGCCTTTTCTCACACCAGCACAGGATGTGGATATTGTTGTATTTCCATTGTGTGGTTGTCAGTGTGTCAATCCTGACTGGCTGCTGCCTTATAGGAATGCTTCTAATACAGATCTTATGATGTGCTCGCTGCTGTATTTGCCCTGTAATAATTCTGCTAATGGATATTGTTCCTTCATGCAGGAAATGGTTCCACCCAGTACTCACAGCGGCTTTTCTGGATTTCACTTACCGTTTGTGGGATTTACATACACAACTGACAGGTAAAACCTTTACTGTGTTTATTCCTGTATATACATAGGCTTTCATGCTTATGGGAGGGGGTGTAGGTGGCCTTTATGTCCTCTCAGAGGCGGTTCTAGACTTGCTGAGGCCTTAGGCGAAGGCAAGTTATGAGGCCCCTATTAAACACAGGACCATAGCCAAGGCCATATACAAAAGGTAATGACATAACCTAGCGGGGACATTTATATCAATAATAACTGATTTTAAACAAAAGCAAAGAATCTTATTTACAAGGAGCAATTTCTAACATTGATTATAGTTTACAGACTTATTGCTTGTTGCAATGCAGCTCTGTCATACACAGAGGACACCCTGAACATATGGAGGATCATTATACATAAAGAGGATCATTATACAAAGACGGGCAAAGTAGTTTGGGCCCAAAATAGGGATTACACCCACACTAACAGTAAATTATATTTTACAAGAGATTGCATTTCATACACAACATCTATACAGTTCTAAAGAAACACTTGTAGAGACAGTGGGCCCTATCACCTCCTTAACAATAGTGCTCACATAAATGAACGTTAGCGCTAGGTTAAAAGAGTTGATAGTGTTACGCTCGTATCACATCCTGATGCGCTAACGGGTTAAAAAATCCATTAGCGCATCGGTATTAGCGCTTTTTAGTGTCATCTTATTGTACTTTGCGCTCCCTATACTTAACATGGAGAGCACATGGTGTAAACAGAGTAATTAGTGTTAGGATCACTTAGCTAGATCACAAAGCTAATTACTCACCCCTGCAGCTAACTGACAAGTTGGCACCAGCTGAAACTGGTGCTATCACCAGCTGAACCCCCCCCCCCAAAAAAAAAAGTCAGATACTCCCCTCTCATCCCACGGCGAGAATGGCGGCCCAATCCGCCACTTCTGGCCACCTGGACCAGAATGAGACTTGGGACAAATAGTCCCCAGTCTCCCTCCACGATATCTCCGTGGCCATGCACGATCTCGCGAGATCACATGGCCTGGAGCTCCCCAGCAGGCTCTAGGCCTTTAAGACATGGCTGTCTGTAAAGGCCTAGAGCCTGCTGCGGAACTCCAGGGTGAGTTGTTCCTGTAAATGCAGATTCGGTCAAGTTAGATAGGCCCTGTCAACGATGGGGTACATTGGCGTTTGTGACCAGCTTAAGCAAACAATCATACTTTGTGAACTGAATCCCCATAATTTATTCCCTCAGGTTTTAGGAACATTTTTAAAATTGTGCTTTTTTTGACACAGAAAATGATGGAAGAATGTGGTCATTGATATGGAATGCTCTTTCCTGGTGATGAGAGATTATATATATATATATATATATCTCAACAGTAGATGGGGAACTAAGAACTGAGCACCGTGCCAATTAACATGGACATACAACATACAATTTAAGCTGAAAGTGAGGATTGACAGTTTGATTGATATATATATATATATATATATATATATCAATTTTCCAACACACTTACAGGAAACATACAAAACTATTTCAGGACAGCAAAGGAGATGGTTAAAAACATTTGTGCTGCTCAGATCAATGGACTTGCAGGGGTTAAAGACCACAGGAGATGAAAATTGTCCTTTCCATCATGGGTTGTAATATGGCAGGAATGTCTGCTCCTGGACACAGGAGACCCCTCACACATTACAGCTTACACTGGAGGGAGGCTGGGGGGGGGGTCTCTGTAGGGGGGTGCTGAGATATGAGAGTTTACAGTGCAAAGAGCAGATATTTTCTCACCTGGCAGCCTGGTGGAATGGAATCTCTGCTCCTCACTCGGCACATGTGGGACACGTTCCCGCTGCTCTGTAACAGCCTGCAGCTTCCGGAGCTCATCAGCAGCTGAGAGCAGCCACTCACTGGGGGCTGTGTGTGCACGGCTAATCTGACAGTGCAGGATCAGGGCCCCAGGTACACGCTGCCTGGAGGGACTGGGAGGAGTAACTCTGGCGGCATCAGCTCCTTTCACTGCCTGGAGCTGCTGACATGAGCTTGACCAGTGAGTCTGAGGTCACTGTGGGAGAAAGCAACCTTGCGAGTCCCAGAGAGGGTGAGGCCTTAGGCGGCCGCCTTAACTGCCTAATTGGAGAGCCGCCTCTGTGTCCTCTTCACCAAAGGGGTTCATCACAAAGTTTTTCTCCTCCCTATTCTTTTCTGCTTTTTATTTCACATATTTTAATTTTCTTTCTCTGTCTATCTTCTTTCTTTCTGGTCTTTCTTTCTCTTTGGCTCTTTGTCCCTGTCTTTCTCTCTGGCTCTGTCTCTGTCTTTGGTTCTGTCTTTGGTTCTGTCTTTGGTTCTGTCTTTGGTTCTGTCTTTGGTTCTGTCTTTGGCTCGGTCTTTGGTTCTGTCTTTGGCTCTGGCTCTGTCTTTGGTTCTGGCTCTGTCTTTTGGTTCTGGCTTTGTCTTTTGGTTCTGGCTTTGTCTTTTGGTTCTGGCTCTGTCTTTTGGTTCTGGCTCTGTCTTTTGGTTCTGGCTCTGTCTTTTGGTTCTGGCTCTGTCTTTTGGTTCTGGCTCTGTCTTTTGGTTCTGGCTCTGTCTTTTGGTTCTGGCTCTGTCTTTTGGTTCTGGCTCTGTCTTTTGGTTCTGGCTCTGTCTTTTGGTTCTGGCTCTGTCTTTTGGTTCTGGCTCTGTCTTTTGGTTCTGGCTCTGTCTTTTGGTTCTGGCTCTGTCTTTTGGTTCTGGCTCTGTCTTTTGGTTCTGGCTCTGTCTTTTGGTTCTGGCTCTGTCTTTTGGTTCTGGCTCTGTCTTTTGGTTCTGGCTCTGTCTTTTGGTTCTGGCTCTGTCTTTTGGTTCTGGCTCTGTCTTTTGGTTCTGGCTCTGTCTTTTGGTTCTGGCTCTGTCTTTTGGTTCTGGCTCTGTCTTTTGGTTCTGGCTCTGTCTTTTGGTTCTGGCTCTGTCTTTTGGTTCTGGCTCTGTCTTTTGGTTCTGGCTCTGTCTTTTGGTTCTGGCTCTGTCTTTTGGTTCTGGCTCTGTCTTTTGGTTCTGGCTCTGTCTTTTGGTTCTGGCTCTGTCTTTTGGTTCTGGCTCTGTCTTTTGGTTCTGGCTCTGTCTTTTGGTTCTGGCTCTGTCTTTTGGTTCTGGATCTGTCTTTTGGTTCTGGCTCTGTCTTTTGGTTCTGGCTCTGTCTTTTGGTTCTGGCTCTGTCTTTTGGTTCTGGCTCTGTCTTTTGGTTCTGGCTCTGTCTTTTGGTTCTGGCTCTGTCTTTTGGTTCTGGCTCTGTCTTTTGGTTCTGGCTCTGTCTTTTGGTTCTGGCTCTGTCTTTTGGTTCTGGCTCTCTTTTGGTTCTGGCTCTGTCTTTTGGTTCTGGCTCTGTCTTTTGGTTCTGGCTCTGTCTTTTGGTTCTGGCTCTGTCTTTTGGTTCTGGCTCTGTCTTTTGGTTCTGGCTCTGTCTTTTGGTTCTGGCTCTGTCTTTTGGTTCTGGCTCTGTCTTTTGGCTCTGGCTCGGTCTTTTGGCTCTGTCTTTTTCTCGCTGGCTCACTCGCTCTCGTGCCCGCTGGCTTGCTCTTCCTTCCTTTCGTTATGACAGCTGGAAAGCATGTTTCTGCCGAGTTCCTTCACAAGCTAAACTCGGTAGAACTCAAACATCCAAAGATGCAGCTACCACTCCTGGTGGACTAAAAATCGGAAATAACAAACATAATCTAGGTTTCATATACTTCAATGTAGAGCTAAATGTCCATAGACAAAAGGAAGATAAAGGGGGGGGGGGGTTATCTGCTGCTGGTTTCTTTACTTTCATGCTCCATTCTGCGATGAATGATCCCGCGTTATATACTTTTTTTTTCTTCTTGTAACAATGGAGGAAAGTGACGTGTTCTACATTCACATGAGGCTATGCCTTTAGTCTTCCTCATTGCTTATCTCTTGGTGCCCTATCACAGCTGATATCCCCTATAATTATCTTCCCAGGTAAACTGTGCCGTTAACTGTAAAAACAGGATATATGTGTACAGTAGAACGTAAGTTTACGAACTTCCCTTAGAGACCTAAACACAGAAAAATATTGCGCCCTGGCGAAACGGCATGTACAATGAATAACGTGTTCTCTGGCATGATCCACATTAATGAAGAAAATCCAAGTTAAAAACAATTTGGTAAAAATGAACACTGCGTACATTACAATATTGTTTCCTTGTGATAAAACGTCCACATCCATTGTCTGACCTAGACCTTCATTTCCAGTTGTTAACTTATCATATAGACACAGCCCCAGAAGCTGACTTTATTAATCCTTTTGACTATTTTGTTTGCTGCCTTGTTGGGATGTGTGAGACACGTCTATGGGCGTTTTAGGTTGGGCGTATGAATCACAAATGGTATAGCTGTCAGGTTCTCCTTGAAACAGGAACTACTTTGTTAACAAAACCTCTTTATGATGGGGGGTGGGGGCTTTGTTTAAGCCATAGCTTTTCAGCCAAAGATGTCTCTGCAAAGTACCAATGCTCCTGTTATATTTAGAATTCATCGATTTCCTCGAATTTGTGATTTTATTCTAAAGTCAACATAGATAAGCGCCAATAAACGGTAGAAAATGAGGAACTGGATACCAGGAACAAAGTATTCGGCAGCGGAAATGGCTTTAAACCAGGGGTCAGCAACCGTGGCCCTCCAAATGTATAGAAACTGCATCTTTCATGATGCTCCGGTACTCCTTTGGTTCAGCCTCTTGGGAGATGTAGTGCCAAAAGATCTGGATGGCCAAGGTTACTGACTGTGTTTCTAAAGCCGAATAGGAAACACAGTTTGCATGTCCTTTAAAGTGAATGACAGATGATCAGCGAGGATTCGGAGGGTTATACCGCTTTCTCCACCGACGGATCTGTGGTGAATATTGGATTTTTGGGTGGGTTTAGTTTTTTGTGTTAAGTGATTTGTGTTGAAGCGTAATCACTTACCACCGGGGTCTGAGATGTTATTTTCAGAATAACGTCAGGTTGGAATGGCTCAATCTGCTGGGGCCACATTAGTGTCTTCTATACTATGTATGGGCGACGCTAATGTACAGTAACAAAGTGGTATAGGATGGGTAAAAAATAAGTAAAGTGCTCGAGCCGTAATGCTGTATGGTTCTAGCATTGTGCTTTACGTCCAGGTTGTGATCTGGCCCCTAGATTTTCATAAAATCGAAGTCTACCTCAAATGCAATTTAATCGTGAAAAATCAAGGAAATCACCCAGCCCTACCTGTCACAGAAACCTAAACATTGGTTAAATAATATGTTTAATACAAGAACCATACCGTACCATGCCGTACCATACCAAAGGGTAGAGTCAAAAATGATATTAATAAAGGGCATAGACTGCATGCCAGCCAACGAGACCTCCCATAATGAAGCCAGCCTTTATTTTACTCCAGCTGTTTTTCGGACCGAGGCTCCTTAAAAGACTTCATTCATTCTAACGCCGTGACCAAAGACGAGGATGTCCAGCGCGGCCTGGAGAACAGCTTACAGATCGACGCGTATGAGCGACGGATCAGGCGCCTGGAGCAGGAGAAACTGGAACTCAACAGGAAGCTGCAAGGTTAGCGGGGTTTAGGTTTTATCAACCTTTTTGGTAGAGGCAGAAGGGGGGGGGGTCACGGGAGACAATTTGTGTTAATATGTCATTATTTGCCCAGAATCCACGCAGGCAGTTCAGTCTCTCCAAGGATCATCTCGAACAACTGGAACATTGAACAGAGAAAAGGAAATCCGAAAACTGAATGATGAAATCGAGCGATTAAAGAACAAATTATCAGGTATTTTTATTCCATGCAAAATCAGCTAACAAACGGGTAGAGGGCAATTGTGTGTGCTATATATATAATCTCACAGAAGTGAGTACACCATGGAGGAGTGGAAGAGTGGCAACCTGTGAAGCTGTGGTGAAACCATGCCCAAGACTGTGAAGGCAGTGTTGGAAAATAATGGTGGCCACACAAAATATTGACACTTTGGGCCTAATTTGGGCATTTTCACTTAGGGGTGTGTACTCACTTTTGTTGCCAGCTGTTTAGACATTAATGTCTGTGCGTTGTTTTGATGGAAAGCAAATGTACACTGTTACACAAGCTGTACACTCACTACTTTACGTTGTAGCAAAGTGTCATTTCTTTGAGTTTCGTCACATGAAAAGATATAATAAAATATTTATAAAAATGTGAGTGGTGTACTCGCTTCTGTGAGATACTGTATTTCTTGTTATAATACAAAAAGTAAACAAACCAGTAATTTTTTAGATCTGTCATAAATCAATCGTAACATTAAGTGGTAATCTGTGAATTATCATTTTTGGTTGTTTCAGACTCGAATAGGATAGAAAGACAGCTTGAGGACGCCGTATCTCTAAGACAACAGCTGGAAGACACTACGAGCAAAATGAAAACACTTGAGAAACAGCAGAGAAGCCTGAAGCAGGAGAGGGATGACCTGTACAAGGTGTGTTACTGGATGAATACTTTCTGCTTAACGCCTGGAGTGTCACACATGCTCAGAGCAACCATAGATGTATCCGGTGCAAGTGCAAGTCTCCTCATGCACTCTATTGTGCAGACATTTTACCCCAGAGTATGCAGTTCTGCTACTCTATTTGGATTCCGAAAATATTCGGACTTGTAGAAAGAAAAGAAAATTCTTCTTTTCCTTTTTTTCTTTCTTTCTCCAAGCACTCATTAATAGCATAATTTTACATTTGTCGTTTCCTCCGTATTTAATTTTGTCTCTTGTACCTCCATCAGATGCTCATAGCCTGTGTTGTACATGCGCCGCTGCAGCGTGCCATCACTTCTGTCCTACGCAGCACGATCCATGTAACGTGCTTAAATCAATTGACAGGTGTCCTTTCATTTCCTCTGTTAAAGCAACTGGCCGATGCTCAAGAGAGACTAAAGTCTCAGACCAAGGAGCTGAAAGATGCTCACCAGCAGAGGAAGCTAGCCCTACAGGAGTTTTCGGATCTCAATGAGAAGATGGCCGACTTGCGCTCTCAGAAACAGAAGCTGTCTCGCCAGCTGAGGGACAAAGAGGAAGAGCTGGAAGTAGTGATGCAAAAGATTGACTCCATGCGCCAGGAGATACGAAGATCTGAGAAAGCTAGGAAAGAGGTGATGTTACTGGACCATAATAACACCGTTTCAGTGGTTGGTGGGGTTTCAGGAGAGGCCTTGTCAGATAAATAAATGGCTTTTCTTGGTATTATGACTATAATAATAGCTATATTTGGATCGTACCTTCCTTCAAACCACAAGGTAAGACTACAAGGCTTGTTGATGACCGTATGCTTTTTAAGACCCATGAGATATTCATCTCCTAATGAGATATTGCAGCAAAAGTGCACCCGGTCAGTAGAGGTGCACTTTAACCCCTTCACACACAAAATAGTTATCTCGATTGTGCAGTGTAATGCATTGACAAGCACTCATTAGCATATCAAAGACCATTTCCACACTTTTTTTTTTTTTTTAAATTCTTTATTTTAGAAGAAAACTTGCGTAGAGACATCAAACAATATACACAGAGATACAATAAAGACCGCTAAGAGGGCATAAAACCCACCTAAACATCACCGTAAATATCAATCGTAAAAACAAAAACATCCCGAAGCCTCGGCATAGTGTGCGACCGCAATGTTGGATGCAGTAATCGGGGGGGGGGGGGGGGGGACGGAAAAGGAGCTATCTCCAAAAAACCAAACAGGAACAGTGAAAAAGATAAGAAGAAAAATAAATATAAAAGAGCAGCTGGCCAAGTCCAAGTCTCTGTCACATCAGATAACAGGCAGGTCCAATAGGACTATCACACTGTATTATAAGAGGCAGTTCGGCACATCAACCCGGCTCACCGCTGAGAGGTGCCGCCACCTCACCCCTCCGTGAATGCGAGCCCAGGGAGAGACCCAGCGATGTCAAGAGGGGCCACGCAGTATCCAGAGAAGTGATTGTGTGAGGCACGTTATCGAAAATAAAGACGAGGGTACCGGCCAGTCCCCATCTATAGCGCACCCCTCCCGCCCGTAAACAAGCCGTGACCTCCCGCAGTTGGCGACGGGCCATCAGAGTCCCAAATGGCAAGTCATTGAAGAGCGATACAGATGTTCCCTCAAAGTCGACAGCGACGCGGGCCGCCGGTAGAGCCATCAATTTCTGGCGCACAGAAACCACCGCGGCAATTGCTATAACATCTCGTGCTGCCGACTGGGGGGCAGCGGCCGATTTACGTATGCGAAATGCCCCACCAAAGACCTCTGGGGACCCAGCGGGAAGCTGCAGCAGCATCCCGGCCAGGCGGTTAACTAAGGCCAACAAGGCAGCGGGCGAAATCTTCTCCGGGATTCCTCGCAGCCGGATGTTCCGTCTGCGATGCCTGGCATCCAACGTCTCCACGGTTCGGGACAGCCCGTCCACTTGCACCTGGAGAGCATCCACCACAGCGTTAAGGCGTGTCTGCTCCGTTTCAGCAATCGTTGCCTTTTCTTGGATCGCCGTCACTTGCTCCTTCACTAATGAAATGTCCTGTCGGACCTCAGTGACATCCGCGTGCCAACGGGTGCGCATACCCATCAGCATTCTGCGGATATCCCCCTTAGTCGGGGGTAGCATGTCGTCTGCTGGATTCTCTGCGAGAGGGTCCTTGTCGGTGTCCTGGGATACCGGGGCCGACAGACCTGCAGAGGCCCGTGGTACCTGCGATCTCCGGTTTGTTGACACTTTCTTAGGGGCCCTCTGAGGTCGACGAGGCAGGTCCTGAGCATCGTCGCTGTCCCCGCGCCAGTAGGATTCCGCCCCATCCGAGGATTCATATCCCGGTGGCAGGACCGGCGTCAGCGGCACATCACAAGGGAGGCGGCCGCTGCCCAGGGAGTCGCGGATATCTCTCTGGCCGGATCCCTCAGTTTGGCTGTGCCGTTTAGCGGATTTCTTACCCATCAGGAACTCAGAGGGTAAGTTTCGCTGTGCGTAGAATGCCGTTGCAAAGGCAGGGAGGTTGTCCAGGCTCACCAAAATGGCCGACCGCACCAGGCCTCAATCTCAGCCAGTAGTTCCCGCGTGTGCACCGCACGGCACCGGGTCCCAAATCGCCGGCGAGTAGAATCAGCAGAGTCACTAAAAGGTCCCGGGACAAGTGGAGAGAGATTCACAGGGCGAGTTGGTCATCAAATAGTCTCTAGGGTATATCTCCGTCACGGAGCTCAATCAAGTGCGACCTCTCCTGTCCGCGTCTAGCTCCGCCCCCCCTCCACACCTTTTTTAATGCCGGATTAGTGTGCCACTATGGAGAAACAAAATCCTGTGTTTTATGCACCCTGAAACCAGCAACTAAAAGTTCAACTAGATTACAGCTGCCAGGGATTTGGCAGAATTTAAGAAGAGCTGTGGTGTCACTCACTGTTGTACATGCATAAGATTCAGGGGGTTATAATGACTGCAAAACCCTGTACAGTACAGATACAAGGTGTTACTGTAATCTCCATACACTGGCATTATGTCACATAAAGATATTATTTTTTTGGAGCTGCATGGGTAATATCATGATGATCACTATAGATTCTCATGCGCAGGAGATCTGACCATTTTTAGCATTTTTATTTATCACAGTAACTGTATCTTAACACAAAAATCTTTTCGGCTTGTATGATAATAATGCAGACCCAGTTTGAAATTGTGTAAGATAAAGGACACCATCTAGAGCTCAGAATCTTACATTTCAACATTTCTGTAAAGGATAAACGAATACATGAAAAATTAAAAAGGAGCAAATTAATATTTAACCTTTAACGATTTCCGAATCACCATTTCTGTGAGACGTCTATTTCACCCCATATTTAATTGCTAACTTCACACCCCATGTTTCAAATGTTATGATTGAAAAAAATTCCAACAAAAATCACTCAGTAGTGAAGGGGTTGAGGACCTACTTTTCATCACTGGTATGGTTGTGGCCAATCGTGAATTTACTTAAACTCGGAGCAACCCCACTATAGCGCAGTGATGTCAGGCCGGAAACTGTACTTCTAACGTAAATCTTTATTTATAATCGGAGTGCAATAAGGAAAGAAATGTCAACGAGGGTAATCATTAATTTTTCATGTCATTTATAGTTTGATTATTTAACTTTTTTTTTTTTTTTTTTGTCAGTTGGAAGCTCAACTGGAAGACGCCAGCGCAGAGGCATCGAAAGAACGCAAACTGCGGGAACATAGTGAAATCTATTCCAAACAGCTGGAAAGTGAACTGGAAGCTCTTAAGGTTTGGAAAACTACTCGCCATCAAAAACATTGTTTAAATTCCTCCATATCTGCACATGTTCGTTTACAAAACACATATTACGGCAGACCTTAGCGGGATGTCTCCTCTAAGATTGTAAGCTCTTGAGCAGGGTCCTCTCTCCTTCTGTTCCGTGTGTTTAACTTGTATGTATATTTGCTATTTTGCCTCTCCCATTGTACAGCGCTACGAAACTTGTTAGCGCTTTATAAATCCTGTAACTGGTTGTGGACAACCGTCTTCAATTTTATTCTGGTTTGCTTTTTTTTTCTCTTTTCCGTCATCTCCGTTTTGTAATCCAGCAGAACATCTTTTCTGCCAAGACTTTCCTGCTCTTATCAGATTTTTATCACCTAAACAATTGTGCGACGGAGTTTGAGCAGAATTCCCGACGTTTTGACCCTTAGTCCGGTTCTCATATCCTGTGCCTTGCTGCATCTCACGAAACATCAAGTACAAGGACGTTTTTAATGTTTCCTGGTTTCTCTCCAAACATTTTATACACGGGAGAACCTTGGCCCCTGATCCTTTGTGTTCCAGGAGCCGGGCACTGAATCACATATTTAAATTACATTAGGAAACAAATTCTAATAGATTTGAACCAAAACATTGCGTCACACCAATAAACCTGCACCTCTTTTATCTTGGTGGTTTCGCGGCTTTGCTTTATTTTTTCTGCATGATCAGCAGCTGAATTGAGAGCAGTGGAGATTCTACCCCTATAATAAGGAATACTCCAGTTATCACTTTATTTGGAATCTAGGTTTTAATGGATCTGTTCTAGTGGGAGAAAATAATTAACCTTCTTTGAGGTTAAAACACATCTGCAAGTGATTAAATTAAAATGACATACCCGATTTTAAATATTGCGCATGTATATATATTGTGACAGATTGCATGGGTTGGGTAACAATGTCCAGGAGAGTAATTGAGAGCATTTAGGACCCAGAATCCTGCATGGCCTCTATCCTCTCACACACTTTTTGCCAATTCATTAACCTCCAAAGGACCACTGACGTACATAGTACGTCCTTAACCCTTTCACTGCTGACGACGTGTGGGACACGTCCTCATTGATGGACGTGCCCCACACGTCATCAGCTGTGCGGGACCCCCGGGGAGATACTCACCTCTCTGTCCGGGGTCCCGCGGCGTTCTGACTTCAGCGTCCTCAGATGCTGAAGTCAAGCTCCTCCCGGCGTAAATGTCATTTCCAGCCTCCTTCCCCCCCCCCCCCCGGCAATGCCGGGAGATAGCCTGGAAGGGATGGGGGATCCGTTCGGATCCCTCTCCCTCCCGATCGGGAAGGAGCAGCGCTGAAAGCCAGGCACCGCTTAAAAGCGGTGCCTGGCTTTAACCCCTCAAACGCCGGGTTGTACTTCAGCGCCTTGCGGCGCCGAAGTGCAGCCTATCTCCTGTGGGGGCCGCCATCTTGGATGGCGGCTCCACCCCCGGGTCTCCCCTCGCTGCCTGACGTCATCACGCATAGCGTGATGACGTCAGATAGCCGGGGAACCCCTAGCTGCTGGAGATAGGGGGTTCTTGTGAACCCCGATTTCTGCAGAACCGTGGCAGCTAGGGGGTCATGGTGGGTGTCATTTGAAAGGCCTGAGCATGGCCTTTCGAATGATACCCAACATGACTAGGTACAAAGTAAAACAATAATAAAAAAAAAAATTATAATAAAAATAATAATAAATAAATTTTAAAAAATAAATTAAATTAAAAAAAACATGTTTTTTTTGTGTGTTGTTTTTATTAATGCAGCAATATTGTTCACATTTCAATTATAATGTGAACAATGATGCTGCACGAATGATTTTTTTCTATGGGGTGCGTTTGCTAAAAATCACGTAATTCCCCCCACAAAATGTAACAAGTCCCCATTTCAAATTTTTGTACAAGCGCACCCCATAGAAAACATAACCGGAAACGCTCATGTGATAAAATGTGAAAAAAAACACTTTACACACTGCAGATGATTAAAAATTCCATTTTTTTTGTATTTTTTGTTATAATATACAGGCAGAACATGACGTATACATATAAAAATGATATATTATGAATCTGCGGAGTCTGCCGGAAAGAACGATATATAATATGTCTGGGTCATTTATTAAAATGTGGCTTTAAATCGCGTTTAAACATGATGAGCGAAAGCGGTAAAAATGAGCTCGGCACACAGCGGTGAAATGCAGCGGTTAAGGGGATTTTCCCCCAGAACGTACTATGTACGTCGCGGTCCTTTATCCCCCCTCTCTTCCTATACGCCCTCTCTGTCTGGGGTTCAACTCTGCAAAGACTTTATCAAGGTCTGCACATCGTTTTTATGGGCCCCAGCCGTCGCAATGACCTCATCGCCGTGCGCTTTGACGACCATTTCAGGCGTCCCCCTGCTCTTGCAGGGGGAACCTGAGAGGGGAGGGGAGGTCCTTTGGACGCCTCTCCCGCCCAAAAAGCTAGGGTTACAAAATATAAGAAAGGTACTGCTGGAAAGGGGAGAGTCTGCCGTTTTCAGCGGTACCTCTCTTTAACCCTTGAGGAACCGGATCACGATTCAAACCCGGAATTGGCTGACATCTTGGATGTAAGCCAAGCCTCCGTGTCACCCCCCCACCCACTGATGTTGTCGCCATATGTGTGAAGATGTCAGTGGGCCAGTTAACCCCCTAGATGCCAATTGGAGTTGGGGGGGGGGATACTTTTGATCCATGTATCTCCCGATCCGGGCAGCTAGAGGGTCATGTTTGGTATCATTGGAAAGACCTGATCATGGCCTTTCAAACATGACTAGGTTTGGTGAAAATAATAAAAAAAGTGGGTTTTTCAAAACCTTTTTCTTTGGGGGGGGGGGGTTTAATACAATAGGGCTTCAATCGAAGATTAAACATGATGAGCATAAAACGGTCAATATGAGCTCAAAGCACAGAGGTGAACAGGCTCAGTGGCAAAGGGGTTAAAAAGAACAAACATGTAAAAATTGGGTATTTCTAATCTCAGGACTAAATTTCTAAACTATTGGCGACTAAATTTCAAGTGTGTTTTTTCCATTTTAGGCTAGGGTCAGACGAACGCAGTGCGAACGCGCGTGCAGCCGCACTTTATCACAGCCGTAGTAGCAGCAAATGACGGGCAATATACGAAATACGGCTGCACGAAAGTTCGGCCGCGCAACGCAAGCGGCAAACGCATTTTTTCGAGAACGTGAAACCGCTAGTACTGACGTACAGAGTGCGCTGCGTCCGCTAGCGGCGTGTGTGCGTGTTTAGGAGACGTCAGACGCTGCTAATGTCCGGCCAACATAACGTCCAGACGCAAAAAGGGTTTTAATGATGATCCGTACAAAATCACGGACGAAAATGCGCGTCGTATGACCGCTATCACGTATTCCGTGAAAAAATACGTCCATTCATTCGAACGCACTTTTTCACGGATGACGCGAAAAATGCGTTAGCCTGACTCTAGCCTTATCAGATTTCATTTTTTTATTCTAATTTTTTTAAATTACAAGTTATGATGGAAATATTGGTATCTTTTAGAAAGTCCATTTACTGGCGAGAAAAACTATGTGTGGGGCTCCATAAATGAGTAAGAGGAAAATTAGAGCTAAACACAAACGGCGCAGAAACGTAAAAACCAGCAGCGGGCACTTTCGGACTGACAATTTTAAAACCACCCGGTCACTCACCCGGTCAGGGGTTAAAGTGGGATACTCTGAATTTGGCAAGCTCAAGCCACCATGTCTTTTAACCCTTTACGGGAAATTCATATGCTGTATTGCACCCAACACGCTTTCTGTCTGAAATATCTGTTGATGCTTCTGCAAAGTAAGGAGCAAATGGTTTATTTTTATCATTGGGATTTTAGGGGGACACCAGCATTCATCTGTGATCACACCAGGCTTCAGAAAACAAATCGGTGTATGTTTTTTACCGTTGTATGATGGCAATGTTCGAAAATTGTGTTTCGAAATATTTTTTTTTTTATCCAGGTGAAACAGGGTGGTAGAACACCCGTCGCTACGTTAGAGCACCAGCAGGAACTCTCAAAAGTGAAAACGGAGCTGGAAAAGAAAATCCTGTACTTTGAAGAGGAACTGCTGCGGCGCGAAACATCTCATTCCCTGGAACTGAAAAACCTAAAGAAAGGAATTCACGACTCGGAGGGTCTGCAGCTAGCTTTGCAAAAAGAAATCCTCATTTTAAAAGATAAACTCGAGAAGACAAAGCGAGAGAGGTGAGTGATGGTCTCTGTCCTTAAATCCTGCTTACCAGGGCACGCGACACCCACTAACTGGTCGCTTTCCCTGTATCCGCCAGGCATAGTGAGCTGGAAGAGGCAGTCGGTACAGTGAAGGAAAAGTACGAGCGCGAAAGGGGCATTCTTTTTGAAGACAACAAGAAACTCTCATCAGAATCTGAAAGGGTATGTATGGTTATTGTAAGGTGGAAAAGACTATTTAAACTGTTCTACAGGGGTTGGGGTTATTCACAAAGCGCCCAAATTTCAGCGCTTTGCACTTCGGAGCACAAAGGTGCGCCTCGGCATTTCCATTTCGACGATACTTCGGTGAATTCATTATTAGCTGCAGGGTCACCATGGTGCGCCAAAGATGGAGTCGCCCGACTGGCTGCCGAGGGGGGGTGCTGCCCGACTGGCTGCAGGGGGGGGGCGCTGCCCGACTGGCTGCCGGGGGGGCGCTGCCCGACTGGCTGCCGGGGGGTGCTGCCCGACTGGCTGCCGGGGGGCGCTGCCCGACTGGCTGCCGAGGGGGGGGTGCTGCCCGACTGGCTGCCGAGGGGGGGGGGGGTGCTGCCCGACTGGCTGCCGAGGGGGGGTGCTGCCCGACTGGCTGCCGAGGGGGGGGTGCCGTCCGACTGGCTGCCGAGGGGGGGTCGCTGCTGCCTGACTGGCTGCCGGGGCGGGGGCGCGCCACCCGACTGGCTACCGGGGGGGGGCGCGCCACCCGACTGGCTACGGGGGGGGGGGGCGCGCCACCGACTGGCTACCGGGGGGGGGCGCCACCCGACTGGCTACCGGGGGGGGGCGCCACCCGACTGGCTACCGGGGGGGGGCGCCACCCGACTGGCTACGGGGGGGGGGGCGCCACCCGACTGGCTACGGGGGGGGGGCGCCACCCGACTGGCTACCGGGGGGGGGCGCGCACCCGACTGGCTACCGGGGGGGGGCGCGCCACCCGACTGGCTACCGGGGGGGGGCGCCACCCGACTGGCTACCAAGGGGCGGTGCCGCCGCCCATCTAGCTGGCTGTCGAGGGGGGGGGGGGCGCCGCCCGACTGGCTGCCGAGGGGGGGTGCACTGCCGCCCGACTGGCTGCCGAGGGGGGGTGCACTGCCGCCCGACTGGCTGCCGGAGGGGGGGGGGGCTGGCTGCCGCCCGACTGGCTGCCGGAGGGGGGGGGGCTGGCTGCCGCCCGACTGGCTGCCGGAGGGGGGGGGGGGGCTGGCTGCCGCCCGACTGGCTGCCGGAGGGGGGGGGCTGGCTGCCGCCCGACTGCCGGAGGGGGGGCTGCCTGCCGCCCGACTGGCTGCCGGAGGGGGGGGGCTGCCTGCCGCCCGACTGGCTGCCGGAGGGGGGGCTGGCCACCGCCCGACTGGCTGCCGGAGGGGGGGCTGGCCACCGCCTGACTGGCCGCTGCCCGACTGGCTGCCGGATTGGGGGGGCTGGCCGCCGCCTGACTGGCTGCCGGAGGGGGGGGGCTGGCCGCCGCCCGACTGGCATAAAGAAATCCAGAACTCTCCTTTACTCCTGATAGGTGTTTAAACCGATAAAAGTATGTTAAAATGTGTCTGATTAATAAAAAAAAGGTCTGTTACAGAATAAAGAAACTGGGAGTCAAAAATTTCTTATAAAAAATAAAAAGGCTTTTTTGCTGAAAATTAAAAGAAAAATAAATTGGATTATTGTTTTACATTGAATCCTATGGGATTCGCCTTTTTTAAACCTGTTGACCTGAAACACCAACAATCTGGCTATTTCACTGACACTTCGGTGCACTTCCAATGTTCTCTGAAGAGATTAACGATTACTTCTCAATTGGACAATTTCGATGCCGCAGAGGATTCGCTGGTCTGCGGCGAACTGCACTGTATTTCGCTGTCAATCGCCACTATTTTGCAAATTGACAGTTTGGTGAATAGAGTGAAATTCACTGGTCGGTTCAATACGGTGGCAAGTTTGCCGCTTTGTGAATAACCCCATAAGTATCTTACAATTTAAAGCAGACCTATTGCATCTTGTGTTTGCTCGAGGTTAGATTACGCTCGTGTAATCAAGAGCAAGTTTCCAGTAATCAGCCTCTGACTATACGAAATGTAGAAATTATGCATTTGGTTAAAAATAACCCCCCCATCCCCTGTCTCCAGCTTTCTTCTTTGGTGGATAGATTCCGTTCACAAAACAGACAACTGGAAGACGAACTTCAAGACCTGACCGCCAAAAAGGATTCCGTTGCACACTGGGAAGCTCAGATTGCGGAAATCATACAATGGTATGTTCCATCGATTGCTTAATGATTAAACCTTACAAAATAACAAACTTTTTCCGTCCTCTATCTGCATTTGCAATTCATTCTCCATCCTTTTAACTTTTATATCAGTGTTTCCCAAACTTGTCCTCAGGACCCGCTGACAGGCCAGGTTTTCCAGATATCTGAAGCACAGCACAGGTTATATGATTTGCTGCTCAGTGATTGCAGTATTCAATCTGCATTTCCCCAAGGTGATCTGTAAAACCTGGCCTGTCTGCGGGTCCCGAGGGACAGGTTTGGAAAACACTGTTGTATATCTAATATACATACAAAAAAAATGGCGCTGCAACAGTCAGGAGTAACAACCAGTTCATGTATAAAACAACAAGAAAAAAAATGTCCTCTGCGCTCGTTTCTATATATTTCCATGTGCAACAAAACAGTCAGGTTTTAGTTTGCTTAAATGGCCATTGAAGCGTAAGCTAACTCGCCCCATCAAGGCACCTCTCGGTAGAGTGAGTCCTAACCAATGTACCAAAAGCTACTCCTCTGAGCAGCTGCATGCCCTCCTACTGCTTTTCAGCTAAGGAGGCAGAAAAATGGTGGGTTTTATTTATACATGCACCAAGCACTTCCCATTTGGGATTGAAAACAAAAACATGGAAAAAGGAACAGCAGCAGAAATGACTTAACTGGTGTTACACACACATACAGAAAAAATGGCGTTGCGCCTGTACTCACCAGAGCGGCTGCAACAGCCAGGAGTAACAACCCAATTCATGTATAAAACCTACCAAGAATTTTTTTTTTTATATATTTAAATTTGAAGTTGAGTAGCGGAGTGTTTGCTTTTTGTCCCTTTGTCACAGGATTTTGTCTTTCTACCTTAAATTTGTTTGCACTTCGTTTCATTTGCAGGATTTGTTTCGGTCTTATAATTGCACTTGTACGTATCGACTCAGCGAATCAAGTCACAAAAAATTGGCTGAGTAGTATTAGCTCACATTTCTGAAAGGGCTTCGCTGATACAATTGTGGTCTGGTGACGATGGTCAACATCAACTTGAGGTTTATTGGATGGTATAAAAATCATTTATGCGCCTGCCCAGGCCCCAAAAGACAAAGGATAACCTTTAGTACATCTGGGTTGCGGTTGCTGGCTGTGTAATAAAGTGGGCGCACCATGATTACAAAAATACAAATCCACTTTAATTAGATATATGAAGAATTGCAGTAGATAATGGACACCACAATAACGAAATCCAATATTAAAGGGCCACTACCACCCAAAAAATGAAATGTCCTTATTGTGCTATTTGTTGCTGATATCTTACATGTGCTTTGTTTATCTCTTGTATGTTTAGTTAAGAAAATATTTAACCTTTTATATGTGTCACTGGGTGCATCCATTGTGATATTTTTTGGTGTAAACTGCCCCCCCCCCATATATCTTTACATCACTTGCTCCTCACGTTGTGGCATTGGGCCCCCAAATAACCAACTCCTTAGGGATTGCATTGTGTTTGGTTTATGCCAAGGACAATACCAGTGGGGTAGATTAAAGTGTTTAAAACACTTTAATCAGATCTCGCTCAGCTGCTACCTCTCATCTTGGGTAGCCTAGACAACACCATAGATCCCCTGTATCCTTGTCCAAACAGAAATACATTAAACAAATCAAGAACATTTTATTTTTCTCAACAATGCATTAAATTGCAGTGTTCCATCAATACCCTCAAGTTACATTGCAATCATAGCAGCCAGGGCAGCCATCAGAAATGATGGGGCCCCTTACTAAACCTCACGATGCCCCCCCCCCTAAACTTCCTCAACCTTTAAAATCCTTCGCCCCCTTCCACAACAAAAAAGTACATAACTCAGGTCCATAGCAATAAAACTCACACTCGTACACACCGCACATTACTGTATCACAGAGCTCCACAGCCATAAAACTCACAGTAATGTGCATTGTATGAGTGTATCACAGAGCTCCACAGCAATAAAACTCACGCTCATACACACAGCACTTTGTGAGTTTTATTGCTGTGGAGCTCTGTGATACAGTAATGTACATTGTATGAATGTGAGTTTTATGGCTGTGGACCTCTGTGATACGCTCATACACACAGCACTTTATTGTATCACAGAGCTCCACTGCCATAAAACTCAGTAATGTGCGGTGTCTATGATGGGCTTGGTTGGGCCCTGGGGTCTTGGACCTGGGGTCTGGCCCCGGCTGCGTCTGGGCCCTGGCGGCTGGGGTCTGGGTCTGGACCTGGGGGTCTGGCCCCAGCTGGGTCGGGGTCTGGATCTGGACCCGGGGTCTGGCCCCGGCTGGGTCTGGGTCTGGCCCCAGACCTGGGTCGGGGTCTGGCCCCGGACCTGGGGGTGTGGGGTCTGGCCCCGGACCTGGGGGTGTGGGGTCTGGCCCCGGACCTGGGGGTGTGGGGTCTGGCCCCGGACCTGGGGGTGTGGGGTCTGGCCCCGGACCTGGGGGTGTGGGGTCTGGCCCCGGACCTGGGGGTGTGGGGTCTGGCCCCGGACCTGGGGGTGTGGGGTGTCCGGGGGGCCTGGGATCGGGGTCGGTGGCCCTGGGTCGGGGTCTGTCCCTGCACTCCCTCGCTGATCCCCCGCAGTCTCCGCGATCGCGGCATTTTACTTCCTGATTTCCTTCTCGCGAATATGAGGGTCGCGATCGCTGGAGGAGTCTGCGGGGGAGTTACCGCTTCCAGCATAGGACTTTAACCCCGAGCCACAATTGGGAAAACTGCTGGGGGGGAAATGTAAGCACTTTCTGGCAAGAAAATCTGAAAAAAAAAATCAGACCGTCAAGGAGGTTAAGTCACATGCTTTGTGCTCAGTGTATGAGAGATACAAATCTAATAAGCCTGAGACTTTTATAATACAGTATCTCTGGCCCCTATATTTATGGGTTATTGTGCACAGACATATATTCGAGACCTGGCCGGCCTGCTAAAATGTGTTGTTGGCTTCTTTTGGGTTTGTACTAGCTCCACAGATCGATATAAATTTGTTGCGTTCAGTGTACTTTGCGGCGCTGGCCGGTAGATGCCTCGGCTCCTTCCCGGTGTATTGGAAGGTTGCAGAACAGACAATGTCTTCTTGGCAATAGCGAAGGGACCAAGGTAAACGCTTATGTCTTGCAACGAGACAGATTAGGTGGGTTTGTTTATATATTTTCGGATTTAAACATGCTGTGTGTATTGCACGGTTACAAAGTCTTTGTTCTTTTCTGTAGGGTCAGTGACGAGAAAGATGCACGAGGCTATCTGCAAGCCCTAGCTTCAAAAATGACAGAAGAACTCGAGTCTTTGAGGAGCTCTAGTCTGGGATCACGGACCCTTGTAAGTTACACATGTTTTGCTGTATGTTGTTGTTTAGAGTGAACGGAAGACTTAAGAAGTGTGGCACCTAAAAAAAGCGAAACGCTCCTCGCCACATACCATGGTGCTCTCCCCATCAACAAAATACATACAAAGCAAAGTGGGTCGGCGCAGATATAAAGTGGGTTGTCGTGGCATACAGTGCCATTAACTTGCACTAAAAACACAGACGTAATCATGCAGATATGTAGGGTATTGATGGATTTCTCCAGACGACACGAAAAAGAGAATTTTTTTACATAGTGTAACATGCAACAAAATTTGTAAAGAAACTTTTTTTCACAATGTAGATCATTAACTCACACTTTCCAGAGCCGAACTGGCTCAGATGGTACGAAATCACCCATGTGCACAACCATCTCAGCAAATCCAGGCTCTGAAAAGTAGGGATGTGCGTTTCGGGTTTCGGAATTTTCCCGAAATTTCCCGATTCGTGGATTCGGCCGGTTTTACGAAAATTTTCAGATCCGAAAACGGCAGATCCGAAAAAATTTACGAAACGAAAATTTGTTCGGAATTTTCGAATGGACTAGAAATGTGTAAAATCGAAAATCATTTTCGTTCCATTCGTAATTTCTGCTCCATTCCTGATTTCGGTTCCATTTCAGTAATTTCGGACAACGTATTTTTTGGTTATATCGCTGATTCTGTAATTTTCTATCATTCCCATCTCAATGTATCCTGCTTGTAAAACATGATAAATCTCAATGTATCCTTCCTGGAAAACCAGAGAAATCTCAATGTATCCTTATTGTAAAACATGAGAAATCTCAATGTATCCTTCTTGTGAAACATGAGAAATCTCAATGTATCCTTCTTGTGAAACATGAGAAATCTCAATGGCAGAATTATCATATCGACAGAATTATCGTATCCGAAAAACCATGAGTTTACGTCAAAACGAATAGACACTTTGAAACGAGAACAGACGTTCCGAAAAACACGAAAATTTCCGAAATTCCGAAAAAAAGTCAATACGAGAAACGAAACGAAAACGAAACGAACCGAAACGGAAATCGGCCGAAACGAGCCGAAACGAAAATTTACAAAATACGAACGAACCGAAAAAAAAATCGGTACACAAGTCTACTGAAAAGGTGTGAGTTAATGACCTACATTGTGAATAAACTTTTTGTAAATATTGTCACGTGTAAAATTTCTTTTCATCTGGAGAAATCAATCAATACCCTACATATCTGTATGTATACTTCTGTGTTTTTAGTGCAAGTTTATTGTATTGAATGCCAAGACTATACATCTGCGCCGGGCCGCTTAAGATCTGCGCCGGGCCGCTTAAGATCTGCGCCGGGACGCTTAAGATCTGCGCCGGGACGCTTAAGATCTGCGCCGGGCCGCTTAAGATCTGCGCCGGGCCGCTTAAGATCTGCGCCGGGCCGCTTAAGATCTGCGCCGGGCCGCTTAAGATCTGCGCCGGGCCGCTTAAGATCTGCGCCGGGCCGCTTAAGATCTGCGCCGGGCCGCTTAAGATCTGCGCCGGGCCGCTTAAGATCTGCGCCGGGCCGCTTAAGATCTGCGCCGGGCCGCTTAAGCGCCGACCCGCTTAAGCGCCGACCCGCTTAAGCGCCGACCCGCTTAAGCGCCGACCCGCTTAAGCGCCGACCCGCTTAAGATCCGCGCCGACCCGCTTAAGATCCGCGCCGACTCGCTTTAGATCCGCGCCGACCCGCTTAAGATCTGCGCCGACCCGCTTTAGATCCGCGCCGACCCGCTTAAGATCTGCGCCGACCCGCTTAAGATCTGCGCCGACCCGCTTAAGATCTGCGCCGACCCGCTTAAGATCCGCGCCGACCCGCTTAAGATCTGCGCCGACCCGCTTAAGATCCGCGCCGACCCGCTTTAGTTCCGCGCCGGCCCGCTTTGGATGTTTGCAGAGTGCCAGAGACTAGTGCCATCACTTTGGTTAGGTCTCTTTGCAGTAACACAATTATTGACACAACCACTGTTTTAATAAGAATGAAAAAAGTTTCCAAGCCCCTGATTCTGTTTTAGAAAAGGACTGCTTGTTTTTCCTTCCACTGACACTTTTGTGATATCAGACACATTTTTAAGCACACGGTGCAGATTGATAAATTGCATAGTTCCAAGCAAAAGCAAGTCTTTAAGCCAGTTATGAGCGCAATGTGTCAGATTCACTTAAGGGTCTATTCATAGAAAGGTGATCCTCAGGAAAAGTGAAAATTCTTGGTCCAAATAGCCAAACCAGAAAAATTCTCCCATTTATCTCACTTTCCAAGTCAGCTATTTGGTCTAGATTGTTCTCTTCTCCTGCCAGTTCTCCTGAGTTTCACCCTTCTCTGAATAACCCTGTTGGTCTACTTTAACTTAATTGAGGTGTCAAAATATGAAACAACCTGTATTTTATAATCAGAAATGCTCCATCCGGTGCTTGCGTGGCTGCACCTCTTTCTCAGTCACATGACCGTGTAGCTGCATCGCGCCCTTCTCTTGCTTCACTCCCGTGCCGTACCTTAACCGCCAGTTGTTTGCCATTTAAGTGGGATAGGTTTATGCTGCAAAAATCTCATGGTCTGAGATGATCTCAGTATATTTCTTTTGAAATTTTAAGAGCAGGGCTCTCTCTCCCTATCGCTGTCCTTCTACGTCTTGCCCTAATTTATTGTAACAGCTGTACTGTGCTGCAGTACATGTTGGCGCAATACACATTAACAAATTAGAATAGTCATTCTATGTTGCAAATGGATGGCAGTTGTTTGGAAGGCAACAGCACGGAGGAGTGTTAATAGAACTGTGCAAATGATTGGGAAGCTTTATTTACATTTAAATTGTCTGTAATACATGAAATATTAAGCACTTTAATGTCGCTATAACTTGCTGTTCCTATATAGAATCAATTTAAGTCGAATCGGGATATCCAAGTGACTGTGACGGCCAGTGAAGATCCGACAATGCTTTTTTTAATATTATTTTTTTTGTAGTGTATTCTGTTTTTTTTTTTTTTACTACTAGTAACAGGTGTTTGTTTTAATTGTTGCTTTAGTCTGATCTCTCATATCCGCAAGGCTTGGCCCCTTACAGTTCAGATAGGCTGGTGAGTTATAACCGTTTCTCCCACCGGCAGAGCGATTCTGCACTGCTCTGCGGTGATCCACTGTTACTGTAACTTTGCTTTGGTGACTTTGACTTTGGTGGTGGGAAGCTATTAACGGCGTTAAAGTCTAATGTCTGTGTTTAGCTTGATTTTTGATAAATGATAGTCCTTTGATTTTTAGGTGAACCCGACATGATTCAGACTTGGTTCTGTTGATTCAGATACATGATGATCACTTTACAGATTTTTTTTTTTTTTTTTTCCTGTAGATAGGTTCTGCTTTATATTGGCTATAAATCATTTTGTATCTTGACCTGTCACTGTTTCTTCACCGTTTTAAACAGTGTTTGGTTTTTCTCCAGTATTTGCAATGGATCGACTGTTAGTCATTCGCTTTACACTGCACTTTCTAATGACCTCTTCAAGCAAAATCTGTACAGGGTTTTATTAACTCATGTCAAATAAATTATTGTAAAAATTATTTTAAGACATTGCTTTCTCTTGGTGTCCCTTAGTAATGTTTTCATAGATTTATCACATTTTGTTTTTCTATTAAATATTAATCTATCCTCACTTTCTTAAGGTAACCTATTCAATCATTGTACGCCCACAATTTCCTTGCAAATAATTAAAATAAAGCATTTAATCCCTTAAGAGGTTTAAATGTAAAGGACTTTATAATTAGGTGTATAATTGTATATCTATATTTTTTAGAGATTAATACCAGTCTTGATTTGCTATTGTAATTGGATGGGAAGAAGATATATAGAGAGAGAAAGGGGGCGGTGTGAGGATCCTGAGGACGAGCAACAGCACTAATGGCCTGCTCTACGGTGGGGGCCCGCTCAGGTCTCACAAGGTTTTAGCTTGCTTGTGCAGGGCTAAACAGGGATGAACGCTCCATATGCAAATCAGTCTGCTCTCACCCAATGAGGGTGGCCAGTACTGATAGGCAAGGACGTCATCCCTGCACAAGAGGTGCAGCAACCCCCGACAATCGTTTCGGCCTTGTTGTCCCTGTATTGGCACAAGCAAGCTAAAACCTTGTGAGACCTGAGCGGGGACCCACTGTAGAGCAGGCCACTAGTGCTGTTGCTCGTCCTCAGGATCCTGACACACACACACCCTTTTCTTTCACTATAAGAAGATATATAGATATATTCTTATTTATTCTGTGTGTATTTATCACAGGACCCACTCTGGAAGGTGCGGCGCAGCCAGAAGCTGGACATGTCGGCGCGACTGGAGCTACAGTCTGCTCTCGATGCAGAAATCCGAGCCAAGCAAGTGGTACAGGAAGAGTTGCGGAAAGCGAAGGAAGCAAACGTTTCTTTCGAAAGGTACACACTGCTCCCTGCCTGAGCTACAATGTGTCACGTCTGACATTGTGTTAATAAACAAATTGTGACCTGTCGTCCATAAGTGAAGCTGATCAGATCTTTAAAGGGATACCATCGGATTAAAACGTGACAGGGAGGAAATGGGAAGGTTAAATTCGAACCCCTCTGCACTCCTGTTTTAACCCTGTCATTTTCTTTAATAGCTTATCTGAATCCACAGTCACTGCTCTCAAATATCTAGGTATGTGGTTAGACCCAAATCTATCCTTTGGCCCCCACATCGAAAAACTTTCATCTAAACTTTACCCCAAGCTAGGTGCCCTGTACAGAAACAAATCCTGCCTGAGCCCCGCGGTAAGAAAGCAGATTGTACAACAAATGCTTATGCCAGCTATTGAATACGGAGATGTAGTGTATGCAGCCGCCCCGCAAACGCACCTCCAGAAACTTACTACATTGTATAACTCATTCTGTCACTTTGTGCTACAATGTAACTACATGACCCACCATTATGACATGTTAAAAGAACTAAACTGGCCGTCACTGGAATCTAGACGCACTCTTCACCTTTCCAACCTGGTGTTTAAGAGCTTTTCTGGGAAGCTACCACCCTACCTGAATAGGCTGCTTCCCTCAGCAGGACCGGCACCTTACTTGCAATACCACAATACAAAAAGAAAGTGGCTCGATCCTCATTTTCCTACAAAGCACCACAATTATGGAATAACCTCCCAGACGCCATCAAATCTTTCCCCAGTCTAAAGTCCCTTAAGAGCTCCCTATTAACATACCTCAATAAGGAATGCACCTGTAAACACTTAACATAGTGACTATATTTCCTACATATTTATTTTCTATTAATCTGTATATTTGTTTTGTGTTAATATCTTGCATTTTACTACTTAGTATTTCTGTAACCATGTTTTTGAACCCAGGACATACTTGAAAACGAGAGAAATCTCAATGTATCCTTCCTGGTAAAATTCTTTATAAATAAATAAAAAGAAATAAATCCAGTGCTGTTTTCTCAATGAGCCCTGCAGGATGTGACATATTGCCGAAAGCAGCATGTCACGTGACCACAGGGGTCTGGATGTTCCAGCCAAACCATTGGCTCTCAGTGTCGGAAGGCAAGGCATAGAGAGCCATTGGTGAACCTTGTCGCCTGAAGCCCTGTAATCTGAGTTTAGATTCTGGGCGTGACCAAGCTCCTGCCCTGGGAAGTTTACATAAACCCCTGCCTGCCTTTCGGAGGGGTAAAGAGAGCAGGGAGGTCAGAATGGTGCTGCTCAGGTATGATTGGACCTGGATACTTGTGTAGAGTGTCCCTTTTAAACTTGTACATAAACCATCATGTCTGACAGAGGTAAGCCAGACTTTTCATAAGAGAGAACTTATTTAAATAGTCTGGGGTGATCTCCGTTTACCAGTCAGAATTGGGTGTTTACTGGTTTTAAAGAGTACTTTTTTCTCACTTAACCCCCCCCCCTCCCAAAAAAATATTTCTGGAAGTTTCTAGATCCTTTTCTCCTTAACCATTCCTTTTCGCTAGAGATGCCCACCATCACTGTCTGCTACATTTTGTGGTTGCAAAGTCATACATGTGATTGCACATTCCTTTCGGGAGTAGTGTATACAATTTTGCTTTCGACATAAACCAGATACATATCGTGAAACAGCATGAAATGTCTAATGCCTGGAACTGCTTTACATAAACGTTCCACTAATCTCTTTCACTTCCAGGATTGTATCCCAGTTCCTCTCCATTATCTTCTAAAACATGCTGTGGTGCATTAAAGTCTCTTTTCAGGCGTCTATGCTATAGCAGCTTCAACATGCCAGACTACCTTATATATACAGACATAATAGCATGTCTGTTTTGTGTGCGTGTCGGGGGGGGAGGGTTATTTCTTTACAAATTAAACAGAATCTCACTATTTAAAAAAAAAAGGATCACTTTACCCTATTTGCTGCAGAGGACACGATGAGCACGTCGTCGGGGTTGGCTTCCATTGCAAATGGCGCACTCAACGTTTACATTGAGTGTTCACAGTGTATATGGTGTCCCTTTTTTAGACCGGGGTCAGATGAGCGCACTATGTGCGCCGTTCTGACGTGCGTCGCAGCGTTGTGATGCTCCAACAGGGCCAGCCACACACTGTAGCGTGCGAACGAATTGCAAGTGCTACAGCGGGCGTGCTGAAAGCCCCCCCCCCCCCCCGTCGAAGCGCTACGTCGCGCGTCAGGGGCTGCAAAGCATGATCCATAAGAGGATCAAGCCTTGCAGCGCTTAGCGCACTAGCTATGCTTGGTGAGGTGGCCAGACGGCATCCGATTGGAGGGAACGTCCATTCTTACGGACGTTCTTTCCGCTTTGCAAAACGCTCGTCTGACCCCGGCCTTAGTGGCTGAGTTAGATTAGGGCCCACAGTCAAAGAGTTGGAGTCTTGGACACTCAAATTAGTATCAATTAGATTTATCACTTGCACATGGTACTGGGAGGTCCATGAAGACTACCTGAGAGATCCGCTCTATAATGTTGAGGACGTCTTATTGGATCCTCCTTGTGATCAGTGAATCGATTTCTCTGACAGAAAGCGACTTTCATGTGTTCTGCCCGACTGCACTAAGCCTACACTTTCCGACAACACTTGGAGCGGCGTATATAAAGCGAGCTTTGTTGTGAGGGAGGCTATACGGAGTGCAGCTCTCCAACCATTGTGTGACGGATCTGTAATATTCTGATTGAATATTATTCGCCTTGCGTTGTCCCTAGCGAAATAGCGGAGAAAGTATAGTGTAAAGTATAGCAGGGCTATCGCCAAGAACCAGGTGACACAGGTTTCAGGGTCTATTTTGGTAGAGAGATGCAGCTCCTTTTTATACACATAAACTAGGGATGCACCGAAATGAAAATTTGGGACAGATATCGAAAATGCTGAGGAACTGAGAAAAGATTTGTCAGATGTGGGTACTGAAGTTTCAGTTCAGACAATACGGTGCACACTGCGTAATGAAGGCCTCCATGCCAGAACTCCCAGGCGCACCCCCTTGCTGTCTCCAAAGAATAAGAAGAGTCGACTGCAGTATGCCAAAAGTCATGTGGACAAACCACAGAAGTTTTGGGATAGTGTTCTGTGGACTGATGAAACAAAATTAGAACTGTTTGGGCCCATGGATCAACGCTATGTTTGGAGGAGGAAGAACAAGGCCTATGAAGAAAAGAACACCTTGCCTACTGTGAAGCATGGCGGGGGGGTCAATCATGCTTTGGGGCTGTTTTGCTTCTGCAGGTACAGGGAAGCTACAGCGTGTGCAAGGTACCACAAATTCTCTTCAGTACCAGGAGATATTGGATGACAATGTGATGCAGTCCGTCACAAACCTGAGGCTTGGGAGACGTTGGACCTTTCAACAAGACAATGATCCCAAGCATACCTCCAAGTCCACTAGAGCATGGTTGCAGATTAAAGGCTGGAACATTTTGGAGTGGCCATCGCAGTCACCTGACTTAAATCCGATTGAGAACCTCTGGTGGGACTTAAAGAAAGCAGTTGCAGTGCGCAAGCCTAAGAATGTGACTGAACCGGAGGCTTTTGCCCATTACGAATGGGCGAAGATACCCGTAGATCGCTGCAAAACACTTGTGTCAAGCTATGCTTCACGTTTAAAAGCTGTTATAACTGTAAAAGGATGTTGTACTAAGATTGAATGTCACTTGGGGGTTGAATAAAACTGATAATGATGTGAGCACAGAAAAGACATTTGTGGTTATTTCATTATAAATGTTATGTTATATTTGTCTGACCTACACGTGCCTCTTTGATTTAATTGTAAGCAAGATGACTGAATGATCAAAATCAATGTCAAACTGGCCAAAACACTCAATTTCAGTGGGGGTTGAATAATTTTGAACACAACTGTGTATATATATATATATATCAGAAGCCACCCGCACATCATAGCAATTCAAAGAATTGCATCCCAGAGCTCTTGTGCCACATTCCCCATATGCAGCAAGGAACTCTGGGTAAGATATGCAAATGACCTCTGTCTCACTTTTACACATCCTGGATCTGTTATTACACAGAACCCTAAAATCAATGCTATGCCACACTGTGGCTTTGTAGCAAAGATAAGGTTATGCAACTGGTCAAAGCCACTCCTAGGACAGCGCTGTTTCAGGTTTGTTGAACCCTCATCAGCTAGGAGACAGGCATGACCAGTTGCAGTGGATGTTTGGACCATAGGTAAGTAAGTGTCTATAAGGGTTGTGGTCTCCTAGCTGATGAGGGTTCAACAAACCTGAAACAGCGCTATATATATATGTATGTATGTGTATATATGTATGTATGTATGTGTATATATGTATGTATGTGTATATATGTATGTATGTGTATATATGTATGTATGTATGTGTATATATGTATGTATGTGTATATATGTATGTATGTATGTGTATATATATGTATGTATGTATGTGTATATATGTATGTATGTATGTGTATATATATGTATGTATGTATGTATATATATGTATGTATGTATGTGTATATATATGTATGTATGTATGTGTATATATATGTATGTATGTATGTGTATATATATGTATGTATGTATGTGTATATATATGTATGTATGTGTATATATATGTATGTATGTATGTGTATATATATATATGTATGTATGTGTATATATATATATGTATGTATGTGTATATATATATATATATATGTATGTATGTGTATATATATATATATATGTATGTATGTGTATATATATATATGTATGTATGTGTATATATATATATGTGTATATATATATGTATATAATTGTGGAACGAAACCGAAAATTACTTTTTTTTTTTTCCCCCTACAATTTATTTAGTTAGTTTTTTGTATGACTGTATTAATATCATGAATTAAAATTCATCCACATTAAAAATTTGAAGATATTTTTGTCCTATTTTGGTGGAGTTATATTGCATCTAGTGCATACATTCATGTGTAAAAATTTTACACACACACTCTCGCTCTTTATAGTTGCAGAAGACATTTACACATCCCAGCAATTCAGAGAGCTCTAAATTGCTGGGATGTGTAAAGGTCTTCTGCAACTATAAAGTTTATTATTTGTTGTGTGAAGGCTTTTAATCTACAGTCAGGTCCAGAAATATTGGGACGTCGACACGATTCTAACATCTTTGGCTCTATACACCACCACAATAGAGTTGGAATGAAACAAACAAAATGTGCTTTAACTGCAGACTGTCAGCTTTAATTTGAGGGTATGTACATCTAACTCAGGTGAACGGTGTAGGATTTACAGCAGTTTGCAGATGTGCCTCTCACTTGTTAAGGGACCAAAAGTAATGGGACAGAATAATAATCCTAAATCAAACTTTCCCTTCTTAATACTTGGTTGCAAATCCTTTGCAGTCAATCACGGCCTGAAGTTTGGAACGCATAGACATCACCAGACACTGGGTTTCATCCCTGGTGATGCTCTGCCAGGCCTCTACTGCAACTGTTCTTGCTTGTTCTTGGGGCATTTTCCCTTCAGTTTTATCTTCAAGTGAAATGCATGCTCAATGGGATTCAGGTCAGGTGATTGACTTGGCCATTGCATAACATTCCACTTCTGTCCCTTCAAAAACTCTTTGGGCGCTTTTGCAGTATGCTTTGGGTCATTATCCATCTGCACTGTGAAGCGCCGTCCAATGAGTTCTGCAGCATTTGGATGAATGTGAGCAGAGAATATTGCCCAAAACACTTCAGAATTCATCCTGCTGCTTTTGTCAGCAGTCACATCAATAAATACAAGAGAACCAGTTCCATTGGCAGCCATACATGCCCACGCCATGACACTACCACCACCATGCTTCACTGATGAGGTGGTATGCTTAGGATCATGAGCAGTTCCTTTCCTTCTCCATACTCTTCTCTTCCCATAACTCTGGTACAAGTTGATCTTGGTCTCATCTGACCATAGGCGCTTGTTCCAGAACTGTGAAGGCTTTGTTAGGTGTTGTTTGGCAAACTCTAATCTGGCCTTCCTGTTTTTGAGACTCAACAATGGTTTACATCTTGTGGTGAACCCTCTGTATTCACTCTGGTGTAGTCTTCTCTTGATTATTGACTTTAACACACATACACCTACCTCCTGGAGAGTGTTCTTGATCTGGCCAACTGTTGTGAAGGGTGTTTTCTTCACCAGGGAAAGAATTCTTCGGTCATCCACCACAGTTGTTTTCCGTGGTCTCCCGGGTCTTTTGGTGTTGCTGAGCTCACCGGTGCGATCCTTCTTTTTGAGAATGTTCCAAACAGTTGTTTTGGCCACGCCTAATGTTCTTGCTATATCTCTGATGGGTTTGTTTTGTTTCTTCAGCCTAATGATGGCTTGCTTCACGGATAGTGACATCTCTTTGGATATCATCTTGAGCGTTGACAGCAACCGATTCCAAATGCAAATGGCACACTTGAAATGAACTCTGGGCCTTTTATCTGCACATTGTAATTGGGGTAATGAGGGAATATCACACCTGGCCATGGAACAGCCGAGAAGCCAATTGTCCCATTACTTTTGGTCCCTTAACAAGTGGGAGGCACATCTGCAAACTGCTGTAAGTCCTACACCATTCACTTGAGTTGGATGTACATTCCCTCAAATTAAAGCTGACAGTCTGCAGTTAAAGCACATTGTGTTTGTTTCATTCCAACTCCATTGTGGTGGTGTATAGAGCCAAAGATGTAAGAATTGTGTCGCTGTCCCAATATTTCTGGACCTGACAGCAATTTTTTTGCCCTCCACCCCAACTTTAAATGAGTAGATATATATCTATAATGGCTCAGATGGAACCTAAACATCAGTCTGTTTCTCTTTATTATTTTTTTTAAAGTGCAGAAAAAGGGGCCTTTAAGATGCAAGGGAAAAGACAAACCAATGCAAAATGAATGTGTATACCTTCCATTAACTTTTTGGAGGCATGGATGTAAGCTCCCACATTAACCCCC
This sequence comes from Leptobrachium leishanense, assembly GCA_009667805.1. Lineage (NCBI taxonomy): Eukaryota > Metazoa > Chordata > Amphibia > Anura > Megophryidae > Leptobrachium > Leptobrachium leishanense. The sequence continues at coordinate 28,567,173 of CM019075.1, read as the reverse complement.
CCTCTTGTCCTCCGAGCAGACACCTCTGGCAGGAGGTCGGTGATAAATCACTTGTTCCTTGTCACTGAGAGGCCAGAGGTTACTGCTTGCTCTGATAGTGGCAGCAGCTCCGAGTAGGCAGTTAACCCTTTGTGTGCAGAAATAAATGTGTAGCAGCTTCTGCCTCTTTCCAATTACAATTATCTCCAGCTAAGCAGCATTGAAAGAGTGCTCGCTCAGTGTCAGCTGGGATCAGCAATTTTCAGCTGACTTTTTCGGCTGGTGTTTTGCTTCTGGGCTGAAACCGATAACCCCATTATCGGCAGAATCTATCGGTGGCCGAAAATTCTGGTGCATCCCTGACATAAACGATCAGATAAACCTAACCGGATTAACAAGAACAATGGAAGGTGCTAGACATTCCAGCGCCGGAAAAAACCCAGGATTCACGTATACAGCAATGGGATACATTAAACGGGGGAATTCAGGAGCTTCCCAGGGAGCACAGAGTCTCAAGCACAAGCACCCTGATAGCGCCAGAGGGGGCTGATCGCCTTTGTGCGCCAGCCCAGGGTCCCTGGGAAGCTTGGGCGGTGACTGCTTCTTCACCTGGTGCACGAGAGAAACAACGGGGGAATCAATCCAGGGGAAAACACACGGGGGGGGGGAACGTTTTACAATGGGAGAAAAAGTTTTAAATTTCTGATGGTTCCCAGGTCCGTGACATATTGCATGTAGCAACATATCATTTATAGAAAGATGCTCACAGCTTTCAAACATGAATTAGAATGTCTGAAAAGTAAGGTTTGTAACTTTTCCGTGGTTTATGCAGCAAACTAAGAGACGCAGAGTCGAAAAACCAAGAGCTGCAAGAGGACGTGCGAAGCTTAAAAAAGAAACTGGAAGAAAAGTTAAAAGATGACGGAGGTGAGTTAAAGGAAAGCTATAAAAAAAATGTGCACCCTTCCCCACTCACTCATTCTAGCTCTTAATTGGACATCACCTGTCCCCGACTTGGTTACTGGCAGGCTGGGTATTCAAAATCTCGTCTGCAGAGTGACAGCTGTGAGGGCTTCCCACAGCACTGTTGGGGGGGGGGTGGTGAATGGGGGTCACTCCATGCAACCTGACCACTTTAATTGGCTAAAGATCTCGGTGTGTGTGTGGCATGTCCCTTTTAAGTAGGCCCTCGCAATATTTCGCCTGCTACTTTGTAAGCCTTGTCTTTACTTTGGCTCTGCTTTCTTACAGGACTGAAACTTCCTGACTTTCAGGAGTCGATTTTCGAGTATTTTAACACCTCTCCACTTCCGCATGACCTTTCGCTGCGAGTGAGTATATTATTTCCTCTGTATAAACATAATAAAGAGTTGTTGCTGGTGCCGAGGATGCTGGAAGGTGAATGCCTGAACGTTGGCAGGCTGCAGCGTGTTGGCGGCTCTGTCCGGTGGTTTGACGGATCATTGAAGCAGGGATTGAGAAATGGAATTGATTTGATATCAGCATATTGAAGAGGAGTCTGGGGGGGTATTTATTTTACTTTTTGGGGGGGGGTTAGTCTTCTCTAAAGTTGTTAATGTAGCCCTGAGAATGAGAAACTATCTGGAATATTTCTAGATCCCCTGCTCTTATTGTCATTGAGTAGAGGTAACATCTTTGCCCCGAGCCAGTGGAGACACAGGTTTGAATCCCAGCAAGAGCACCTCTGCAGTAAGTGTCCTTGGGCAAGACCCCTAACTGTACATACTCGCCACCCAGGACATACCAGAAAACAAGAGAAATCTAAATGTATCCTTTCTGGTAAAATCCTTTCTCAAAATAATTAAAGTCTTTCCATTTCGGATATCTGTGCTGGATGCTAAGGCCGACCTTCAGTGAAACTTTACAATATTGCAAATTTTAATACAATTTTAGGCTAACCACTGATATCAACCTTTACCATAATAGTTGGGGGGGGTCATTGTATCTGTATGTGAAAAAAGATTGAGTATAAGGAAGTGTGGTGTTGAAAGTGTGGGGAGGGCCCCTCAAATGCTATAGGTGGCCATGATGGTAGCCATTCATACGTAAAAGTTTCCCTCCTGGACCAGGTGAGCAACAGCTACAAAGTGACTATTCCTGTATCCATTACTTTATCTGAGCTGCATGTACGTGTGGGTTCTAAGTGCTTTTTTTGTGTCCCTCGTATTTGTCACTTCGAAGGAGCCAGTCTCTTCTCCGTCTAGATCCTCACTGCTAGCCTTTTGGGAAGATGTAAGTCCTCCTCCCCTGCTTTCCAAGCAGATGTCAATCCGACAGCCTGTAACCTACTTACAACCTTGTCGTGCTCCGTTCACGTGCCGTGCGTTGCCTTAGATTAACCTCCGGCTCTGTAGGAACAATCATTAAAATCCAAATAACATACCACAAACCAACAATATAATGTTACAGCCATTCTGCATCAATGTCTCGTTTTAACCCTTCCTTTGCGGAGAGTGTGTCCCGGTTGGCTCTTCCATCAAACAAAACTTCACTCGCTATTTGCCATTTATATGTAGACCGGTAGCTAGGCCAGCGTGCCTTGATCTATAGCCAGTCCTTTATTGTTTAGGCTTAACAAAAAACACACACAAAAAAATCAATGTGATCAGCCCTTCTGATGAACATGTACAATATTGCGATGTAAGACTTTTTAATATCTCCCTCCCCCCTCCTCTCTACCAAACCAATGAGGTATAGACATTACCGTTGCATATATTTGGCACAATAAGCACCATCTCTTAATTTATTTTTATTTTAGAACTTTTAGTTCGCCGTGTTTTATGTTTTTGTGCTTAGCAGTGTAAATGTTTTTAGAAGTTCACTGTTCTTACTGTATGATGACATTAAAAAACCCTTATGAGGAGGATCTCTGTACCGCTAGGGACCATATCTCAATAGACCATAAGAGACAACCTGTCTCATTCCGAAAATGTGTAAATAAATAGTCTGGAGGATTATATATATATATATATATATATATATAATTTTTTAATTTTTTTTTCAAATTATGTGGCTTGGCTTGACGGGTTTGGGGGGGAGGCGGCGGCTGCTGCAGCACCTCGCGGCTCTGCTGATGCTCGGATGGAGCATCCGTCAATTAAATACAGAGTCCTTGATTTTTGCGAAAGTAAAACTGTCTTCGACCTTGAATCAATCTAAATCGTGGATGTCGCCAAGCCCTATATTGGGGATTATCCACTAAATGCCACTGTTTAGAGTCGTTGAAAACCATATTAACTTCGGCAATCCAGATAGGAACTCGAGGTATGTCGGGCAACTTTTCATTGACTGTAGCTTTTCCTGTCACACTTTGAGTTTCCCTGTCTGCAGTGCTGTAGTTTATTATGGCTGCAATAAAGTCATTTATTGTATAACCCCTTTATGTGTAAAGAAAATTTTAAATATCCCTCAAAACCGTATTAAATTTGTTACCACAATAAGATTAAAAGTAGACAAAAGAAATGGGACAGGCTTCAAGATTTTACTAAAAACTATCCAAACTTTTTATTAAAGCTGGCTTTAACTAGAGTCTATTTACAATTACCGTATATAATTTTATTTTTATTTTTTTACGTTTAACCAGAAGAAAAAATATCTGAGGTTTATTGTGTAAAAATCCAAATAAAAAAAAAAGCAATGAAACCTGAAAAAGAGGGGCTGATTTTTGCAAGAAACAAGTAATTTATGGTCTATACAATAGAGCAGTGTTTCCCAATGCCTGATCTCAGGACCCTCGAACAGTCCAGAAATATATAACCAAATACAGTTACAAGCATTTATAAAGCGCTAATAAATTCCGTACACGAAAAAACAGTCCCTCTAAGCCTGGGATCAGACGAGCGCACTATGTGCGCCTGTACTGAAGTGCCTTTCGGCGTCCATCACAGCATTGTGACACTGCAACGGGGCGGCCACAAGTTGTTGCGCGCTCCCGAATTGCGGCCGTGCTGAAAGCCTCCCATCAAAGCGCTACAATGCACGTTCGGGCCTGCAATGCGCGATCCTCCATAGGAGGATCGAGCTTTGCAGCGCTGAGTGCGCTAACTGCACTCAGCGAGGTGGCCACATGGGTGTCAGAGTGGAAGGAACATGGCCTTACACCAATCACCTTTGGGAAATGCAAATTGAATCCTGCAATCACTGAGCTGTAAATCATATCACCTCTGCTGTGCTTCAGATATCCTTTAAACCTGACCTGTCAGCGGGTCCTGAGGACAGGTTTGGGAAGAGCAGTACTGTGCATCTGCAGGGCTGGTGCAATGTGGATAGAGATAGACATTAAAGCAAAGGCTATGCAGATAAACTTTGGTCATGCTGGCCACTAAGCTAAATTAACATGTCACGTAAAAGGGAGTGTTTTTACTTTTAGACAGTTTTAATGGTCAAAAAGCACCCCCTCCCCAAAAAAATTGTACCTTTTTTTTACTTTTTTATGCAATTTTACCTGAAAGCGAGTCTTGCTGATGGTTATTGGACCTAGTATCGAAAGGTAACGCTAGATTCACATGGAAAAGCCCAGGTACAATCTTACTTGACTGAAATGAGGGAAACTTATGGCAAAATTAGTTCGCTAAATCAATGTATGTTTGAGAGTATTGTCTGATTGCCGTATGTTTTGCCCTTTGCAGACCAGCACTATTATAGAGCAAGATGATAGCCCTGCTTTTAGACCCGATGTTTCCCCGTCATTGTCCGTTCCGTCCGCCTTGGAACAGCATCCAGAGGCAAGTGATTTGTCTGATTAATTCAATGTATAATAATGATATGGGAGCACTATTTGAGCATAATGTTGCTTTCACTGTGGACATAAAGTCAGTGTGTAACAGCTGCTGGGATTTACTATGTAACACTTTCTGGAAATGCTTTGGTTTTGTTTGTTTGGAGATTTGTAAACATGTTTGACAATAGAACCATAGAATTCCATTACACTGACACGATTATTAAAATGCTAAATAATCCCACCGTTGTGAAGGAATGTCTCCCTATTTCCCCTGAAAGCCCAGCCTATAAAGCACAGATCCTGATGGCAAGAGAATCATGGGATTTGTAGTTCAGCAACACCATGTTGGGGGTAGAGTTTGAGATTCTGTTTTAAAGCGTGTGTGTGACATTTTTATTGGTAGTGGCAAATCTGTATGTACAAGCATGCACAGTAACATAGCCAGGACTGTCAGGAGGGGGGGATTTGGGGTGTGGGGTGGGTTCACTTGGGGGGTCCCCTTTTTAAAAGCGTATTATGAATTACATATTTCAAAGTAATGATATTATTTACTTCAAAGTGTGTTCTGTGTAACAATACAAGTGTCATATATGCTTTACGGGACGGGCTTAATTTTAATTTTAATCGATTTTTAGGAGTCGACACCGTCTTTAAATCGAACACCACCTGTTCCTGCTCCCAGTTTCACACAGATCTCCATCTCTGCCCCCAAGGTAAGGCCGCCTGCACTTTTGGAAATTATTCACACTTTTTGATTCTGTGGGAAGTGGTGACGCTCTTTTACACTCGAGGGTTTGCGGTTATGTTCGTTTTGCGCTGCTGTCTATCTGCATGGGTGCCATATGGAACAATCACATTATGGCAACAGTGTAGAACTCTGCGCACACAGAGAAAGCAAGCGTGTAGAGAATATTAAGGGTTATAATATTTAATATGTAGGTAAGCTTCTTGACTGACTGCTTTTTTCCTAGTATGTTGCATATTGGCGAACGCTTCAGACTGGGTTTTTTTCCTTCTTTTGGATCAACAGCAGTAGGTCCAGAGCCCGTCCTGTGCTTTCAATGACTGTAAAGCAGGGATCTCAAACTCTGGACTCAGCCAATTTTCTGAACTACACCTCCCTTTATTCTCTGTCCATTTGTTGTATTCAAAGAATTCTGGGATTTGTAGGCAATAAACATCTGGGGGGGGGGCAGAGTTTGAGTTCCCTGCTGTGAAGTGTTCACACTTGATTTCCTGTATAATTGGGCACTCTGTCTGCTCACATTTATTGAAAAATGGTTTCATAAATGATATTATTCGGGTTCTGCGTCAGATTTTTTTATTTTATTTTTGTATTGGGCATTTGTAAGTAGGAAATAAATTTTAAAAAAATCGTAAACAGCATGGCCTGATTTTCCACCAAATAAAAGAAATTACTTTAATCTTAATCAATTCTTGGTAATTCTACAAATATCCTTTGGCCATTTTTTATAGATTTAATTCAATTTAAATGATCAAATGCTGGTGTTTGCTGAAGTTACAGGTGACAAGCACCAGGTTTGACAACAAAAGAAATATCCAAACAGCGGCAGGAGAAGCTTAATAGTGAAGCTTCTCCTGCGTCTGATTGGATGTTTGTCACTGTTGCAACAATTAAACCCATTTAAAGGCAAACTGGGGGATTTAGAGCTGCAATTATAAAATGACTCGCATGTGGTGCTAGAAAGCTGCCCTCTGCCGAGATGGGAAAAAGTGCAGAATCGACAGCAATGTGTGAACAAGCCTTTTTATGTGTATAGTTAGACCACTGGTTTAGAACGAGAAAATTAGAGAATTCCGTAAAAATATCTTGTGTACAAACAAGCTCCTTCCACGCTCAACCCGTTCTTTCATCATGATTTCTGAGCATTGAGACCTGTTATCCCACCACTGCATGTTGTGCAGATCGTATACATATAAACTTTGCAATGAATGTTCACACCTCGGCTTTCATTTTGGCCATGGCCTCGCGGTATCACGAGATTTGTGTTTATGGAGCTTGCTGAATAGTTCAATTTACATCCGGTTTGGCTGTGCAACGTGTGGAAATAATGCAGACTCGCGATAATGTACACCTCTATCTTGATAGCAGCTGATCAGCAACTTAAACGTTTACTACCCCACCTGATAGTGTGCCCCCATCATGTTTGCTGTAAATGCTTGTCTTTGTCACTTTTTAGCTCTATTGCTAGAATAATTATCCCTGTCTAAAATATGAACTGGCTACTTAACCGGAGGGGTTATGTTAGACTTTTTTTTCACTTGTTCAGTTTTCTCTTGCTGCTGTGAGTAAAAAATCAAGTAAGAGAAGCAAATACTCGCCTCCGACTCATTATTAAAATTTTAACTTTGCGTTATGGTAATAGGAAAATTTACGAAGTGTCTGGCAGATACGATCAGTTGCCGTAAACGCCAATCCTTAAACAATGTTATAGGGACTCTACCACGTACAAAAGCTGCAACTAGATCACCTGTGCATTACAAACATAATAACCACATTATAAAGCACACGCTGCTGTTTGTTTTTCTTTTGTTTGAAGGAATTGCATGTAAAAAGAAAAACTAAATTTAGGGTATGTCTATCTCCGGTTTCCATTTCGGTTTTTCCCATGATGCAACATTTACCAAAATCTCTGCAAAGGTTCTTCTTTACTTGAAGTTGTATCCAATCTACAGTGTTTAACATTTAATGTGGTGGAGGGAACGTTTAGATAAGGCTGCTGGGGTCTTTTGTTCTCTAAGCTACTCAAGATAAGAGCTGACAGCTGAATGAGATAAGACGGGGAGCTTAAAAGTCTTATTTACCCCCTGGTGATGTCCGTTGAAAATAATTCCACACAATACAATGATGTGAGTCGGTGATCGACCCATAGACTCAATTCTGTGTCCAAAGCCACACAGTGAGGAGCAAGTGATGTAAAGATACTGTGGGGGGGGGGGGGGACGGTTAACAACACAAAAGATCACACAATGGATGCACCCAGTGACACATATAGAGGAAAATATTTTTTTAACTAAACATACAAGAGAAAAACAAAACACATGTACGATATCAGCGACATAAATAAACACAATGAGGACATTTAATTTTTTGGTCGTAGCACCCTTTAACAGATTTTGTCTTCTGCATACAAGGTTTGCTGTCACAGCTGATACACATTTGTTTTTGGTGCAGTTGTAGAAGACGTCAGTGGCTTTTAAAAGCAGGGCAGAAGACTTGAACACTGGTGATATACCTGTCCAAAAGGGCAAAAATTCAGAAATAACCGCCTGAGCGCAAAATCAAGGATGAACAAACTATGACTTGAAGATGTGTTTTGGTGTTTTTAAAAATTAGAAACTTTTTTTTATCAGCAGAAAGTAACATAACAATGGATTTTACACACTTTATATGTCGGTTTCTCACTAAATTCAAAGGCAAACCAGGATTTTATTAACATTTTGCGTTTTGTGTGGATTTTGTTACTCCTAAAACTTTCTCAACCTTTAATATTGTGTTTATCAAAAAATCTACGTTGATATCTCTTTTTAGTTTGGTTTGGTAGTATATTGCAATATTGAATATACCGGTTTATGGGGAACTTTGTACTCAACCTAATTTATTCTGTTTCAGCCTAAAGCCCACCAGCTGGTAATGAAGTCCTTCACGAGCCCCACGCAGTGCTCCCACTGTACATCACTTATGGTTGGATTGGTCCGGCAAGGTTTTGCTTGTGAAGGTATGCGAGTGGAATCGTTTGATACAGTGTGCGCGCATAACAATTGTCATTTGCTTTTCAGTACCCGACCTTAAAGTAATCTTCCACCTCATTCTAGACTCGAATGTCACCTGATCGACTCGAAAATCCCAGTCGATGTTTTATAGGAACGTTTTTCCGAACCATAAAGGGCATCACCGTCAAGAACACATAGGCTTTGAAATGTTTTGGTGCAAAGCACCAGAGAGGCCAAAGAACCATTTTCTGCATAGTGGAATGCTGGAAGCACTCTAAAAAATTTTTTTGGGCTGTTAATACCATGTGCTGTTAATGCCTGAGTTATGTCAATTACTGCTGATTTTGCTGTTAAAGGGAGAACCTATTAAAATTTTACTCCCACCCCTCCCTCCCCAGCATTTAAGTAACTAGATAGGTGCTGCTGACGGCAAGTGAGCAGAACCAATCCATTGGCTGGCTGCTCTCTGAACAAATGTTGCTACGAGCACTCAGAGGATGATGTCACTGGTGACCGACAGATGGGATACTCAAATCCCATCTCCCTGTTGACTGCTGTGTGGGTGGCGTCAGACAGCCATATCTACAGGGTGGGGGGCACTCCACGCAGCTTGACCACTTTAAGAAAGTTTAAAGAGACAGTGTACGCACCTTGGCCTCTTTCAGAGTCTAAAGGTGACCTTCCTTATCACTTGGCTGCTTCAGCAGGGTATTATGAGCAGTTCCAGTTCGCTGTGTGTTCCTGCCTCCAGTGCAAGTTGCAACACCTCTACTGAAATCACTAGTCAGCAGTAAGTGGGATTCTGGAGAGAAATAGTCACCTTTTTCCCAACAATGTTGCAAGAATGGAGATCACAAAGTCCTGCAGACCGTTGTGTGCTGCCGGTGCTAACTTTTACTGCTGTCTCTTGGCCTTTATCTTTATGTTGGCAATGAGTTACTTTAAGCAGCTACAAACTGTAGGTTCCTATTGGTCTTTTCAACTTGCCTACTCCTCCCTCATCAAGCTGTCAACGACTTTAAATGCAAAGTGGTGCTGTTTTTGAATGGTCCTACTCTGCTGATTGGAGGCCGCCAATGTGCAGATAAAGTGTGCATTTCCGAGAGCTGTCAAGGCGGCCAAGTACAGGGGTTTTAGGGTGGAAAGAAGACTTCAGTCACAATGTCTACTTTGGCGACCATAATGTCACGGGATTATAGGTAAACTTGTGCATCCCTTTAATTTTAATGCAGATTTATTATTGATTAGTAATACTTTTAAAGGTCATTAAATAAATTCCTGTTTTCGTTTCAGTGTGTCCATTCGCATGTCATGTTTCATGCAAGGACAGCTCACCCCAGGTCTGCCCGATTCCAGCCGAACAATCCAAACGGCCGCTTGGAGTAGATGTACAGAGAGGAATTGGAACAGCTTACAAAGGCTTTGTGCGAGTAAGTTTACCTCCCTCCCATACAACTGCCCACTTTACGTTTTTTCCTGTTCTCAGGGCAGATATTCCTTCAGGTTCAACTTTAAAAATGCATTGCTTAGGTTTACTTTAGGTGTAAATTTATACACTGTTGCATTATATAGTTTATATCCCATTTTGCTGCCAAGTTTTGTGCAATCTGGCAGAGGTGCCATTTTCATATGCAAATCTAGGAGTATGGTATATTACGTAGGGTCTTAAAGGGCCAATTTCCCCTTTATAATAATGGAAAGTAATTACTAAATTTTCCTACCAAATGTGACGGAAAGTTTAGATTTTAATAAGGACTCGGAGGCTCCTATTTGCATCAACTTCTTTTATTGCACCCACAGCAGCAAAAGATGAATGCAATGAACACAAGAAAAAATAAACATAGGGGCATCCCCCCAGCAGGGAGGTCCCAACCCCAGTCCTTGGTACCACCCCCAAGTTTATATATATCCTGAGCGGGAGCAGCTTAAGCCTCTTCTTTTAGCAGCAACTTCAGAAACCAAAACGGCCAACAGCGGCGAACGAAGAGCCAATGGCGGCAAACAAGGAGCCGAACCAGTCGAACCAGCTGGGAAGTGAAGTCTCGCAGCATTCATGAGGCTGTGAAGAGAACACGAGCCAGGCATTAGAACAGGGAACCCGTCAGGAACCCAACAACGAGCACCCACCCACCGGTAGGAAGTGGCCCATCATATCTACATAAAGGGACATCCCAAAAGTGGACAGAAAAGGGTAAAAACCCCGTCAATGGAGCCCCCTCCCCCCATCAACGGCAGAAGGAAAAAACCACAAGTAATAAACTCGATATTCAATAATTTATTAGCAGTATACATAGTCAAACATGAACAGGAGGGTGTGGTGGGAAATACTCGCCTCCGAGTCCTTATTAAAATTTCCGTCACATTTGGTAGGAAAATTTAGTAATTTCAATACAGGAACTCGGAGGCTCCTATTTGCAGGTTTAACGCACCAGAGCCTGAGACATATGGGTGAGCGGGCGGAAATAAAAACGGCGAAAGGTAGATTCCTGCAACCAATTTGCCGCTTTCATCAAATCCTCGAGTCTACAACCCGAAGCAAACGCCCTGGAGGCCGCGGCCCCCCTCATAGAGTGCGCCCCAAAGCGCGACACATCAACGCCTGCCAAAGTTAACAGCCATCGGGCCCACCGTGCCAACGTAGAGGAGCACACCGGGGCATGCGGAGCCCGGAAAGACCAACAACGGAGAAACCGGGGCATCACGGAGGGACACCGTGCGAGTTTCATAGGCCTGAAGACCCCGCACGGGGCACAATTGAGGATCACCAGCGAAAGCGGGGTAGAACACTGAACGAATAGCCGTCTTCTTAGGTCTGGAAACATCAAACCGAACCCCTTCCGGTGTAAAGGAACGGACCTGGAAGTCCAGGGCTCTAACATCGTCCACACATTTGCAGGAAATGAGACATAACAAGACTAACAACTCGGCAGATAATTGTTTCAACAACAGATCGTCATTAGCTGGCCAGCTACGCAAAATCTCAAAGATACGTCCCAGGTCGAGGAGTATCGAGGAGCCGGAGGCCGGGAGAGACGAACACCTTTGAGTAAGCGACACACCAGGGCATGGCGACCCACCGGGACGCCCTCCAAACCAATATGACCAGCCGAGATCGCCGAGTGATACACATTGATAGTCCGGAAAGCCAAACCCGAATCAAACAGGGACGACAGAAAATTCAACACCACCATTACAGGGGCAGTAAGGGAATCGTGGCCCCGTCCCAATGGTCCCATGCCGACTTATAGGCGCTCCGTGTGCCTGGAGCCCAGACCTGTTGTAGTAGGGAAGCCGTTCCCTCCGAAACGTCTGCGGTTTGCCAGGCGAACCTGAAACCAACCACGCCACCAACGTCAACCGATTCCCCCATCACCAAGGAATGCGGAAGACCCTCCGGGTCTGACCGTAGGTTCGTTGGGCAGGGCAGCACCCTCGGCACATCTATCGCCATTTCCAACAGGTCAGGATACCAGGGTTGGGACTGCCAGAACGGGGTCAGGAGTACCAATTCCGCCTCTTGCTCTCTCAGCGCGGATAAAACTCTGCATAATATCTGAAACGGAGGGAAGACGTAATGACAACCCTGCGGCCATCGAAGCTTTAGGGCATCTGTGTCCAGTGCCTTCGGGTCCGGGCGCCAGCTGAAGAAATCCGGCAATTGATGATTCAGTCTGGACGCAAAGAGATCTACTTGCAGGGGACCCCAGAGAGTAGCGATGTCGCCGAAAACTGATGGTAGTAGACGCCAGTCCCTGCTGTCTGGCAGATGGCGAGAATTCCAGTCTGCCACCGTGTTGCACAGGCCCGGGATGAATTCGGCCACTATAATTCCCATAGGTCGCGGGCCTTGGATGTCAAGTCTCGAGATCGAGTGCCCCCCAGGGCATTGACCTAACGGACCGCCGCCTTGTTGTCCATGCGTATCAGAACGCACTGAGCCCCGGGTCCGGCGAAGCATTGAATTACGAAAAACGCTGCTAAGAGTTCCAGCACGTTGATATGAGCCTCTGCTTCTGAGGGGGACCACCGACCTGTCTCCAGGTGCCCGCAACGAGCGCCCCAGCGGCTGGCATCCGACTCGATCACCGGACGAGAGTTCCATCTGGTCCAGTCGGAGAGCCACCAGCGGAGGTCTTCCCGTGCCTCGTCTGATAGCCACACCTTCTGCGAGTAGTCCGGATTCAAACGGAGAAAACGGGCCTTCCAGGTCTGGAGGGCCCGATAGTGTAGGGGAGCAGGGAGAATTGCCAAGCGAGTTGCCGCGAGGACTCTGATGACTCGAGCCAGGGATCGCAGGGACGGAGCAGGGTTTCTTAATAGAGAGCGTACGTCCTTCCGAAGGGAGCGGACCTTGGACGGCGGAACACTGAGGGTCATGGCAACGGAGTCGACAAGAAATCCCAGGAATTCTATGCTCCGGGTCGGCACCAATAAGGATTTCTCCTGATTTATCAGAAATCCCAGGTCTTGTAGTAGGGAAATAGTCCACTTTAGATGGAGTCTCAGTAGATCGATGGAACTTGCCATTAACAGGACATCGTCCAGGTAAATGATTAGATGGACTCCTCGGGCGCGCAGGGAGGCAATGACTGGCTTCATGAGTTTCGTGAAGCACCACGGGACTGAGGCGAAGCCGAATGGGAGGCAGGTGAACCGCCATACGTGATTTCGCCATACGAAACAAAGGTAATTGCGGGACGCAGGCGCCATAGGGACGGACAGTTATGCGTCCTTTAATTCCAGATTTACCATCCAATCTCTGTGAATTAGTTTCCCTGAGGGTGTGTATGCCCTCCATCTTGAAGTGGTTATATTCCACTCCCACATTGAGGTCTCTCAGATTTATCACTGGCCTCATGTCGCCCCCTTTCTTGGGTACCAAGAACAGAGTGCTTACAAAGTGGGGTACCCCTAGAGCCACCTCCTCTATGGCTCCTTTGCTCCGCAGAGCTCGTACCTCCGCGTCTACCAACACCTCGTGGGCGATTGAGAATTTTAAGGGTCGAGGAGGGTTTGTCTGAACCGACCTGGTGAACGTGATGGGAAAACCCTGTACAGTACGCAGGACCCAAGGATCTGATGTGAGCCTTTCCCATGTGTATGCGAAGTGTGCTGTGCGACCCCCCCCCCCCAATAACCACATTTGAATGAGGAATAATCTGAGGCAGTCTCACCTGCTCCACGACGGGGGTATTGGAAACCACGGCTACCTCGGAAGCCACGTCCACACCAGGGATGGGAGCGGAAGGGAGCTCCGACAAAGCCCGCAGGCTGATTGTATGAGGTTGGATTAAAGGAGCCTCTGTCGGTGCCCGAAGCACCTCTCCTGCCAGCAGAGCGGCCCCTTCCTCTGCCAGCCCGTCCAAAAACTCTATTAGGGGAAAAAACTTTTTTCATATTTGCCTCCACTTTGTCCAACTGGGTGAAAGAGCCAAAGTACGATCCCAGGTTTTTTATGGACTTTTCCCCAAAGAGGAGGCCCTGTGCCTTGGCACCCAAATCCTTTACAGCCTGGGAGGTGAGATGTGTGTCCATGCGCATTAGCATCGACTTACGCCTTTCGGCAGCGATCACGGCATTAGCGCCCCCCAAGAGGCATAGGGACCTCTGTAGCCAGCCGGAGACCTCTATAGGGTCTAAGGGTCGTTTAGACGGGCGTCCTCAAGAGTCCAGGAGGAAAATCAATGGAGCCGCCACATCTAGGACCTTGTCCTCACAAAGACGCAGAGCATGTTCAATGCCGCGTTTAGCTGACCAGCCTTTAACGGCGAGAAAGTCGGCCATGTCCTCATCTACTTTGGGCATGAGGCATTTTTTCCCCGCTGTGGTGGGGCGGGGGCATTCGGCCTTGAAATTGGCTCTCGTAGCCTGGTCCATAGGGGACCGCATGTTAGCGTCAACCCACATTTCCACATGTGGAAGGGGCGTCCAGGCCGAGGATCTCGGGTGTAAAACCTCAGAAGCGTGGAACATTGGTTGGCCACGCGGGTCACATATCACATTTTTTTGAGACAACAGAGGTGGTGGTTGGCGGGTTTTGCTCCCCATCGACCGTCAGGTCTGGATCGTTCGGGGCGTGGATTTTAAACCCCTCATCCTCCCCGGACACGATGCCTTCTGAGTCCGTATATTCTGGGAGTTGGTCTGAATCCGCAGATTTGGACCGTTTCTCAAAAACCGCTACTGTTGCCCCGCGGTCAGAGGCTCGTCTTTTTAGGCAAGTTTACGGGGTTGCCAGCCCCTCGAGGGGCTTTATCAAGGTGCTTGGTATGACGGAATGGAGATGTTGTTCCGCCTGCGGGTGTGCTCAATCTGCGTGACCCCGTCGCTTACCGCTGGCCCGACTACCGAGTGACGCGCACTCGGCGTCTCGTGCGGCCTGGCGTGACCCCGGGAAGGGGTTAGCGGGCGGTGGAGGGGACCCCTGCCTAGAACCAGTCCGACCACTGAGCCATACAGCACTCAGCGTCCCGAGCAACTGGTTCACTGACCTTGCGGGTGTGGGACGTCCGTGGAGATCGGTTCTGCCGCGGAGGAATCTTCGTATCGGTTGTGGGAAACGTTTCCGATCTCGCGGGAAACGTTTCCGATCTCGGCGCGGGTAACAGTCGGATCTCAAGCGGATGACTTTTCGGATCGGATCGGGAATGAAGGAATCTTCGGGTCTGCCGGGATGGGCGAGGGATTCGGATCTTACCGCAATCCCTCGCAATACCGGAGCGCGGTACACGGCCGCGCCCTTCGGTTCGGATCTCTGCCAAGCAATCTGGGAACCGAATCTTCATACGCAGCGCCTCTGCCCTGATACACGATGCAGGGGCAGAGCGCTCGATTCGGATCGTATCGTGGTAGTCACCGTACCCTGAGATCGCGGGGGACGCTCAGATGCGAAAGTACGGCGGGGTCAAAGCTGGATGCACTGCAAAATCTGCCTTTATTTTTCACAACACACGCATTTATCACTTTACACACTTATGAATACAATGGGGATCCCTGCCCGCCCACACAAGTCCCATTGGCCCTCGCTGGCAGGAGGCACCCTGGCCCCGATTCGTATTGGCCGTTACGAATCGGGGAGTTGCCGATTCGGCCATTTTACGATCCGAGGATTCTGATCTGGACCACGAGGTGATCAGAAAATGGCGGCGGGCGTGGCAGACAAAGGGAAAATACATTACGCAATAAACCAACGGGGAACACCTTATTACACCACACAATAATCACATCTAAATAAAAGTACTTGTAAAACTAGGTGCGTGCCACCACACCCAAGTGTCCATAGCCACCACTGTCACTGCACCGCCCCTGGCTGAGGGTGCTGGGCCATCCCGTGACACTCCTCCCCCTCCCCCAGTTCGACGCACCTGGTCTGACCCCACCGGGTCATACCGGGGAAGTCGGTGCTCCCAGGCCCATAGTCAGTCTGGGGAGGCCGAGTCACCAGGCCTCTCCATTTGGCCTTGCGGCCGTGCCAGCTTGGTCGGGACCCCATGTCCTTAGAGTTTCCCCGGCTGGGCGAGAGGACATACATCTGGGCCGGCGTGCCTCCTGTGTCCCCTCCAGGGTTACTGCTCACCCGGGAACCCGGGTGCTAAATGCACACGCCCCGGGTGCCCAGGTCAACGGTGGGAAAGCACCGTGGCTGCGTGGGGCCCCCGAGCCCAAGGGTTGCCAACATGGGCAGAGGCCCGCGGCGCTCTGCCCCGTTGCCAGCTCTTCCGCTGGATGGCCAGGTACGGGCCCGGCAACCGAAGAAGCAAGTAGGGCCAAACCTGGCTGCTCTTCCCTGCAGCCGACGAAGGGAACAAATGGATGCCACAGCGGTTGCACGGGGTCAACCTCACTCTGCCCCGCGGGGCAAGGTGGGAGAGACGGGCAGAGGCCAGCGGCGCTCTGCCCTGGTGTCAGCTCTTCCGCTGGGTGGAAATCTCCTGGTGGAGAGATGGTCACTTCACCCCCCGGGGCAAACAATGATTGCGCACAACCCATCCCGGGGAGACCATCCGTCTGCTCCACCTGGCAGACTGGGGGTAGTGGGCAGAGGCCAGCGGCGCTCTGCCCCGTGGCCAGCTCTTCAGCTGGGTGAGGATCTCCTTGTGGAGGATGGTTTCTTCCTCCCCCGGGGCAATCAATGGTTGCGCACAACCCATCCCGGGGGAACCATCTGTCTGCTCCTCCTGGCAGACTGTAAGCAGTGGCAGAGGCCAGCGGCACTCTGCCCCGTAGCCAGCTCTTCGCTGGTTGGAGATCTCCTTGGGGAAGGATGGTTACTTCACCCCCCGGGGCAAACAATGATTGCGCACAACCCATCCCGGGGAGACCATCCGTCTGCTCCACCTGGCAGACTGGGGGTAGTGGGCAGAGGCCAGCGGCGCTCTGCCCCGTGGCCAGCTCTTCAGCTGGGTGAGGATCTCCTTGTGGGAGGATGGTTTCTTCCTCCCCCGGGGCAATCAATGGTTGCGCACAACCCATCCCGGGGGAACCATCTGTCTGCTCCTCCTGGCAGACTGTAAGCAGTGGCAGAGGCCAGCGGCACTCTGCCCCGTAGCCAGCTCTTCCGCTGGTTGGAGATCTCCTTGGGGAAGGATGGTTACTTCACCCCCCGGGGCAAACCACGGTTGCGCACAACCCATCCCGGGGGAACCACCTGTCTGCTCCTCCTGGCAGACTGTAAGCAGTGGGCAGAGGCCAGCGACACTCTGCCCCGTAGCCAGCTCTTCCGCCGGTTGGAGATCTCCTTGGGGAAGGATGGTCACTTCCCCCCCCGGGGCAAACAATGGTTGCGCACAACCCATCCCGGGGAGACCATCCGTCTCCTCCCCCGCTGGACCCGTGGCCTCGGCCACCCTGTCCTCTTGCGGGGTGAAGGGGGTATCTTCCTCTGCCGGAACCCCCACGGGCACCCATGGGTCCGCCTCGGCCTCCCATAGGTCCCAAACCTGGGGACTGTCGACTTCCTCCGCCAACCCGTCCCACCACGGGGAGCTCAGGCTCGACTGCGGAACGCCGTCCAACAGTCTTCGATAAGCCACCTCGAGCTCCCACTCTCGCTCTGCTAGGGACTCCAGCTCCTCAAACACCGAGTCCCTGCTGTCTGACGGGATCTCCAGTTCCCGTCGCTCCAGGATGTCCTCCATCCGTTCCTCCGTCTCCTCTCCAAACTCGGGGTCGGCGGCCATGCTCGCGTAGAGCAGCCCCGTGCCTCCGTAGCGAGGCCCTGCAATGGAACTGCCTCCCATCGGGCGCGCTGTCGGACAGGCGGTTAGCCACCGGAGCGCGCGGTACGCGGCGTCCAGTGCGGTCTCCTCCTGCACCAGACTCCGGAGCTCGGCTTCCCACTCCTCTGGGGCCCGACCTTGCAGGAACGCTGCTCGCACATCGTACTGCCCCCGATGGACGACAGCGTCGGAGGGAATGTACACACCATGGCAGTCCCGCTCATGGTCCAAGGCCTCGTACCACAGTTCCTCTGTGGACCTCTGGTCCTGCTCCAGGCCCTCCGGCAGCTCTCTTGCCAACACGGCCTTCATGTTGGCGAAGGTGCCAGCGCAGGAGCACCGCTTCTCAATGGGGAATGTGGCGTCCTCAGATGCAGCTCCAGGCGGGCTGTGAGTCTCCATCCGAGAGTCGCGGGGATAAGTGACGTCCTCAATACAGGCTCCAGGCGAGCTGAGAGTCCCGCAAGCGTAGTCACTGGGGGTGGCAGATTCCCCAGGTGAAGCTCCAGTCGAGCTGTGAGCCTCGACCCAGGGTTCCACAGGATAGGGTTCGGGGTTCCAATCTTCTGGCTCTGCTCCGCGGAGCTCTGCCAACCGCAGCTCGTGCTGGCGGTCCTTTTCCTGTTCAACCTCACGGTAGAACTCCCGGATCACCCGGCATCTGTCCGCCGTCGCTGGGGCATCCCCGAGCAGGGCAATCCGACGCCGCACCTCTCGGAGACCAGCATCTTCCTCCACCTCCGCGTGGACAGGGCTGGGGACGGGCGTCATCGCCCCGTCCTGATCCATCTTAGTCAGTTCCTTGATCAGGGTCTTTCTTTTCTTGTTACCCGGCGTTCCTCCCCGGTTCTCCAACATCCCACGCAGGGTGTCCCGGTCATAATAGGTGTACACCACCATGGCGTAGGTCTCCTAGGGGCCTGCAGAGAGCGATCCCACCGCTGCCACCAGTATGACGGAATGGAGATGTTGTTCCGCCTGCGGGTGTGCTCAATCTGCGTGACCCCGTCGCTTACCGCTGGCCCGACTACCGAGTGACGCGCACTCGGCGTCTCGTGCGGCCTGGCGTGACCCCGGGAAGGGGTTAGCGGGCGGTGGAGGGGACCCCTGCCTAGAACCAGTCCGACCACTGAGCCATACAGCACTCAGCGTCCCGAGCAACTGGTTCACTGACCTTGCGGGTGTGGGACGTCCGTGGAGATCGGTTCTGCCGCGGAGGAATCTTCGTATCGGTTGTGGGAAACGTTTCCGATCTCGCGGGAAACGTTTCCGATCTCGGCGCGGGTAACAGTCGGATCTCAAGCGGATGACTTTTCGGATCGGATCGGGAATGAAGGAATCTTCGGGTCTGCCGGGATGGGCGAGGGATTCGGATCTTACCGCAATCCCTCGCAATACTGGAGCGCGGTACACGGCCGCGCCCTTCGGTTCGGATCTCTGCCAAGCAATCTGGGAACCGAATCTTCATACGCAGCGCCTCTGCCCTGATACACGATGCAGGGGCAGAGCGCTCGATTCGGATCGTATCGTGGTAGTCACCGTACCCTGAGATCGCGGGGGACGCTCAGATGCGAAAGTACGGCGGGGACAAAGACACATCAGTCAAAGCTGGATGCACTGCAAAATCTGCCTTTATTTTTCACAACACACGCATTTATCACTTTACACACTTATGAATACAATGGGGATCCCTGCCCGCCCACACAAGTCCCATTGGCCCTCGCTGGCAGGAGGCACCCTGGCCCCGATTCGTATTGGCCGTTACGAATCGGGGAGTTGCCGATTCGGCCATTTTACGATCCGAGGATTCTGATCTGGACCACGAGGTGATCAGAAAATGGCGGCGGGCGTGGCAGACAAAGGGAAAATACATTACGCAATAAACCAACGGGGAACACCTTATTACACCACACAATAATCACATCTAAATAAAAGTACTTGTAAAACTAGGTGCGTGCCACCACACCCAAGTGTCCATAGCCACCACTGTCACTGCACCGCCCCTGGCTGAGGGTGCTGGGCCATCCCGTGACACTTGGTTTTAGCACTGCTCTTGGACCCAGAAGGGCCTGTAATCATGGGCACTGCCGGAGCAGACGTCACATCAATTGGTTGGGTAAAGAGCCCAGGTTGTCTATTTAAGTTAGTGACAGAACTAACAGCGTCATTCATTGAAGATTTAAAGGCATCTGTTAAAGTGGACACAGCAGAGGACAAAGTGGATGCTATGGAGGCTTGGAGATTAGCTTCCAGGGTGGCAAACCGTACAGCCGTTTTGGAAATGCGTTTGGACGGAGGAGTGGTGGTATCCCTGTCTGAAGGATCGTGTACTTGCCGCACGCTGGAAGCAGAGTCAGAGTCTGCCGCTGAGGAATGACTTTCCCGGCGAGGGAGCTGAGCGGGGCACATTGCGACAATGCCTGGGAATGTAAGTGTATCCCACGAGGCAGTCCGGGAGTGAAGCGCGCAAACAGTAAAAAAACAATATGGTGGCGCCGAGATCCCGCGAGATCTCGGCGCTCACCACAGGCCGCGAAGGACCCGAGCGAGATGGGAGCTCAAGCGTTGCGGCTCGCAGGGTCACAGCGGCAACCAGTTCAAAGGGATTAGTTAATAAATCACCTGTAGTAAAATCCGGGCGTGCTGCCAAGCCGTACGAGACAGCCGGCACCGTCCCGGTCACGAGGGCGCCCGACCCCCGCGGTGTTAGCCGGGGATAGTCGGGGCCTTGAACACGATAAATCAAATGTAATAGAGATCACAGAAAGCAAGATAAACAGTAAAAATTCTGTAAGAACAGTAAAAGGTACTTAGTTGATGGGAGCAGCAAAAGAAGAGGCTTAAGCTGCTCCCGCTCAGGATATATATAAACTTGGGGGTGGTACCAAGGACTGGGGTTGGGACCTCCCTGCTGGGGGCTTGCCCCTATGTTTATTTTTTCTTGTGTTTATTGCATTCATCTTTTGCTGCTGTGGGTGCAATAAAAGAAGTTGATGCAAATAGGAGCCTCCGAGTTCTTGTATTGAAATACCTTTTACTAATACATATGATTATTATTTATTTATAAAGTGCCAGCATATTCCTCAGCTCTGTACAACAGGCACAATGTAGACAGGGTTACAATACATTGAACAACATTTTGACAAACCAGTACAGGAGGAAACAAAGGTCATATTCCTTTGGGAACTTAGAATCTAGAAGGGTTGAGGGGTGGATACGGGAGAGGACTGAAAGGTGAGAGTGATGGACTGGTTGGGTCAGTGAGTCAGGTGGTAGGCTTCCTTGAATAGGAATGTCTTAAGTGAGCGTTTGAAGAAAAGGAAACTCTGACCATATGAGGGAGAGTGTTCCAGAGGATGGGGACTGCGCAAGAGAAATTCTGCAGTCTATCATGGGAAGAGGTGATGCGGGGAGAAGCTAGGCGCAGGCCACTGTTTGATCTTGGGGAGCGGGCTGGGGTGTATTTGGTGATTAGTGAGGACAGGTAGTGGGGAGCTGAGTTAGTGAGAGCTTTGTAGGTCAAGGTGAGTATTTTGAATTTAATTCTGCAGTGGATCAGGCGACCAGAGCGACTGGTGCGGTGGATGAGCCTGGGCGAGGCAATTAGAATGGATTGTAGATGGCAGAGGCGGGAGAGAGGGAGGTCAGCTAGAAGATTGTTACAATAGTCAAGTTGGGGGATACAAGAGCGTGGATGACTTGTATTGATAAAGTGCACCTGTCACATCCACTTGTTGGGTGCTGGAAATTCCAATCTCCTCTAATAGGTAAGTATCGGTAGCCCCGATTGAACCTTAGATTGCCATGCCATTGCTGTTGCTAAGATGGTAGCGCCCCTTAGTGTGCTTTAATACGTTCTGTACTGTACACCCCTGCAATGTTTCCAGTGTTGGTTTCTGTCTAGATCACTATTTGAAAATGTATTCTATAAGTGCAGTTTGCTTTCTTTTAATCGCTGCGACCGTTTGGATACAGGAATATTGCATTTAATGTTTTATATGAGATGATACCAGAAAATCTAAGTATGTTAATATTTTTGACAGATTCCAAAACCCACAGGAGTTAAAAAAGGCTGGCAAAGAGCATACGCTGTGGTCTGTGACTGCAAGCTTTTTTTGTATGATGTCCCAGAAGGAAAGTCTACTCAACCGGGAGTCGTTGCAAGCCAAGTTGTGGATCTCCGGTGGGTATATACGCATTAATCTCTTATAACTCCCTGCGGGTTTGACTTGACTTGCAGCCAGGCTGATGGAGTAGCTGGTTAATATAATAAATACATAAACCGAGTTGTAACAATTATCAATATTAAGCAGAGCCAGCTCGGAGTCGGTGGAAGGATATAGGAATGGACGCTTGACTGAAGCCATAGTAGACCTTGCTTGGTTGCAGGGAGGCTCCCGGGAAGTTGATGCATTGTTGAGAGCTATGAAAATGCAACAGAGAGAGGGGGGGAAATGAACTTGGTCCAGTACATGCTGCTTCCATCCGAAAACTTGGAGCCCCTTGCTGAAACACTGGTTCTTCTCTCCTCCTATAACACCCAGGCTCCATGACAGAGGTTCCCAGGCACCAGGTTAGGGGCATGATGCCTCCATGCTCCAAAATGGGGATCACCATTAGGTTAGGCCCAAGACAACAGGCCGTACCCTCCAAGATTAGGAACCCTCTCTTTTGGGGCCTGGGGGCCGTTGAGTGAGTGAAATTATTCTCCCTTCCCCAGTGTGTAACCCCATTCACTCTCCTCACTTTCCCTAGAGAGATTAAATTCACCTAGGGCTGCAACTAATGATTATTCTCATAATCGATTAGTTGGCCGATTTTATTATTTCGATTCATCGGATAAAAAATATATAGGAATTTTATGTAAAAAAAAATAACCAACCCCTCCCCCTTTTTTTCATAAGAAATTTGCGTAGTGTACGTAACTTTTGTACGTACATACGCAAATTGCGTATCTTGTGTACTTTGCACACAAGGAATACGAGTGCTTGGTCAGAGGGATGGGTTGATGCTGCATGCGCAGCTGAAGCCCATGTTTGCTTTCTTAAATGAACGCGGCTACAAGCACTTGGTCATAGATGATGATGTCAGCATGAAATCGGGGTTAATAAGCTAAAGTGGTCGGGTGCGTAGATTGTACCTTTTTTAAATAATTTCGTTAACAAACGGAGTGGGAGGAGGGACTGGAGGTGGAAGGGAGTGACTTTACTCAGGTGACTTGACCTGAGTGTGTGAGAGTGAGTGGGAATGGACAAAAGGCCGGATCTGAGTGTGGGAGTGAGTTTGGGGAAAGGAGCCAGACCAAAGGGTGGGAATGGCAGTTCCCACACCAAAGGGGGTGGTGGCACAGGACTCCAGCTTCAAGTATGGATTAAACACAGGCATACAGCCCCTTCAACCCAGACGATTAATCTACACTGATTAATCGATGATTAAAATAGTTGACAACTATTTTAATCGATTAGTTGTCGATTAATCGATTAGTTGTTTCAGCCCTAAATTCACCCCTCCCTAATCCCCAGTAGTCAGCCTCGATCACCCTTCCCAAGTGCTCAGCTCCCTTCCCTTTTATGTAGGCCACACCTTTACCATGACTCTGCTTGAGGGGCTCTCAACCTCAAGACCTAGCGTGCCATGGCCTTCACACTGGGACTGGCACACTAGGAAACAAAATAAGTGCTCAGCATTTTGTGCCAGAGGCATGGCACAGTGGGTAGACTCTGGCGGTGGTGGGCCCTTGCCCCAGGAGCTGCCAGGCCCATGAACAAGTCATGGGATGATTTCTCCCTCATGACGGGTCT
Organism: Leptobrachium leishanense; assembly: GCA_009667805.1. Classification (NCBI taxonomy): domain Eukaryota; kingdom Metazoa; phylum Chordata; class Amphibia; order Anura; family Megophryidae; genus Leptobrachium; species Leptobrachium leishanense. Next base: position 28,543,699 of record CM019075.1, on the reverse strand, counting down.
GGCTACTCTTACTCTTGCTCATTGGTATCTCACTCAATTGGCCTTTCATTGACATCAACGCTTACCCATTAGACGGCGCATCTGTAGTTAATAGACTCGCCAGCTCTATGTTGGGCTGGGGTCAGAGGAGCGTTTTGCAGAGCTGAAGGAACGTCTGTGAGCATGGACATCCCTTCCACTCTGACGCATGTCTGGCCACCACGCCAAGTGCAGTTAGTGTGCTTAGCACTGCAAGGCTCGATCCTCCTAGGGAGGAAACGCTTAATCCATTACTGATCAAGTGCATTCCGTAACACATGGTGGACGGGCGACGCTCAGCGCCTGTTTGCTTATTGCGTCATCTTTTTTTCTATAGATTGTACTGGTGTTGCGTAACTGGATTCCTTTTCTCGCAGTTAACGTTTGCTCCTACTCTTTGTTTCGTCAGAGATGAAGACTTTTCTGTAAGCTCTGTCTTGGCATCAGATGTTATACACGCCACACGCAAGGACATTCCGTGCATATTTCGGGTAGGCCTGGTTCCTGTTTAAGTTCTTCTACGTTGATAAAGCTCATGGTTCAGATTTCGGTTGATTGTCCGGAGCTGAAGCCTGCAGGCAGCATGCCAATCTAAGCACGTTATTGCTGCGGTGCCTCGCTTTGGCCTTTGATTTCTTGGATATTTTATTACCAGAATTAAAGTGTATTTGATAGATATATATATATATAAGATAGATAGATATAGATATATACACACACTCTTGAAATTAATGCAGCAGTTTGGATAAATCACAGCTTTGTTTAAAATTCTTCAAGACTGTTGTTTTTGCTCTTTTTTTAAGTTTGTATCCATCATAAAGAGTGAATAAGCTGTCCGGTGCATCCGCTCCCTGTTCTTGTGGGGGGTCTACCTTCTGGCTAATGTGTTCCTTATTTTTGGCTGTTAAGGTGACGGCCTCTTTCCTAGGTGCACCAAAGACTACAACCTCTCTTCTGATCTTGACGGAGAACGAACACGAGAAAAGGAAGTGGGTTGGGGTCCTGGAAGGCCTGCAGTCCATCTTACAAAAGAACCATATTAAGAACCAGGTGGTGCACTGTCCACAGGAAGCCTACGACAGCACTTTGCCTCTCATTAAAGCAGTAGCCGCTGCTGCTATTGTAGGTACGACCATCATATTATAGAGTCCGGATGACTTGTTTGGTGTGGGGGGGGGGGCGCATTTCCCCTAAATTTCTTCCTTGCAACGTCTCCTTTATTTTTTCTCTTTTCTTTTCCCCAACAAACCATGTAATATTTTAATATTTAGTTAAAATGTATCAATATTTTGCATATACATTATACAGTGCCCTATGTGTCATTATACCACACTTTACATTGAAAGCTTTTTTGAGCCAGCCCTCACCCCCCCCCCCAAGCTAATTTTGTCATCAGCTGAACCCATAATATCCCTCTGTACATTTCCTGCCCCGTCTTCTCGCACAGCCCCCTGTTCGCACCTGCTACTTTCCATGCCCAGCTATTCACCCTCGCCTGGTGTGTCACCCCTCTTCTTAGATTGTAAGCTCTCGAGCAGGGTCCTCCCTCTTACTGTTTGATTAACTTGTATGTAATTTTGCTCTGTCTCACCCATTGTACAGCACTACTGAACTTGTTGGCACTTTATTTCTGTTACAAGTACTTGTATACAATATACTTGTACAGATGTGTGCCATGTGACATCTGTACGAACAACATCCAACCTTGTATGTCTGTGGTCCTATAAGGTTATAATAGGGATCAGAAATCCTGAACGTGGAACGGGTCAGAATCACACTTGTATTTCATGTCTCTTGCACACAGTACAAGGAGAGTGCAGATATATATATATTAGTGTGCCGTTCGCATGACAGAACATATCGTGGGCATTAGGTGTTTTATAGCTTTGTACACCTGGCAGACCAACTACAGTCTTGTGGAATATGTTATCTAAAATTGTTAATGTCGTGATATCCCTTTGGAATATTTAACCAGTTGTCACAGGCCTAATTCCATGCCATTAATTCATCCTCCTATCCAACTAGATCAAATTGCTGCCGAGAGGAGCAGCAAGAAAGAGTTGCTGTCCTCCGGGCGGGATTATATGACATGCTGTGGAGGAGGTGGGCTGTTATTTGGGGTGGTTCCCTGTTGTGGAGACATTGGTTAATTTTTATTTCCTCATAAATGAGGAATGGCACGCATTACTTCCTGCCGCTACCGGAAGTGATCGCTCGGGGGGAGCGATCACTGAGCGGACCGGCAGCAGGTAACCATATTGTAAGGATGCCTCGATGTCAAGGCATCCTTGCAATATACTCAGAGCAGCTGGAAGCGATCCGATCGCTTCCAGCGTTCTGTAGAAGTGCGGGGCACCTTTCCGGTAAACCGGATGTTGATCGCTGCCGGGGAGCGATCACAAAGGGTCCTGGCACTTCTGACTGCCTTTGCACGGATGCCTGGACTCCCAGGCAGCGTGCAATGGCATTTGAGCTGCTGGAAGCGATCCGATCGCTTCCAGCGGTCAAGTGACCGCAGGACGTACTATGTACGTCAGCGGGTCTAAAAGAGACCCGTAGCCGTGACGTACATGGTACGTCCGCTGTCACTAAGGGGTTAAAGAAAGAGAAGCAAATAACACACCAAGAAAATAGGAAAGCGCTTATATATAAGATATGGAGTAAACAATACACAAATATTCATGTGCACACGATTTTCTCAAAGTATCGACACCTCAATGTGCGTATATACATAGAGATTTTACCAGAAAAGGGTTGATGCTGATATTCAACATAAGAACACTGGCATCCAGTTATCCTGAAGTACATGAAATAAAGATGATAAATACATAGCGCAATATGAATTCACAAAACAACCCAATACAATAATATGCAAGTGACCACTCACAGGGATCAGAGCCTAAGGGGTTAAGGCTCAATACGTCTGGTCCCTTCAGGGATGACATTGTCCCATATTCATGAGTTCTTGTGGAAATTCACATGCAGAAACACAAATTGAAAGACCATAGCACAACTCTGGGGGACTATATCGTGAACGACCATCATATGTATGGATATAAACTCACGTGGCCCAGAGCCTGTGTAAATATAGGTTACACCAATCCCACTTTCCCCCGGAAGGATGACTCTCTCTCTCCAGTAGATAAAATCAAACTTTTAATAAACAGAATAAAATATAATAAAATTCGGCAGAATGAAATGACCGATATGCTTTTCGCTGGATTCCAGCTTCATCAGACCGACTGAAGCTGGAATCCAGCGAAACGCATATCGGTCATTTCATTCTGCCGAATTTTATTATATTTTATTCTGTTGTTTATTAAAAGTTTGATTTTATCCACTAGAGAGAGAGCATCATCCTTCCGGGGGAAAGTGGAATTGGTGTAACCTATATTTACACAGGCTCTGGGCCACGTGAGTTTATATCCATACATATGATTGTTGTTCACGATATGGTCCCACAGAGTTGTGCTATGGTCTTTCAATTTGTGTTTCTGCATGTGAATTTCCACAAGTACTCATGGATATGGGACGTGGTCATCCCTGAAGGGACCCACTGCAGAAGTATTGAGCCTTAACCCCTTAGGCACTGATCCACGTGAGTGGTCACTTGCATATTATTGGGTTGTTTTTGTGAATTCATATTGCTCTATGTATTTTTTATGATCTTTCATGTACTTAAGAACACTGGCATCCAGTTATCCTTATGTTGAATATCAGCATGAACCCTTTTCTGGTAAAATCTCTATGTATATACGCACATTGAGGTGTTGATACTTTGAGAAAATCTTGTGCACGTGAATATGTGTGTTGTTTACTCCATATCTTTTCTTCACAATCTATGGGCTATATATAGGCGCTTTCCTATTTTCTTGGTATATGTAATTTTGCTAAGGGTTTTTGTAGGGAAATCCCCTTATTTGGAGTTAGCTGCCTTATAGAACCTTGTTTGTGGGGATTCCTTTTGCTGTTCCAGCGTCCCCTTCTTTCTTTTTTTTCCAAAGAGAAGCAAATACTCACCTCCGAGTCCTTTTTAAAATCAAAACTTTCCGTCACGAAATAGGAAAAATGTTACAATTCCGTGCCATTAATTCATCCTCCTATCCAATCTAGATCAAGATCGAATAGCTGTCGGCACTGAAGAAGGTCTCTATGTGATCGAGGTGACACGAGACGGTATGTTAAATACACTTGAACTTTTTTTTTTTTTTTTTTGGTCGCGTGACAGCATTTGTGTGTCATGATTCACATGAGGTGTTTCTGTATGTGTCTATGTGAACTTCATATAGATAATCTATATCTAAGGCTCGTATTGATCAGAGAGTGAACATGCATATTGAAAACATGCAACAGCATTTATAAACCAAGCGGCAATACTACGTTCCCAAGAACAGTAGATCCCAACCTAGAGCCTCCAGATGTTTTGGAACTACATTTCCCACAAGGCTTTGTCGACCTAATGTGTCACTAACCATCATGAGAGATGTAGTTCTGAATTATCTGTAAAGCCAAGGCCGAGTACCCTGGAAGCTTATTCTTCTCTGCAGGCATAACCTATTTGGTATGTATGGTGCTGTTTGGCTTCACGGCAATAAACCTCACAACCATGGGTTCTGTGGCAGAGACAAAGCACTCATGCACTTTACAATCAAGTGTGTGTTTCACTGCTGTGGGTATTGAGATATACACACCATGTCTAATGGTGATGTGAGCAGCACAGCAGTGTAACAATGTTTTGAGTGTTTCAAAACTCGCGTGTGTGTGTATTGTGCTTTCATGCTGCAGATAATGTATTTATTTTATAACCATAATACTTGTTTTTCCTAAATTCACTGCGAAAATGTAGATCACACTATGAGATTGCCAATAAATTCACCGTTTCTGATGCCCCAGTCAAGCCCTAAGTGTTCTCATTTCCCACTTAAAATTTTAGGAATGGATGATTAAGGGAAGTAAATAAGCCTAAGAAATATTTAATGCTTTCTTCAAGTTGACTCTGCTATACTTTAAGAGTGAGTTGCCATACTGCACAGTCACACTTGGCATCGGCACCTTTGATCAATGAAGCTAGAGTCTGCTGATTTTGCTTATTTTCTGCTTCGCAAGCTGGCGAAATTGTTCATTTTACAATCAAGCGAGTTGATGCAGGGCAGGTGCAGCGTCGTGCCAAAGTAGTAGCTCCTAAAAGCATTCTCTAAATATATCTGAAATCTGATAAAGCCGAGCCACTTGCCAAATGGAAATTGTAACGGACCCCGTTGTCCGGCTCTCCTGACACCCACTCATAAAGATCGGCCCGGTCTCCGAATCGCTCCCCGATTCGATCTGCTCTTTTTCGATTCGATCCTTCCATGCCAATTCGATCTTTCGATCCGCTGCTCTTCCGATGTTCCAGGCGGATCTGAAGAGCCGCTAGGTGCTGCTTGAATCTAGCTGGTTGTAGTGCAAGAACAAACGGCAGGCTGTATGTAGGTTCAAACAGGACATCTGGTTTATTGGGACATGCACAGGTTTTTATGGTGACATTTAAACTTCCCATCCACCCCCAACAGTTCCCATTGGTTTAATTCCAAGTCCAATGGTCTCAATTAGGAATGCTTCAGGCCTCATCTTGTTCCGCTGGTTCCGGGCGGAAGGAGAGCTTTCGGACGGGATCAATTCGGATTGGTCCGATATTTCGATAGGCCATACTGGATCGCATGGCTGGTTTGAACTGCTTCGAATCTGCTAGAGTGCGCCGCCATCTTACCACGTGGTCCGAAGCTCCAAGCCCAGCTCTAAATTGAGGAAAGACCTTGTACAGTGGCCTGGGGTTTGGAGAAAAACGTTTGCACACCATCACAGCAAGTTTAACCATAAAACAAAGCACATAGCAAGGGGATAAAAGCCATTTACGGGGAATTGGTGCCAGGGAGAAACAGATTGCAATAGTCCACAGAGCAAAACCCCTGGGAATAAAGTCTGCTTAGGCTTTAGACCAGGAGAGCGCCATGTCAGGTCCGTGACAGAAATCGTAAAGAGGAACCAAGAAGAATTCACTTTAACAATAAATCTTCACAATGAATCGTTTTCATAAGTTTCACAAATCGATGTATATTGATGCACTCCATAAAGTGAAAAGGATAAATAAAAATCCATCATAATATGACCTACAGGATGGATAAGAATGCTGTTGATATGTTAGTATGCCTTTTAACGCGTAAAGAATCAGAAGGGAATGAGGCACCTCAAACGAAAGGTTTGCGGCTTTTATTTAGGGAAACCTAAATCAACGTTTTGGCCATCACAGCAACTTGAACTTGCCTGGTTTCCTTCTAGTTAACAGTGCGTTGTGACGACTGCTCCGGTGCCCCTGGATATACAGAAATGTTACGGAAGTCTGTGTTATGAACGCAGCCCTCTTACACCATTTTTAATCTCGCCCCTAACCTTAATGTTGTCTGTCCTTGCAGTGATTGTTCGAGCTGCTGACTGTAAGAAGGTTTACCAGATCGAATTGGTTCCAAAAGAGAAGATCGTTGTCCTTGTGTGCGGTCGCAACCATCACGTTCACCTGTTCCCGTGGTCCGCACTGGATGGCTCAGAGGGCAGCTTTGACCTAAAGCTTCCAGAATCCAAGGGCTGCCAGTTCATCACCACAGGAACCCTGAAGAAATCTTCCACTTCTTACTTGTTTGTGGCTGTCAAAAGGCAGATCCTTTGTTACGAAATCCACAGAACTAAACCATTTCATAAGAAGTTCAATGAGATCTTGGCACCAGGGCATGTACAGTGGCTGGCGGTGTTCAAAGACAAGCTTTGTGTTGGTTACCAGTCAGGATTCTCTCTGTTGAACATACACGGAGATGGACAAGGCATACATCTCGTAAACTCTAATGACCCCTCCCTCAGTTTCCTGTCCCAGCAGTCCTTCGATGCCCTGTGTGCCGTGGAGATAAGTAACAATGAATACCTGCTTTGCTTCAGCCAGATGGGAATATACGTGGATTCACATGGACGACGGTCACGCTTGCAGGAGCTAATGTGGCCGGCCACTCCTGTAGCTTGTAGTAAGTACAAGTTTCTCATTTCGCACCACTGCTGTAACACTCTACGTTCCATCAATTTAAGATAAGGGTCCGTAGAGTTAACTGGTTTTAGAGCGGGATTTCTTTTTATTATTGCTATTATATTGTCTGTAACGCCGCCAGCAGATTCCACCGCACAAGACATTACATTTGAAGGTCAATCCAATTGAACAACACATAACTACTGATGATAAAGTAGTCAGAGGACCCTATTCCCGAGAGCTTACAATCTTTTATGTTGTGATCTGTATGACTTGCATGCATATGCAGGAAGAATCCCCCAAGTGTGTCCTAATTAGTGATGCACCGAAATGGAAATTTCCGTCCGAAACCGAAAATTCAGGATCGGTTCGGCCGAAAATCAGACATGAGAACCTGGGCCGAGTCGGGGACTCGCCTGAGCCTGGAGGCCAGCTGAGTAGATTGCTCGGCCAGGCTTCCAGGCCCAGGTTTGCATGGCTGATTGGTTGCATCTATATACTCACCTACATCCTCCTACTTTGGCCCTGAGGTCTAGCGGTGACAGTCCTCCGGCTCAGTGCTCCAGGCTCAGGCGAGCCCCCGGCTCTCAATGCAGGGAGACTTTGATACCATTGGATAAGGCTAATTCCCAAAGGTCTCAAGCCCTGAAACCTGAGCGGAGATTCTGGGACAGAACTGAGCATTTGGATGACTGGATCAGCACCCATCCAGAATTAAAAGGGGCACAGCGTGACCACCCAGAAATAAAAGGGGTGCTGTACATTGTGACCACCTAGAATTAAAAGGGGTGCTGTACAGTGTGACCACCTAGAATTAAAAGGGGCGCTGTACAGTGTGACCACCTACAATTAAAAGGGGCGCTGTACACAGCGTGACCACCCAGAATTAAAAGGGGCGCTGTACAGCGTGACCACCCAGAAATAAAAGGGGCGCTGTACATTGTGACCACCCTGAGTTAAAAGGGGTGCTGTACATTGTGACCACCCAGAAATAAAAGGGGCGCTCTTCATCGTGTGACCACTTTAATCTTTGCGCCTCTGGCAAGTCTTCTGATGCCGTGCCCACACTAGAAAGTCTGTTCCAAACACCTACTGCTGCAACGCTCCGGCATTTCCTGTAAAAATGAGCAGCTCAAACTATTTTTACTCTTGACATTATTAATGCATTGAAAATTAGATGTCCCGTCCCAATGGTGAATGGTGTCTTTAATTTGGGACCGTCGCATAGTGAACAACACTATGGCACAGAATTTGTGGAACAAAGCTAGTGAAACGTTGCACGACAAGTAAAAGGCTTGTATTGTACTTGTGGTTATTGCCAATGTCTGTCTGCAATATGACGGGTTCTGTCTATTTAACTTCCCCAATTCAACATAAGCCGGACCATTTAAATGTCTTCATAGTTTCCAAATAAGTAATAAAAACAGCCCTAATGTTGTGGTATTAAAAGGACGCCATGACTAGAGCCTTTCCCATCACGTCTCCAGCTTCTCTTTTTTTTGTTTGTTTCTACTCCCAAGTATTGAGATTCCCGTAGGTGCAGGAGTCTTGCAGTATTAATGCTTAGTATCCGTACCACCTTCTAATAGGCAACGGCTTGCACAGGTTGTTGTGAAATAATCACTATTGAGTTGATAATCTCATGCTCATCAGTGTTATAAAGGGTTAATTTAAACATGTGGCTACTTGGCAGGGTGTTTGTCTTTTTCAGGGTATTTTCAGAATTTGATAGAGACCGTGATTGATGTGTTTCTCTTCTCCGCAGGTTGTAACTCCTCTTACGTCACCGTTTACAGCGAGTACGGCCTGGACATGTTTGACGTCTCCACCATGGACTGGGTTCAGACTATTGGATTACGACGGGTAACGTGAAGGATGTTTAAGAGTGAACAATCTAAAAACACACAAAAAAAACTTGTTTTCCACTAACTCCCCTTTTCTCTTTGTAAATACAGATTAAGCCATTAAATGTGGACGGTACTCTGAATTTGCTGAATTCTGAGCCACCTCGCCTCCTGTATCTGAAGAGCTCATACTCAGGTTTGTTGCAACATGAAACGTCTAATGTAAGGCGAGCAGTTTTGTTTAAATCTATAGATTCAGACGTATATAAAGCTAGGTCCATCGGTGCGTCCTCTGGGTTCCTGCAATGTCTTTTCAGTAGACTTTGAAAGGATCTTGCTATTGTGGTTCTCACAACTTTGCATGTACCGACTGTGAGTTTTAAGCTACAGGCATGACTTTTGGCACGATGTAAAGATAGTTGTTTTGGATCAACAATAGTAGGTGATGTGTGAAAGGCTGAACCTGGTGGACGCATGTCTTTTTTCAGCCTTTGTAACTATGTATAGTGAAGGGGTTAATAAATTCTAAAAGCTTTTCATAAAACTGGTGTTATTCGGTTGAAAAGTCATTTTCAAAATGTGCAAAAATAATTGCTCTGGAGTCCTGATCAGACGTGTGGTGTGTGCATGTTACCATGTGTTATGTAAACATGATGGCTTCCACTCAATCTCGCCAAAACTGAAATTCTCGTCATTCCTCCCTCCAAGAAGAACCCAATACACCTATTAGCACAACACCCCAAGCTCGCTGCCTGGGTGTCACTTTCTTGTTACTAATATGAATGAATTTAGTGTTTAGGCTGGGGTCCCACCCTGCAGAGACTTCTCATTTTTATATGTAAATATTCCAAATGAAGTCCAAACATCCCAATCACTCCATACCTGAAATGCTTGTGACAAGGAGCCCTCGTCCGCTAGTGCCGTGTTACGCATACAGTAAACTTCTAGCCGTGCAATTTGACTAAAGTGCTTCGAAAAGACCAGTGATGGTTTGCGTCTCACTTTAGTAGACATCTGGCTAGTAGTCATGCCCGGGATCTTGTGGCATGACGTTTGTCAGTCCCTGTGTTTGGCACTTCATTGGACAGTGAAAGGTTTTCAGATATACCTCCTAATATATTGTGCGCTAGGGGCTGATTTTATAAACTTCCCTTTAAGTGGCAAGTACAGTTGATACTAAATCCATTATTTTTTCCTTCCCACAGAAGGGGCAACACTCACTGTACCAGAAACATCTGATAACAGCAAAAAACAGATGGTTAGGACCAGGAGCAAGAGGAGGTTTGTCTTCAAGGTGCCCGAAGAAGAGCGGATACAGCAGAGGAGGTAAAAACACAAAATAAAATCACCTGTATGGAACATCAAATAGGAAGACTGTTCCCTGGAGTCAGATTTCACGATCTTTGAATTCTAGATTTGGCTTACACTGCTCATGTCATATTTGCCTCAAAGTGTCGCCGTGGTGATAATATTGGCGCACCAAACTGAGGATCAATTTGAGATGTGAGATCAAAAAAGGACTATAGGAGGTGGGCAATGGTGGTGTCCAGCCTGACAGGCGTGCACCAAAGCAGTGGTTCTCAACCCTGTCCTCGTGTACCCCTAACAGGCCAGGTTTTAAGGGTTCCCTTGGGGAAATGCAGACTGAATCCTGCAATCACTGAGAAGCAAATCCTATCACCTGTGCTTCAGATATCTGCAAACCTGGCCTTCTAGGAGAACTTGAGGACAGGGTTGAAAACCACTGCTCTAAAAAATTGCCTTCATTTCAGAGATAAAGGCATATTGCAGATATGATTGTCTCCTGGGGAAAACCTAGGAGTGTCAGAATGAGGTGCACACATGCTCATTAATGTCCCATAGAAACCAATGAAGAGCTTAATGCAAAATGTATTCGAACATTCTTATTCACCGATTAGAAAATCAATGTTTAAAAGACTGGAAACATTGGAATCATTGTATTGGAGGATGTGAGTGAAAGAAGTTTGGAGGCGGCAGGGGCAGAAGGATCATCAATGGGAATGTTTAAGTGCCCAAGAATTAGGCATGGATGGTTAGTAGACAGAAAGTGAGATAGCCAGGTATCAAAGTGGTCAAGGAACTGGGAGGATGGTTCCAGTGAGCATTAGATGACTCCCACCCTGAGAGCCAGGGGAGAGAACAGGTGGATGCAGTGTGCTTCAAAGGAGGAGATGGGGGTGGAGGGTGGAGCTGGTAGGTACAGGTGGGGGAGAGCAGAATTCCAACCCCGCCACCATGTTTCTCAGTGTCTGGGGGTATGGCTGAAGTGTAGACCACCATGTGAGAGAGCAGCAATGGAGGCAATGTCAGAGGGAGTTGGTCAGGTTTCAGTGAGCTAGGAGTTTGAAAGGAAGAGGTCGTGGATAGCTGAGTTTATTGCACACAGAGCGAGCATTCCAGAGGGCGCAGGAGAAAGAGGACTGGCGCGGAAGGCTTATAGAAATAGGGTGCTGGGATTGCGGGGAGTTGTGTTACTTGCATTGGAGATAGAATGAGATGGAAATATTGGACTTGTTGTGGGGTATGGGTTAGGAGAGACTCCGCCTGCATAAAGTAACAGAAGAATGAGAGAGTGGGGATGCTTTATAAGCCAGAGAATTAGAAGGGGACGGGTTTCTGAGGGAACAAAGGAAGTCGTAGGAGGCCATAATGTGGGAAGAGAGAAGGACGGTAGAGATGTAGATAGTGGAGGAGTTGATGATACAGGGGCATGCGTTGTAGGAAAAAATCTGCAGCGTAAAAGAGAGGGCATTGTGCAGCAGTGAGCTTATTACTTGATTTAGCATGTGTGGACCTTGCAGTTCCTTCCTCCAGTTCATAACGCCACTTGGGACCAGGCAACGTAGGACCGGGCCAACGTAGGACCAGGCCACGTCCTGGTGTTAAATGATCACTGAGTGCCAGCAATCAGTGCATTTAAGTTCACACACCTGGTGCCAAGCAGTCTGGAGTAACCTTAACATTAACTCCGGCGGCACTCCGGGACCTTAAGGTTAATGAAGAATAGGGACTATAAAAGGGGACGTTTGTCACTCGACACAGCTCTTGAGGAAATCACATCTATGATGAAACGCATTGAGCGTATCCAACTGAGTGACACCTTTCCTTGGGGCAATCTATTCCTGCCGTTGGTCACCAGTCTGGAGAGCCTAAAGCCTGAAGGGTTGATCCACAGACAGACTGTCACCAGAAGCTGGTTATCTGGATACCACTAATATTGTCAATGCTTGTTTGCACTCGTAAATTTTATGTAGTGCCATTTCCTTTGTGAGTAGAGTATCCAGTACACTTACCATCGAGCGGTGCATGTGAGCTATATTTGTGGTGCCAGTCCAAGCTTAAATCATTTTGCTTTATCTGTTATTGTGGGACAGTGTGTGGCGGTGCCTGAAAGCTTGGTGGCTGTAATATACTGGAATTATTTACACTCATTTTTGTGCTTTAAACACTTCATTGCATTTACTGGTTCTTTCACTGGATTTCTTAAATGTATTTTTTTTTTTTTTATTCCAGGGAAATGTTAAGAGATCCTGAACTGAGGTCAAGGATGATTTCAAACCCCACCAATTTTAACCATGTAGCCCATATGGGTCCAGGTGATGGGATGCAGGTGCTTATGGACCTTCCACTGGTAAATATATAAAACGAGGATGTTGAATATACACTGTTTGAACGTTGTGAAATTGAGAACTTTGTTCTGCTTTATAGTTACTTGGAAATTTATTTTATTTTCTCCCTTGTAAAATTATCAAATGATTTGATTTCTTCTCATCCTCTTGAAAATCTGTTTTGATCTCCCCACGGGCAGACGTAGAGCTCATGTAAATGTAATTGATGTTCTCAATGGAGAGGTCTGCAGGAACTCCCATGAGTGAGATCTGTGTCATTAACATTCCCTGCTTATTAACTGACCAGCTGTATTGGAGCGGGGCTCCTGTATGCCTCAGAATCTCTTCTATTGCCACATTTACTTTTTCCCCATGTGCATTTGTGCCTGTTGTATCACTTCTTCCACTAATTGCCAGTCATCCATCTCCCTTGCCTCCCTCTTGGCTACTATGGGAGCATAGCCTGTAAGATAACTCTAGAGCTGTCCTCCCTTCTTGGTCTCCATACAGGTGTCCCGTCTTCCATCTCTCTGTAGAAGTTTGAAAGGTGGAAATGTTATCTATGACATACCAACACATACACAACATCAACGAGGCGCACCCTACTGGGATCCCTGCTCTCCAGCATATAAAATGCTTCATGCCCCCCCTCATCCCCATTAAACTATGTCTACAGAAAGACTGGGAACAGATAAAACGTACAGAGAGGACCTTTGCATTTCTAAATGCACTGTTGACACCATAACTGATTTCATTGTTTTTGTGTCAGAGCATTGTGCCACCATCTCAGGATGAAAATCCAAAGGAAAGACAACGTCCTCCGTCAACTAACCTTGCCAGGCAGCAACAGCGCAGCAAATCCTACATGTCTCGACCCACTTCAGGTAATAAAATAATGCTGTTGATATCTTGTATTGTGTGTTTTGCTGCTCTTGCTCTGATCCCAGCAACTGCAAGACACGTGACCACAGTGGAGGCCGGACCCTCCATCCAATTAATGCCTTCCTGCATTGAGGGCTAATTAAGAGCCATTGGATGGAGCTGGTTCCCAATGGTCATGGTGCAGCTCAGAGGTCTGAATCCGAGCATGGTGACCACGTTGAATAAATTGAGTGGGCGCACTAGAGCAGGAATCAAACCACCATGGTCCCAGATGTTTTGAAACTACATGTCCTGTGATGGTCAGGTATTCCCTAGGCTGGAGCCACATAGACACACTAAGTGCATCCATCGTGACCCCCCCCCTCCCTCTCGGCATCCATCGTAGCGTTTTTATGGATCGTCTGTGGGAAAACCACACAATGTAACGTACAGACATTACAACAGACATGGATTTTATCTCCCCGTCGAAGCACTGTGACAGGTGCTTTTTGCTGTGTGTGCAGCGGTACAGTGGCCGCAAGGCATTCGTGCAGAAAAAAAACACGTCCATTACCTTGGACGTACTTTCTGCACTCCTGTTCATCCGTGTGGCCCGAGCCTTAGGTTGGCTGAGCCCCATGGAAAATGTAGTTCAAAAATATGTGGAGGGCTGTGGTTACGCACTGCTGGTTTAGCATGTGCCTTTTAATGTAACCTCCTGCATTATCATTTCTGTAGATTATCCATTTAGTGACATGCTGTTCTTTATCCATAGGCGCTGTTGATTTATCTTCGCGGAGCATAGGAGAACCTGACCAAGACCTGGAAAGAGAGGTAAGACTTCCTTGGCAGATCCTTCAGAAAAGTTTGAGAAGGCATCATTCTATCTTTAAAGGGATACTCTAGGGCTAGGCAACATTACCACCTAAGCTTTTTTTAGGTGGTCATGATGACCCAAGTATGCCCTCTTCTTTGTTCCCCCCTCCGCTGAGCCGATCGGCTGAAACAGCTGAGAGACGAGGAGGACTTTACTCCGCTCTCCCAGCTGTCAGCAGAGCAGGATTTGTATTTCCCGCTTCTGCTGACTATTGCCGAGTAGGAGACGTCATCACGCTTTCAGCCGCTGCGGCGAGTTGGAAACGTCATCGTGCTGAGATTAGTGTTGCGCGCATCCTCTTGCGCGTAACACTAATCAAAGAAGAGAGGAAGCCTGCTGATTGGCTGGTTTACGTGAGAGGCGTGCATGCGCGCTTCTCACGTAAACCATTAGCCAAGTTGAAGAGTTACCACGACGGAAGCGGAAGAGGAGGGAGGTGAGTATAAAAAAAAAACTGCCAAGTATTACATTAAAAAAAAAAAAAAGTACTGAATAACTAGGTAGGGCAATAATGTAAAAAGGGGGGGGGGATTTTTAGCCTAGAGTGTTCCTTTATTATCTGTAATATCTAAAATCCATCACATTCTCTGACATAATGTAATGGTTATTATCTATGCATTGAAAATCACCCGACCAACTCCTCACTGTATCACTGCAAAGCAGCGCACAATGGAAAGCCTTGTTTTCGGATTGAATTTCTATGCGTTGAATAGACTTGCCTTCCAATCCTAGACACCTTAGAAAAGATAACAAGGAAAAAAAGGGGGTCATCTGCGCTTATTCCTATAACTCCTCTTGAAACAAAATACAACCAGAGGTTTTGGTTTACTTGAATGACCATTGAAGTGTAAGCTCACCTGCCATGTCACAGCACCTCTGGTAAGGGAGTCCTACCTAATGAAACCAAGAGCTGCTTTCTAAGAAAGCCACATATGCGCATGCTGCTTCTCAGTCATGATCCCTACCAGGGCGGCTGCAACTACCAGAAGTATCCAGCCCAGTGACCTGTATAAAACATAACAAGAAATAAAGATGTCATCTGCGCTTATCCCTATAACTCCATATAACCTCTGGTTGTGTTTTGTTTCACAGGATTTGTAGGGATAAGCGCAGATGACCTCTTTATTTCTTATGTTTTATACATGTTACTGGGCTGGATATTTCTGGTAGGGATCAGGCGCGGCGCCGTTTTTTCTGTATGTATGCATATTTTGTTGTATCTCCATCCTTGCAGCTGTCCCGTTCTGTGTTTTTGCTTTTAATCCCATAGTGGAATCATTTCTGGGGAGGGTATAAATGAATACCAACCAGTCTCTCATGACTGAGAAGCAGCATGAGCATATGTGGTTGATTAGAAAGCAGCTTTTGGTTTCATTAGGTAGAACTTATCTGCTAGAGGTGCCGTGACGCGGCAGGTGAGCTTACACTTTAATGGCCATTCAGCGCAGATGACATCTTTTTTTTATGTTTTATACATGTTACTGGGCGGGATACTTCTGGTAGTTGCAGCCGCCCTGGTAGGGATCGGGCGCGACGTCATTTTTTCTGTATGTATGCACCTTTAGAAAGGTAACCTGCTGGTCGTTGCGGGAGTAGTCACAGATTTCACCTCCGTGCATGCGTAATCAGATTCTCGTTTTTGTTCGCAGCCCGATTCAGACTCCACAAAACATTCCACTCCTTCCAACAGTTCCAACCCAAGTGGCCCACCAAGTCCCAACTCTCCACATAGAAATCAGCTGACGTTGGATGGCATGGATCAGTCTGCCTGCGACGCATAGCATTCTGTCCCACCAGGACTTCAAATCATGACACGGCGGCATATGTTCCAGAAGATCGTGCCAAGATGAGAAATCTCTAGTGTTGCACAAATTCTAAACCCCCCCCCCCCATATTGTAGATACATTAAGAAAAAAAGTTTTAAAAAAGGGTTTAATATATGTGATCAAGCTTTTATATGCAAAATAATTCACCATTTCTAATATCAATTCTGTTCTGTTTGTTTTACGCTTGACTGACAACATAGGATGTGTGTTTGTTACTGTTTTCTTTTTGTTTTTATTTTAAAGTTTAAGTCGCCCTTTTTTTTGTGATGCTGCTAGTTCTAGGTAGGAGAAAGAAAGGGGCTGCTACTATTATCAATACCCAAATACAAAGTCTCATTAGGAAAAGACGCTCTCTTCAAAAGGAAGGGTTTATGGAAGAGTTTTTAGGGTCTTACAAAGGAAACAATGTTGGTATAAAACAGCGCCTGGTGTCAAGGGGTGATGTAAAAACAGCAGCGCCGGGGCAAAGTCCTGCAACTTTAGCTACCGACTCTGCTCTTAGAAACCGCACCAGAATTGCCGGTTGTACATAACCTCCATAGTATTATACTTTACTGCAGGGCAAGACACCCGTGCCTCTCCAGCTTGTGCTTGTCAAGTCCCAGCTTCATGTGAATCAAGCTGCTGTCGGAGAGGAAAAGGCCTTTCCCTGTTCTATAGCCTCTTTCCACCCAGGAGCTGGTTTCTGTGCTGCAGCTTTGTAGACTTTGAAATGTAAAGAAGAATCCGGTCCATTCTTTGATGTTTTAGAGGAAAATTATTTGCACGAAGTGTGCAACGTCTCGTATTATGGAATCAGTATTTTAATTCAGAACGGGCAAATTGATGAAAGAATGGATGGACGACCTCATTGTGTGTTTACAACGCGAAAACAGCATCACACTAATTCCTAGTGGATTCACGAAATCTTTTTATTTTTCTCTAAAGTGTGATATTAGCAGATGACACCCCCCCCCCATGTGCCTCTGAGTTAGGATGTCTATGGTGAATCTATCCTTTTTAAAATGCCCTCTGTGCCCATTGCTGAGCCATAGATTTGTGAAAGAGGGCTGCCACTCATCAGTTTTTAAGCAATCTGAGTGCTGGAGGCTCTGGGATTGGCAACATGGCATACAAGTTACTGTGTAATTCAGGGATCTGTCTCCAACTCTGCCCCCTAGATGTTGCTGAGCTACAATTCCCATGATTCTCTGGCCATTTAGTGCAATCAGCATCTTGGGAAATAGACTGCACCAGGGATGTCAAACTCTGTGTCCTATGACACTCTCAGTGATGGCAAACCTTGGCTCCACACCATGGGACATGTAGTTCCAAAACCGAGACGTCCCACACAAGGCTGGTTGAACAGCATGGGACATGTAGTTCTGAAATGTCTGGGGTGCCAATGTTAGCTATGTCTGCTCTATATCATCTGGCCCAGTGATATGTGGGATGCTACAGATTGCCCATCACTGCCATCATTTGCTACAACTTTGCAGCATCCTTTAATACTTTTATTGAAGCCCTACAAACCTGACCTGTGTTTTTCCTCTACAGTGTTTTAAATCTTCACGTACAAATGACTTGGCCAAGCCTTTTCATCTTTTAAGGATGTGAGTCGCACGTGATCTTTTTAATATCTGAACTACTATTCAGCTGGCTGTATTTTATTTTTTTTAACCCACCCCCCAATCCTCCCAGTCACCGTGAAGATGTTCTTTTTTATTTTTGTGTGTTCTTCTGAAGGAGGGGTTGGCAACCTTGTTCTGTCAGATGTTTTAGATCTACATTTCCCTTGCGTCTCAGCCATGAGCGGCCGAGCATCCTGGGAGATGTAGTTCCAAAACATCTGGGAGGCCAAGGCTGCCGATGCTTTGTTGTAAAGTGAAACCTAAAAGAAAAGAGAGGCTTGTGCTTAATTAGAAATCCCATCTAGTTATTAAGCTTTTCACTTATGGGAGGGATGACTTTTCTAACCTGACCGCTCTCACATTAAGTTGGATAAACCTATGTATATGTGCTGCTTATAAAGGAAACAGAAAAAAAAAGAGAATGCACAAAAAGAGAACTGCCATTATTGTTTCTCCATATTTGTGGCCAGAAAAGTCACCCCAACACAAAACTAATCGTATGTGCGTCTGCATGAGAAACACATGATTAGTAGCAGATTCGATCATGTAAAAGTAAGATTTTTTTCACTACACATGTATATTTTGCTTCTTCCATAGCCACTCTTGGCTCTACGTGTATATTTAATCTCATGCTTCCATGTCTTATACATTTTATAATCCAAGATCTGTGACTTCGTTCCATTAAAACGCTTGTAATTATGTGGCTGACGGTTTTGTTGCTGTCACACTAGGGTGCCTTCTGTGCCAACTTCATGACACGTGGATTGTCATTAACTTAAATTTGTTTTTTTATTGGGCTAACAATGATGTACCATGGCTAATTTTCCTTTCTGAAACACTGTATAGGACTTGCACTTATTTTTAGTTGAAACAAGTGATCTAGTCTTCGTTTTAGCCCCCCTATCCCCGTGATTGAGTGTTCCTCCTGTTCTTCAGATCGAGTGAGAAGCTTCGTTTAGGACCACCGACACACACTACTGCTTGCGAGGTTTCCGATTTATATACTTTTTTTTTATATAAATGTAAGTCGTCTGTAATTATAAATTGTAAGATTTCCTTTTTTTTTTATTTTTACTATTTTATTTGCTTTATGTTAACAAGTGACCTGGTAATAAATCAGCGGAGGGGCAATTCTGACGTTTGTTCTGGTCTGACTTGGCAGATTAAAACATTTTACATGATGGATGCAACAGTGTCGTTTTGGTGCAGTGAAATGATTTTATAAATGTGGATTATGACTATACAAACACATTTTGTCAAATTACTGTTCTAGAAAATTAATAAAATGCACACTTGCAACATCTCAATTTTTTTGCATATTGAAGAGACTCAGATTTTTGAACGTGGACATCTCCGCTTTATAGCCCTGCCCTCTGGATATGTTGCCTGTGCCAAGATGCCTTGGCTAATGAGGGGAAAAACCCATAAAACTCACTTTTGTTGTTATATTCTCCCAGGTGTGATAACCAAAATATTCATCCATTCTAAATAGGGCTGAAACAACTAATCGGTAATTAAAATAGTTGTCAACTATTTCCATTATCGATTAATCGGCGTTGATTAATCATCCGGTGTACAGCACACACTGTTTAGAGTCAGACTGAGTTAAACGTAAATAACCTCAGCTTCGGTGCTGATTGGAGAAGACTCGCCGCTGCTTTACTCGGTATGATTTAGTTCCAGGGTTATGTCAGACACAACCAGTTTGTTTTTATGCCGTTTACAACAGTAGCAGAACTATAACACAAACAATAGGATACTGCCACTGGGTTAAAGAGCTGTATGCCTGTGTTTTATCCTTACTTGAAGCTGGAGTCCTGTGCCACCACCCCACCATCCCTGCCACATCCTCTTTGGTCAGGAACTGGCATTCCCTCCCATTGGTCTGGTCCCTTTCCCCAAACTCTCTCAGATCCGGTCTTTTGTCCATACCCACTCCCTCTCACTCAGGTCAAGTCTCTTGAGCAAAGTCACTCCCTTCCACATCCAGTTCCTCCTCCCACTCAGTTTGTTCATGAAATTATTTAAAAGGGACATTCTATGCACCCTGACCACTGTAGCTTATTAACCCCATTTTCATGCTGAGATCATCTATGACCAAGTGCTTGTAGCCACGTTCGAGAAACATCGGCTTAAGCTGCGCATGCAACATCAACCCATCCCTCTGACCAAGCACTCTCATACCTTGTGTGAAAAGTATGCAAGATATGCAATTTGCGTATGTACACTACGCAAATTGCTTATTTAAACAATTTTTTTTTTATCTGATGAATCGATTAGTGGGCTGATTATGTTTTTGATTAATCGATTATGAGAATAATCGTTAGTTGCAGCCCTAGTTCTAAACCTGTATGCAAAGTAACACACAGCGTGGCAAACGCTGCCACATTCTGTCCTGGTCTCATTCTTACATTATAAAAGATTGTGATTACCTGCCAGACACCACCATTTCCCCTCTCCAACAGACAAGCTCTTCTGATCATCTGACAGAAAAATCTGCAATCTGTGGCAGCTTTGAATGCACTTCTGAATGAACCGCAAACACGGAGTTGCCCTGTAATTTTTGTAAAGTTCACCTTTCATGCAAATGGAGTTCTAAATTCTAATGGTATAAAAAATCAATCCATTTCTGAGTTGTACATGGAAGTTACGTGTTGGGTTTATTCACTTAGAATGTCTTTTTGCAATGGTTGTTCTACCATTTACTATTTACCATTTGTTAATTGAATCCTTGGTTTAACAATTAAACATCACACTTGGAGGGATCATACAGAGGATTATCAAAATGAAAACCACTTCCCATTTGGGGGATGTCTTTTAAGGCTTCCTCTCCAGAATCGATCCCGGGTTTGTCCTATGTAAAGGAAACAAAAATATATTTCAGGGGTGATAACTATTTTCGGTATAAATATGTCCTGTTTGATAAACACAATCATCTTTACGGTGGAGGTTCGAGTTGAGTGCCACCTCTCATCCAACCCTCTTCATATCAAGGTTCATTTGAGATGAAAAGGTTTGGATGAGAAGTGGCACACAACATTTTTTTTTATTATTATTATTATTATTATTATAAGCAAGTTATTTGTTCAGGTCAGCCCTAAATACAGCAAAAAAGGGAAATGTCTTTGGAGTATTACAAAGGTTGACTTTGATTTTAATAATTAAACAGATTAGTTTCACCAAATGTTGTGGAGCAAATCCAAAAATAAGAGTAAACGGGTGAATAGTTTTTTTCTTAGGTGTTCTGATTTGTGTAGTATTCCATCTATAACTATAAAACAGTAAGATGGCGGAGTGTCCGTCGCCACGCCGCCGTCTTCAAATGCGCGCACAACTTGCGCATGCGCGCGGTGATTACTAGCTGGCGTGCGCGAATGACAACAAAAATCCGTTGGAGAGGCGTGCACACAGCGCCTCTCCAACGGATCTTTTTTTTTTTTTTTGTCCCTCACGGATCCCCCCTGAGTCTCCCCTGGCGGCTGGCGCATTGGAGATCTTGGCGCCGCATGCCGGAACCAGCGCAGGGAAAAACCTGGGGACTTGACCACCGTGCTGGAACAAGGTAAGTATTGGCCTCCCTGCAACTGGGCACCCCACCACCTTGAGCCGGTCCCCACGAGTTTACAATCTAAGTGGTCCCATAAATTTACAATCTATCCCATGAGCTTAGATTCTAAGGGGTCCTGTTCCTGTGAGTTTACAATCTAAGCGGGAAGAGGAACCTGCTCTCTAATATATAAATGCCTTTGTAATGTGCTGTCAGCTGTGCGCGCACCCATCAGAGCTGCTCAGTTGGCCCTCCTGTTGCGGATGGGACGGCGATGGACGCGTTACAAATGCATTTATATAGAGAGATACTCTTGGATAGGACATTGGAAAAACAAATCTGTGGACATGCATTCTGAGCTGGCGACAACAACAATAGACTGCCCTCCGGGCAGGCTTAACATCTAGTTGTATATAAACAAGGCAACAAACCACCACTACACTGGTGACAAAACCAGAATAGACCCTGAACCCTAGATGATATGACTTAAAGTTATATATCCTCTAGCGTTCAGGGTTGTGACGGATGATTCCTCCTCAACCCCAGGTGGACACTTGGCCTGGCTATATGTTTTAATATGTATTCTGGTCTGTCTTTATATGTTGCCATTTGAGATGTTGCAACCTTGTTCTACAAACTGTTCCTGTCTGTAGTGTGGATATAATGTAGCCCACCCCCTTTCCCAATTGAATAGGTTTATTTGAATAAGGTGATGTGATCAGAAGGAGCTCTTATTACAGAGTAGCAACAGGGTGTAACCCTATTGTTCTCCTTACCCCTCCCTGTGAACGGTTTTAAAATGCACTACAATACTGAAAATAGGAGTCTGCTTTTGAATTCGCATCGGTCTCCATCCCTTTCAACCGCGGTTAAAGTTTGGGTGGGCTGGGAGGAATGCTTTAAGGGGGAGAGAGCCTGCTGATGGAGGTACTCTGTGTACGGACGCTGCGTTACAAGTGTCTATTCTGATTTTGTTGCCAATGTAGTGGTGGTTTGTTGTCTTGTTGATGAGGGGGGGTGTTAGACTCCTTATCCTGTTACCTGTATATTACAATTTTCACTATATATACCCTAGTAACGTGGGTATATATAAACAACAAAGCTGCACTCTGCTCGAGAGGGTGTACAGAGGTTGAAGTTTTATAAGGCTAAACATTCCTAATCTACATTCCTATTTCCTAATCGAACAAGCAGACCTCTCAGGTCTATTCACTAAAGGTGAAAATTCTAGGTCAAAATAACAAAACCAGAAAAACATTCCCCATTTATCTCCCTTTCCAAATCGGCTATTTGGTCTAGATCATTCTCTTCTGCCAATTCTCCAGACTTCACCCTTTAGGACAGTGGTTCCCAACCGCGGTCCTCAAGTACCCCCAACAGGCCAGATTTTACAGATAACCTTGTGGAAATGCAGACTGAATCCTGTAATCACTGAGCACCGTATCACCTGTATCACCTGTGCTGTGCTTCAGATATCTGGAAAACCTGACCTGTTGTGGGTATTCGGACCACGGTTGGGAACCACTGCTTTAGGGAATAGACCGGCTTTATGAAGGCACTCTGTATGATAGGAAAGAATTGCAGATGAGCCTAGCAGTAAAGCGGTACAGTCAGTGTACGTTGGTGGACTTCCAAACACTTGTGATGTAGGGTACCCTACAGGAATAAGTAAATAAGCCAGCAACTCTGCAAAGAATCATATAGGTACCTAATATAAGGGTGAGCCTTACGTTCAACCAATACAGGTATGAGCAGGTGTCCCGGTAATGACTTACTTCTACAGAGGTATACTAGTAGATGGACAATAGATCTTGTATCAAGTAAAATGGTTTCGTTTTTTGTTTCCTTTTTGGGAGCTCTGCTTACATGAGCCTCCGCATTCCCTTATACAAGGTCTGGATTAGTGTCTGACGAGACGCATCCTCTAGCTCTACTCAACATTAAGTCAATTTGCAGAGTTTAAAACAAAAGTTTGTGATGGGATGTTTTTCTATAAACACTTACCAAAGTATCCTCACCGGTGGTTTCAAACATGGGATTATCAAATCCTTTGGGTTCTGGGTCCATTTCAGGTTCACATTTGTCTCTTCTGAACATAACACTTAAAGGTAGCCTACAACATGAAGAACATGCTCACTTTTGTGCCTGGAAGATCACAGGTAAATCTTGGTATTGGGTTTAGGTACAGATTATTCTGATTCTATATATAATGTGTTTTGTGTTAGAGACTGTGCTGGGATATAAATGAGATATATAATATACTATATATATATACAGTAATAAACGAGAGGGGCAGCACTCAACCTTAACTACGCTTTCAGTGCGGGTGCATCTCAAGACAACATGATATACAACAAAACAGGAGGAGAGCACACCAAACATATTGAAACAATACAAAAGAAACCACAACAGCAGCTAAATTCATTTAGACAGATTTTCCAGATTTAACCCTTTAAATGCTTACAAACATTTCTTAACCCTTACACAGATTCAATGCTGATTCAATGAAATCACGACACAAATCAGTATTGAAACGAATTGTTTAACTACATTATTTTTAAACGAAAAACTTAATTTTTCAGCTGTGCACACCTCAAATATCTCACTGTAATATATCAAAACAGGAGAGCACACCAAACATATTCAAACCATACAATCATACTAACCTAATGACTGCTCTTATGGGATAAACTTGAGGACCCTGAAGCTCTCTGCAGATCAAGGTATACATTGTCGCTGTTGGCAGACTTACGCAATCCATGGCCATCCATTGCAAACTAAACTTCCACCATTGTTCAACAGACCTCAGCATTGAATCTGTGTAAGGGTTAAGAACTGCAGTGTTTTTGAAGGGGTTAAGAAATGTTTAAGCATTTAAATGGTTAAATCTGGAAAATCTCTGTCTAAATGAATTTAGCTGGTGTTGTGGTTTCTTTTGTATGGTTTGAATATGTTTGGTGTGCTCTCCTGTTTTGATATATTACAGTGAGATATTTGAGGTGTGCACAGCTGAAAAATTAAGTTTTTCGTTTAAAAATAATGTAGTTAAACAATTCGTTTCAATACTGATTTGTGTCGTGATTTCATTTGTAATTTGGTATCGATTCAGATCACTAATAAAATAAGAAATCCTGCTCAATTACTGTAACATTAGGGCTAAACATGAGGGTTAAAAGGCAAACTAGGGTTAAATATTGAGCTGTCTATTGGCCTGTGGTGCTGAATACAACAGATTCAAGGAACGGGGTGCTTTGAGAAACCGTTAAACGAAACAGATTAGTTTTCATAAATTCTTTTGTACTTTGGGATGGATCACTAAAAAAAAAAAAAAAAAAAAAATCCTTCAAACAATGGTCCTCTTGTGAAACTGTATAAGGAATCCATTTCATTCTATAGCGTTTTGTTTTCGTTTAAATTCGGATGAAACCAAATCGTTATTTCGGAAGTACTTCCAGAATACGAATTATGAAACAAAAGCACCCCTCTAATAGAGATGCAGTCAGGTATCGTGTGATTGAAGTAAGGATGAATGTTTATACTATGCAGGAGGGTAATTAAGTGAAATGTTTGTAATTAGATATTTGTGCAGAATACGTAAAAGTGCATCTGTATATTCAGTTGTCCAACAATTACCTTATAAACCCTGCTTTATTAATGAAATAAAGAGCGCCTAGAACAGCCAAGCAAATGATGAGGACTCCGATGACAATGCCGGCGATCATCCCTCCTTTATCTGTGGCTGTACTTGGTGCTGCTTGACTTGCAGATGTTCTCATTGTAGCTTTTGAAACACCAAATGATATACCTAATGTGAAATGTGAAAACCATTAAACCATTGCTTTTTTGTAACTTTATATGAATACTGAAATAATGTTTCAACTTACGTTTTGACATTTCGCAGTGCGGCATTACAGCCACATCTTGAGGTTCATGCTCGTCATGATCTGAGATCTTATACATTAAAGAACACTTTTAATGTTTAACCACTAAAGCACAAAGGTGTTCATTTCAAAAGGGCTTGATGTTTTAATTTCACTGTTCGGTGCACTCTCGGGCCAATTTGTCTATTCGCTAAGCTGTCAATATAACAAATACTGGAAAATTGACAGCAAAATGCGGTGCGGTCCGCCGCAATTCCAGGGCACCAAAATTGCCCCCTCGAAGACTGTTGTGTCTATCCACAGAACCCCAAACTGCAGCGAAATGGCCTGGTTTTCTGTTTCAATTAGACCGGTTTAAACAGGAGAATCCCATAGGATTCAATGTAAAGCCAGAATATCTTTATTTTTTAAAGACTGTTAAGGCTTTTTGCTGAAAATAAAATACTTTTTTTAAACATTTTTGTTTTTCATATTTTGTAACGGACCTTTAACGACTTATTTTTTTTTTTTTACACCTTTTAATTGATCTATACTCCTATTAGGAGTCGTGTTTTTTTTGGGGGGGGGGGTTTGCAGAATTCACCATTGCAAATTAATTAGTAACCTATTTAACAAGCATCTTTGATAACAAAAAGACAAAGTATGCTGTTTTGTTTCAAAGTGAATATTTTGGCTATGATCGTTGTATTTTTTGTTTTAAGGACTAAATAGCAAATAACTGTTGCTTTTGTTTAAAGACCCTTGGTCCTGAAGGGGTTAAAGTTACGTCATCGGTCCTTAAGGGGTTAAACCTCCTGTGGAATGTTATCACATATATGCTTCACATGCTCATTGCAATCAATGGGTTATTCATTAGTGCTGTAAGTGAGCAATGATTTGCAATTTCTTGCATTTGGAATATTTACCGTTGTTGTTTATGTCATCCATGATGTCATTAGCCATACTTATGGCGTCACTTCCTGTCTGCGATTCTTCTACCAGATCTGTTACCACAATCTGAATTTCTGTGGTTGAACCAGGAGCATTTTTGACTGGGCCGGCTTGTTCTTTCAGCACTTTGGAGATTGACAGGTTACATTTTGAATATTTTGCCTGTATGAAAATATAATTAGGGTGATTTCCTTATGAAAGATAAAGCAGTAGTGTTGTCAACAGCTGCAGGACATTTTCCAAAAGAATTGCATTATGAAACTGGCTACAATATCGCAATTTAACATTTCTAGTTATTGGTAGTGCCTTTTGGTTTCTCGGGTAAGATTAAAAGCATCACACCTTACGTTCGCTGAAGGTAACGAGCAGGGAGCTCCCAGCACAGAGCTGCTTATATCTGCAGCAGTTTATGACAAATCAATAAAGTTTATCAAAGTGCTCCATTTCCATAAGAGTTCTCCAAAATCCTACCAGTGCTCACCCCATGCCCATATTACATTTGTATATGGTGGGTATTGTCAGATATTGAAATATTCTGGACGTATAAGCTAAGCTCCCTCCATCTTTGTGCCCTTATTATTATTATTATTATTCTTTATTTATAAAGCGCCAGCATATTCCGCAGCGCTGTACAATAAGCACAGTATAGACAGGGTTACAATACATTGAACAACATTTGACAAACAGTACAGGAGGAGATGAGGGCCCTATTCCCGTAGGAACTCACAATCTGGGAGGGTTGGGGTTGGAAACAGGAGGAGAGGACTGTAAGGTGAGAGTGATTGATGGTTGCGTCAGTGAGTTGGGTGGTAGGCCTCCCTCCTTGGCACGTTTCTTCCCTTGCCCAAACAATACGGCATCTGTGCCCATTGGATAATTGTGTGTGCTGGCCTCCTGCCAAGAGACAGCAAACCAATGTGTCAGCCACCATTCTGACAGACAATGGGCATATAACGGTAAGGCTGCTGTCAGACGAGCGTAGTGTTCACGTCCGTGATTGCGCCTAAAAGTACGTCCGTGATAGCATGACAGGAAGCCCATCGGAGCCCGTTACACGAAGTACGTCCGCACTGAACTGCGGACGCACAACGGCCGCGGCCCACGGACGCAAGGCAGGCAAGAACGTACAACCGCTAGAATGGCCGCACAAAGTGCGCTGCGTCCGCAACGTCTGCATAGCTTTGTGTGTGAGTGATGGAACGTGGTCAGACGGACTGCATTTATACGTCCAGCATTTTTCACGGACAAAATGGTTTTGCTTTTTATTTTATTTTCCCTTCTACAAAAATACATCAGTGAATAAACGGACTGTGTGGCCACTACTGTGTCTTCCGTACTGACGTCCGTCCGTGTGCACGGACGTACAGTCCATAGAAATCACGCTCGTCGGACCCTAGCCTAAATGTCATAATATTGGTATTCGTGATTTAAAACTGGTTATGTTTTAGGAGTTTGGTTTAAGAACTATTGTTAGTGCTGTCTGTTCGATATTTAGTTGTCACATTATCAGCAGAAGATCACACAGACGGGGACAGTCTGATTCACAGATTACCGGCCACAGACAGCTTAGCCGCCTCACTCAAAATTTTTCAATAAACATGCAGATAATTAGATAAATGCTTAGAATTCTTATATATGGTCTTATTAGGTCTGTCATAGAATGGGGTTGGGGTAACCTGACAGCAGTCCCTGCTGGGGTAGGACGAGCGTCTTTGGAGAGCGGAAGGAACGTCCGTGAGAGTGGACGTTCCTTCCACCTCGATGCCCGTCTGGCCACCTTGCCGAGCGCAGTCAGTGCGATCAGCGCTGCAAGGCTTGATTTCCCCCTATGGAGGATCACGCTTTGCAACCCCGTCAATGCACGTGTAACGGTTTGCCGGGGAGGCTTTGTGCACTTGTAGCGCACGCATTTTGTGCACGTCCTACAGTGGCGGAAGTAACAGAGTCACAGCGGTCCACTTGCGACCGGGCCCTGCCATTCTGCCACTGGAGGGTGGCACAGGCAGCCGCGGAATTTCAGCTCTATTTTTCCAGCGCCGCCGGCTGAAAACACACACACTGCAGCAGCTTCTCTCCCGCCGGCGCCAGCACCAACCACCAGGTAACAGAGTCCAGCTCTGGTGGGGGGGGGCCCTAGTCTGGCTCCAGTGAGTGGCGTTTGTGCGGGGTCTGATACTAATTACTGGGGGTCTGATCTGGGTATACATGTATCTGGGGCCTTGCGAGGAGGGTGGGCCTTAAAGACGCGGGGCGTACTAGTACGCCCTGCTGACTTTAATGGCCCGCCTCGGCCCCTCCCCACAGCTGACGAGGGGGGGGCCTTCATGGATTCTTGCACTGGGGCCCTGAGGTTTCTAGTTACGCCTCTGGCATCCTACCGAGTGTGGCTGGCCCCGTTGCAGCGTCACAACGCTGCGACGGACGCCGGTAGGCACATCAGGACGGGCGCACCTAGTGTGCAAAGAAGAAATTGGACAAAATGAGGATGATGGCTTTATCATGGAAAAAAATAATTAAATTTTTTTTTTAGATTAGGTCAGATTAAGTAGTTTTTATGTTAGGCGTGATATTAATACTGGCGCAAGAGCCTTTATTCGCTTATTATACTGAGCGCTAGCAACAGAGACATTCAACATGAATTTTGTTCCCCGTCATAAGTTCAATGGAAGTGTCCTAGAAGTTTCTTTTAATTACCAAATCCACATGTTTATTCAACAGAGCTCCTCCTTTGATTTTCATCTTAACAGTGATTTCTGGCTCTCTGAGCGCGGCCTGCCTGTGCAGGGTCAAAGCTCCGAAATGTGCCAGGAAGTGGTGAATTGTCACATATACCCAATGACTTCCCATCTGCTGCAATTCTCCCCAGTTTACTTCCCCATATTCTGTGTATGACCTTCTGTGGTTAATCTACAAGGGGGAAGTTGCCGTAGAAAGTGAGATTTGTTTGCCGTCATCACAATCCTTATGTCTACATGTACTGTGACCAAATAGATGATTACAGAGGAACGTTCAAAAACACAAGAATGGTATTTTAAAGGAATATTTGGATTAAACATATACTATAGGAATATTATGAACCTTAAATTAATAATATGCTTGCAAGTGCCAGACTAATCATGCTGTGTGTACAGCAACTTACACAACTTAACACAATCTTGCCTATGGAGGTTCACGCTTTGCAGCACGGTTCAATGCGCGTCGTAGCGTTGCAACAGGGAGGCTTTCAACACATTTGCAGTAATTGCGCGCGCTATAGCGTGTGACCGGCCCCGTCACAACACTGCATCAGGAGGCCTGTCCGTACGGGCGCATGTAGTGCACTCGTCCACACTGGCCTTACTCTGTGCAAGGGTGTGCATACTGAGCTCCAGCTCCCGGTAAGTCTGTGACCCGCAGTATTTTTATATAAAATAAGAATCATACCAGTTTGAGGAAGGTCTGAACGAGATGATTGCGATAGCTGTCAAAGTTAAACATGGGCAAATACTCCAGCATTATTATGGCCCCTGCAACAAAAAGAGAGGAAGCGAGATATTATAACCATTAATAAACTGCATTTGCTTTTTAGGCCAGCTGTAAGTATCACGAAACGCCGTAACTGATGAGCTACACCAGCCACTGGAAAATCTGCAATGCAGTGTGACATGGCGACACGCACTGAACTGAGGCATTGCTATACATTGTAACCTGCCCTGACACCTCTGTCCTTAATAAGGTCCCATTGTGGTCACTCACCGCATGTTTTACAGCATTGCCCAGAAGGAAGCAGAGGAAATGCACATGGAAGACTGGGACATTTCCCCTTAGAAAGTTGAAGAGCAGAACAGATTTCCTGAAGCACCTTCAAAAAGTAAAGAAAGTGCAATTTTCAAGTCAAAACCTGCAGTGTTTGGGACAGGCTGGGGACAGGTCAGAAGTCCCTTTTGTTTACTAGAAAAGACCAATAATCTATACCTCAGCATTGCCACATTCACAGCCAGTGGCATCTTCGCATGGTAGGTTCCTTATATGCATTTGGGGAGATCCTGGGAATTGCAGCTTCCCCGTGTTTGTCTGTAGGTGTTGCGAGAAATCCTCTGTCGTGGTAAATTTCTAGAATTAAGGAAAAGATAATCGAATTATATATGCAGTTACAAGTTGGGTTTTAAAAAAGGTATTCATTGGTGGAGAGACACCCAAGAAAAGAGAACATGTTGGTTGGATCGACAAAGAAAATCCAACTGGAATAAAACCATCGTCTTAAAAGCTCATGTTCCTTTCATTTGTATTGTGCAAGACGATTCTCGTCTTTGTAAATGGTCTTTGTAGCTATAAACCTGTCATTTTGGGCCCCAGAGATTCTCACATAAATCATAGGAGTGTTCTTGAATGGAGACATTGTACAGGAGAGACCTACAGGTACCAGAACCTGTGCAAGGAGCAGATGTTACTGTGGTCTGTCATGTCCCATCCCTCTCACTGCCCATTCCTCTTACAAATATGGCATATCTGCCCCAACTCTCTAGCCCTTTAATACTATCCCTCTCATCGTCCCATTCTTCAACTAGGTGAATGCACGTTTTGCCAAAAGATGTCTATTCACTGGTCCTATTACAGGGCAAATGTCTAGAGATGCAGCTCCAGCAACTCCTATGTTGTTCCAGTTGCTGAGTGTTCCATTGTTCTTTTCAACTTCGTGAGATAGTGTTAAAAATTGTTATCTATTATATACTGTATATTAACATTTTCCCTTGAGGTCCAACAATTTTCCCAATTTAATATATAATTAAACAAGACATTGAACACACTTCATATAGGTGGATAGATGGATGAACAACTAACTCACTCTTCCAATATTTCTCAAGAGCACCACCCACCCTACTCTGCACTATATAAATGTATACATTAAGTGCAGATAATAACAGGTAAATGAGGAACTCGCTTTGTATCTGCCTGTAACAGCAACTGGGGTATACTGGTCTCCAGCTTGTGGATCAGACCCAAAACTGCTACAGTATCCGTCCCTTCTCTTCAGCCAAGCTGACCAGCAGCAGCTTCTCTTCTCACAACCCGCAGCCAGAACTTGAGGGAGTGCAATATATTTATATGTAGCTCTCACCAAAACACCAGACACACCGCTTAGCGCAGGGGAATGAATATCTAATGAAAATGAAAGACGTTATATGGACAACAGAGAGGGGGGGAAGGTAACTTGACACAATCAACTGAATACATTAGCTACATGAGGGGGAGTTGAATTCCTAGAAGAGACACTGAAACCTAATTAGTTACACAATAGATGGGATTTACACACGCAGAGCATCAGATTAATCTAAGAACATACAGATAGAGATACGAGGTAGACGTATTGTTCTCCTAACACAAACAAACTCCTAAAATACAGTTTCAAGATAAATGTATTTCTAACTCGTTAACCCATAGAAGACCCTTATGCCCATTGTCCTTGAGAACTGGCTTTGCCAAATGTGTCCATGATCTCTTGGCAGGAGGCCAGCATTCACACTTCAACAGGAACAGAGGCCATGTAAAGTGTGGGTAAGGGTGCCAAAGACGTTGAGGGCACAAATGTAGAGGGAGCTTTGGTGACACTGCT